>OX370998.1:2572500-3772500 GCA_947308005.1 Yponomeuta malinellus
AATTATCAAATCTAACTGTCACTCCAGCTTAATTAAACATATTTTTTTCACCCGCCAAAAAACATTAACTGGCCAGCCATAAAAGCCACACAAATGACACCAAATGCACCCAACCGACCCCGGTTAGGCCAATCAACATGATAAAAATAACACCTGCCCATTTATTGTCGCAATACATTCTGTCGGATTCGACCCGAAAAAGAGCCCTTTGGAAATAAAAGGAGAGGAAGTCGTAAAAAAACACCTACAACACTGGCCACAATAAAACACTTTCGGGCGCGCCATCTTCTCCGTTCATTTTTCGAAAATTCATTGAGAAAATCCTGGCAACTTATAACACTGGCCGAAAAGGTGTTGCCGTTTAGAGGTACCAAAAAAAAAGCTAAAAAGTCATTCATTGGTCGAAGAATTTTATTCTTGACGCGGCTCCCATGGTTTTTTCACTGTTTTAAAAGCCCCCGTGACCAAATTGTCCTTGTGGTTAAAGAATCTGTTGATAGTGACTAAGCGGTTTCGGAATAAAGGGACCTATTTAACTCCAGGCAGCATATAAAGGCTTGCCTGTGCTCTTGAGAACCAATTATTTTTCTTGTTCGGATGCCATTCTTTGACGCTTCTGCCTGATTGTGTTGAGCCGAGTATAAAGGTAGCAGAAGGCAGTGAGTATCAAATAAGCTATGGTGATGGTAGCACAGTTGGGTAAGCCGGTGGCTTTTGTGAGTAGGTAGCAAATATACTTAATTCGCTACAGCCAGGAAATTAAATTTGAAAAGTGGGTAGACTCACTGGGTAGGGTAGAAGCAAGAGACCCAGGTTCGAGCCCCAGTGTGGGCATATACTTATGACTTGGTTTTCTAAGTTATGTACATTTGTGAAGTTACAGTGATCTTACCACTTAAGTCCTAACCACGTAAGAGCGAATCACGGAAGGGCGACATCAACGCATCGCGAATAACTATAGTCCGACGCCACTGAAGTTCGAATATTCGAAATGCGACTCAAGGTCGAATCACGGAAGTGCGACAGAATGGAAGTGCGACAGAATGGAAGTGCGTGGTGATTAAGCCCACACTCTCTCCCTGAGAGAAGGCCTGTGCCCTACAGTGGGACGTATATGGGCTGCTTATGTAAGTGTTTTAAAATTCTTACTTAGTGATCAAAAATATCACTAGCTAAGTAGTTTTAAATTGCAACAAATGGTAGTAGCGCGGTCGGTAGAACCTTACATCCAAGAGGTCGTGGGTTCGAACTCCGAACATGTACCTACCAATGACTTTGTTTTAACTTAAGTGCATTTGTGAATTTCTAGTACCTATACCTCTCGCTAGCTGTAAAGGAAAACATCGTGAGGAAACCTAAGTGTCTGCGATTTTCACATGCCTCAGCGCATGAAATTTCATGTGTGGGGATCAAGCTCATACTCTCTCTCTGAGAGAAGGCCTGTACGCTGTAGTGGGACGTGTATAGGCTGTACTAATAACAATTTAAAAAACTAAATTGAGATTTTAATCTTTTACTTGAGATTCATTGACATTCATTGACCACGTGAGGTTTAAGATATGAAAAAACATAATTCAATTATATTCTTATTGCTGCACTAACCCGTGCCGAGGACAGTTTTAAAAACCTATTTGAATCGTGTGATTTTAAAACAACACAAGTCACATGTTTTCACATGTTTGTTCACATGTTTATTTTTAAAATAACCCCCGTAAATTTTTTTTATTAAATTATTTACACCTACCTATTGATTTACATTAGAAAAAAAATGTAGTTTATTCTTACAGAAATTTTAATAATATGCTAAAATATTGCTGTTGTAGATATTAGTATTTGAATAAAACAGTTTTTTCTATTTCCTGACAAGTCGGAATGAAGGATATGTGTTGTTTTAAAATCACACGATTTATTTAGAGGCAAAAAATTCCACCTATGCCGGGACTTGAACCCGCGATCTCTGGCTAACCGTGCTAGGGCTCTCCCAACTGAACTAATGGCACAGTTTAAACTGAGCTAATGGGCAAGTGCAAGCATCGGCGAAATTATTATTCAATTTGTAAACTTTTACTGAGGTCGCGGTTACGAGTTTAAAACATTTGGAAGTGGTGTAACTATTGATATTGAAAGAACTCTTTTCAGGTTTTGAGTGGGTACAATAATTACTGCATTAATTTCAGGTGGACTGAAAGACATAGCATAATGAACGTGCCTAACAATAGCTATCGCATACGCTATTTTGGTTTTTTTTAAACGCACTTTTAAAAAATGTTTCGCAAACTCGAATCTCTTAGAACCATTAGTAGCCATCCAGAGCGGTGCGTGCGTGCCGCGGGTCCGCCGGTCATTGTCCTATTAGACGGAGAGGCGGTACTAATTGTTTTCTCAACTCGAAATAGGATTTCACTTTTTTTTTTATTTACGTTTATACTTAAGATAAGATAAACATATTTTTTATTGTACACTAGAGCATATGACATAAACAATTTACAAACACACGTTCAATAGTCTAAATAGATGCCATTTTTAATTACCGATTACATAACCGCAGCTTTCAAACCACCCAGAAATCAGCGTGTATTTTGTAGAATACCACATGTTTATCTTTCTTATCACAGATGTGGTAAAGTGGTGACTCTAGACTAGAGCTCTAGTCTAACAGGCAAGACACTTGGATTCAAGTCTCTTGCCTGTTAGGTTAGACTATAATATCAACAGTCCCACTCATAATTGTGAAGGAAAACATCGTGAGGAAACCTGTGGCCAAGTTAGCTCCGCATATCATTGTCAATTAGTATTGTTTTTGAGTGGAGCGAAGGGACAGACTGATGCGAACTGACCAGGAACTGACTGCAATCGGGTGCGGACGCCGAAATGGCGTGGATTAGCACTTTTGACAAGGGCCGTTAAGTGTGTTCAAATAATAACCTTATGAACGTGTGTTTGATACGGTATTTGAATGAAACAGAATGATGTCCGCGCCTTGCCTGAGCCAGAAACCAGATCAGTGGGCTCCGCGCCTATCTCCGTGGATTTTTGGTGAAGTTATCTACCGGGCATTAAATACAGCGTGGCAAACGTGGCAAAACGTGTCAGGATCGTGACAAGTGGCAAACCCTGCTCTCTGCCTCCCTCCGGGATACAGGCGTGAATTCATCTTATGCAAAAAAAAGTTAAAATTATTGGCACTGACTTTGCAATACGTCTGGCGGGCCCCATACTAGTTAAATCGTGTCGAGTGAAAGAATAACCTATCTATAGAATAGATAATCTATCCAATATTAGGTAGGTATATTATATTATTTCCTCTCCCCATATATAATTTGATTATTAGTATGTATGTATGTAGGTATGTCTATCTGTTTAAATATTATGTATGGTTTAAGTAAGTTTATATACTTTTCAACTCGTATTTATTAATTGCACCGACTACCCCTCTCCAACTTCTTTCTTGTTTCCGTCTATGGTTGCCTGGAAGAAATTGCTTGTAGTAATAAGGCCGCCAATTGTACTGCTATTTATTGAATTTCTGTTGATGTATTCTATTCTATTCTATTTTATTCGTGGGCTCCCGTTTGCGGGTTTCTAGTTGTAGGAAGTGCCACTGAGGCGGTAGATTATTGTTAAGAAAATAACTAAGCTAAGATTTAGTTAAACTAATGCAATGTTCTGATCTATATTTCATTGAAACTTTTGTCGTAATTTCAGAGGGCTATATTTTCAAAATTACTCCTTTCCTTCCAACCTACCTCTATACCCTACCCAACCCTATAGTACTTATATCATTACTCAGATATAAGAAACTAGGTATTTGTAATTATTTCTTTTGGAGGTGCAATTAAGTGTACTCTACCTATCTAACCCAACTCCGAACCTAATAATTCTGCAAAACAATCGGACCAAAAACCAGGGATTTTTAACGAGAAACGCCGTCAAGCACCGGGCATTCTCAATTCTCAACCGGTTTTGTCCCGGAGAAAACTTTGATTAGACCCCGATTCCTAGCGGCACTCAATGGGTAGTCAATTTCACTGAATATTGAGCCAATTATTCAGTACTTGGAACTTTTGTTGTGAAGCCACGGAACTCAGCGTCACAGGCAGAAGGGGTCAATGGAGGCGTAATTAAAACCGTAGCTCTGAGGTTTCGTTTGTTAGCGCTGGCTATAGTTGGCTGCTTGTTTTTCTTCCCTGATGGTGGCTGAGATGGAGTGAGGCTGCTTGTTCACGCTGGCTATAGTTGGCTGCTTGTTCGCGCTGGCTATAGTTGGCTGCTTGTTTTTCTTCCCTGATGGTGGCTGCGATGGAGTGAGGCTGCTTGTTCGCGCTGGCTATAGTTGGCTGCTTGTTCGCGCTGGCTATAGTTGGCTGCTTGTTCGCGCTGGCTATAGTTGGCTGCTTGTTTGCGCTGGCTATAGTTCGCTGCTTGTTCGCGCTGGCTATAGTTGGCTGCTTGTTTTTCTTCCCTGTGGTGGCTGAGATTTAGTGAGGCTGCTTGTTCGCGCTGGCTATAGTTGGCTGCTTGTTCGCGCTGGCTATAGTTGGCTGCTTGTTCGCCCTGGCTATAGTTGGCTGCTTGTTTTTCTTCCCTGTGGTGGCTGCGATGGAGTGAGGCTGCTTGTTCGCGCTGGCTATAGTTGGCTGCTTGTTCGCGCTGGCTATAGTTGGCTGCTTGTTCACGCTGGCTATAGTTCGCTGCTTGTTCGCGCTGGCTATAGTTGGCTGCTTGTTTTTCTTCCCTGTGGTGGCTGAGATTTAGTGAGGCTGCTTGTTCGCGCTGGCTATAATTGGCTGCTTGTTCGCGCTGGCTATAGTTGGCTGCTTGTTTGCGCTGGCTATAGTTCGCTGCTTGTTCGCGCTGGCTATAGTTGGCTGCTTGTTTTTCTTCCCTGTGGTGGCTGAGATTTAGTGAGGCTGCTTGTTCGCGCTGGCTATAGTTGGCTGCTTGTTCGCGCTGGCTATAGTTGGCTGCTTGTTCGCCCTGGCTATAGTTGGCTGCTTGTTTTTCTTCCCTGTGGTGGCTGCGATGGAGTGAGGCTGCTTGTTCGCGCTGGCTATAGTTGGCTGCTTGTTTTTCTTCCCTGTGGTGGCTGCGATGGAGTGAGGCTGCTTGTTCGCGCTGGCTATAGTTGGCTGCTTGTTCGCGCTGGCTATAGTTGGCTGCTTGTTTGCGCTGGCTATAGTTCGCTGCTTGTTCGCGCTGGCTATAGTTGGCTGCTTGTTTTTCTTCCCTGTGGTGGCTGAGATTTAGTGAGGCTGCTTGTTCGCGCTGGCTATAGTTGGCTGCTTGTTCGCGCTGGCTATAGTTGGCTGCTTGTTCGCCCTGGCTATAGTTGGCTGCTTGTTTTTCTTCCCTGTGGTGGCTGCGATGGAGTGAGGCTGCTTGTTCGCGCTGGCTATAGTTGGCTGCTTGTTCGCGCTGGCTATAGTTGGCTGCTTGTTCACGCTGGCTATAGTTGGCTGCTTGTTTGCGCTGGCTATAGTTGGCTGCTTGTTTTTCTTCCCTGTGGTGGCTGAGATTTAGTGAGGCTGCTTGTTCGCGCTGGCTATAGTTGGCTGCTTGTTCGCGCTGGCTATAGTTGGCTGCTTGTTCGCCCTGGCTATAGTTGGCTGCTTGTTTTTCTTCCCTGATGGTGGCTGAGACGGAGTGAGTTGGTCGCAGGGTTTGTTGGTTCAATATTTATCTGCCGGTTTCTAAACTGAGAGTTTCACTGTAAAGGGTGTAACAAAATATACTCCCGGAATAAGGTGGTTTGACGACAATATGAAAAACTTTTACTGTGAGGAAATCTGCGAAATCACGCCAAGATATCAATTGTTCCATACTAACGTACCATACCTGCAGCATAAAAATTTATGGAAAAGCTTTATAAAGTTTTCTCAGAAAAAAATTATGGAAAATATTTTATTTTTTTTACTTTTCTCTATAGTAAAAGTTAGTTAAAGTTTACTGGAAAAAAAGAATTAGTTACTCATAGGTAGGTAATAGATGAAAAACCAAATTCATTACCCACAGTTCTACTGATAATAGTCTGTGTAAGGGTGCGTTATTTTTAATGCCCACATAGTAATATTATTGAGTTTAATAATGTCCAGTTATGATCATTACTATTTTGAAGAATAATTATTACATGCAACCATCACAAGTAGGTACCTAAGTTAGATCTAGGAATAGTGAAATAAAATTATATGGCTTACAAATAAAGAAGTCGATTATATTTCCCGTAGTCAAATATTCCTATCACCTCGTTTCCAAGTAATCTTTTCTTAACCTTCAATTTCCCCTGAAGCCTCAGCGGGGGGCTTAGTGACCTCAGAATGGAGTTAAGATATTAAGTCATCTTCGGTCAAGTGGACAGTACAACAGAACATGTTTTAGGCTCAACGCACAGGTAGCTTGTACCTACTCCACGACATTTGAATTGACGAAATATTTCTTAAGCACGTTTTACTGTAACATCAACTTAGTATGCACTCCTACAAGTATAGTTAATGGCATTGTGAAGGAAAAAACACATAAAAAATTTTGATCGATTAATTAATAATTAACTATAACGTTTTTTTAATTACTTTCTTCTTAATTTGTCACTTTTCACGTCTTAATTTGTACTTGATTAAGATGGTTTTATTAGTTGTCTTGGGACCGCTATAGTTTCATTGATTAATTATGACATGTGCGTTACTTGACTTTCCTGGATGGAAATTTACTTAAAATAGTCTCTTAAAACACAACAGTATTTTAGACAACTATTGTGTAGAAGACTTGGTACTATAGACTGCCAAGATGGCGGTAAGACCGCCAACTGTATAACATTAGTTAGATTTAAGAAATATTAATAATTTTGTTTTTTTATATTTAATGTGCATGTGAAGATACAAATTAATGTTTCTTTCATGTAGCCTTTACACGTCCCACTGCAGGGACTCTCTCAAAGACTTCATTACAACGCGTGCCTACTGCGGATTTTTAGAGAAGAAGAAGAGAAGAAAGACATTTATTATACCAACAAGATACATCACAGAAACAAAATAAGCAGATAAGTTACATAATATGCACAACAACAGAAAGAAAACTAAATACACAACAGACAAAACGGCTGACTCAGCGTTGTGCTCAGAAAGTGATCCCTCAGCGCTGATTTTCAGTCAGTGCCTACGGTAACCCATAATTGTACTGCGGAGTGCGTGCCGTGGTGCAGTTTAAGAATTAAGTCAAATTCAATAACATAGGTACATACAATAAAGTAAAAAAACAAATAAAATATCGTCACAAAATACTTACATATATTATTATTTTTAAATTAATATGTGTGAAATATAGAGGAACACCATAATAAACTAAATTTAATAAGTAAATAAGCACGTAAGTATGTAAGCACCTCAGATACTCAGGTTTCCTCACGATGTTTTCATTAACAGTTAGCGAAAGGTATTGCTACTACAACTTCACAAATGGTTAACTTAATTTCGGAATTACTTACTTTAATTTTGATTCCGGAATTAAGTTAATAATAAAGTTTTAGTTTCAAACCTGCTCAAATGTTCAACTTAGAAAACAACGTCATGCCGGGAAACGAACCGAACACCTCCCGAATGTGAGGCCGGCGTTCTACCACTGCGCTGCCACCGCAAATGTTTTATTTATGAAGTTTTAATTTCGGGATAACCGGCTTTATGCCAGACAGCCAAATGAATTCAGTGTGCATCGTACCTAAGTCTTACAGGCTGTAAGGAGGGAAGATAAGTTCGAAGAAAATACACAATGCACTGCCCCTTGCGACCCGCAAAAAAGACACAGAAAGGAGGAAATAATCAGGATCCGTCCCCTAATAGGATTGGGGAATAAAACACAATGTTGTTTTAATGGTAACCATTAAAGACAAAAGGACACCTATACATTTATTTAACTTAAAAACATATCACCAATAGGGCTAGGGAATTGAAGCATGAGTTCTAGGCTTTAGAATAAGAATTTAAACTTCCAAATGAAAAAAAAAAAAAATAGCCGCGTGTTTTTTTGTGAATAATGCATAAAATCGTTGATAAATACATTACAATCATTAGTCGCTGAGTTAGTGATGTAGTCATTTGACTGATGTATCTATTAGGTAGTGCTTTATATGAACAGCCATTATAATGCCACCTTTTATAGGTACCTACGTACTAGCACAGGTCTTCTCTCGGAAAGAGAGAGTAGGGGCTTTGTTACCACGCGTACCCACTGCGACGATTTTGCCCAAAAGTAGCTTAGAAGAGTCTTATGACACCTATATAGAGTACACATAAACATCGCTGGCACGGGCTACATCGACCCGCCCGTTCTATTGTATCGTACTATTGTAGCCACCGGTACTTTCCATACTTTGGACTGTGTTTCAAAGCAATAGAGTTGATTTTGCAGCTGGAATTGCGGTCTTAGATGTATTCAGTAACTTATCTTCGCGTAAACTCTTAGACAGTAGAGTCTTCACTTATTCAGCTAGTTTCTGAATAATATGGCAGCAAAAATGGTCAATGGCGACCCCGAATGTGTAGAAAGATCATAATATTTGCCCATCCTTCTGCTCGAGACACAGACGTGAGCATATGAACGTCCAGCTTGAGGTAAAGTAGAAACTCTATTAAATCTCTCTAATTTCATCAGGCGTAGAATTCGACTGAAGAAATCAATTACCAGGAGACGGGCAGCAGCGTTTTCCTAAGATTCCAACCGCATACTGCGATCGCCAACCCGCCAGCCAAGCGTGGCGATTATGGCAAAACCCCTCATGGTTATGAAAACCGCGAAGGAGGCCTATGTCCTGCAGTGGGCGTCGAATGGCTGATGATGATGATGATGAATTTCATCAGGCCGTGGGTTCGATTCCTAGTGAAGGCCACCGTAAATTGGTCCACATGGCCTTAGTATCTCCTAAACTAGAATACCCTGTACTGTGGTAACCAGGCAAGGACGTCACAAACATGAAAATACACCCACAGTGAGGCCATTTGAACAAACGTACGACTTCCCCCAGTGGGAATCGAACCCACGACCTCTGTTTTGGTAGCGCCTTAACGGCTAGACCAACGGGGCAGTTTTAACTTAGTATATTAGGTATGTCATTTTTTTTAAATAAATTTTATTCTTTATTTTTATGTCGACGGAAATAATTGTTACTGCAAAAGTGCAACTTTGTAAAAGAGCAATTAAAAGAGTTAGATTAGAACTCTTTATTGCACACGATACATAATAAAAAAAAGGAAATTTCTTAAACATCTAAGTTACATAGTATATCTACAACTGGCGGACCTACCGCTTAAGCAACATCTTCCTTAGGTAAGATATTATGAGAATATTTCTTCTGAAATTTAAATTTTCTATCAATTAAAGAACGACCAAAAATTTACGTTTCTTATGCCTACCTAAATATGTACTAAGTTGTAGCACTTTTTTACCGAACGAGATTTTAATTGTACGTTGAAATTCCTTTTTTAGGGTTCCGTACCTCAAAAGGACAAAAATGGAACCCTTATTTATAGGATCACTTTGTTGTCCGTTCGTAAGTATCTCTGTCAAGACCCTTTATCTCAAGAACGCGTAAAGCTATCGAATTAAAATTAAAACCATTTACTTACTCAAGTCTACAGTCCCTGGAATCTGTGAAAAAATCAAACTTCTAAATTATTTAAAAAAAAAAGATACGGCCGTTTATACCACAAAAAAAAAACGTATATTTTAACACACAAGGGATTTAAAATTTATAGGGTACTTTCCGTTGACGTAGAATTATGAAATGTGGCAAGTAATATCGCCATATACTACAAATACAGGAAAAAATGTGAAAACTATAGGTACATTTGTAGTTAAATCAATAATAAAAAAGTTCTGGAAGAAAAAAAGAGCTCGGAAAAAATTGCGAGACTCGATTCCTGAACTAATATTTAAGTACCTAAAAGTTTGTACTAGGTTGTTGCAGCTAGAATGTTGTAGATACACGCTTCTGTAATTTATAGAATTTTGTAATATAGATAAGCAGTATTTAGTATAAGAAACGATGGTATTGACATCGTCACTTTCAGTGTACAAAAATCCCTAATAAATAAAGATTAAATTAAGATATATATATATATTGTACGGAACCCTTGGTGGGCGAGTCCGACGAGCACTTGTGAGCGAGCACTTGTCCAGTCTTTTTAATATTTTGTAATCATAAAATGCTTCAAATCAAGTAAAAAACCTTGACATTCAGATTCGATCTTAAGCAACCTTATTTGTTTGAAGATACAGTCACGCACTCTCTTTGACTGCAACTGTCAACTGGCACTTACGAAAAAACATTAGAAGAAGAACATCGTGAAGAAACCTGTGTCTAATATAGTAATGTCGCAATAATGTTATGAATGATGAATTAATATACCTAATGAAACACTTAACGGAGCCTATTCACTGTGGGCACGCGTGAAGATTAAGCCCATACTCTACCTCTCAGGTAGATTATGGGCTAAATCTGTCAGTATGATTATACTAAGTATCTACCAACCCCCGGTTTTTCGTATGCCAACAAGCTGTTAAAATATCCTGTTCTTAGCTGTCCTTGTCTGGTAACTATGGCAAAGAGTATCCTAGTTTGGAATCAGGACAAGGTGATTGTGTTGTGTGCAAGTCATTGTCATTATTGTTACCAGCTGTCAGTTGTTTTTTTTTGTATGCACTTTAGACCACTGAGCTATTAACACTAGATTAACAGACTGTTACCGCCAGTTTCTCGTACACAAACAATAATAATGTTAATCTACTGTTAATAGCTGTCTGTTATTATTTTTTTGTACGCACTTTGGTTAAAGCTGTTAATAGCAGATGTACTATTATTAGAGTACGGAAAATCGGGGGTAACGGTACGAGAAATCGGGACTCAGTTTCCCATCCGACATTTTTCGTAGCTTAAAACTGGCGTGCGTACGTAGGTAGAGACCCACTTCGCTGTATTTCGGTAACAACACATTCAGAGCGCTCGAACAGTGAGCGAGTGAGTGCGCCGGTCCCACCAGCGCGTTGAATCGATAGCATTGTCTGGCCCACGCCCGTGGTACAAACGGCGACATCCGGAGCTACCCCTTATGATCCCACAATCGCTTTTATTCCTAACGCTATAAGGGCCAGAGTTTTGCTGCAGCGCGCCGAGCGTACACTCTCAGCGCACAATATCGTCGCGTCTACCGCCGTTGTGATGCAAGCAAATTGTGTGGATGGATAATTTTGTTCCCTTAGCTTTCTCGTCTCTTTCACAGGTAGGTACCTGGAAAGGTATTAAACATTCGGTGAATGTTGAATTCTGAATGTTGCCCCGATTTTAGATACAATTGTACGTAAGTCCGAGGGGATTGATCGCTAAAAGTTATCTAGAACAAGCGTTACTCTGTATGGTAAGTTCTTTGCACCAGACTCTAATAATTACCTGAAAATTGTTATTTCCTCACTATCATCTACCCGATATTTTAGGTGACCAACCCCCGAAAAACCTACGAGAATGCACATAACCACTCCCAAGGAGGCCATTCGCCGTTCTCACCCACCCACGCGCCACATAAGCGCACAAAAGCGCCAAACAAAGAGCACAAAGGGCGACGCTGTCTTCCCATTGTACCGAACAAAGGAGGCCACGCCCACAACAAAGGCGGCATTGTTTCATCAGCATTCTCTGCGCTGCGATTGGCGGAGAGACGGCACTCGCGCGCCACGCACTCGCGGCCACCCGCCGCTTGAGGAATGTCCACAAAAAAGAGATCGTATCGGTGAAAAAACCTTTTTTGATTATCGAGAGCGCTACCAACTACCGATGTTTTTTTAAGGACACGCGGTGCGATGGCGTGCAGCGACGATCGATACTTATGGAGGCCGGTGAGGGCTTGGGCTGTAATAAAGCAATCGCTGGGTTGTTAGCGATGTTGTCGTTACAAATTATGTTTTACATGATTAATGTTCAGATTGGATTCATTGAAGTAATCAATGTATAGCTTGTTGTGGGCAATTTGTAAAGTGAGCACTTAGTCGTAGACCTTATGATGTAATCACCGTAAATACGTAGCTATGGTAGACGTTTGTTTCTATCGAAGTTCGAAAAAATCTGGTGAAAGTAGAAGTATGTACTCCCAAGCAGCACCGTATAGTCACGCAAACATAATTGTAAAAAAAAAACGAATTTGAATTGTCGATAAATAAATAACCTTCACACAACACAATCACTTGACCTGGTCCCAAACTAGGATACCCTGTGCTATGGTAACCAGGCAAGAACATCGCAAACATGGAAATACACCCATACTGAGGCCATTTGTGCAAATGTCCCACTGGGGGGAATTGAACCAACGACCTCTGTCTTACTTGATCAATAATAAATCATATCATATTTCTATCAAAAACTATATAAAAGTCATGAAGAGTTCAATTTCTAAAAATAAATAGAGATAATTATACCTATTATGAATGAGCCACGCCATTACTTCCCGTGGGTGTCGTAAGAGCCGATTAAAAAACGGAAACCAGGGAACGGGCAGCAGCGTTGACCTGTGATACCAGACCACCAAACACTGCGATCTCCAATCCGCCTGCCAAGTGTGGAGATTACGGCAAAACCTCCCATACAGGGAGAGATCCATGTCCTGCAGTGGACTGCTATGGGTTGATGATGATGATGATGATACCTATTATCGCATTATATACATAATAATTCCTACTGACGCATTTAGACGTCATTTAAGAACTCACCAATAAAATTACCCGTTCCGTGCTCGCAAGTGTAATTTATCTAGCCGTATCATAATATACGGAGTGTCTTCATAATGACGTCTTTTTACAGCAGATGCTGACGGGTATGTGTACCACATAGGTACCGACGTCGTAAGAAAAAGAAGGTTGTCTTGACTCTATGATTGGGTGTATTAAAGTGCACTAGGTATACCTCCTAAAAAATAAGGGTTCTACTCATTAATAGGAAAAATGAAAGTCTAAGTCATAGCATAAATTGATGGCCGATAGGTTGGGAGATGGTGCTTATTTTCCAGCTTATCCAGACCAAATGTAGAGTCCGTGCTTGAGTCTTTTAAGCGCTTTTACATTCAAACATAAGAACTTTACATAGGGGTAAGGGACCCTATTACGAAGACTCCACTATCCGTCTGTCTGTCTGTCTGTCACCCGTCTGTATCTCATGAACTGTGATAGTTAGACAGTTGAAATTTTCACAGATAGTGTATTTCTATTGTCGCTATAACAACAAATACTAAAAACAGAATAAAATAAATATTTGAGGGGGGCTCCAATACAATAAACGTTGTCTCAAGACAGCGCTCGCCATTTAGCGCCGATGTCATGTCGTTAAATGTCAATGTTAAACGCTTCTTGTTGGTTTCTATAGATGGCGCTGTTTTCAATGTACCTAATTTATCTTGTCTCGATCTTTGTTTAATGTTGTATAGATAATGGTACGGAAGCCTTCGTGCGCGAGTCCGACGAACACTTGGCCGGTTTTTTTTGTCACATTATTATTAAAATAATATATTTCACATACAATAAATCTAGAGAGGCGAATTTAGTGCTAAGAAATATAAGATTAATTGTACAATAATGATAAATGTTTTCTATGGCTGCACCAGGAAATACAGTAATGTATAGGATTGTCCATAATTTTTTTAGACTTAATTTTACCTTTCAATAACAAAACACTGTTTAACTGTCTCAAAACGTCTATATATAACTGAGTTGCTAACTTCAAACTTTAGTCTATTGGAAGTGGTTAATTGTCGAAGAAATGGTTTTAAAGTTTTGCGTTGTTTCCATAACACGCTGTATACGGGACATTCTACCCTTTCTTCTTCTGTGCCGTTGCGTTTAAATACAAAATTTATTTATTAATTTATTTGAAAGGGTCCAAGATAGAGGTGTGGGCGCGCGGCCGCCTCAGTCGTCGGTTTGATGGGAGCTTTGAATTGACAGGATTGTTATAAATAGCTTTCTGTTCTGTTTGATAGGGATAGGCGGTTGCCAGTAGACTGTCTGGCGGCTTTTGGTGTTATAAATGATGTGGGGTTTCGGCTTCCTTATTGCCAATAGGTTTCTTTTTGTTTAAATTGTCTTGTAGCGTTCCATACCTCAAAAAGGAAAAAAAATGAACCCTTATAGGAATGGTATAAGGCGAGAGCTGCCCCATATTCACAAGATTCGGCCATGAAGCTACGACTAAACACAAGATTCAAATTATTTATTAACCGACTTAAAAAACGAAGTAGGTTCTGAATTCGTCGGAATGTTTTTTTAATTATTTTCTCGCAATGGATGTCGAAGTTAAATTACTTACTTTAAATCAAATACCTATCTATGTAGCTATTTCTCAGTTTGTTACAAAAATCTTTTAAGTTAACGCAATCAAAAATGACCGTTTACGTGATATATTTTATTCTAGCAAACTTACTATCATTTGGGAAATTTTCCATTAAACTAGTGAGAGTCACGAAGTTTTGTATGAAGTCCAATTCAAAATTTAAAAAAAATTATTTACTATAAAGACAAAATATTTACATAATGAACGTCAAAATGAATCAAGATCATACAGGCGGTTTCTTTGCCTAACCCCGCTGTCGGAGAGCCTCCCGCCTGGTCATAAATTGCCCTGGGCAATATAGAAGCGGGGGTAGCCTAGTGGGTAGAACATTTGACTCGAAGCGGGAGACCCAGGTTCGATTCCCAGTGCCAACATGTACCTATGACTTTGTTTTCTAAGTTATGTACATTTGTGAAGTTATAGTAGCAATACCACTCGCTAACGGTGAAGGAAAACATCGCGAGGAAACCTGGGTGTCTGAGCTATTCACATGCCTCAGCGCTTGAAATCACCAATCCGCGGTGGGCACGCGTGGTGATTAAGCCCATACTCTCTCTCTGAGAGAAGGCCTGTGCCCTACAGTAGGACGTATATAGGCTGCTTATGAATATTGAAATCCCTGAACCGGCTGCGGACCCGTATCGGCCGAAGTAAGGATAACCATGTCCAGGTGGGGGCTCACGGACCCTGACAGCGATAATTTGAACTGTCTGTGCGGTACTTCCCAGACGATGGACCATCTTTCGTCGTGCCCTGCGTCCCTAACACCTGCACTCAGGATGACCGACTGACGCATGTGATAACGCAGTCAACGTCGCTAAGTTCTGGGCCGCAGCTGTTTAATTGAACCTTGAACATTTCTTTTCAAAACCCTCACGCTAAGAAGAAGCGCAAATTAAGGAATCAGCACTGTTAAGCCTATCCTGTATGTTATTGGTTGTTTGTTGGCTGTTTTACACACCAATAAAGTGAAATAAAATAAAATGTCCAGTGAGACAAAATTAACTTTATGTCCAATTGTGGCTAAGAATTTATACCCTCTCCAAAATATTTATGTAAATAAAAGTGGATGTGTACCTGATATTAATTTCCACATGGGAACCCAAAAAATGTCACATAGGTCCAACAGCGACGCTCATTCGTTTCTCAATCATTAGTCAGCCCTCCCGTTTTGCATTTATACCAAACGAAAATGGTCCACAAGGTATGCCCATTTGTTAACTATGAATTTATTTTTTCTGTAATCTATTTTTAATTCGATGCAAAAAACTCGAATGTCACTTTCACATGTGACGGGGTCGTTAACCATAACAACCCACTGCATTTGTTGACGTAGACATCAATACATTAATGTTATAAGAAAATAAATTACGTCTTCATGAATGTGTCAAACCTCCCACCGAAGATTATCTACATCCAAGTGTTGCCAATACGTAAGAAATAAATAGTTTTATTTTACTTCCAAATAAATTTTGGTGAACCAAGTTAGTGTTTTTAGGGTTCCGTACCCAAAGGGTAAAAACGGGACCCTATTACTAAGACTTCGCTGTCTGTCTGTCTGTCCGTCCGTCCGTCCGTGTCCGTCCGTCTGTCTGTCACCAGGCTATATCTCAAGAACCGTGATAGCTAGAGAGTTGAAATTTTCATAGATTACCTATGTATTTCTGTTGCCGCTATAACAACAAATACTAAAAACAAAATAAAATAATTATTTCATAAATAATTATACAACAAACTGATTTTTTTGCTGTTTTTTGTTCTTTGTGTCTAATAATGGTACGGAACCCTTCGTGCGCGAGTCTGACTTGCACTTGGCCGGTTCTTTTTTTAACTTTTCTTTTATGGATTTTTTTTACGTAGCCTCGTTTGTGTCCCACTGCTGGGCAAAGGCCTCCCCCAATATGGATTTATGGATTACTAAATATTACTGTCTTTGGTGCAATTAATAGGTTTTTGGTCACACGAGTCTATGTTTTCACACTAAAACAAAAATCTACCAAATATAACGATATATTTTCTAATGGTTGCTCTGCTCCATTTTTTTTAGAGCTGATTTTTCAATAGTCAGATAAAACATAACTGGAGAATAAAACTGATGTTGTCACTCTCTTGTCGTATGATTTAGACAGTGATAGCATGCAATTTATTCACCAATTAACTTTTATCTGACTATTGAAAAATTGGCCCTTAATCGAATAGAAAAAAACAGACATTACGTAAGTATTTGCATACTTTTCGCTTCCTTTAATTGTTTGCACAAATTAGTTAATGCGCAAGAAACAAAAGAAAAATGGAAAATTGTGTGATATATCACGTGAATATAACATATAAAATGGAACTGTTAATAAAAATTACAATAAAAATTAATGTAACTTAAGTAAGGTAACCAGGCAAGGACAACACAAACATGAACTGGTTTCCTCCAATGGTCACTGGTTTCCTCCACACAGGGTAACCTAGCGAGGAGACCAGAGTTACACTTACAGTTACGCACGTTACGGGTCGAACTCAGTAGGCCACTAATAAATCTAAGAACATCCTTTTAAATCACCTGTTATTTTTAGGCTCACTCTGTAACTTACTTAGTAAGAAGCAAATAAATGAATAAAGTATTATTATTATTATGAAAATATCACTCAGTTTGGGTGTATTTCTATGTTTGCGTTGTCCATACCTAGTTACCTTGCTTAAGTTACATAAATTGATATCGTAATTTTTATTAACAGTCCCACTTTCCAGTAATTTTCGTTTTTACCTTAATTGAATAAAATGTAAGAAAATTAAATAAAATGAAATTAAAAATTAACATGACCAAAACAAATTTACATAAAGGAAACATACACCACACTATTAAATTCATAATACTATTTACTAATACTAACCCATATCGTGGTTATCCACTATAATTAATGGCTTTTCAGCATTAAATTTTTTACTAGGTATTTTTTGCTTATCTCTTGTGGGTGATCCTTAATAAAATAGAATAAAAATTAAAAACCATATCACAGGGTATCCCAGTTTGGAACTATGTGAAGTGCTTGTATTACATTGCCCGTTCCTGAGAAAAAGATTGCTGTGTATAATGCCGGCGCCAGATATGATTTCAAATAAGTGGTCAAATAAGTGTTCATATGTGTGGTGCCACACATGCAAATAAACACAAATACAGCCAAAACGATGACGTGAATGGATGTGTGAAATGCACTGTGCGCTGTGCGGCAGGCACACAAAAATTTGCCTTTGATTTCTTTGATGTGCGCAAAAAACCGACACGGAACGCCAAAGCGCAGTTAAGTGATCAACATATGCGACAATAGTATCAACCCATGTCACACATGTGAACACTTATTTAAACACTTCTTTGAACTCATGTCTGGCGCTGGCATAATAAATAATTACACGAACATAAATAATATAACCACACTATGTCGACCAAATCGTCGACCATGTTTTGTAAAACCTATTTGAAAACTGTGAGCTGATCAAATCTAAAATACATATCTGGCTGATACAACATGTGTGACGAAATGGTTGAGCCAAGTTCTTTGAACTCATGTCTGGCACCTCCTTAACATTTACAGCAGTAGCCGCACCTTGAAAAGCGCAAGTAAAGTACCTATAAATTCGCGCAGTCTAAACGCGCTTTTCCAGGGAGTTGCCACGAACGCTGCCGACTCGAGGGCCAATTTGCGGTCTCAAGAAACACTCTCGCCGATGTGTTTGCCCCTTGAAGGCTCAATTTGGCGACTTGGCCCGCCACGCCAATTTGTAGTCGAGTTTTCTGGCACGGACGTGGAGTGGGACCCTAATCGGTAGGGGGGTCGAGTGACATTCCCAATAGTGGTTAACTTAGCGTATAACAGCGGTGACTTGGTTACTACAGACTTGCAGAATTGCAGCTTGGCCGATGTCTTTAACCCTTGAAGGCTGAATACGAAAATTTTGGTCGAGTTTTCTTGCACGGAAGTGGAGTGGGACCCTAATCAGTCGAGTGACGTGGCTAATAGTGACTAACTTAGAGTATAAGGATAACCGCATCTAAGTAGCAGTGCGTGTTCTACAGACTTGCAGCTGCCTTTGTGGATATTTTTGTTATTTATAAAAACACGATTCCCTTAAAACACAATAAATACAGTATAAGTGTGTGGTAAAGTCTTTCCTTTGTAAAGTCTCTACCACAGACTATTTATACGGCATTTACGGAGTGTTTTCATGAACCGTGTTTTTATAAATAAGACCGTAAGACTGTTTGTTTTTTCCTGTGTACTTATTTTGTATTTGGATTTTTCCTGCGTTTTTCTGTGGAAGAATATTCTTATCTTATCTTACTTATATTACCTTGCCTCACATTCGAAAGATCTTATCAGGGGTTTGGCATGTACCAATGACTTCGTTTCCTAACCTCCCGTTTCTCGTACAGGTACCAACTAATAATCTGTTAATTTACTGTTAACAGCCGTCAATTGTAAAAAACCTATTTAGAGGCCAAAACTTCCACCCATGCCGGGACTTGAACCCGCGACCTCTGGCTTACCGTGCCAGCGCTCTCCCAACTGAGCAAGTGCATGGGCAAGTGCAGGTATCGGCGAAATTTTGAACGTCTTTACAAACTTATCTGTATTAGGTACAGGCAGCGATATCTGGCTTAAGTAATTTACATCACCTGCAGCCCCGAGCACCCACTTTGCAGTTAGGTTTTACGTCGCAATGATACTATCACTGTACCTATATGATTAAATTCTTTTTTTTTTTGTTGTACTAATCCGTGCTGAAAAAAAGTCTCTAAATTTTAGCCTCTAGAAGAAGAAGAAGAAGAAGAAAAAAGACATTTATTATACCAACAAGATACATCACAGAAACAAAATAAGCACATAAATAACATCTAATATGCAGAGCAACAGAAAGAAAACTAAATACACAACAGACAAAACGAATAAATAAAACGGGAGCATAGATGTAGCCTGTGGTGTATCTACATTGCCACAAAAGGCAGCTGACTCGGCGTTGTGCTGAGGAAGTGATCCCTCAGCGCTGATTTTCAGTCAGAATAGGTTTTTAAGATTGTCCTCAGCATTGATTAGCGTAACAAAAAAAAAATAGCTGTCAATTGATCAAAAGAGTAGATTAATAGGTACATAATTAGTGGACGGGAAACCCGGGGTACCTGGGTTGCTTACCTACATTTGAGAATAATTTGCAGTAGCAACCCCACTCGCTAACAGTGAAGGAAACATCGTGTTTACAACAATTTACTTACAGAAATACAAGACACGACAGGGCAAAGTTCTGCAGAGTGCATCCTATGGTGTGTCAAAGTTGCGACAAAGGGCATCTGACTCAGCATTGTGCTGAGGGTGTGAGCCTTCAGCGCTGGTTTTCAGTCAGTGCTCGACCACCGGAGCGGTTCACATTTACCGCAGTGCTTTAAATTGTCAATTCGCGGTGGATCTTTCTCTTTCTGAGAGAAACCCTGTGTCCTACGAATAATCTAATTATTAGTAGATTACACTAATACACCTCACACATTTCATCGCTTGAAATTGCCAATCCGCGGTGGGCACGCGTGGTGATTAAGCCCGTATTCTCTCTCTCTCTCTATCTCTCTCTCTGAGAGAAGGCCTGTGCCCTGTAGTGGGACGTAGGTATATAGGCTATATAAAAAAAAATGCCATATCAATATAGAAAGTTCTGTGTGGCGCCGGATTAAGAATAGCGTCACTCCATATTCCTTCCGTGGATGTCGTAGAAGGCGACGAAGGAAATCAATTACCAGGTGACGGGCAGCAGCGTCTTCCTGTAATTTCAACAGCATACTGCGATCGCCAACCCGCCTGCCAATATAGAAAGCTGAATAAAAGAGAAAAGAAAATGAAATCAATCATCTCAATGAAAGAGGTATGTAATGATCGTGGCAATTGGCAAACCCTGGTCTCTGCCTACCCGTCCTGGATACCGGCGTGAGTTTATGAATGTATGTACCTAATGTGATTGACATTAATACTCCCTACTTAATAATAGTAGGCAATAATAATATTTTTTTTAATCTTCAACTTAGAACCTAGGTTCAAGAACATAGACATTGATGTGAACACCTCAGACATTGGAATGTTTTGTTCGTGAGGAAACTTTTTTTCCGCCACCGTGACCACACTAGTATGCAGATACCGTACAGTGAGGAAAAATGGAATAACCCGTTTAGTGTTAAAAAATAGAAGTATCATTAGTGTGCAGTAAAGTTTTCCCTATCGTTCTATAATTCGTACCTATTAGTTTGTTTATTCTTCAGAAATGATGCTGATCTGATATTTAATTTTGTCTTTATTTTTTAAGGCAGCGCCATCTATTTATTGTTTCTAGAACTCTTCGAAAAGAATTTTCGTAGTGGCACAGTAGTGGGTTCAAAACTGATTTAGTATACATCTCAACCTTTATAGCTAGATGGCGTTAAGAATTTTCGAGATTCTTTTTAAATATTTAATATTAAGAATAATAGATTTTAATTCCGCCTAGTTCATGTGACATAGGTAATATATTGCATAAAATAATGTTGTGTTTAATTTTTGGGGCGCCATCTATCAGTTTACTTTTTAACTAAATTTAAATAAGACGAAGTTTTCCTCCTCGGAATCACTTAGTTTTAAATAATGCCGATAGATGTCAGACATAAAATTAAATTATATTTCACAAGCAATTTGGATTGACGTGAAAGCAATAAAATTGACATATTGAAGTTATGCTTAAATGTAATGGAAAATAATTGAGTTAGAAACCGATCAATGATTTTTAGTATGTATTTATTATTTTTACACATAAATGACAAGACCGTGTGGCCTAATGGATAAGGCGTCGGACTTCGGATCCGAAGATTGCAGGTTCGAGTCCTGTCACGGTCGACTATAAACTATTTTTAGATTTTTTTTAAGCGAACTGTTTAACTATACAAGTACCATAATAAAATTTAGAAGTATTATTTGTTTGAATTTGCAGTGAAGTTTATTTGGTAATATCTGATTAAATAAACTAAATAATAAGGAACTAGGAATTTAAGTTGAAAATTTAAGCCAAATCGCTGCCCTCGGCCGGTAAGGTGCCTAATGGGCTGGCATGGCAGCGATAGGTACCCCGCTGAATAGCGAGGCTCAGCCGCTGCGCGAAATATGCGCCAGCCCTCGGGTAACCTGACGCATTGGCTTGTTTTAGCTCTATCATAGAAAAGGTTACAAGGTTATGAACCACATACAGGTAAGTTTTTAAGTTATTATTTGAAGCATTGAATGCACTCCGTAAGCAGACCTTATTATGTAGGTATAGGGTAACAAGGCCAGGTATGGATCAGACTCCGTCGACGGATTCTGAATTGAACGAAATATAACACACATTTTTGCTGCATACTTATTATGCATGTTCATTTCTAAAAGTAAATTCGTGAAAAATGTCGGTGAAAGTTTGTCATTTACAACAACTTTTATTCAACAATTTTTTTTTTCTTAAATATTCCATGTCTAAAAAAAATATTTTTACGGTTTTATGCTTAATAGTGGCGCTGTTTGATAATTAACCATAAGTGTTGCGACGTCGATAATTGATAATTAATAACTTCCACACAACACAATCAATTCGATGGTGCGCGTAAAGTGTTTTATAATATTACTAGCTGACCTGGCGAACGTTGTTTTGCCATATTAATTAACCTACGACTTATTCTCAGACCTACCACTTATATACAAACTAAAATCATAATAATCGGTGAAGCCGTTTCGGAGGAGTTCGGTAACAAACACGAGCGTTATTTTCTGTTATGTAATGTAACACTGAGAAAAACTTGTTGAAACAAAAACCGGCCAAGTGCGAGTCGGACTCGCACACTAAGGGTTCCATACCAATATCTATACAAAATTTGAATATTTCAAGCGTCTACCTGTTGCCGTTATTAATATCGAGCAAAAAACAGCAAACAAATCACGTTTTTTGTTGTTGTTTTATGCCCTCCTTAAAATATGTATTTTATTCTATTTTTAGTATTCGTTGTTATAGCGGCAACAGAGATACATTATCTGTGAATATTTCAACTGTCTAGTTGTCACGGTTCATGAGGTATAGCTTGATGACAGACAGACAGACAGACAGACAGTGGAGTCTTAGTAATAAGGTCCCTTACCCTTACCGTACGGAACCCTAAAAACGAAAAGTTATTGCCTAACACAAGTTTTAATTGGGTTGTTTCAGGAATTGCGCATTATAAAATAACCTTATACCTAGGTAACTCCGTTTGGAACAGAGTGTAATAAGCTCTATCCTTTGCCCGAATATCCGGGTGGACGCGACCGGGCAGTCGGTGATCCGGACGTAATCGGCCGGTCAAAGGGCACGTCATATCCGGCAGCGATATGGGATGAAAAATATCCAAGCTTCAGTTTTACCTTATGAATCTTATAATAATATAAGGTTTTCAAACTAAAACTTCCGCAATCACTACACATTATTCTGTGTAGTGCATTCTACACATTATAACTGAACGATTCCAATCATCTAACTGTCAAATTCCATACTAATTGCTGTCGCAACGTCAGGATCCAGACAGGATTTGGTGCGCGTAATCAGGGCCCTGGTCGGACTCGGTCGACAAAAAAACCAAGGAAGTGAAACCGGAATCGAATTAATAATAATAATACGCGCTCATTTCCGGGTGGTCTGAAAGCCGCGGTTATGTAATTAGTAATTAAAATAAAAGTGGCGTCTATTAATTTAGACTATGACTTTTAAGCTTTTAGCAGTAAAAAAAAATAGTTGAGGAATCTTGTCTCGAGTTGAGAAAATATGCCAACAATAATTAGTACCGCCTCTCCGTCTAACAGAACAACGACCGGCGGACCCGCGGCACGCACGCACCGCTCTGGATGGCTACTAATGGTTCTGATAGATTCGAGTTTGTGTCGAGATATTTTTGAAAAGTGGATTTTGAAAAAAAAAAAAAAAAAAGAAAAACAAACTAGCGTATAAGATACGTATTGTCAGGCACGTTCACTTTGCCACAGTATAATGTGACTTTGCTGTGTCTTTCGAACCACCCAAAACCCACCCATCCTTCGACTCTATATGCCTCACAATGTTCTCCTCACGATTGTTTTGTTTTTATTTTTGTTTAGTTGACGTTCGTGTATTCTGTTTGTGTACCTACGTGTTTACTTTGTGTTTCTGTGACAATTTAAATAAATAATTAATTCTTTCTTTCTTTCTTTCTTTCTTCCAAAATTATTGCAGGGAATGGAAGGCAAAACGGACCCTGTAGGCAAAACGGTCCACCTTGATAAATTTCAAACGTGTAACGCCATCTATGAATTTGTTACGTCAACATATTGGCCGTCATGTTCCCGGTTTCGGTCAGTGTACTCGATTCCACCGACCGCACGTGCACTGATTTAGCAAGGTAAGTTATTTTTTTTAGATTTTGATGTAAAATTTGTGCTTTTCGATATGCCTGCAGTTTGGTTTGGTTTGTGATAGTGTGTTCTAAAGATAGCTGTGTGTACACTTGCATATGATTAAGCTAATAACCAAGTTTGCCGCTTGTAGCTCAACTTATAACCTCATTTTTTTTAATGTTTGTTGTTTTATAACAAAAAGGCAAATCGGACCCA
Organism: Yponomeuta malinellus; assembly: GCA_947308005.1. Lineage (NCBI taxonomy): Eukaryota > Metazoa > Arthropoda > Insecta > Lepidoptera > Yponomeutidae > Yponomeuta > Yponomeuta malinellus. The sequence continues at coordinate 2,596,492 of OX370998.1, forward strand.
GGCAAAATGGACTGGGGTGCCGTTTTGCCTTCAGTAGAGTAACGTGAAAAAGTGGAGAAAGTGGGTTCGTTTGAATGTTACGTTTTCACGCGGAAACTACAGAACCGATTATGATTAAATTTGGTATCGCAATAGATTAGACATTGGGAAAGGACAAATGCTATCTTTTGTCCCTCCTTCCCTACAACTCCCCCTTTTTGATTTTAGATGGTGAATAATTATAAAAGAAAATCCAATCGGAATTCTTGGGACGAATCTAGCATGAAAAATGTAATTGAGAAAGTGGTTTCTGGAGAAATGGGGCTCAATAAGGCTTCTATGCAGTTCCTGGTACCAAAGACTACTTTAAAGAGGAAACTGCAGAAATATAAGTCTACTCAAGACATTGATCAAGCCACAGAAAAGAAACTGGGTAGATTTAGAGGAGGAGTAGAGGATGAGGATGATGAGACAGTATTCTTATGTGAAAATGTGCTGACTGATTAATTTTATGTAAGGCCGTTTTGCCTTCACGAGCGGTCCATTTTGCCTCGCCGTGAAGGCAAAACGGACATATTGAAGGTATTAGAAATCATCTAATATATTCATTGTTATTGTGATTTTATAAAAGTCTGATTCTACGTAATATAGAGTTAAGTACGTTAATAATTATTTACTTTGAAGAAGTTTAATAAACGTACCAGTTTCTTTTCTATGCTTATTTTTTGTTAAGTGGTCCGTTTTGCCTTCCATTCCCCTATAAGGTGTTATTGAGACAAAGCAAAAAATCGTATTATTCTTCTTTTTTTTTTGCTCTATCGTAATAACGGTTATTTATTAGTTAAACGTCAAAGTTGGTACGATCATACTGAATAAGTTAGTGAGAGCACTGGCACGGTATGCTATAAGGGGGGTAAGCGCGAACGTTGATTTTTTCTATGTACGTGTAGTTTATTTGTAAACCAAAACCAAATCAATTATTATTTATTGACCAAAGTAATTTATATTTATTAACATAAAAGAACATGTTACCAAAAGAAAAGAAAAATAAGAAAATTATTTACCTATATGTTTTTATCTTTTATTGCCCTATTAATGCAATGATTACAGATATGCTAACAATTTAACGAGTCTTATAGATATTCTATAAACTTTAAATTCAATATATTTGGTAGTTTAGAAGTTAGCTTATACAAAAAATAAATGCATCCAATGACTTTTACAGCAAAAAATGTACTAATGCTCCTAATAAGTTGGATTGCAAACGAAATATATAGATTGAAAGAGTTTGTAAAACTAAGTAAGACTGCATTCAAGGTCTATTTTTCAAAGAGCGGTGGTAGCCTAGTGGGTAGAAATTGGACTCGGAAGCGAGAGACCCAGGTTCGATTCCCAATGCGGGCATGTACCTTTGACTTTGTTTTCTAAGTTACGTACATTTGTGAAGTTAAAGCAGCAATACCACTCGCTAACCGTGAAGGAAAACATCGTGAGGAAACCTGAGTGTCTGAGCTATTCACATACCTCAGCGCTTGAAATCGCCAATCCGCGGTGGGCACGCGTGGTGATTACTAACCCATACTCCCTCCCTGAGAGAAGGCCTGTATCCTACAGTGGGACGTATATAGGCTGCTTATGATGAAGGTCCATTTTCACCAAAAATGGCTTTTACGACATTTCATCCTCAAAGGACAAACAGTCCAACTAGGCCGGTCGAACTTCGTGAAAGTGGTCAATCGTCGAATCCAACTCGGCTGGGATCGGGAAACATAGAATAGTCTTTTCGTCCAATATACCTCAATCGCTCAAGACAAAATTATACAACCAGTGTGTGTTACCAGTGATGACTTATGGCACTGAAACGTGGTCTCTCACTGAGCTCAAGGTCACGCAACGAGCTATGGAAAGGGTTATGCTCGGTATTTCCCTACGAGGTCGAATTACAAATGATGAGAACCGTAGACGAACGAAAGTCGTCGACATAGCCCAGCGGAGTAAGTTAAAGAGGCAGTGGGCGGGGCACATAGCACGCAAAACTGATGGCCGATGGGGCCGAACAGTTCTCGAATAGAGACCACATATCGGAAAGCGCAGCGTAGGACGATCAGCCACAAGATGGACAGATGACCTCATCCAAGTGGCAGGAAGACACTGGATGCAAGCCGCTTCCAATCGGTCCTTTTGGAAATCCATGGAGGCCTTCGTCCAGCAGTGGACTTCTTGTGGCTGAATGATGATGATCCTCAAAGGGTCGATATCGTAAGCCGCGCCGCACTCAACGAACTGTGATTTTAGACATTCATTTAACTATCTTCGGGAATACAAATGAAAGTCCAGCCAGTCATTTCTCGCGAAAATCTGTCCATCACTCAAGCCACGAAAAATTTGTAAATCGCACCTCATTTTTGGTGCCGCAGCCTGGAAAACCACCTCCTTTAGTTGGGGTAGCAAGTATGATAAAACATGAATTTCTATCGAAGGTTTTTGCTCTGTGGTGATTTAGGAAAGTAAAAGTAAATGGATGAATTGAAGGTGCAATTATTCTTGCTTATCGAGCTGTGGCGCGAAAAATTGCCGTGCTCTTGGTGATTTTAGGTGCTGTTGACCCGACTGCGAAAAACATAGGGTGATACACAGCTTGAATTAGATTACATTAATACTCTATGCCTAACGCTAGTGGCATTTTTCCGAGCGGTTCCGTGCTTCGCAAGGCACGTTAAGCTGTTGGTGCCGGCTGCCGTCGATAGATGGCAGTCCTTAAGCCAAGTCAGAGGCCTTAGGGCGGTTTGACAACTTCTGACAGTAGACGAGCCACTACAAGTCTACAAGCCTCCACCAATCCGGACTTGGCCCCGTGGTGGAGTATGGCCTATACCTTCCTCAGGGAAAAGACCCGTGCCCCTCGGTGGGGACATAATGGGTTGATGAATACTCTTTATCTACTCTGATACTATAAATAATACAAAGATTATAAAACTGAAAACAAAACTCTTATGACAAACATTACGCATAGGCCAAAATAAAAAATAAAAAGTTTTATTACGATACCGGTCTTGTATGGACACCTGTATCATAATATTTAGCATCCTTATTGTTTAATTTTACTTTTTTTTATGGTTTCGAGAAATTAATTCATTTTAATTCCAATCTCAAAATTTATAAAACTTATTGACTAGAGACAGAATAATGTAAGTATCAGTTATTGTACGGTAAAATCCCACATGTACTGAAGGAAGAAACTGACTCCTAAGATACAGGGTCCCCTAGTTTAGGAGTCAGGGACTTAACTAGCTATGTAAGATAAACTGTAATTTCGTAAGTGTTTCCTGAACTGTACTTAACTTGGTCAATAAATTATTATTATTATTATTAAATTATTATTATTAATATAACATTTTAATCATAACGATACACCTATACAACCTCCAGCTGGACCAAGAAGGTTGAACCTCTACTTTTAAAAAAAGGTTTCAATGAACGAGTCCGCGGCGACGCAACACGCATGCGCAATCGATGTTTGCGCCTTGGCGCCTACATTTTACATTTTAAAAAACTTTTCAATATTTAAACAAAGTTTGGTTCTGTTTGTAAAGTAAATTAGTTTTTGTGTAAAAACATGTCTGAAAGCGAGGATAGTGGTAATTGTACACCACCAGACATTCTGGAAGCTGCGTCAAACATGACCATGAACCTGTTACCGGCGAAATCTAGGAGCAACTATAATAAATGTTACCACGAGTTTATTACAAGTAAAAATAATTTTTTTGATATTCAGCACTTTATTTGCAATATTATTTTATTTAAGTATTATAGTATGAGAGTAGAAAAAATTGTAGTGTATGACACTGTACATAACTTGGTCTTATAACACTCGTGTGATACCAACTATAAAAAAACTCCCCTACGGCTCGTTTTTTTAAAACCCACTCGTGTTATAAGAACCCTTATTATGCAACAGTATCATAAACTACAATTATTGCGCACGATACATTTATTCATCAGACGCCCACTGCAGGACACTGGCCTCCGCATCCAGCAACTCCCCGCCACCGTAACCAGGGCCTAGATTCTGTTAATGCATTGTAGTAACATGACAACTGCATGAACATGGCGGTTTTCTTTTCATGGCTGCTTTAAGTCTACGCGGGCACACCCATCAAACCTTCTAGGCGTCAATGGTACGAAAAACACGTCACGTGACCTGACAGTTTACCTGTCATTATACTACAATGCACTAACAGAATCGAGGCCCTGGTCGTCAGACCATCCGGTGAGGCATTTCCACGCTACGTCCAATATATTTATTCAATATATTAAATACATTTACGCCTTACTCTGACCAAAATTTGCGCCTTAAAGCAACGTAATTTCGCAACCGGAACCCTAAATCAATAAATTATCTTCCTACCCACAATATTTTTAAACGACCAATCCAACGATAATCCACACTATGGTGTAGGCAAGAAATAGTACATTGTTCACCGAGAGGAGAAAGTGACCGATTACCGTCGAGGGTGTCGTTTGAAGCTCGAGCCGTTGGCGAGGGCTTTAAAACACCCGAGATCGGGAATCACAGTTTCTCTCGAGTGATACATAGTGCTTTATACTACACCTGCTTGATAGTTTTATTTTACTCTCTACGAAAACTGAATCCTCAAACAACACACAAATTGGAAATGGCGCCAATGGCGTCTGCAATTTTCACATGTTCTTTTTTCAAATTGTTTATCCTGCCGCCGCAGGGTCGCACTGCCAGCCCGACACCATCCAACACACAGCTAGTGGCCAGTGTCATTTTGCAAACTTGGAGATAAAAACTCACTGTAAAAACTTTTTGGCTTTTGATATTTAGGTTACCGGCGCATAGTCTTACCCAAAATTAAAAAAGAAAAACCACGTAAGAAATGGATTTTCATACACTTTTCTCTCCCGCTCAGATGCGTTTTCTCCCCGCATATTTGTTCGATATGCAATGACGTACTTTCTACCGTAAATTTAATAAAGTATCAAGGTACTTTCCAAGCAGGTGTAGTATAAAGATTATTACATCCCTATTTTAGGTGTAGGAGGGGTACCAGAAAAAAAAAAGAGATTTTATTCTAACATTTTGTCGGCGTGATTAATATGTATGTCTATGCCAAATATCAGCTCTCTCGTACTAATCGTCTCTGAGCTAGGCCGCGGACAGACAGATCGACAGACAGACAGACGGACGGACATGGCGTAACTATAAGGATTCCTTGTCTACTACGGAACCCTAAAAATGAAACGTCATAATGTCGCTGGCCGCACTACCTACCTTACGATTTACTTTTACCTGGCTAGCGACCGAGACCTTGGGGGGCCTTCACCACGCCGCTCACAGGTTGAAAAACAATGATTTAGACTAGGTATGTTTGAAGGCCTGAATCGCGAATCCTGTCTTCATGTGTCGGTATAATTTTCCGTGTCACGTCGTGTCCCTGATCGCGCCCCGGGGGGCCATAGCATGAGTGTGCCGCGCGGAATGACGTACGATTATCGTTTTACGCCGCATTGTAAACCTGGGACCGTATGGAGATTGCGGAGTGGCTTATAATATGTGTGTTGGAACAACCGCGGGTAGTTCAGTTCAGTGCGGCAATAATATGGACGTGACATACTCAACTCAGCTTGAATTCATGCGTCTTCCTTGTAGCCGATTCACATTACTAACGAGCGAGTGGTTTGGTACTCGTATTAAAAATGTAGTGTGAACTGTCTTAAAAGGCTGTGTAAGGCTCACTATGCGCAACTAATTCAAACATCTAATTCACATTATTTTACTTTACCAATGTTTTTATTACAATTTATACATACATACGTGACGATAAATGACAAAAAACTTTTCTTTGAAAAAAAAACGTACAGACTAGTCACTTGATGTAAAAAAAATACAACGTTACCTAAATTTTGATAATTTATCAAGTTTCAATACCAAATGTTTCATTACTGGAAATATACTATCCAAAAATCTGTCCAAAACAATCAGTCGCTTACATATTAAATGAACGAGGTTCATAAATTTTCCATGTTTCATTCAGAAAATAATTCAATTTGAGAATGTTCGATTAATTTTTTATACGTTTATTTATTCCAAATAAAAAACCTTAATTTTCCTTTGTTGTATATCCCTTTGATTCTTTGCGCTAATCCGTGATTACAGCCCAAGTCTCAAAGTAAAACAACAAATTATAAAAAAACACATTAACAAACTACATCTCACCAATAAAATTGTGGTAGTACGGACCCTTCAGTGCGCTTTTCCGACTCACACTTGGTTTATTTTTTAGCCTGTTATCTCCACGTTAACTTTCGAATATTACGAAAAAAGCTACTGTGTTTGTCTCAAACATGAGACAGGACGTTGCAAATTCAATTTGTACAGGAAAAATCCAATATGGCCGCTCAAATATGCCCTTCTTGTTTTATTAGTTCCATAACCAGACCTTAACGAGTGCGGCGTCAGGTATCGGCGCGCGGTATTATAGAATACACGCACGTCTTGGGGGAAGGAAAAATTTCAGCCGCAGAGATCAGCGGGGCTGCCACGGGAATCATCGGAGCAAAAAACTTGGGGGGCTCTGTAGTTACAGTGCTGGCCGAGTCATAAGTGGCAGCGTTTGGTGTGGCGTATATGATACAATCTATCGTCAATGGGTGTCATGTAGACTGTGTGTTTCACAGATACATAAAGAAAGAAAGAAAGAAAAAAAAGAAAGTAAATTGTCACAGAAACACAAAGTAAACGTAAAGGTACACAAACAAAAGACACGAACGTCAACAAAACAATCAGGAAGAGAACATGTGAGCCATATAGATTGATATATATTAATTAATTTAATTTCCGTGATCATGTAATACACATTTGTAAAAAACGCTAATAAAGTATTGGGTTTCATTATGAGAACCGCTGCACAGTTTCGAGATATGAGAGTGGCCATAATGTTGTACCTACAATGCGTTCGTTCGCAGCAAATTAGAGTATAGTGTCTTTACCTGGGATCCACGGGAGGCTAAGTACATATCGATGATTGAAAGGGTGCAAAGGAAGTTTGCTAGATATATATACAAACGAATATATGGGAGCTATCCATTTTTGTACCCGTCTATGTTTGTGTATGGTATGGTTGGGCTCGACACTCTGGAGCTGAGGAGGAAACTGCAACTCGCTGTACATTATTGTCTGCTGATGCGAAATGGTATTTATAATTCCGATGTACTGTGCAATATAAGGCTATTTGTCCCCGACAAATACGTGCGTGCGGGGCGGCGCCGGCACCAGCTGTTCGTGGAGCTCTCGCTGCGCACGCGCTGCGCTAACAATGCGCCCACGGCCAGGGCCCTCGCCCTGCTCAACGAGTTTGTTACCGAGGTCCAACATGTTGACATCTTTGTTGACTCCATGTTTAATATTGCTGTACATTTAAGATTACACTTATGTAATTAGTATAATGTACCTGTAATAGTTATAGTAACTGAAAGAGCGTTTTGGGCAACTGTAAGTTCTTATGGTATAATAAATAAATAAATAAATAGGCACCCAGCCACCTCGGACCCCAAACGCCTCAGGTGCCTCCGTGACAACACAAAAGGGACTCCAACTCAGCATATTTTCAATACATACAATCTTTATTTTACGTAGCTTATATACGTTCCACTGCAGGGCTCAGGCCTTGCCTCAGACAGAGAATATGGGCTTCATTACCACGTTTTCCTACCGTGGACATACAAACTTACTTTACCTTAAGCCATTTCTTTAGTATTGATTCAATAAAAAATAAAAAATCCCGATATTTCTTGAAGTGCACTCGCAGCGATTAGTCGCTGTGTGACCGAAGCTTTACAGTAGAATAATTAATTGTTAGCGTTCCAGAAACTAGGGTAACCTGGTGTTCCTGATAGACTGTCGTGGTAGAAACATGGCTAAATATTTTAAGACTTTCACAAATTCACAAACAATAAAGCGCTCTCACCTCTAACATCATTCTCGAGTGCACTTTTAAGTTGCTGTTTAATTTCAAACAGCACAGGTCTACGGCCCATCGAAACTCACAGTTTCTTCTTTTTTTTAGGGTTCCGTAGTCAACAAAGAACGTTATAGTTTCGCCATTTCCACCCATCTGTCTGTCTGCCTGTCCACGGCTTAGCACAGGGACAAGTACCAGAAAGCTGAAAGACATACATATACATATTAATCACGCCTACAAAACGGAAGGATAAAATCATTAGAAAAATATTTTTGGGTAGGTACACTAAAAAATTTTTTTAGAGGTAGGATGCAGTTTTTTTTCTCGCCTGCGCCAGTGTAGATTTTGTTGGATGGTCGTTCAGAAATATTGTGGGTGTACGAAGACCATTTTTCGATTTAGGGTTTCGCTTGCGAAATATTGCGTGATAGTTTTCCTTTACAGTTCATTATAATTATGTGCTACTGCCCTGAATTTGTAAGGTTCCGTAGTCCGACGAGGAATCCTTATAGTTTCGCCATGTCCAACTGTCTGTCTGTCCATCCGCGGCCTAGCGCAAAGACGGGTGGTACTAGAAAGCTGTAATTTGGTATGTGTATACATGTTTATCACACCGACAAAAATAAAGAATCATCATCATCATTCAGGCACAAGAAGTTCACTGCCGGCCATGGGCCTCCTCCATGGATTGCCAAAAAGACCGGCTGGAAGCGGCTTGCATCCAGCGTCTTCCTGCCGCTTGAATGAGGTCATCTGTCCATCTTGTGGTGGTTCTACGTTGCGCTTGCCGATTTCTTGCCGAAAGTTAAAGAATAAAATGTTGGATTTTTTTTTATTGTACCTCCCGTAACATAAAAAGTGGGGTGATTTTTTTTTCGTTTGAAAAATATTGTGGGTGTAGGTAGACCATTTTTTGATTTAGGGTTCCGTTTGCGAAATATTAAGCTTTAAAGCGCAAATTTTTGTCCGAATAGGGCGTGTCCCCCCTCCCCGTCTCCTGGCTAAACGGTTGAATGTAGAAACGTGAAAAAAATCAGGGTTATAGCACATATAATGAACTTAAAAGGAAAAATATCACGGATAAGTAGGCTTTACTAGTTAACAAGTAATAGACAACGAACTTATAAAAGTAAAATTTGGTACAAAATCCATTGAAAATGACTTCGATGAAGTTGTGAGTTCTGTAAAGCAGATAAAACAAAACCCTCTTTCTACGGAACCCTACATTGCACGTGGCCAGACACGCACTTGACCGCTTTTTTAGTCATAGCCAAACGACCGAAGGACGTGTTTAAGCTTCGGTCACTCACAGTGACTAGTCGCTGCGAATGCACTCGCCGCGATTACTAGCCGCAGCGAAAATTCGCTGCCTGCCTGTCACACACGATTTCAGTAGGTACGCATTCGCAGCTTGTAAAATTGAACTACCTCAATATTCTAGTCGCGGCGACTTCAACTCGTGGCAAGTAGGCACTCGCAGCGATTAATTGCTGTGTGTGACCGAATCATATTAAAGGCCAGCTTTTGCCACCGGCCCATTTATGCTTGTAGGGTCCCTCCCGTAGCTTCACTTATGGCGACCATCGGCCACATACACTGAATATAGATACGTTTTCGCTTTTGGCACATCTCTTGCGCCACCTCCCGCCATCATTCGCGTCACGTCGGCGAAGGTACCCCGGTCAAAAGTGAACTCGTGCGGCCGTCGGGCGGCATAGGGCCGACAAACAGTCCTTTGAGAAATCATGGATTTTACCATTTTACCAGGACAGGCTGCGTTCACTTGGAGGCGAGAAGAATGCGAAAATTTTCGGCGGTCTAGAAGAAGTTACTTAGTTACTTCTTGAATATGGAACGCGACTCAGAACTTTAACATTTATTAAGATGGAATAAGTCTAAAGGGGCTGTTACACAAGGAGAGTTTCTCACTTGCGAGTGGCCTAGTATGGCCTATGGTCGCTTAGTGTAAACAAATGCTTCGCGTCTCGAATACAGTTATCGCTACTTAAACTCTTCGAGGCCGCGAGCCTATGTAAACAAACTATACGAGTTTCTCTTACGAGTTTCGCCATTCAAAAACACGACTTTTTTGTTTAGTCTTTAGTATCAGTGGTGGTGCTACAATAGCCTCAGAGGTGGTACAAAGTGTGCTTGGAATTGTAGCTGTAATGAGATACCAGATTTATATGCCTATGATACCACATATCGGCAAGCGCAGCGTAGGACGACCAGCCACAAGATGGACAGATGACCTCATCCAAGTGGCAGGAAGACGCTGGATGCAGGCCGCGTCCAACCGGTCTTTTTGGAAATCCATGGAGGAGGCCTATGTCCAGCAGTGGACTTCTTGTGGCTGAATGAAGATGATGATGATGAGGCCTAGGAAAAATATAGCAAATGGCGAGTCTCGTATCAACACTTGCGATTCTCGCCCCAGCAATGTTTATACAAGTCGAGAAACGTATGCGTCTTATAGATCTACGATCACTCGCCTGTAGTGTGAACATTAGTAGAAGTGGGTCTCGCCTGTGATAAGTGCATTCGAGAATCGCTTGATTAATTAGTTTTTGTCAAAATGTAAAAAAACAGCAGGCGAGAATCGAATGGCGAGTTTTGTCATGGGATGATCGCATACGATTAATCGCGGCTCGCGTGCGAGAAACTCTCCTTGTGCAACTTCCGCTTTGTAGTTAAACTACTTTTAGTTTGAACTGAGAGTAAGTCTGCTAATAAAGTATCATTTAGATTGGCGGAAACGAGTTAATGTAAAAATTGCATGTACCTTTTATAGAATAAATAAATTATTTATTTAAAATTAACACAGGTAAAGGTGAGAAATTCACCTGTGTAGTTAACTATAACTTAGTTAGTTAGACTTAATCTTTAGGTAGATAAAAGTACCCCAAACCAGCATTCGTGTATGTAACGACTAATGTAGATGAAGCGAATGTAGATGGAGAATGTTGACGAAGTGAAGGAGTTTTGTCAGGATCGTGGCAACTGGCAATCTCTGGTCTTTGCTTATCCCTCCGGGATACAGGTCTGTGTTTATGTGTGTAATTCTAGTGAAGGCAATAACGCGTTGGTAGCGCACAGGATTGACCAGTTGCTTCACAGATGCAAAAATCGCTTTCAAATTAAAAATGTGTTTTATTTGTGGCACAGAAACTGCGACTTTATGGACGTTACAAGTTAAACTAGGTGTACATTTCAAATTCTAGATCATTTTGGAGAAAAAATGGACAAAAAAACTCCAAAATCAAACTTTTCAACGTCTTTAATTCACAGAGCTTGCATAATTTTTCTAAAACCTAGAACTCATCCATTGAACTGGCTTTAATTCCAGACGTCATTGTCGTATTAATAATCTTTAATGTTATAGTAGCCTTTTTGGCACAAAGTGTGCTTTACACATTCTTGAACCGCGTTTCTGGCATTGTATACATATTCACGTATACAATGCCCCATAAAGGATGTATTAACCTTTGCCAGCCTAAAGTTTGGGACCAAAAGTTTATGTTTATTTCTAGTATTCACATTGGGTTGGCTACCTACAGTTAAATAGTTACTGATATTTTTCCTGTCGTACATAATATTTTCATAGATATACTGACGAGCACCGGTTTGGATTTGAGTTTCTTTAAAGAAATCTCTTAATGAATCACTGCTGCCTAGCTTATATAATAATATGAATCTGATCGCTCTCTTCTGCAAGACGAAGTTGGTCTCAATGTCGGCTGCCCGACCCCACAGTAGTATGCCATAGAACATAATCATCATCATCATCAGCCACTTGACGCCCACTGCAGGGCACAGGCCTCCCTCGTGGTTTTCATAACTATGGCCAATTTATCTCCTGGCAATTTATTTCCCTAGTCGCCATCTACGACATCCACGGAAGGAACTGGAGTGACGCTATTCTTAATCCGGCGAAACACCAAACATAGGACATAATACTATGCATTGAATTTGCAAGTAACTAAAATAAACAAGCCTAGTAGTTGCGACATCAGTTAGTTTCCGGACTCTTTTGACTGGATATGCTGCAGAACTAAGCTTATGTGCCAATTGGGTATTTGACAAAATATCAGAGTTACTTTTAAAACGGAATTTTGTATGAAAATACTGGCTTCTGACGTCACATTTCAGAGCACATTTCACAACACAAAATTGTAATAACTAGTAATTGACTAAAAGAGATACATTTTCCGAGATATTTTGTAATTTTTGTTTTAATCGAGCGTATGAAATAATTTATTGTTGATCGTATCAAATACCGAATTGTTCTATATGAGAGCTCCATTGAAGCTTTGCATCAATTGTGATCTAGAAATACAGTTTCTTCTACATGGTCTAGTTTGTCTTTCTCCAATATAACATTGCTGTCAACCATTTTGACATTTGGTAGAGTAAACTTTATACATTTTGTCGTTTTTTAAATTTAACAATAAGTTAACCCCAGTAAACAAAGCCAGAAAATTTGTTACATAATTTGCAATCTACTCTGTTACGTACGTAAGCAGTGAATTGTCTAAGTACTTTACTTTATTTTCTAAATGCTGATAATATTTTTTTTGCCGTTACCCACATTTCGGCTGATATTCTGTTTTCTGGTGACTGTTGTATTTTGTTTTGTGATTTTATGTTATTGAGTATTGTGTCGTCAAAAAAATATATCTTTCTTTCTTTCTAAACGATATGGAAGTAAACCAACTCCAATATTTTGAATTTAACAATAAGCTATTGGAAGTAAACTTTCACTCTGACTACCCCGTTGGTCCAGCGGTATCACGTCCGATTACCGTGCCGGTGGGTCGTCGGTGGGACGCCGTACATTTGTACACAAGGCTTCAGCCTGGGTGTATTTCCATGTTTGTAATGTCCTTGTCTGGCTACTTATCACATGGTATCCTAGTTTGGGTTCAGGACCAGTGATCGTGTCGTATGGAAATTATTATTATTATTAGTCTTCTGAACGCAGCCTTACCCACCCTTGCCTGTGCCCTTTTGTTTTTTGGCGTTGACGCGCCGTGAAAAATATTCTATCCGCGCCCGTGGCCGCGTATGATGAGGGAATGGAAGGGTTGCTTGTTTTAATATGGAGATTCTTATTTGCTCCTCTTCAATGCTTTTTTGGCGTGTGAATTTGCAGCTTTTGAAACTACCTACGATCTAACATAACGGCGTTTTAAAAGAGAAACGAATTGAATTTGCTTTTAATTAATTTAGATTAATTTAGTGGTTTGTTGCCCGAACCACTGAATATTAAAAAACCGGACAAGTGCGAGTCGGACTCGCCCACCGAGGGTTCCGTACAAATTTGTATGATTTAATATCGTTTTCACATTTCATTTTTCCCTGTACTTGTACTATACGACGATATTAATTGCCTTCCATAGTTCTAGGTCAAGGGAAACTATACATTTTATTCCCTTGAGTGTCGAAATGTATGTTTTTTGCGGCATAAACGGGCGTTTATTTTTTTAAATTGACTTAGAAAATTATTTTTTTCACAGCTTCAAGTCTACAGAGACTAGAGTCATCATCATCATTCAGCCACAAGAAGTCCACTGCTGGACATAGGCCTCCTCTATGGATTTCCAAAAAGACCGGTTGGAAGCGGTTGGAATTTCCGTTGCTACACATTTATAAACCGCTTTCAAACAGATGGTATCTGCAGTAATATAAAGTTTCAATGTCTAATCTTGCTTTGTAAGTCTTAAAAAGAGAGATTTTAAGAAAGCCTTTAAAATATGTTGCTTGATATTATCGAAGTTTCATGTCTTGATAGTTCAGTAGTATTGTGTCACAATTCGGATACGGAGGATCTGGGTTCTGTTCCCAACTACTTATTTTAAAGTTAATGGGATAGTTTTTTAGGTTACAAGTAGCAATTTTAAAAGTGACAATCCGTAATTTAAAAAGTGATAACGCTGCTTGGCAAAAAAAGTGTCATAACACAAAAATGTTGAATTCGAGATAATGCAACTTTTATGATTTTTTATCATTTTATACACTGATATTATAAAAAATATGGGAGTTACATTGCTGAAAATTTATTTGCAAATAGTATATCTTTATACATTTCAAATAGTTTACATTTTTTAGAAATATTATGTAATTTTTTTAAGTAACTTTCAAGCTATATTTAATTTGGGATATGTTATGACACTTTTCTTGGAGAATTTGGAAATATTTTAGGAAATAATACTCTTTTTTATAGTATGAAAAAAAAAACTGTAATTTTGCGAATGGGACAATGTCCGCCTAAATCCTAAATCGATATTACTACTTTCTTTTTCTAATACAAAGTTACTAGTGTAATAAATTTCTTAACAATATAATGTTATGGCTTCGCTCACAGTCACATTAAATTACAGGTATCTATTAATAATCAACTAAAAGGAACTTTTTCATTAAACTTTTAAATATTTTAATTTAACAATAGGTTAAGACTTAGTAAATAGTTAGGTACATTAAATGAGTATCAAAACAAGTAACAACTAGTTGTTACTCAAAATAAATTAGTAGGTATTATTTATCATAAATGCATTTGTAAGAAAAGTTTACTTAAGAGAATTAGAAAACGATTCGTAAAAATTATGTATGAGAGGTTATTTTCTTTTAGATGTAGACGGAGTCAGATCATGGTTTTCTATCATGGAATTAAATTGCCGAGGAGTGTCAGTGCGAAAGGTTGTGTTTGTTGCTTCTGTTCCATGGCCGAGAAATGTAATACTCGTCTGACACGCTTTCTTACAGTTGGACGACCGGAGTCACTATTTGAGCTGGAACTTTTATTTACAGACTTGGCTTCAAAATTTGGGTCTTTGACTCTATCATCGTTGTCTTAAAAAAAACATTTTCTTTGTCTGATGTTTGACCCCCATCTAAAACAAAACAGTCGATAACCTAAAAAACCGGCCATACGGAAAAAATCATCTCGGTTGTATGGGATTTGGAAGAATGTTAAAAAATTAGTTTTACATAACAATGTTCATTTATTTTATGAGTTTATTTATTCAAGGATCTGTACATATTTACCTGTTAGTGTTAGAAATCATAAAAAAAACCATAAAATTAGTAATACAGTTCATGTAAAATACTAAACTTGCTTTGGAATATCGTTTCCAACAGATATAGTTGGAATGGTACTCTGGTCAGAAATGTCTTGTTGGTTTTCTTCACACGCTAGTTTGATCATCAACGCTCCGCGATTAGTCTTCATCTTTTCCTTAAAGAATAAATCAAAATAATTAGGTATAGGTACAGCCAGGAAAGAAAAATAAAATTGAGAAATGAACTATTCGCTTCAAATCATAATATTTTTTCATGAAAACAGACCGATAACACAATATGCCACATGCATCTAAAAACTTAGTTTTATTCATGCAGAAAGATAGTAATAATACAACATAACGCTGAAGATTCCTATAATATTGTACAATAACACTGTCATTAAACGTGTTATGTCTTTATTACATTATTTTCAACTAAAATATTCCCATCATACCATGACGTATAAAACAGCAACTACCCAGGATATGACTATTTTCTTTAAAATATTTAGTATTCCACATGATTTTTTCCTCGACAAAACCGTCATAACACAGTTTGATGCACTTTTCATGGAAACAATTGTATAATAAACTTCTAAAACTTACCTATAGACAGTCGCATCACACAATCATACTTTTTTGTGGCAGCACAATACACAACCGCTCTGGATCAACACAATTGTGACACTGTTCATGCCAGTCAACTAACCAATACGGCTCAGTGAAAAAGAGAACTTAGCGCCATCTCTCGGTAACTAAGCACACCATAATAATGACGATTTTACAGCCGGTCAAATCAAATATTCTCTATCCAATGGTACAAATATGTCAAAACGTAATTATTATGTATTGTGACGCTTTTCTTGCCGGGCAGCGATAATCTGTCACAATCCGTAAAATTATAAAGCCAACCATTTAATATGAATATAATAATTTATAGTGTAAGACCTCTATTTTAAAGTGCATTTAAATATACCTATATTTCGTATACGCTTAATTTTTAGGGTTGTCGACTACGGCGACAAGCGAAACTTCGCCATGTCTGTCCGTCTGTCCGTCTGTCCGTCTGTCCGTCTGTCCGTCTGTCCGTCTGTCCGTCTGTCCGTCTGTCCGTCTGTCCGTCTGTCCGTCTGTCCGTCTGTCCGTCTGTCCGTCTGTCCGTCTGTCCGTCTGTCCATCTGTCCGTCTGTCCGTCTGTTCGTCTGTCCGTCTGTCCGTCTGTCCGTCTGTCCGTCTGTCCGTCTGTCCTTCTGTCCGTCTGTCCGTCTGTCCGTCTGTCCACGGCCTAGCTCAGAGACGATTAGTTTGAGAAAGCTGAAATTTGGCATAGACGTACATATTAATTACGCCGACAAAACGGTAGAATAAAATCTTAATTTTTTTTATCTAATTCAGGGATACATTTTTTTCGCCTATGAAATAGAGTGGGGTATGGTTGGATTGGTCGTTTAAATATTGTGGATGTAGGAAGATTATTTTTGGATTCAGGGTTCCGTTTGCAAAATATTAAACTTTAAAGCGCAAATTTTTGTCCAAGTAGGGCGTCCCCCCTCTCCTGGCTAAACGGTTGATTGTAGAAACGTGAAAAAACTCAGGGTAGTAGCACATATAATGAACTTAAAAGGAAAACTATCGGCTAAGTTGGCCTTCCAAGTTAAAGAATAAGACGCAACCACTTATAAAAGAAATATTTCGTACAAAATCCATTAAAAATTACGTTGATGAAGTTGTTAGTTCCATAGAGCAGATAAAACCCCCTCTTTCTACGGAATGCTACACTGTACGTGGCGCGACTCGCACTTGATCGGTTTTTTTAACCTAAAACCTACTTTGTTTCTACGATGCGAAAATCCAAACACCGTTCCAGTTCTGTTGTAGGACATAAACATAATAAGCATCGCTTAAATTTACGTCCCACAAGCACTTTGCCTCTTTACAACGGGTAATAAAAGCATATTATATTCGAGGACGTAACTAATGCCGCGTTTACACTAATCGCAAACTTGTGACGAAGAGGGAAGTGAGAAGTGCAGTAGTGTAAATGCACCATGGATTTTTTTTAAATAAAAGGAACATTATATGTACCTTTATGTACCAGCTATACCATAAAATTACATATTGCCTGGTTGTAAACGGGTCAATAATAAGATTCATGAAGATGTAAGTTGAAATCTGTGAGGCACACTTGAAAATGAAGTAAAGTAAAATAAAGTAAAACAAAGAAAATGCATTTATTATCGGTTCAGGATTACAGAAACCATAAGTTTATAAACTTCTTATAAGTTTTTATAACCATGACGGGAATTATAAGTCCCGGCGTGGTTATAAAAACCACGAAGGAGGCTTATGTCCTGCAGTGGCCGTGAAATGGCTGATGATGATGATGATGATGTGTAGTAAATTTTTATGAAGATAAAAAAGAGAGTTCAGGCGTGAGTTCGTGTAATTAAATGTAACTACAATTTATATATTTTTATTTTGTTCTGTTTAGTGCCCCGTTGGCACCCTTCGGTTACGGAAACGTAAAAACGGGTTAAAATACCGTTCACATAGTACTGGGAGCACATAAGTATGAACGCAAAGTGTCACGGTACGCCGAATGTGAACGGTGCAATACCAGGACGTAACATAGCTAAGAATTAGCATTATTAATGTGGTGATGTAGCGATGTTAATTGCTCGGTTCCACCATTGTTTCCTCTAACATGTTAATACGGGGCACGCTGTTCACTTTGTATCAGTTTGAAGTTCTTTAAACGCAAACAAAACAAAAACCTTAAAATACGATCAAAGTTAAAGGAGCCAAAATTTCCTGGAGAATTTCTAGGATATTAGACACCAGAAAAAGGCATCAAAAGCATGTGAAAAAACCCATACAGAGGCCATTTGTAAAATAGAACTACAGCGAAGACAACCCCATACAGTATTGTTATGGCCCCAAGAATTCAATCCAGGACCTTAGCATGATAATCAAACGCTATACCGCTAGACCAAACAGAAAGTCAAATTATTTTTTCCCAATTTTTAGGGAACTTTGAGTTGGTGTGGACTGTACATTCACATGTCTACACACGTATTTGCACGAATTATTAAAGAGGCGAGATGTGAAATTTTCACATTAGCGTGGTTTGAAAGGACACCTGAGACGGGGTGACACAATGCATTAATGTTAAACATTATATGTCATGCAAGAGCCGTAACTCTCAATTAGATGAGGTAAAAGTCATTAAAATAAGGGATAAGTGCACAATAGCATGTTTTATATGTTTATGTGCATATTATGACCGTGCTCGCGGCTTCTCTCGTGTAGATGTATGATCAAAATTATGCTTTGTTCGGGTTCACTACGCAACTCCAAAACATAAATTGTCATTTCCACTATTTAGACTTGCAAAAGTTAACACATCCTTTATGGGGCACTGTATAAGGTTCTACAACAAAATTCCTCAAGATATATTAGAGTTACCTCCAACGCGATTTAAAAAATGTGTTAAGCACATTCTGTGCAAAAAGGCTTACTATAACATCAAGGATTATTTAGAAGACAAAGATGTTTGGCATTAAACAGTAGATTAATATTATTTAAAGGACGATTGTGACTAGTGTTCAACACATTCATGACTAATATTTTAAGTTGAAAACTCTGTTAATTAAGTTAAAACGTGTTTTGAAAAGAATAAATGTGGAGTTTCTTTGTTAGCTTCTTCTCCACATAATCCATTAATTGTGAAACTAACAACTTTGACGTTCATTAAGTAAACATTCTGTTTTTACAATGAATAAAAATATTTGAATTGAATTGAATTGAAAAAAAAAACTCGTATCATCATTGTATCATTTCACTTATGGCAACTTGTTCTACATGGTTTGCAAATAAATCGCAAAAGATCGATCGTATTCATATCTATAGGCCGCGCGGCCATCCTGCTAGTACAGTCAACAGTGGGTCAACCTTTAAATTTTTGTTGCAGTTGTCCTTAACGTAACTGATTAGAGTGCAAATATGTAGAGGTTAGGAATATGTAGAGGCAAACATGTATGAAGTTATAGTAGCAATACCACTCGCTAACAGTGAAGGAAAACATCGTGAGGAAACCTGAGTGTCTGAGCTATTTACGTACCTCAGCGCTTGAAATCGCCAATCCGCGGTGGGCACGCGTGGTGATTAAGCCCATACTCTCTCTCTCTGAGAGAAGGCCTGTGCCCCACAGTGGGACGTATATAGGCTGCTTATGATTATGATGATGTAGAGGTTGATGTTTCGACTGTACTAATTTGAAAGGTATGCTAGATGATTTGAACTATGTTGCTTGGATGCATTGTTACAAGACGATGCGTGCATTGGCGTTTTCTGCTAAGGTGAAACGTAGCACCGAGCAAACGAGATTCGTAAAATTAAACATCGGACAAACAAACTGTCGATGAGTCGTCAATTTGTCATAGATGAAATTAATGTGATTCCGTGAAACGTGTTTTGGAGTGGCGTAGTGAACCCGCTTTATTCGTATCTTGCGTAAAAACTACCGGCGAGGTGGGCGTGAGGGTGAGGAGGCTATTGCCCAACAGTAGGCGTCTTCATGAGCTGTATAGAAAGAAGAAGAAGAAAGATGTGCTTTCTTTCACTGCCACTTCAACTTACTAATCAGCTGGGCTATGTTGACGACTTTCGTTCGTCTACGGATCTCATCATTTCTGATTCGATCTCGTGGAGAAATTTCGAGCATAGGCCTTTCCATAGCTCGTTACGTGACCTTGAGCTTTCGTGTAAGCACTATTAATTTTACGTATTTTTTCATAAACTCCGTCAACACAAAATATACAAATCATACGTATATATCAAACCACGCTTACGTAAAAATTTTACATATCACCTTCTTATACAAATCTTTAGTGTGTAGTGTATAATGGATTCAATAATGTCAGAACCATCTATTTATACACAAAATTATGGCAAAACTACCTAGTTCATTCCCTTCTTTGGCTATTCATAAAAAAAAATTGCCAATTAGTCGAAAAGTCACTCTTAACAGCACACACCAGTAGACCTTACCGCGCCCAAACTCGGAAAAAAGTAATCCTACGAACCCCAACACATCTCTCTTAGCCAACAGGCAATTTTGCCCCACGCCATCCAAAGTGCTAGGAAAAATAATTCACTTCTTCACAGCCCGGCCTCTCATTTAAAAGGCTAGCCAATGGAGGGCTGCTCGGAGGGCTGCGTCGGTCCGTCCACACGTTGGCTTATAATTCTTGTGTCTATGCTTGCTCTCAATTAATAACTCTCTGGCCGTGTTACCCAGATTATGGCCTTATATATTTTTTTTGTTGCACTGACCCGTGCTAAGGGCAATTTTAAAAACATATTTAGAGGCTAATAATATCATTCCGATGTAAAAACCTAACGGCAAAGTGGGTGGCTCGGGGCTGCAAGTGATGTAAATTGCTTCGGCCAGATGTCGCTGTCTGGTACGTAATACCAGTAATACAGAGAAGTTTGTAAAGAGGCTCGAAATTTCGCCGATGCCTGCACTTGCCCATTAGCTCAGTTGGGAGAGTGCTGGCTCGGTTAGCCAGAGGTCGCGGGTTCAAGTCCCGGCATGGGTGGAATTTTTGACCTCTAAATAGGTTTTCAGATTTGGTCTTGTGAATTAGTCAGCGATGAGATCCTTTATTTTATTGTCGATTACCATACCTTCGTGGACTTCCATCGTGAGGATACCTCGAAATATTGTGTCTGCATACAGATACCTACCACTATAAATACAAGTGGAATATATCGTACAATGTATAGTGGTAACCCTGTACCGATAACGAGTGGTAAAGCTAATAAGAAATCACCAATCTCACCAAAGTTTGGATTTCTGAAAAAAAACATTTTGCGTAATCGGTGTAAGCGTTCTATAAAAACCGGCCAAGTGCGAGTCGGACTCACGCACGAAGGGTTCCGTACCACTATCTATACAACATTAGATAAATATCGAGACGAAATAGACTAGGTATATTGAGAACAGCGACATCTATAGAAACCAACAAGAAGCGTTTAACATTGATATTTAACGACATGACATCGGCGCTGTGACGATTACATAGATGGCTGCTAGATGGCGAGCGCTGTCTTTAGACAACGTCTGTTGTATCGGACCCTCCCTTAGATATTTATTTTATTCTATTTTTAGTTGTTCTTGTTATAGCGGCAACAGAAATACATCATCTGTGAAAATTTCAACTGTCTAGCTATCACGGTCCATGAGATACAACCTAGTGACAAACAGCCAGCCAGACAGACAGTGGAGTCTTAGTAATAGGGCCCCTTACCCCTTTGGGTACCGAATTCTAAAAAGTATGTTCGTAGTGGCCTATCGTGTGGACGCCACGCAAAGCTAGCCCTCGAAGCAATGTTCAACAAATGAGGGTAGTCGAAATAACTAAGCGTCGCGGTCTCCTCAACACCAAGGTGCAATCAGTCTTAGTTCGACCGCGGCAGCGAACGGTCGAGTGCGCCTCCTTGAAATTAAAAATTAAGCGGTGAGCAGGTTAGGACGGCGGATTTATTGGGGTTCCACTCTTGGTTTATCGAGTGCCGTCACGTTATTAGTTGGGCCGAAAAACTGCTACCAATATATGAGTGCCTGTGTTGACCTTAAAATACGAACTATGTCAATGTAAGTTGGTAAGGAACGGCTGTAAGACGACTCAGCTGAATTAATAGTACAGGTGGTGGAAAAGTTTAATCATGCTAAAATTATAATTTAATCGACCAACTTAGACGCTGTAGTCCCAGGCACTACAGCGTCTGAATGTTTACATCACCTTTCCATAATAGACTAAGAGTAATTGAAGCTAGACGTTGTATAAGTCATCAAGGGTTCCATACCATTATCTATACAACATTGGATACAGAGATCGAGAAAAACCCGAAAAAAATCATATTTTTTGTATAGGAGCCCCCCTTAAATACTTATTTTATTTTAATTTAATTATTTATTTTTAAGTGAATACAGAACTAAATATTCCGTGAATAGTTCAAGCGCCGTTATTAACATCGAGTAAAAGACGGCAACAAATTACATTTGTTGTATGGGAGCCCCCCTTAGATATTAACTTTATTCTGTTTGTAGTATTTTTTCTTAAAGCGGCAACAGAAATTTTAAGTTTCTCGCTACCACCGTTCTTGAGATACAGCCTGGTGATAGACAGACAGAGAGACAGACGGACAGTCAGACGGACAGTGAAGTCTTAGTAATAGGGCCCCGTTTGGCACCCTTCGGTACGGAACCCTAAAAAGGCTTATATTTATTACCCGACTGCGCCAGAAGGTAGGAGACGATTTAATTGCCTGCACACCGACCGCCTCTATTTACCTTATCAGATAAATTGCAGATAAAAAAGTAACTAACCCCAAATTTGACGTACATTAACAATCTGTAAATCTACTGTAAATAGCCGTTAGTGGTTATTTTTGTATGCACTTTGACCAACAGACAGCTGTTAACAGCAGATATTCTCCTCTTACCCCTCTGGGACACAGTCGTGAGTTTATTTAATGTAACGTAACCAATTCTAAGTGCACCAGAAACCAACTGTTAGTTAGTAGTCTGCTGAAGTCCAATGCTCTGTTTTCATCTTAGCATTTTTCAGTAAAAGAATTCACACTACCATATTTCTTATATCCTTCACCGTTTTCTAGCGTATAATGCTCCGCGCCGAGCACCAAGGATTACCGGTCAAAGGCGTTTCTTTTGTCTGAAACGATAGATCTCAAAGAGGCACCAAGCGCGGTATTTACCATCGTAAGTAGGTATCATGTACAAAATCGCACTACATTTTGTCTCCAGCGCAAGCTAAGTGCAATATGTGATGTCCTTTTGCTCGCTGTAACGGCTCGTTTGCAGCATTTAGTTTCTAAAACAACTTCCCTTAGGCGCTGCAGTGTTTGAATAGTCTATCTTGTTTCGAGAAGAGTTGCCTTGCCACTAGAGGCCGTATAAATCATTAATAAATATTTAACCCTGAAGAGTTTCATTTCTAAAATAGGTCGGAAATAGGGAAATCGAATAACCGTTTTGTTTTTCCAATTTTTTTGGTTCAATAACATAAATGAGATGCTTATCACATACTATTTGGACCCTGAAAATGTTGTTAGCTGTTTTTGTAACCCCTTATACCTACACGCTAAAATCTGGGTGGTTTGAAAGCTGTGATTGTGTAAATAGTGATAAAAATGGCATTTATTTAGATGATTATTATTCAGGCGTAAAATGAAAAAAATGAGTTAAGAAATCTTGTTTCAATAAATCCGCAAACAATTAGTGCAACCTCTGAGTCCATCAGAACAATGATCCGCGGATCCGCAACAAGCACGCAGCGCCCGCCCTGGCTTTCTACTGATGGTTCTGATAGATTCGAGTTGGTAACGAGATATTTTTGGAAAGTGCCTTTTTAAAGGGTATTCCATAGCTGTTGTTAAGGCACGTTCATTTTGCTAAAACGTTCAAACCACCAAAATTCATAGTGTATAATATATAAGATAAGCCGCCTACCTCGAGTTATTGCAAGTTTAAACTATGATTTTAACCTAACCTAAGCCGGAGTGGCTCTCCATCCAACAGGGTATTTTCCCAAATTATATGCCACTTATCTTAAATAACATAACATAACCGATTACCATCTATTCCAATGAGTGAGTGAGCCATTCGCTGACCCACTTCGTTCACTCAGTGTCTCCGAGTAATATCCGGTCAGTGAACGGTCCGATTGCGGCCACAAGAAAAGCGTTTCGGTAAAAGTTAATTGTTATACATTTAATTAAAATAAGCAAAAGTAATTGATATTTTAAGTAAGTAATTTATTAATTTCCTTCTCACAGAGGTATTAGGAGATATTATAGTAAGTATAATTTGAGATATACAATGGGCTCAGTCTGGGTGTATTTCCATGTTTGTGGTGTCCTCGTCTGATTACCATAGCTCAGGGTATCCTAGTTTGGGACCAGGACAAGTGATTGTGTTGTGTGAATGTGTAAAATTTCCTCTTTTGTGTACAATAAAGTGTTTTGGACTAAACTTTTGGGATCGCTACCGCGGGCGAATGATTCGGAAATTCGCCAAATTTGGGTACGACGTGTGTAACGTTTAATAATGTTATGGCATGGCGCTTTGCTCACTCTGCCAAATTCTAACAGTCTTATTTGTACAAAATAACGTAATGCCCATCTCAGACGCTCAGAGGAGCAATTGCTGTATATACGTAAAGTACGTTTTTAATTAAAAAGTACGGTTTTATTTAAAAAACGACATGCTTGATCTCAATGAAACTTTACCAATACGTTTAGAGGGCACAAATCAAAATTTGCTCATTCTTACAACTGAGAATAACAGAATAAGAAAGACATTATTGCCTCATGAAACTTTTCATAGAAACTATTATCAATAGTTTCTTTTCGATAACTTTATTTCCAATCCTAATCACGATTAAACCTCGATTTTTATTCTCTAAACGTATTGGCAAAGTTTTATTGCGACTTGGCAATGAAACTTTATGTCGTTTGTAAATAAAAACCACAGTACGTTTGTCTGGGAATTGCTCCTTGAGGGGGTGCCTTAAGTAAATCGCTGTATAACTAAGTTCTAATAAATGCATTCACTGATGTATTCATTACCTGTGAATATGTCAAAAATCGGCCAAGAACGTGGTGGGCCACGCGCAGTGTAGGGTTTCGTAGAAAGAGGGGGTTTTATCTGGTTTACAGAACTAAGATAAGATAAGAATATTCTTTATTGTATTCCGGAAAAAATGTAGATGAACAACTTCATTAAAAGTAACTTTCGAAGCAAAATTTAATTTCTCTAGTATTACCGTCTCAAGGTGTTTACGAGGGTTTCTTATTGAAACCGTAACCCTAAAAATGATTCCTTTAAACACTCCTCAGTTCGATTTATATATCAGAGCACAAAATAAACTGTCAAATAATAACTTTGTTGTCACGTCAGAGAAACTTTGCGGTGGCTGTTTGTTTTCTGAATTTGGTTACCTGTAATCAGGGATCTATCTATTAACATCTGTTGATAAAAAACTGGCCAAGTGCGAGTCGGACTCGCGCACGATTGATTGTAGAAACGTGAAAAATTTCAGGGCAGCAGCACATATAATAAACTTTCAAGAAAAACTATCATGGCTTAGAAGATCTTACAAATTTATGAGTAATAGGCGACCAACTTATAAAAGGAAAATTTCAGACGTATTGAAAATGACTTTGATGAAGTTGTTATTTCTATAAAGCGGGTAAAAAAACCCCTCTTCCTACGGAGCCTTACACTGCGCGTGGCCCGACTCGTACTTGACAAGTTTTTTAATAAATAAGACCGTAAGCACAGTACAAGTAAACGTAAGTGCATGAGACCCCCTTGCTAGAAGTCTGACTATAGATTTAATTTTAATTTCAATAAGTAATAATCAGTAGTTTTGAGTTCATATAAAATTATTGTAGTGTCAATTTCAATTGAAATTTTCCAAAATATTTTTGGAACGTAACTTAATAATTTTTGCCAAGGGTAGTAAACTAACAGTTAATGCTTTCGAAAAGACTCCTGTCACCTCGGTCTACCGAGACTCAGGCACTTGCAAAAGTCGGAAAAATTATAAAATAGTAAAATGAACGAGTAAATATCCGTTAAAATTCAGTTTTATTAAGTAAACGTAAGTCTTTGAGAGCGTCCAATTTCGTAGCCCGAACGGTATCGGTGTAAGGCTTAGCGGAAATTTCATCAGTTCTCTCCTACCCTCCCTGATGACCATCCAGGGCCACGTCAGGGTAAACTAATGATGTTTGTTGAGGAAAGTAAAACGAAAAAACATCATGTCATCTTTTAATAAAGGATTTTTTTTGTGTCCGCTCAGTAGCTTTGTACCAATGTATCTATTCAGGAAATTAAACGATTATTGACTACAATGACATTATGATTCTGAAATCGTTAGCAAAATTTTTAGGGAATGTCCTTTTCTTTATCGTTAACAGTATTATTAATTATTTGTTTATTTGATAGACAAGGCCGACAGATGTTAGGTTAAACATTATAGAGCTGAAAATCGAGTGTAATGCTAAATTGCAGGCATTCAACAACACTCTTTACTGATTGATTTAACAGTAACGATATAAGATATTTGTAAATATACTTAATATTCTCTAATTAAAAGTGGTAGAAACTACCGTATACCGCGTTGAAAAACGTGTAAGAAGAATTAACTTGGCCGGAGCCGATTATAAAAGGCTGGCCGCTTACATACGTGTTCCGTTTCGTTTTCTTAATGCGTAATACTGATTCGTAATTCCGTGTGCCTAGCGCCGACGTTAGATTTTTCTTCATTTTCAAGTTCTTTCAAATTTTCCGTACGAAAAAAACGTGCGTATGCGGTTGTCAATGCATTTTACATACAGAGATTGGAAGCATTAGAGAACCCGAGCACGGCAAACGAATGCGGAAAACGTGTGCAGAAAACGCACGTATGTGGCCGGCCTAAGACGCTGACAGTTTTTGCTTCATTTTTATTACTTTTCGGATATTGTTTGTTTATGTTTAAGTGAAGAAATTTTAGGTAGCGAATAGAAAAAGCGAAAAAGCGCCCTATAGTTTTTTAATGGCGCTGTATGTATCAAAATCAGGGTTAAAATGTCCCCTACAAAAACGTTAAAGTCAAGTTGGGTAACATTGAATTTCCTTGCAACTTTGAATAAATATTGTCTTTGGAAAATTGCACACATAAAAACTTCTAAGGTAATAGAAAGACTAACGGTAAAAACCGGCCAAGTGCCAAGTGCCAGTTTTTACCGTTAGTCTCTCTATTACCTTAGAAGTTTTTATGTGTGCAATTTTCCAAAGACAATATTTATTCAAAGTTGCAAGGTAGTTCAATGTTACCCAACTTGATGTTACACGAATTCATCTTGTAGTCTATGTGAGTAGCAAGCCACTTTGTTATTACTGCCTCGTTGGTCTAGCGGTATCACGTCTGATTACCATGCCGGAGGTCGTGGGTTCCCACTTGGAGCCGCCGTACATTTGTGCAAATGTCCTCAGTCTGGTTGTAATTCCATGTTAGTGATGTCCTTGCCTGTTTACCATAGCATAGGGTAGGTATCCTAGTTTGGGATCAGGACGAGTAGATTAATATTATTTAAAGGACGATTGTGACTAGTGTTCAACACATTCATGACTAATATTTTAAGTTGAAAACTCTGTTAATTAAGTTAAAACGTGTTTTGAAAAGAATAAATGTGGAGTTTCTTTGTTAGCTTCTTCTCCACATAATCCATTAATTGTGAAACTAACAACTTTGACGTTCATTAAGTAAACATTCTGTTTTTACAATGAATAAAAATATTTGAATTGAATTGAATTGAATTGATTGTGTTACGTGGAAGTAATTATTAGTTGTCTTAATTCTACAAATGTAGGCTAATGTAATTTTGATAATGTGATAATTATTGAACTTCAATTTAATGGACGAACCAGTTGTATGAGACTTTTTTCTTTATATCACTGTGTCTCTCCGCTTATGTGCATCAGCTCTCCATTTTGATATCCGTTTATTTCCCAGCAATATATTAAATAACATAGATATTTCTTGAACTACGGTCACTTATCTTTTTTTGCAATAAGAAGTGTTCTTCATGAAAATTTAAACTGAGATTTTTTAACAATACTAGCTTTTAACGCCTTTTACACTCCCGTAATGCTTTTAAGCAACAATTCATTCTGTCTAAGCTTAGAACTCGCAAGATTCACTATTCATTTCTCTCTGCAACTTCATAAATAAAAGTCACACCAAAGCTCGCCAGCCCTCTTAAAAGCTCTATTCTGAAGCCATATACGCAACTCTTAACGTGACAATGTTTATTTCATAAAGTTGAGCCACCAACGTTGCGTCCATCAAAATGTTAAGCCCCACAATGACCGGTGGATTACGAATAAGCTGTGGATAAATTCAGTTACCTGAAGTATAAATAATTGATGCGCTGGATGAAAACTGATCATAGTTATCGTTTTATTACATTCGTTGTCGCTTTAGGATTTTTAACGGATAACTATCTAGCTGACTATCGTAAAAGCTTCAAGAGTTACTCATCCGGAAACATTAGACATCTACACAACGTGTTATTGCTGTTAATAAAATATTTTCTTCAGTATCGATAAGCAGAGCAATTGCAGTAAGCCTTCCAATAAGAACTAAAATCCTCAATTTTTGTTTCATGTTTTAAGATAAAAAGACTTGTCGTGGAGTATATCAAGTATAAACTATGAATCATATTTTTATTTCGGTTCATTGACGCATGTATTCCGCAGGGGTAAGTGATAATAGCCGACCTACGTACAGGTAATTGTTTAAATCAAAGAACATCTTTTTATGTCACCTGTTTTTTTAGGCTTACTCTGTAACTTACTTAGTAAGAAGCAAATAAATGATTCAAGTATTAATTAACTAGCTGTTGCCCGTGACTGCGTTCGCGTGGTAATTTTTATGTGTATTTTTCCGGGATAAAAAATACCCTATGTACTAACCCAGTAGTGCAAAATTTCATCCGTATCCGTTCGCCGTTTTTGCGTGAAAGAGTAACAAACATCCATCCAAATATACAAACTTTCGCGTTTACAATATTAGTAAGGATTATTAGGCAATTTTCATTTACCTACGTCCCATCAACCCTATTGATTATTAAAACTATTTACGTATGATAGTACTAATAATAATAGGTATAAAGACTTATTTTCCAGTTTGTAACTAGCAAATAACAGAGTGCCTTGTTAAGTAGACGTCATAATTGTAAGTAAACCTCGTTAAAGCCAAAACTCAAGCTCTACCAAATAGCCCCCAAGGGAATTGAGGATACAGCGGTGTCCTGTTACATAAAGTTTATGGTCACCCCTTTAGCGAGGTAGGTGCCTACTACTCAAGTTTGACTGCCTCGTGGTCTAGCGGTTAACACGCTTGACGGCCAAAGCAGAGGTCATGGGTTCGATTCCCACTTGAGGCCGCCGTACTGGATTTATCCCAATGTCTGGGTGTAATTCCATGTCTGTGATATCTTTGCCTGGTTACCATAGCGCAGGGTATCCTGATTTGGGACCGGGTCAAGTATTGTGTTGTGTGGACGGTAAATAATCTGGGTTGATTTTATTGCCTCCATGAAATAATCGCTCGTAGCCCCGGCTGCCTGAGTGATCTTAAACGATCACGAAGGTTAAGCAACACAGGGCGCGTTCAGTGCATGGATGGGTCGCCGTCTATGCCTAACGCTAGTGGCATTTTTCCGAGCGGTTCCGTGCTTCGCAAGGCACGTTAAGCTGTTGGTGCCGGCTGCCGTCGATAGATGGCAGTCGTTAAGCCAAGTCAGAGGCCTTAGGGCGGCTTGACAACTTCTGACAGTAGACGAGCCACTAGTCTACAAGCCTCCACCAATCCGGACTTGGCCCCCGTGGTGGAGTATGGCCTATACCTTCCTCAGGGAAGAGACCCGTGCCCCTCGGTGGGGACATAATGGGTTGATGATGATGATGAAATAAATCTTACTGAAATTAATTAAAACAGCTTACCTATAAACTCTACTTGTTTCGTTTTCTTCTAAAGGTAGGTACAGAAGCAAATTGCAACCCAAAGGTACATAGCAATCTAACGAATTTCATCATCAAGCATTCCGTCTACCATTGAAGGCATCAGAGGTATTCCAATGCTGTAGGCTCACTAACCATAACCTGATGATCTCTCTTGCAACCTGTCCTTTCGTTCTAAGACCACCAATCCGAAGGTCACCAAACTAGCATAAACTCCAATCAGCGGATGACAAAACTGGTTACCTCTAATCTAGAACAAACTGGTTAAGGCTGGGGTCTACGGATTGATTTGTAGTTTGTCAGTGGACAGTCACTCGCGGACGCATAACGAATGTCCAAACATTGAATAGCTGATGAACAATTTGCATATGTGAATCAGTGTAATGTAGGGTCACTATAATTTGGGGAGTTATTGGGCAATATGACTACTAAGTATTCCTGTAAAAAATGTCTGGGAAACGATCCTGTTATTACATTTAAGTGTGAAAAAATAAAAAAAAATGTGATAGCCAAATTCCGCAGTACTAAATGGGAAAATTAATTTCATCTCATCGAGAACTGGAGTTTTTTTATTTAGATTTTAGTTAAGTTTACTTTATATTTAGGCCTTTGCAGCAAGAAAATTTAAGTTAAATAAATGAATTAAAACACAGTAAACCGACGGACGGATCCGACATGTTTTTTCAATCCATAGAGAAGTCATCATCATCATCATCATCAGCCCCTTGACGTCCACTGCAGGACAAAGGCCTCCCTCATGGTTTTCATAACTACGAGGGCTCTTGCCATAATCGCCACGCTTGGCAGGCGGGTTGGCGATCGCAGTATGGGGTTGGAATCTCAGGAAGACGCAATGAGGAAGAAGTAATGATGTTCCGTATTCGTGGTTGGACATTTCCTACATCAAATCATGTGATGCGACCATTTAACCGACGCTCAGTCGGAACTACCGCCCTCTTGCGATATTACCCGCGATGGTGGTAGAAGAACATTAGGCGCAGCGACACTAGCGCCACAAGCGGAACAAGTATTCAAGATTTTGAATCTAACAGTTATCTGTCGAGAGCTCGGTGCGACAGTCGCGGTATACGCCGTGCGTTACAGAGTTTCCCTCTAGAACCTATCAACCCTGGCCAGGGTCTCGGAAGACGTCGTACGCCTTCACCAGTTCAGGAGTTGCGATTCTACGTGAGAAGCCGGCTGTTGCAGAGGAAAGGTGAGTCGTACTCCCTTGCTTTGTTGTCGGATTTGTGCAACCCGAGTCATCGATATTTAATTCATTTTTCCCTAAAATCTACAGTCCACTTGTCGATGCAACAAATGAAATAAAATCGAATTCAATGCTATTGTTATTGTACTGTAGTACAGGGTCCAGGTCCTGTTAATTAACAGTTTCGTAGATTTGTCAGTGCGCCCGTGACATGATATCGGAGATCTTGTCGAAGATACTTATGACGAACTATCTTCGATAAGATCTTGAATTTTTGTAAAGTGCAAATAGTTATATGTAGTATTTTAAGAAAAGTCTTCGAAATAAAAAACTGAAATAAAAATAACCGACATCCCGACTGCTGAGCATTAACTACTAAGCAGGCGGGACCAACCTAAGTAGTTATATTGCTGAATTTGCTCAGCGGCCGGGTTGTTGGTTATTTTTATTTTAGTTTTTTATTTTTGTCCTTTTAGTGATTTTTTATGTTAATTTATACATAGCTTATTGGTATTTTTCATACATTACACGTGATTGGCGTTATTAAATAAAATTAAGATCCGATTTTAATAAATTGAATATAATAGCGCCATCTAGTGACTCATGGTTGTACTATAACGTTACTTAATAGCTATTTTTGTTTTTTGTTACTTTTCCGTTCCGTCCTTTAATGCTAATTTAATATAATCTATGATACTCACACAAAGATGACAAATCGATTAAGACCTTATTTGTCAAAATCTGACCATTGGTTAAGGAGTTATGAGGGAACATAGAATCGGACATACTTACATACATAATACGAGCTAAACACATTACCCTCCTTTTGGGATCCGCCGCAGTCGGGTAAAAAGTAAATAATTTTAAGTAGGTACCAGTTTTCAGTTTTCAGAAAGTCGTAGTCACCCTAATCGAAAAACATTTTAGCGTATGTGTTTTCATTGATTGAAACGACATTTGTGTATCTATCATTGATATGGGTAAACATGAAGCCTATTGCTTGAAAAACAAATTGGTGCACCACAGAGCGAACAATGAAAATTTCACTAATATTATATTGAAAGAGTGACAAAAGAAAATATCGATCGAATTCGAGTGAAAGTGCCGGCGAGGGACGCCCCAGGCGGACATAATAGAAGTACCTTATATCTCTGTAAATTACTAGTGTGCAATACAGTGTTATCTATCTAAATTCAAAATACAACAGAAATCCACAGTTATTCAATCAGATAGATAGATAAATCATCCTACAAATATGATAAATGCGAAAGTTTGTGAAGATGTTTGGATGTTTGTTACTCAATCACGCAATAACGGCTGAACGGATTAGGTACGATCGAACGGTAGATAGTTTGAGACCTGGGGAAGGACATAAGATGCTTTTCATTCCAGAAATTACTCATCCCATGCGGACGAAGTCGCCGGCAAAAGCTAGTTTATTACAGTAAATCACAGTTGTGGTGACCAATTACGGAATGTATTAGCGAAGAGCGGAATAAAAAGTACCAAGTGGCGAACCTTGGTTTTCTCCTACTCCATAGTGACACTGGGATGAGTTTATGTATGCATGTTATTCCTTCTTTTTATGATAAACAAAATATATACTTTCATCAGAATCTGCTAACTTAACTATTATTATACATTTACGCATATCGAACGATAGATTTTTATTTGTTTAACAAAAAAAAAATCCATAGAAGTGTGAGTTGGACTCGCCCACCGAGGGTTTCGTACAAATTTGTAGGTACTTACATATTATGTCTTATTTTACACTATTATACATTCAGGAATCGCTTCTCGCAGTTTTTTCCGAGCTTTTCCCGAACTTCAAACTTTTTTTTTAACATTTACTTACAAATGTATAATTTTCAGATCTTTCCCCGTATATTTTGCAGTTTACGAAAATATTACTTGCCAACTTTCATAGTTTTAGGTCGACGTTCTAGAAATAAAGGGTCTTGAGAGACAGACGGACGGACGGACGGATGGACGGACGGACGGACGGACAACAAAGTGACCATATAAGGGTTCTGTTTTTTTCCTTTCGAGGTAAGGAACGCTAAAAAAAATCTAAATGCCCCCATGCCTTGATAAGTCTGTCTGTCTCGAGTGAGTGATTGCAAGAATATTGCCAATGATTTCAGAGTCACCCAGTAGAAGTAAGTGCGCTCAAAACGATTGATTCCAAATGACAACGGATAAGTCAATTAATTATTTCCACTCCTTGACAGATACAATTTGTCATCCAATTTACGATTGATCAATCAAGTAGAAGTAAAAACCGGCCAAGTGCGTGTCGGACTCACGCACGAAGGGTTCCGTACAACATTTGAATATTTCAAGCCTCTTCCTGTTGCTGTTATTAATATCGAGCAACAAAATCACGTTTGTTTATGGGTGCCCCACTTAAATAATTATTTTATGCTGTTTTTAGTATTTAGTACTTAGCTATAGAAGCAACGAAAATACATCATCTGTGAAAATTTCAACTGTCTAGCTATCACAGTTCACGAGATACAGCCTAATGAAGGATAGGCAGACAGACGGACAGTGGAGTCTTAGTTATAGGGTCCTTTACCCTTTCGGTGCGGAACCCTAAACATAATTAAAGAAATACTTTTCGATTGAGTGTTCATCGTCTTGAGGCCACTCGATGTCTATAGAAACTAGGTCACAGGTACTTGAGATAGAGAGGAAATGGTTTCGCAGCCCAATATCTCAAGTAAAGCTAGGACCCTATCCCAAATCCTCATCCATAATAAAGCACCAAAGCGGGCAATGAGGCTAGAACACTTTGCGGACCCCGATGGGTGTTGCGCTATAAAACACGCCCAGGCTACTCTGGGTCGACTAAATGTTGCGGAAAATTCGTTTCAAGTCTTACAAGAGTACGCTCGAAACGTTACCCTGTCCCCAGGAGCTCTATTTTTGAATCACTCGTATGAAATTGTATCGTCGAATGCGACTTAAGTCACACTCGTCTTCTAAGTCGCATGATGTCGTTTTTCCGTATTTTTGAATCGTTCGCCTGAAGTGTTGCCAGTACAATTTGAAGTATTGTATTTTATCCATTCCACGCAGAAATTAAAAAAACCGGAAACTACCGTAACAGAAACGGAACGTAAAACACTGTTTTATTGGCTGTTTAAATAAAAAATCTTTGTCTTTTGATACAAACAAAACACTACTACTGTCATTTTGGTTTGTGTTCTAACGAAATGTCGAAATCGTTTTTTGACAATTAATCTACCGATCGCCATGCGAGACGAGTGGTAAGGACCATTCGTTGCAGTTCGAGTGATTAAAAAATACGGAATTTCAGATGTCGAACGAAAATCAGTAGAAATCGAGTGATTCAAAAATAGAGCTCCAGCCCGCAAAACATACAAACACGAACACCAGTGTACGGCGTACGCTCCGTGCCTAATAAAATATTCTTACCTGTAAATAAAAACTTCAGCACTTGAAATAGGTAATCCGCGGCAGGTACGCGTGTGAAGCCCATACTCTCTTGGAGAGTAGGCCTGTGCCCTGCAGTGGAACAGTGGGACATTAGACTCTAATGTTCCAATGTTTCATAATATAGCATGAACAACCTCTGAGGTCGTTCATGATATATTATGAAACCAATGAGGTTGTCAAGGAATATAGAAAGGATGGAGACCATCGTATTTTTGTGTTTGGCAGCAGCATACGTTACTTTTTATTTTATTAATCCGACCGTGCGAACTCTGCATGGTCATATAGAAAACCCATACAAATCAAATCAAATCAAAATTTTTTTATTCAACGTAGCACAGAAACTGTGACTTAATGAACGTTACATGTTAAGCTAGGTGTCCATTTTGAAATCTAGATTATTTTGGAGAAAAAATGGACAAAAAACTTCAAACTTAGTCTTTTCAGGACTTGTACAGAATTAACAGAGAATTAAGAGAGTTTATTAAAATATTCTAAAACCTGGAACTCATGCATTGAACTGGCTTTAATTCCATACGTCATTGTCGTCTAAATACTCTTTAATGTTATAGTAGCTTTTTTGGCACACTGTGTACTTTACATATTTTTTTGAACCGCGTTTCTGGCAAGCTTATTATATCCTCAGGGATCTTATTGTAGAAACGTAAACAATGCCCCATGAGGAATGTATTAACCTTTGCCAGCCTAAATTTTGGAAACGAAAGTATATGTCTATTTTTAGTATTTACATTGTGTTGGCTACCTACAGTTTTCAAGTAAGTGATGTTTTTCCTAATGTAATGTCGGGTACAAACACGTGTCTTATTATTTTCACCACTCACAATAATGACAAATTCAGTTTGGACGTTGAATAAAAATTCAGGGTGAATATCTCAAGAACTTGTAGTACTTGAACGGCGCCGGCACCAAATAAAGCTCAAGCAAGACCGATACATTTTTCACACCGCAAATTTACAGCGCACTAAGTGGCTATAGTTTTCACGCTGTATCTCGTTCTCCTGGGAAGTCCCGCGGTCCTGACCGGAATATTATCCGGTTTCATCCGGCTCTGACTGGAATACGGGGAGTGTTAGGGCAAGTGCACCCACAACTTGTATAATAAAACGACGGAGCATCTGTTGTTTTATTGTACAAGTTGTTTTTAATATTTATGTGTTTGTTATTGTACATGTTTATATGCAAATGTGAATATTTTTTTCATCTATCTGTCTAAGTTGATTATGTTTACTTAGTTAATAAATAATTGATTTACTGTCAATTTTTTATTTATTTTGCGATCACATGTTACTGCTGCTCGTTAATTTACCGTGCTTATTTGATAACTATTGTAATGTTTTTTTTTTAGATGGAGTAATGCTTACCCAGCACCTATACCATCCTGACAGCTTAGTCAGCCTAGCCCATAGAAAAGAAGTCAATACGTGCGGAGCCAACCAAGCCGCGGGCACAGCACTCCCGGTGCCCCAGGCACTGCAGCGTCCAAGTGGTCCCTTCACCCATCTAGTGTGAGTGAAGTTGCCCCTGGACGCTGTATAAATCATTTCATTACGTAGATGCAAAGGCCCGCTTTTCATTTCAACATTACAGTACTTCCTATTAGAATTTTGATTCACAGTTTTTTTTTTTTTTTTTTTTTTTTTTTTTTAATTTTTAATTAAGCACAGTGACAAAGTTATACAATATATTCTCTTCTGCCAAACTGTATTGCAGTTTAACGGCAGACACTCTCAGTAAATAATAATATGTTGAGATACAAATTGTAAGTCCACAAAAATGTTAATATGTAGGTAGTCTAATAATAAGTTGTACAGTGCGACGGCATTCCGGCTCGGATGCCCATGCAACCGCCGTGCGAACGCGCATGTGCGTCACGCCAGCGGGCCGTATTTACTTAATACATTTATGGAAAGACTTAAAGAATAGGTTTACTTGTTAGGAAAAATTCCTTTAATTTGTGTTTTAAGTTTTGTTTTGTTCCTTGTAGGTTTATTAGATCGCTTGGTATGGCATTGAATATTCTCGGTATTACCCAGTCTTTGGTACGCTTGCCGTAAAAATTGTTTATTTTATCTGGTAGCACAGATAGACCAGCTTTGTTGTGACGTGTATAGTATTTATGGTCTATTTTAACTTTATAAGTATCTTTCCAATATTCATCTATTGTTATTAAGTAAAGGCATTTCTTATTAATTGGTAATAGTTTAAGTTTTTCAAATAGTAGCTCGTAATTATCTTTAAGTTCTAACTTTGTATTTTTGTCGACTAATATCTTTAGAAACCTTATTTGCAAGTCTTTTATTTTTTTAATTTCGCTTTTAAATGTGAGACCATAACATTCAAGCCCATACGAGACGACTGAATCCACAAGGCTGTGGTACAGTATAAATAAAATCGATTTTGGTACACAGTAACTAAGGTTTTTAAATTTACTTAATACAATTCTAAGCTTGTCACAAATATTTAAAATATGGTGTTTCCAACAGAATCTGTTGTCAACAGTTAGCCCCAGGTATTTAAATTTAGTAACCGTGTCAATAAAATTGCATTTACAGTTATTGCCAAACTCGTGAAGACAATCGTAGCAGTGACCCTTGACATACACATTCTGATCTCTGGTTTTACAATAGCTCGAGCTTATATATAAAATTTTTGTCTTTTGGTTATTTAATATTATTCCATTGTCATGTGACCATTTCGTTATATTATCAAAATCTTCCTGTATATTTGATTCTATTTCTTTTGTATCATGACCAGTGTACGCAATACATGTGTCGTCTGCAAACATAAACTTATGACATTTTGTAATAACAGATACCATACTATTAACCTGGGAGATATAGCATATTGGCCCTGTTACGGATCCTTGTGCCACCCCGTATTTTATACTATGTTTTGTGCTGTATGTGTTATCTATTTTAACAGTCAGCGAGCGATTTTGTAGATAGTTTCCAAACCAACCTAATAGTGGACCTCTAATTCCACTTTCGTCTAAAGTAGTCAAAAGAGTTGCGTGGTCAAGGGTGTCAAACGCCTTTTTAAAATCTATGAACAAAACTACTGCTTGTTTTTTGTCATTAAGGTTTTGGTTTATAATGTTTGCAAACTCTGAAAGTAATTTAGTTGTATTTTTGCCTCTTTGAAAACCGTACTGTGAGTCTGTGATTATTTTGTTATGGTCTAGGAAGTTTGCTACCTGCTTTACTATTACTTTTTCAACAATTTTGTTCAATGTTGACAACACAGCTATTGGTCTGTCTCCCGGATTGCAATGACTGCCACCCTTAAATAAAGGTCTGATGACAGATGTTTTTAGGGGATCTGGATATTGTTGAGTTTTTACTGATAGATTTATAAAGTGAGCCAATATTGGGCTTAATTGAGTTTTCACATGTTTAATATCTACAGAACGTATATTGTCTATGCCTGGTGATTTTCTTGTGTTTAACTTATCTATTATCTTTTCTACTGCAAAACCAGAAACATTCCTAAATCTCATTGTTATATCTTGATAGGTAGTATATGACCTCCTGTTAATAAATTTATGCGTGCATTTGTGCTTTATTTTGTCTATTTCACCGCAAAAAGTATCAGCAAACTGTTCACATATTGATTGAGTATTATTATTTTTGCCCATGTATCTTAATATTGAGTCGTCAATAGATTTCTTCTGATTGCCTAACCAGCTATTTATGTATTCCCAGATTTTTCTTATATCGCTGCCCGCTTCTACTAAAAGTTGTTTTTTGTAATAATTTCTAGCCTTTATGATTTTTTTATTTGTAGAATTTCTCCATTTATTATATTGTGCTCGGTATATACTATTACTTGGGTTGCTTTTCCATCTTCTAAACAAATAATCACTGTGTGTTATCATGTTCCGCAACTCATCAGTAACCCATGGACATGCTGTGCGTTTGGAGTAGTCTTTAGCGGGAAGTTCACGTGTATTTGATTCATAAATTTTGTTAAATATTTCGTAAAGTTTATTGTATAAGCTTATAGGACATGTTTCTTTTAATAGGTCTACCCATATAACCTGGTCTAGGTCTTTTAATATCTGGTTATTATTACGTATTTTTATAGTTTTATTTTCATTTTGCTGTGAAGTAATATTATTTACATTTACTCCGAGGCATACAAAATAGTGATCTGCTAATTTGTGTTCAATTATTGAGGATACACTTTTACGAGAACTTTTTAAAAATATATGGTCAATACAGGACTTACTCAGATTATCTAGTCTAAATTCTTCACGTGTAATACCGTGTATTTTTTTTACAAAGCTACATTCACTAAGAGTATTCTCATAAGATATCACATTATTGTTTGAGCGTTGTAGCAGATCGATATTCATATCACCTATTACCACAACTTCCTCACTTGGTTGTATTGTTTTGACATAGTTGTGTAGATTGTGTATGAAAGTTGGAATATTACCTTGAGGGGGTCTATACAGTACCAGTATACGCAATTTAATTTGTTCATGAATTAGACAACCTGACAGACACTCTGAACCCGGAATTTCTATGTTATCAGTAAATAGAAGTAAATGTTTTTTATAAAATATGATAATTCCTCCCCCCGATCTTGTTTCTCTTGTTTTATGAACTGCGTTATAACCGCTTAGTGTGAAGTAAGATATTCGATCATCGTGTACATTTATTTCGGTAAGAATAATTACGTCGAAAGTTTTTTTACAATTATTAAGTAATACTGTTAATTCATCAAAGTGCTTGTTCAAAGATCTTATGTTCAGATGAGTTATTGTTAAGTTGGTTTCAGTGTCTATATAATCTATCCAGCTATCTAGATTGTTGTGTCTGATGGTATCCTCTATACTGATAAAGTCCAATATTTGAGCCATATTTACATTATGATGTTTAAGTATCTAATTAGATAATAACGATCCTAAGGTCGGAAATCACGAATATATAACAAATACGTTTATATCAATACTGTTAAATCGTTAACTGTACCGTTTACCACAATGAAAATAACATTACCTTAAAAATGTTGGTATTGATGTCAAAATCACTGTTGACTAGATATAGGATTATACTCGTATGTGTTATCATCACATAATTATAAGCCTATATTATCAAAAAGTAATAAATGTTATTACTTTTAATATTTATTCATCATCATCATCATCATCAGCCATTTGACGCCCACTGCAGAACATAGGCCTCCTTCGTGGTTTTCATAACCATGAGGGGTTTTACGATAATCGCCACGCTTGGCAGGCTTTATCATGAACAAATTATTAATATATTATAATGATTATAATCATATTATTTGTGTATTCTCCTTTTCCTATCTATATCACATAGAATCTTATATCTACAGTATAATGCGGTAAGATAATTTTGTAGATCCGATATTATGCGTGTCAATTCCATCTGTGTGAACTCTACTTTACTTAACACGATCTGTATCGAGTTGGACGCCGCGATAGCCCGCTCTGTGTCTCACTCTGACTAATGCATTAGAATGTGATAGCTGACTATACGAGCTTTGTTTTGGTGTATGGGAGTAATATCAATTTGTAGTAGGTATACAGGGTATGTAGAGGTGGTTAGAGATCTATGACTACCCATCCGGGATACAGGCGTGAGTTTCTTATGTACTTACATTGTACACGCTAACTGTGAAGGAAACTGACGTGTGTGAACATCTCAGACACTCAGATTTCCTCACGATATTTTCCTTCACGGTTAGCGAGGGGTATTGCTATTAAAACTTCACGAATGTACGTAACTTAGAAAACAAAGTTATTGGCCGGGATTCGAACACACCACCCCCCGAATGAGAAAAAAAGAAAAAAAAAATTATTACGAAATTTCACAACTTATAAAAGGGTAAAGACCCCGTACTAGGTAAAAACCTAAAAACCTTACGGAAAGTTCTGCTCTTTCGATTACGGTGGTGATAAAAACAATATCTTAAATTAGTAGGATACAGTTTGATATTGCTTTTCAACAAAAGCTTAAAAAGAACAAATAAATTAGTATAAAAATAGATTTCATGCAAAATGAAGATAGGGAAAAGAAAATTGATTTACTCTTAATGCGTCTTAGAGTTCTTAAATCATCACAAATAATCCAACAAGGTGAATCCGCGAGGCCGGCGTTCTACCGCTCACCTACCACCGTATACTATGGTGGCAAAATCACTATGATGACTTAAATCCAAATGCACTGCTGGTTAGTACACTCTGACATACGGGTTTCAAAATTAACAAAAAAAATATTTGAACGACGTTTTCCCACATACGTACATACTTACACATATATAACATACACTCCCGCCTGTGTCTCGGAGGCAGGCAGGGATCAGGGCTTGCCACTTGCCACAATAATGACAAAATACTATAACAAAATCGAGCGATGCCAACAATACCTACCCGCTTTGAAAATATTTCCACAAACATTCTCGAATAGGATTGACATTTTAAATATATCGGAGAGAATTTCCCAAGGCGAGATGATGAATTTTCATCGAAGGAATAGCTTTATAATATTCCGGTGGAGAGAAAGCGAAAGAGTAGCAGGTGTGACCTTTACGCATGGATGCCTCCACAATATGTGGCTCCCGACCGGTGTCGCCAGGTCCTGGCCGAACGATATTCCCTATATATAATTTTCCCATGTCTTCTGGCACGACCCCATCCATTATCCTCATCACCAAAGGTTAGCTAGAAGAAAATACTAATGTTAGTACTAAGCTCGTCTATGAACAGATGTATCAATCAGTCAATCAATCAATATTTTTATAAATATCTCGTTAGTTAGCACGCCTAAAATTGGCAAATTTTAGTTCGTAAAATCGACTTAGAAAGACGTTAGTAGTTTTATAAATAGCCGTTTTGAGACTTTCTATAAATAAATCGTTTATTAGGCAACATACTTTTTTTTTAACGTGGAATAGGAGAGCAACCGTCGCTTTTCCATCAACACCTACAGTGCCATGACGAAATATATAGTATCTTAGTAGGCAAAGTATTTTTTTATTTCTTCTACTTTTTCAAAGTTCCGAAGGTCGCTGGAAAATGATTTCAATGCAGCCCAAATCGAAACTCATTTCCATCTATTGCAGTTTTTGTCCTCCATTTCAACTTTTGAAATAAGTCAAACGGCGATAAATTACTTAACCTGGCAACACTGTTTTTGCAAACGTCTTTTATTCTGGGAAGGCACGTCTACGTCGGAAATGGCCGGGAAAATGTTTTCTCGACGCAGATAGAAATTATTAAGTACAAGGTAGGAAGTTATTTGCAAGAATTTTGTTATGAGTATCTCCACTGCGCCCACACAACAAATACAACTAACTAGACACATATATTAGTCCAGTCCACCCACACGTTGTCTGGAAGAGAACACTTTTAGTGATAAAGCCGCCTTCCGTACTGTTAGGTTAAGAATATATATTATAAGATAGATAGAAAACACTTTATTGTACATCATAATAAAAAAAACAAAAATCCTTTTTTTATGTACAATAAAGTGTTCTCTTATCTCATCATCATCATCATTTAACCACAAGAAGTCACTGCTGGATATAGGCCTCCTCCATGGATTTCCAAAAAAGACCGGTTGGAAGCGGCCTGCATCCAGCGCCTTCCTGCCACTTGGATGAGGTCATCTGTCCATCTTGTGGCTGGTCGTCTCTTATCTTATCTTCTCTTATCTAATCTAATCTAATCTGTCGCGCCGTTTCATACACAATAGTTTCGCACCCCGATTTACTGCAACATCGATTTAGAGTTCGCACACGGCCCATCGGACGGACGATATTGATTAACAAACGTCAGAATGGACAGTAAATCCGTCTTATCGGACACGGCGCGGGGATTACGCCCGTCAGTGACGGCACAACGAATTGGCAATTCAAAACGATGCATGCCGTCGTGTTCATAGCGACGTGTGTGTGTGTGTGATGTTGATATAGTCCTTATTACTTAGTCCGTATTCGCATGAATTTGGGTATTAAACTCCAGTTTCTTGTACACTAACACGCTGTTAATCTACTGTTAACAGCTGTCAATGGACCAAAGTGCAAACAAAAAAAAAACCGCTGACAGCGGTTAACAGTAGATTAACAGCTTCTTAGTACACGAGAAACCGGGGGTAAGTATGTTATCTTTTGATGAAAGAACACGGACAAGTGCAAGTAGACCTGCAGTTCTCAACGAACGATTAAAGACTTGGCGGTGGCAAAATATTTGCTCTCATACAACCCAACTGCAAAGAGAGGTTTGTTTACCTTCTTTATGACCTTCAAGTATTTTCAGAAATCATTCCCTTCACTGATGCTGTGAGACCTTGCTTCTTGCCAAATTTCATTATTCTAGTTCAACGGGAAGTGAGCGTCCTATCGGACTGAAACTTAAAACTTTTCACTGCGAGTTTGCTAGTACTGAAAACTGTGACATAAATGGTCATATCTTTTGATAGCGTTTTTCAAAAAGCCTGAATTCTTTACACCGAGAACCGTTTGAGGTTTTATTATTTAATATTAATTTCAAGTTGATCGCTCCATCTGTTGCTGAAGGGACTGACGGATGGGCAACAAAGTATTCCTACATACATAAACTCAGGCCTGAATCTCAAAGGCGTAGGCAGAGACCAGGGACTGCCACTTGCCACGATCCTGACAGATCACTTTTGCTTCCTCAACATTCATTAGTCGTTGCATGCACGCACGCCGGTTTCGGGCACTTTTTACTTTGCCCTTTGCTAATACATCTCCTATTTGGTCGAAGTATATCCTCCTGGGACGTCCCTCACCGGCCGTTCCATCCACATTCGCTCGACATATTTGTTTCGTCCTTTCTTTTTCTTTGTATTCCTATAAAGGTTCTGTTTTGCCCTTTTGAAGTATGTACGTGATACTAAAACGGAGCCGGGTATATGCTCTAGACCCAGTACACCGTATATGTGTACCGAATTTTATTAAATTTCATCTTCATACATTTGTTTGATAATTCCGCCTCAGTACTTGTTATTAATCGCTCGTAGCCCCGGCTGCCTGAGTGATCTTAAACGATCACGAAGGTTAAGCAACACAGGGCGCGTTCAGTGCATGGATGGGTCGCCGTCTATGCCTAACGCTAGTGGCATTTTTCCGAGCGATTCCGTGCTTCGCAAGGCACGTTAAGCTGTTGGTGCCGGCTGCCGTCGATAGATGGCAGTCGTTAAGCCAAGTCAGAGGCCTTAAGGCGGCTTGAAAACTTCTGACAGTAGACGAGCCACTAGTCTACAAGCCTCCACCAATCCGGACTTGGCCCCCGTGGTGGAGTATGGCCTATACCTTCCTCAGGGAAGAGACCCGTGCCCCTCGGTGGGGACATAATGGGTTGATGATGAGACTTGTTATTTCTCATATGATGTCCTACTATATGTTTCATGTGCAATAAAGTATAATCTCATAAGAACCCTATATACGTCCCACTGTAGGGCACAGGCCTTCTCTCAGAGAGAGATTATGGGCTTAATCACCACGCGTGCCCAACGCGGATTGGTGATTTCAAGCGCTGAGGTATGTGCTCAGACACCCAGGTTTCCTCACGATGTTTTCCTTCACCGTTAGCGAGTGGTATTGCTACTATAACTTCACAAAAGTACATTACTTAGAAAGAAAAGTCATAGGTACATGCCCGCACTGGGAATCGAACCTGGGTCTCCCGCTTCAGAGTCCAATGTTCTACCCAATAGGCTACCACCGCGTATAATCGCATATAAAGCGTATAAAGTATAATCTGCATAATAATAATCCCTAATTATTACCACAAGTTGAACCTATAAAGACTTTATCGCCCCTGCGCTTAACAATGTAGACTTACGACAGAAAAATCGTATTCTGTGCACTTTCTTACAATAATAAAGACATTAACCAACATACGAGCCAAGGCGGGCTACAAAATGTAGAGTCTAGGCAACATTGCCCGCCGTATTGGCAGTGTTGCCAACGTAATTGATTTAAAAGTTTAAGGAGAACTTGTAGGTGGCAGCGCGCTA
Organism: Yponomeuta malinellus; assembly: GCA_947308005.1. Lineage (NCBI taxonomy): Eukaryota > Metazoa > Arthropoda > Insecta > Lepidoptera > Yponomeutidae > Yponomeuta > Yponomeuta malinellus. The sequence goes on from OX370998.1 coordinate 2,640,828, forward strand.
CAGGTGGAGTATATTAAGTACATCATAGAAGTAAAGTTGTAAGACATAATTTAGGAGCCCTTGCTCAGCTCCTATACTAGGTGTACTAAATCTTGAACAACTGTAATCGTCTAACTGTCAAATTTCATAGTCCATTCCAAATTGCTATCGCAAACGTCAGGAATCCGACAGGATTTGTTTCGCAAAAATTAAAGTATGAGTATATATAAAGTAGAAGTCCTAATTTGATGTTTTTAGGGGTCCGTACCCGAAGGCTGCCAAACCGGACCCTGTTACTAAGACTACACTGTCCGTCTGTCTGTCTGTCACCAGGCTGTATCTCATGAATCGTGATAGCTAAGCAGTTGAAATATTCACAGATGATATACATCATCACAGATGATGTATTCCTGTTGCCGCTATAACAACAAATACTAAAAACAGAATAAAATAAATATTTAAGTTTATAATAAAACATCAATTAATTAATCATCATGAGCTATATGACGCCCACTGCAGTACATAGGCCTCCCTCATGGTTTTCATAACCTTGAGGGGTTTTGCCATAATCGCCACGCTTGGCAGGCGCGTTGGCGATCGCAGTATGCGGTTGGAATCTCAGGGAGACGCTGCTGCCCGTCTCCTGGTAATTTATTTCCTTAGTCGCCTTCTACGACATCCACGGAAGGAAATGGAGTGACGCTATTCTTAATTCGGCGCCACACGGATGAAGCATAAAGCTAAAAATGAACGGAATTTAGAATAAAGTTCAGTTGTGGACTAGTACAATTAGAAAAACTCTTGTGAGTTAGAAAAATATTTACCTTTCAGCATAGAGTCGAAGTAAGATTTAAATATGAATTTCACTCACCCTAGAGTGTAAGTGCATTATTCAAAGTGACAAACTGTCACACTATGTGTGGACACACAGACTTATTTCCCGAAGGATTGGCTAGGGACTGTCCAAAAACTGTGAGCGCGCATGCAATGACTCACGAATACAAACATTTTGTAGACTGTCTTACATTAGTGACTGCAGCTTCGTTGGTCAAGCGGTTAACACGCTTGACGGACAAAACTGAAGTCGTGGGTTCCATTCTCACTGAAGGCCGCCGTGCTGGATTTGTACTAAAAGCCTCAGCCTGAGTATATTTCCATGTTTTGTATGGAAGTTATTATTATTAGATGCGAGAGGGGCGCCAAGGGATTAAACGATATTTGGCATTTGATACTTACGAAAGTAATTGAGATAAAAACTTATTATAAATAAAAGAAAACCCCGACTGTTTAGAAACGTCTCTCGTGGAATTGTTTGTGGGTATGTTTGGACCCGCCTGTTGAAGTTTTAAATAAAATTGACTCAAACAGGACTCGTTTATTATTGTTTAACAGATTTTCTGTTATGTTATTAAGTTTTTTTACTTAAAGCTTTCTACTAACAATATGACCGCTGATGCCCGCTATTTTGTGTCCACTTCGTGACGTCAAAACACAGGTGCCATCAATAACTTTCACTGGACCCCTTATTTGTCAAAATCGGTCCAGTCGTTTGGCCTCTGCATGTTCATGAAGAAAAAATAAACATACATGCATACATACATACACATACACAAGCGCGCGGAAAACGTAAGCCTCGTTTGCTTTCGCAGTCGGGGAAAAATAAACTCGGTATAAGTGGCAGACTTCTCTCAAGGGTTCTCGTATGCTCAATCAGTGTCGCGAGTGTAACACGCCCTATAAATCCGGTTCGCGCTAGACTTTACGACTCCCTGAAGACTGATTGATGTAGGTATGTGGGTGTTTTTTGCGTTATTCCGAGCTTCATATTGGTATATGGTTTGTTTTTTAAATCGGTGGGTCTTTTTTTTTTATATGCTACCAAGGAGGTTTTCAGAATTTGTTTCTCTAATACTTTCTATTTTATTTATATACTATACATCTATCTGTAAATATCACTAAATCGGTATTCTTCCTGAAAATCACCAAGAATAATCTTCCTGAAATGTTTACAGATAATGGGCCACTATAATAATGTCTTCTATTTGTCTTCATGTCTCTATATGTCATCTACATCTTTTTGCAGAAAGGTTTGGTAATTTTAATGGGTTATTCTACTTAAAAAAACAAAAATCTTTGACTTTAGGTCAAATACATACGTACATATATAAACTCGCGCTTGTATCCCAGAGGGTTAGGCAGAGACCAGGGACTGCCACTTGCCACGATCCTGACCGATCACTTTCGCTTCCTCAACATTCATTAGTCGTTGCACGCACGCACGCCGGTTTCGGGTACTTTTTATCTTGCCCTTTGCTAATACATCCCTTATTTGGTCGAAGTGTGTCCGCCTAGGACGTACTTTACCGGCCCTTTCACCCACATTCGCTCCATACATTTGTTTCGTCAATCTTTCTTCCTTCATCCTCTCCACAAGTCCAAACCAACACAACATTCCTTTCTCAATTAATTCTAGTCACTACATCCTCTTTCTGTCCACAACGTACCCTAATCAAACTATAGCATATCCTGTCATTCAAAGTAATTTTTTTATTTTTATTTTATACCAGAATACCAGTAATACCAGACATACTTCTCAAGGACCTCATTTCTACTGCATTAATCCTACTTTCTTGCTTCTTTCGCTATACCCAAGTCTAGCTACCATACATAAGTGTTTGGATCAGTACTCCATTATGGCTAGCCAATCTAGCTCCTTTGGAGATGTTTTGGCCACTCACTAAGGAGTGCAAGGCACCGTTTACACAATTTCTTGCTTTAACTCTTCCTCTTATGTCAAATATGAGGAAAATAGCCCCCTCAAATTCTGCCGAACCATTTTGTAAAACCCGTATATATTGCTTATTCTTAATACTCACCAACTAAGACTAAATATAGTACATTACTGCAGCGGCCAGCAAAAGAGGCATTGATGGACGAACGTGGAAATGTGGGCTGAGGCGAAGCCGAGGCATACATACATGAGTCCATCAATGCCTAGTTGTGGCCAAGGCTTGTATACGATTTTTCTCAAATAATGCGCGGAAATTAAAACTAAGTAATACTAAGGCGGAATTTTTTATTTGAAAAATATTTTCTTTCGATTTTGGCGGTAACCAGTTTTCTATTACGGCTCTTGAAATTCAGTTGGTTCATGGCAGTAATTTTCATCACTTGAAATCATTCTGTTAAATTCAATAAACTTTCAAAATCAGACGAACCACGAACGAACAACAATATTTTGTCGAAATAATGCTCAAATTTCCAAGCATGTTTGAGAAATAGTAGGTACATTATTGCACAGGCAGCGAAGTAGGCAATTGCAGGTCGAGTCTGAGTTTGAAGGCCGAGCCGCAGGCGAGGACTTCAATGATACGAGACAGGCAATTGCCATTTCGGCCGAGGCATATATAGTGCTTTTCTTAAAAAAATGCAAGCAATTAAAAAGAGGCCTTTTACATAATAAATTTTCTTTTGATTTTGCTGGAAAAAGGTTTTCCATCGCTAATTTAGCTTCCGATCTTAAATCTGGTGGAGTGCAGTCAATTTTCATTTCATTTTCACTTTCAGAATCATCGGAACTCATTTTAATTATTTTATTAACAAAATAACAACGAACTCCGCTTTACCGCCAATTTTTATTTTTATTTTACAGTTTGTGCCGAAAGGTAACCGCATCTGTGGCTATACAGCCACGAGAACGCAATGTGTGCGATAGATGAAAGAGTTCTAAATTCAAACAGCACACCGTTTTATACAACATTGCCGGCGCGCTCATCGTTCCAAATTCAAAGAACGCGCCGGGACGTGATTTTGGTTTTTCAGTCTACGTAAATATGATACTTCGCGTGTTCTTTATTCAAAAGTAATGACAATATTTCCGCGCATGTTTAAGAAAAGGTAATTTTATTTATTTAGATTAGTCACAACACTAAATGCCTTTTGCCTTATTTTATGTCATCACTAGTAAAGCCTTACTTTTGTTGTAAGTTTTTTTTTCTGATGAGGCAATAAATATTTTTTTATCTTTATCTTTAAATGTATCCATTAAGTGCGGTGACTATGACACAACTTAAACTTAACTCAAAGTGAATGGGTAACTCTCACAGAAAATAAAGGAGACACTATTTAACAAATAATAATAGCTTCCACAAAACACAATCTCTTGTCCTGGTCCCAAACTAGGATACCCTGTGCTATGGTAACCAGGCAAGGACATCACAAACATGAAAACACACCCAGACTGAGGTCACTTGTATAAATGTACGGCGGCGGCCCCCAGTGGAGATCGAACCCACGACCTCCGGCATGGGAATCAGACGTGATGCCGGTAGACCAGCGAGGCAGTCAAATTGCAAATTTAATTGCTTAAAAAAGTATCGTTGAAGCAACGGCGACGAACTGGATTTTACCATTTATAACAAAGCGAAATCGATGTAATTGTAAGCCAAATTGAATCGCCCTGTGAAATTTTATCATTTTGCTCTCGTATGAAAATACGCAAATAGATTTACGTCGGTTCGTTTTTCCATATTTAACCGGTACGTGTTTTTGTTTGTTTTCAGACTTGTCTCAGTTACACAAAGAAAATGGTTGAGTAAGTATTGTGCGGCTTTTCAGAAATACTGGGGTCTGATTGCGATAAAATGTAATTGATGATTGTGATAAATGCCGTCCATAAAATATTGATCTACTATCGAACAGTACCCATTTAGAACTTGCCTGCCTTCTTATGGTATACTTCATAGCTTATTGAATACAGAGATATATTTACACAAAATAACATAGACGAGTACATAGACGACTTTATTTCTGTAGGAATTTCTTGTCGCTAAAAATATAAAATATAAATCTTAATTTCTTCAATGTGCACATTCTCTTTAAAATTACTGATACGTAACAGTAATTTTAAAGAGAAAGTGCACATTAAAGAAATTAAGATTTAAATATTAGGTCCTTACAAACATATAAAATTGGTGTCTGGTATAGGTAAAATTCATAAGCAGCCTACATACGTCCCACTGTAGGGCACAGGCCTTCTCCCAGAGAGAGAGTATGGGCTTAATCACCACGCGTTCCCACTGCGAATTGGCGATTTCAAGCGCTGAGGTATGTGAATAGCTCAGACACCCAGGTTTCCTCACGATGTTTTTCTTCACCGTTAGCGAGTGGTATTGCTACTATAACTTCAAAAATATACATAACTTAGAAAGAAAAGTCATAGGTACATGCCCGCACTGGGAATCGAATCAGGGTCTCCTGCTTCAGAGTCCAATGTTCTACCCACTAGGTTACCACCGCTTCTATAAAATGAAAAGATATAAAAAAATATGGTTTTATTTTTTCTGACATTTTCTAAGTTTCCTATGGTTGGAAAACAATGTCACTCCAATCTAAGTTTGATGCAAGTTTCAGGCAGTCAATTAATTTTTCCAATTTTAAAGAGCCACGAAGATTAGTGGCATAGTCTCAGTGGCGCCCTCTATATTTTTTTCAATGTCGTGGAGCACGATGAAACCTAGCTAGATCGATAGAGGACAAAAAAGTAAACAAGAAATTATTAAAGTCACCATGTCCTAAAGTGGCACGTTTAGGAGTTATTGAGCTTTGAAGTTTGTATGGAATTTCCACTAACCGAGTTTCATCACTGAATTTGTCACTTGATATGAGTTTTCTTCTTACTTTGATGTTTTTTAAAGTCTGGGTAGCTATGTCTAGTAGGTACCTACCTACTTATATACATATATACATGAAATTATAGTATTATTCATGCATCCAATTCGTTCAATTCGATTAAAATTCAAAACATGTCAATATAAAACCTACAGTTTAATTAATATAGATAGGTTTAGGTGGTAGGTAGGTACCTATAAATAATGTAGATAGGTACATATCGTTAGAAACTTAAACCGCTGCTGTGTGTAAAACCATGTTCAACCATGTTTTTAACATAAATACCATTTCCTGACGTAGCGTAGTAGGTAGGCAATATCCAATAATTAGGTAGGTACCTTCATCTTCAGTTGGGCAAAGAAAGAACCTACGGACCTACCCACTGAGGTACCTACCTATTACAAACTTCTTTGAGATTAATCTTTTTGGTGAGTGGGTAAACTACTGAAGTGACGTTGTCAACATTGATTTAATATAAATATACGGCCTTAATATACGGTATCTATAATAAACTGGGTGTTTTTACTACGACTTATTTAGCAATTTAGTCAAGAATCGGCAACAAGTCACAGGTGCCAAGCATATAGTCCAGTATTTAGTAAAAAATGATTCAAAAGTTTTATAAAAATCTCATACAAACTTCAAAGCTCAATAACTCGTAAACGTGCCACTTTAGGACATGGTGACCTTAATAATTTCTTGTTTACTTTTTTGTCCTCTATCGATCTAGCTAGGTTTCATCATGCTCCACGATATTGAAAAAAATATAGAGGGCGCGACTATGAACTATGCCAGGCCCCATACAAAAATCGTCGTAGCTCTTTTGGATTCACTCCTAGTATTTCGTGTGGAAACAATCCCGACCGTATGGATATTTTACGATAATAGCAATTGCAGTGAAGGCGAAAAATACAACAAAGATATTTGACTTTTGGGCAACCGGCGGCTCGTATATGAATGGACTTTTGTTTCATTGTTACGTGTACCTTCCCGTACGAAACGTTAGTTAGCGAGTTAAATCATGTTGTCCCCCATCAGGGACATAGGGCCTTTATAGAAGATCTCCACTTGCTGCGGTTTTGAGCGGTGACTCCGAGGTCTTCCCATCCCAATCCAAGTGTTTTCTAACATCACTGATCGGCCCCAAGCCGGTTTGGATGCCCCTCCTTTCTCCTTCCTGTACACCATCTCTTAAATGCTTAATTACTAAACATCCGCCTGACCGAAGTTTGGCAGTAAGCTAAATCGCGATGTAATTTCTGCAAACCTATTCCTATTAATTCAAATAGCATTGCAAGATGACGCCTTATCTCAGGCATAGTATGCTTAGACACTAAAAGAGGTGAAAGACCTTTCAGCTTGAGTTAAGTGAAAAGCGTTCCCGCACCATGCGAGTATGAAGTCAACGACGTGAATCTCTCACGAAAGGAATTCCCAAGCTTGTTTTATGAACTTTAATTGGAAGCGTTCGCATCACATTAAATGCTGAGGGTGTAACAAACAAGTAACTTTTTTACCAGATAAACTAATATCGAAGTTCCATCACTATGGCTCTAGGTGTATCCTCTATTTACCTCACTTATTCTTCGCCGCGCATATGCTGAGACGCCAGCAAGGATTGTCAGGAAACGTGGAGAAATATGTTGTGAGAATGGAAAAGTTTCCACCAGTAACGCCGCGAACCTCTGTTGCAGAGCCTTCGCTCATTTGTTCACGTGGTCGAGAGCTAAGAAACTTTTAGAAGTGGCTGCACAACTAAACGTCTATCCACGTTACGACTGGCGACATCCGCGCGCCGCGGTTTCAGTCTAAAATAATTCTTAAATACTTACTTAGTTAGAGACTTAATACCAATGCAAAAAAAAGTTAGTATTGTCTTATAGAGCGAATGAGGGTGGAGGGGCCGGTAGAGGACATCCCAGGCGAACAAATTTTGAGCAAATAGGGGATCTATGGGCAAAGGGCAAGACAAAAAGTACCCGAAACCCCGACTAATGAATGTTGATGAAGCGAAAGAAGTCTGTCAGGATCGTGGCAAGTGGCAGACCCTAGTCTCCGGTGTGTGTATTTTAGTCTGTAACGTTGGATATTGTATGGAATCAGGCGTTACTTTGCGGAAATCCAAAATAGCATTAAAATCTGAAAATCACTTAGCTAAATTCCGCCAAAATCCCACAAGCACCATGCGGTTAGTGGGAGGGAGGACGGTGTATTGACTAACCACATGGTACTTGTGGGATTTTGGCGGAATTTAGCAAAGTAATTTTCCTATTTTAATGTAACGTTGGACTCACACGTTGCCAACTCATTTTAATATGGATCGTCCCAAATAATGTGTGGGTTTAACGGCCGTACCTCTTATGCCGCTGCGGAACAGGCTGCCGGCAGGAAGTACGAGCAACAATTTTTTTCGTGCCTTTGAGACTAATGGGGCTTGGAGTTCCCAAACGAGGGGTGACGCTTTAGGAACCGTGATTTCGACAACCTCTGTAAGGTGTATTTGATGCAGAGGATCTCCTTGTGCAGTGTGGTATCTCTGCCTGCGCTACAGGGCCCTTTAGGTCGGATATGTCTCGAGGTGGTCTGTTTGATAAGCATTTTATCAATCAATCAGCACATATTCATCCACTGCTGTACATAGGTCTGCCCAAGACACGCCATTTTTTCTGTCCTCAGCTATCCTTATCCAGCCGCTGCCATGATGAGCAATCTGCCTCGGATTGTCGGGCCAGCGAGCTGGTGGACGTCCTACGCTGCGTTTGCCAGTTCGTGGTCTCCATTTGAGAACCTTTGCACCCAATCGAACATCGTTCTTCGGCATTGTCACATTGTCACTTCAACTATCTTATAGCATTTTATAGCTTATTATTATTATTACAGTTATTACTAGCAATAGGGTACCAAAATACCGACTCCCAATAGCAAGTTCATTTCAACTTTAATTCGCGTCTAGGTCACTCTGTTGTGTACGAGTACCCAACATGTCTTACGTGCTAGCATCAATTATTAACCTTATATTTTTAACAGGATATTAATAGGTAGGTATATTTGCCGGTGCCCTGTCTGCACATTCCAACTCTACTTCGCAACTAGCTCACTCTGTTGTGTACGAGTAGCGAACTTGCACTACGTGCCAGTAGCGTCCATATTTTTGCGCGTCGAGCATTTATACCTACTCTTTGCTTTACTACGGCACTCATACAAACTTCGCTTGCTGGAACTTTTTCGTGAATAGTGGGCGACTTTTGTTTTTTTTTTCATAAAGAATTATTTACATTTATTACCATTTGTATTATTATTATTATTTATTTATTTCAGATGAAACATCCATAAATAGTTAGACTTAGACTATGTTAGTGAAATTAAGAGAACAATTCCGGAAACTATTTACATGCACCTTTATATGATGCTTCCGAAAGGGGCTGTCAGCCCTATTGATCAGTGCTTTAAGGATGCTGTTTGGACTGCCGCATGCTCTACTCAGCATGGAAGCCACCCGTCTATAATACTTTCGAAATTAACGGGATGTTACATCCGGTTTAAGTTTGAAATAATTACATTGCATAAGACCTGTATCCCAGAGGGATAGGCAGAGAACAGGATTTTATACTTACCATGATTCTAACAAAACTCTCTTTAGCTTCATCAACATTTATCATTAGCCTTATGCACGTTTTTGATAATGCTATTTTGCCATTAAATTGTTTCGCCATGTTTCTCTATCAAAACAATAATATAATTAATTTTATTAACTAGATACGCCCCAGACCATTTTTCTCCAAAGTACATGTGGGCGCATTCCATTTGATCATATTTCAAAGATTATGATTAATGTTTTTGTTTCTGAATTTGTTACATTTTAAACATAACACCGCCTGGAGAATAAGAATAGCAATGTTTATAGTTTTTATAGTCTATACTGAAAATACTGTAATATTTGATTAGACACGCTATATTTTTATCCTTAATTATTATTTAGCTTAAGTATTTATGAATAAACAGCCACTTTCGTAGAAGCTTAAATAACAAAATTGCGTTATGAAACTCTATGACCTACTTCCTTCCGCCTCTTTACAAAGATGTGTTAATTTCACAAATTTATGAGCAAATTTTGTTACACAAGCCGTAATCTATAATAATAATAGTTTTTGATAGTAGTCAAAATAATTATAAAACTCCCATTGTATGTGCATTTAAATTTATTGCCTAGACACGTTGCTAATCAAAACATTGTTTGACGATAAATTAATTATTAAAGTGTAGCATAATGAGGTTTTCATCACATCTATTATGTTTGTAAAATCACGAAACTTATATTTCAGTAATTGGTTTTAATAAAATGTAATTATTCATAACAATTTCATAAAATAGAAAAACTTTATTGATTCGGTGCTATAAATAGAAGTGACGCCATTGCATCCGGGCTTTTTACCTCTGTGAATTTCGGAAAAAATATACTGTAATGTTGCTACTCGTACCCTGATTTTCTATTCATGGATCCTCACGACCATGACCCTGGCTTTGCGCCGACATACACTTTGTACAGCGGCCACACAGGAGGGACGTGGGGCGGGGGCGCGGAAAAGACGCGACGCGTCATATAGAAATCGCGCTCTTCCGTGTGGGCTTCGTCCCGTTCCTTCAGTACGTTTTGTATGAAAGTGAATTGGATTACAGACGCGGGCCGCGCCCTCGGTCAACGTCCCTGCTGGGTGGACTCAGGCTTAGAGTGTGCGTGTGAGACGGATGCTAGATGTAATAACAGCTTTAAACTCGCTATGACTCGGGATAGACAGCGTTACAAACACGATGTTTGCCTCCACAGCTAGCGAGTGGTATCGCTATACAAATGTTACTAAATGAAACCAAATAGAAGAAGTCGTAATCAACTCAGAGCTATCTTCTGGGGGGGGGACGTCTTTACGAAACTTATTCAGAGTTACCTACCTGTCTTTTTTGTTTGTTTTTGTTTTAATAAATGTCCTGTCTTTCTTTTCAACCGACTTGAAAAAAAGGAAAATGTTTCCAATCTATCCGTTATTTTAGTACAATCTTATCTGTTTTCTTTTTTTTTTGTAGAAAGGGGTACCTATGGAATTATATTTACATTTAAAATTACATCTATATTTAATTCATAGTTAATTTTATTTAGATACTCACATAAATTTGACGAAGATTTGTCGATGAGCTCATTGAGAAAGTCATTAAACTTTTCTTTTAATTTTCGTTGAAGTCGTTTTTTATTAAAAAGGCTATATTTGTTCTTTCAAGTTGCCATCTTCAGAACTGTTTCACCCAGAACTAATTTTATCCCTTCCAAAACAAATTATTGAAGCACCAACCTGGAGTCAGGGGCTCTCATTTTTATTCAACGATGCGATTCAACAAGCCACCGCCTCTACTCTCTTTCTTGGTTTAAACGTGATATGAATTTTGGGAGAGATTACTCTTCAGCGGGCTTTTTACCATAAAACATGCCTGTACCAATGGAGTTAATACACGCACCTAAGCTATGTTGTTTTAGTTTTTCCAAATATTTTACTTTTTTCCATCGGGAAATGGGGCGCAGCATTGTAAGGGTGGCTTGCGCCAACGCTATCTGATGAGGATATCTATCTGTTTATCCATGGGCAAGCTCTAGCTAGTCAATAAGTCCAAAAACATTCGGGGTTTTTGGACTTAGTCAACGGGGTGCCGGAAAATGTACACCAAACTGGCCATGTCTGTGTATGAGCTCCAGATAGTTGGGCCAAAATTGTGACTGACTAGGTCCCCAGATCTCAATTTTGACCAACACAATTTACGAAACTGCACCTCAACTTTTGCAATCCAATATATGCATAGGGTCAGCCGATTTTTTTTTAATAGTAAATTATTATTTCTTTCCCACACGGGACAGCCATCGCACAGTAAGGGAGTCTTTCCACCTACATGATGTAATAATTTTATACCGCAATAAACTTTTTTTTTTATTGATATCCATCCCCAGTAGCCGCCCAAGGTCTCGGATCTCATTTCCACTTGCCCACTCGACCTCTTTGAGGCTGAATGAACTTTTTTCATTACCCACACTCTCTGAGGGGCTACACTTGAAACGTTTTATTCGTGACTAAATTCTATAGCTCGCACTACTTTGGGCGTGCTGGTTTTTTTTCGTATCTATTTCTTTAGACCTGCCCAGACCCACAGGTACTGAATAAGAGTCGCTGTGCCATAATCGTGCGTATCTTTATAAGGAAGAATCATCATCATCATCAGCCATTTATCATTATTCAGCCATCAGGCGTCAGCCCACTACAGGACATAGGCCTCCTTCATGGTTTTCATAACCATGAGGGGTTTTACCATAATCGCCACGCTTGGCAGACGGGTTGGCGATGGCAGTATGCGGTTGGAATCTCAGGAAGACGCTGCTGCCCTGGTAATTTTATTCCTTAGTCGCCTTCTACAACATCCACGGAAGATAATAGAGTTACACTATTTTTAATCCGGCCCACACGGACTGAAGAAAAATACTGGCTTGAAATAATGACTAGTATAAAAAGAAACGATTTCAAGAAAAAAACCTGCTATAAAGAGAGTTCGATAATTTTCTCATATATGCCATTAACAGATCTTGAACTCTCTTTCTAACAAAAATATTAGTAAATTAAATCAGACAACGTGGTGACGAATTATCACTAAAACATAATAATATACGGACGAATTGAGAAACGCCTTTTGTTTTTGAAGTCGGTTAAAAAGCTTTACGAAGACAATGTTCAACACCGTTTTTTTTAGCTTGTGTGTAATTTACAATGATAAGCAATCAGTTCTATTCGAAAAAAAAAAACAATACGCTATTTCAACCCTAATGAGCGTTTTAAGTTGAAGTGATTTATGGAGATTTCATTTTATTAAACATGATTATGAGATCTCTCAAATTTTGTTTATTACATTTTATTTGTAAAGTTTCTTCCCTGTCTCTGCCTAGCCCTCTGGGATACAGGCGTGAGTTTATGTATATATGTATGTGTGTTATTCTTCATCTTCAGTCCTTCAAATACAACCCCATGGGGGTTAATCCACCCATTTGTGTATTAACCACTTCAGTTCTGATGGAAGCTTGAGTTACCTTTTGGTATAGTATATAGCGTGGTATAGTATTTAAGTATGTTCTATAATAACAATAAATTCCACACCACACAATCACTTGTCCTGATCTCAAACTAGAATACCCTGTACTGTGATAACCAGCCAAGGACATCACAAACATGGAAATATATCCGCACTGAGCCATTTGTACAAATCAAGTACCACCTCCAGTGGGAATCGAATCCACGACCTCTGTTTAGGTACTCAAGCTCGTTGACCGCTAGACCAACGAGGTAGTCGATCACATAGCAGCAACGAAATCCTCGGTAATCCTTAAACACACGGATACAAGCCTCGTCATATCGCTAAAAGCAATCACGACCTCGCTAATTTCACTGTCAGATTTAAACTGAATTCATACGAGCGCATATCATGTCCGGCCACAGAGTACTAGATGTTGAGTTTTCTCTTGCACAGCAACAGCAATTTTGACACTTCGTTACGTCACATATTAAATTTAATTGAATTCAATATTTTAATTTCGGAATACGTCCATAGTGTTAGTATTATAGATATTTTTTAAGGTACCTAGGTCAGAGAACACATTTTTACATTATATTATATTATATTATATTATATTATATTATATTATATTATATTATATTATATTATATTATATTATATTATATTATATTATATTATATTATATTATATTATATTATATTATATTATATTATATTATATTATATTATATTATATTATATTATATTATATTATATTATATTATATTATATTATATTATATTATATTATATTATTATATGCGCCATGAATGAAAGGTCAACTGGCTGGACCTAATTTTGAAAAATGAGGTGACATATGAAAGTTATTGACGACGCAAGTGTCACGAGGAAACTAAAATTAAATGGTGAACGTCAGCTGTCAGATTTTTAGTAAAACGTCACAAAAAACAAAAATTTACAAATAAAAAAATAAACACCCGACGGCTTCGAATTCTCAGGGTGTATTTCCATGTTTGTGATGTCTTTGCCTAGTAACTACAGCACAGTCCTAGGGGCTAAACTAACTTACCTGCAAAAAAATCTCCTGATCTTCAAATTCAAATTATGCACAAGGCCTTGAGTAAGACATTTTATAATTCCGGGTTTTCGCTATTAAGTTAGGTTTTTTTTTTAAATATAATCATTGAAAGTTTTGTGAATCGAATCAATTTCCAAGTTTCTTAGTTTACCTTTTCATAATCCAAAGTAATAACTTTGACGTTCATGTAGTAAACATTTTCGTTTCATAATGTTTCTTAGCTTATCTACTTTTTAGTGCAAATACCTACTTAGTTGTTAATTTATTTAATTTAGTGTAAGTTGGTAATTCATATAAACAGAGGGTCTTCCTTAAACAATATATTAATTTTTAACTGTTTACATTGTTGATCTGCCTAAACCAGTTTTTGAATTTTAATATTTATGAAGGCATTAGCTTGTAAATTTTCTACTTACTGACTGTAACATAACAATATGACATAAACTCACGCCTGTAATCCAGAGGGGTAGGCACATCTCTTTTGGTAGATCTCTTTCGCTTCATCAATATTCATTAGTCATTGCATGCACGCACGCCGGTTTCAGGTACTTTTTATATAGCCCTTTGCTAATACATCAAATATTTGGTCAAAGCATGTCCGCCTGGGATGTCCTTTACCGGCCCCTCCGCCCACATTCACTCGATATTTTTTTTGTCAATCTTTCTTTCTTCATTTTGAATGTAATACCATGTTTATGTCCACTCTGTCACTACCCATCTATGGTGTTAAAGGGATTATAACTTAATCCCTCAGGGGTGTAGACATAGGGCTTTTGCAAATAGGATTTCACGCTAGTCCCTCGTGTTAATTGGTGACCTACGCTTAGCACCATTTTCTTCTGAAGTGAGGGTCAAAAGAGCGCAGTACGTGGTTGTTTGAGTATCAAAAGCATTTGTAGAGATAGTGGTTTTTAATCAGAATGCAAATGGCTGTGAAAATGTAACCTTATCTCTAGTATGACTAGGGTGAACTGGGCGTCTACTTTTTAGAAGGGACAACGATGTTAAACTATGATTATTTTACATGCAATCAAAGTTTTATTTCCACACGTATGCTTTTTAGGGTTCCGTACCCGAAGGGTGCCAAACGGGACCCTATTACTAGGACTTCGCTGCCCGTCTGTCTGTTTGTCTGTCTGTCTGTCACCGAGCTATCATGAACCGTGATATGAAGCTGAAATTTTCACAGATGATGTATTTCTGTTACCACTATAACAACAAATATTAAAAACCGAATAAAATACCTAAATACTTAAGTGGGGCTCCCATACGACAAACGTTGTCTAAAGACAGCGCTCGCCATCTAGCGGCCATCTATGTAACCTTCGCAGCGCCGATGTCGTTAAATTTCAATGTTAAACCCTCTTAGTGGTTTCTATAGATGGTGCTGTTCTCAAATTCAATCGATAATGGTGCAGAACCCTTCGTTCGCGAGTCCGAGTTGCACTTGGCCGGTTTTGCATTAAATATACTTTTTACCTGAATGTCATCTGTACTTTATCACCATTTTTCGTTTAGGGTCAGCTTAGGTTAGGGGCGTCTCTGCAAAAGTATGCAAAAAATACGTCTGTGAACTACAATATGCCTTTAATAAAAATGGTACGCGTTGATATAGCCAATACAGTCCACGCAGTTGCCGCTCCCGCCGCACCATTTAATATTAGTGGAAAGACGTCTCCTCCTCCAAAAACGGCAACGAAAAATAGCGCAAAACGAAGATTCTCAAAATAAAAACACGGGCAAAACAAACAGCGCGATTTCCGAACTCATTCTTTATTAATTAAGCTGGAGCTGAGCAATCCGCACTCATTTATTCAAAGTACCGTCTGCGGCCATTCTTAAGACAATGCTGAGGGGCGGCGCACACTGCGCCGTAGTTCTTTATTCGAACATTTGTGAATCCGATGAACCACTCGGGAATTGCCAAACAATTTAATTGGAGTAGCCTTGTGTTACCTGCATTAGCTCGACTGCCTTGTTTGTCAAGAGCTATCACGTCTGATCACATGCCGGAGGTTGTGGGTTCGATTCCCACTGGGGGCCACCATACAAATGGCCTCAGTTTTGGTGTGTTTCCATGTTTGTTATGTTTGAGCCTAGTTACCATAGCACGGACAACTGATTGTGTTGTGTGAAAGTTCCCAGTCTCGCCGAAGACTGTCATTATTTGGTATTTGGGCTCGCACAAACTTTAGAGAAACTTCTTACTTCATTAGAGCTATCCGATCTTTCAACGACCTTTCTATTGAAAACGAAGACATTGATCTGTTCACCGATAGCATTTGCGTCGTTTGCAAGGTAATAAATTCTAAATTTTGTGACTCGGTGTAGGCTTCATTACCGATACAACTTATTATCATGGTGTGCCATTCTCCGTCTTTTATTTTTTGTAGATGTAGTTACTGACTCTGGTGCGTTGTATGCTGTTTTTATTTCACTTGTGTAAATTGCTCAAAATATGGCTAACTATGAAAACTTTTTATTGGCTTTTTGTATATGTGTGTAATGTGTTTGTGATAAGCAGTTACTATTTCAAATAAATTAAATAAAAAATAATTGGTATACTATAAGGGACATTCTTAAGCCAACGCTGAGGGGTGGCGCATACTTTACTTGCTTGTAAATCGGTTTGACCAATTGGATACTTGCTTAAAAAATTGATTGGAGTGAAGGTTTTTTTTATACCATAAAGGATATATAAATGATAACCACAGTTTTACCGTACACTAAACATCTTTAAATTTACAGTTAACACCTCATAACGTTCCATAAAAATGGAATCTCTCTCTCTTCAAAAGAAGATGTATGCCCTGCATTGTGACGTATATATATATGCTGCATAAATGTAAGTTATTCAACAGCAAAATACAGGTTCATTTGCTAATTCTACACTTGCTCGATTTTTATATTGTTTGTTTGGGTTATTGACAGATTAGTTACACGATTTTATTACTATTGACTTATTACATAACAAGGTATTCGTATAATATCTACAAATATTAACTACAACATGCATACTTTTAAAAACACAAACTTAACCTGGTACTAGTGCCATACAGTGTCGTTGTTGGTAATTTAGAGAAGTAACCATCGATAAAAAAGGTTTTTTTTATCGATGGAAGTAACACACAAAAGTAAGAAAAATCTACATCAGAAAAAAGTAATACCGTCTCATTTATAAAAACACGATATCTTAAAACACGCCTTATAATCAGTTTAAATAGTCTGTCATAAGGAAAAGTTGTAACTACAGATTATTTAGAAGAAAGACGTTTTTATAATCAAGACTGTAAATATTTCATGTATTCAATCAGTTTCTTTGCTCAGTGCACGTCGCGCATTACGAATCAAGCCGAGCCGCTTCAAGTCGAGATTTTCCATGTTGTTTGCCGAGAACAGTTGTTTCGCTCATCGGATTAGCGATACCTGAAGGAAGGCAGCTGGAGTGGAGGCCGAGGTATTTGCAGCCGGAGATTTGATGCTGCCTTTGTTAGCATAAAGAGTAGCGTAGGACTAGTCTACCGATTTAAATCCGCTCAGCGTGCTGTGGGACATATTTTTGGAGTCTGTTTACCTGGCTATCATCATCAGCCATTTGACGCCCACTGCAGGACATAGGCCTCCTTTGTGGTTTTCATTACCATGAGGGGTTTTGCCATAATCGCCACGCTTGGCAGGCGGGGTGGGGATCGCAGTATGCAGTTGAAATCTCAGGAAGACGCTGCTGCCCGTCTCCTGGTAATTGATTTCCTTAGTCGCCTTCTACGACATCCACGGAAGGAAATGGAGAAATGGAAATGAATGGACCCGGCTGTGACGGAGCCCAAAAGGAATGTAATGGGTTTGGTGGCTCGTATGTAGGTATGTATGTCACTACCTACGTCCGATTCTATGTTCCCTCATAACTCCTTAATCAATGGTCAGATTTTGACAAATAGGATCTCAATCGATTCGTGTTTGGACGAGTGTCATAGGCTAGGTATATGAAATCAATAATGAACAAAAAAAGAAAAAAAAAAACCGGCCAAGTGTGTGTCGAATTCGCACACAAAGGCTTCCGTACCATTATCTATGCAACATTTGAATATTTCAACCTATCTATCTCTTGCCGTTATTAATATGAAACAAAAGACGGCAAAAAAATCACGGTTGTTGTATTACCCTTAGGGTACTGAACCCTAAAACGATCACTAAGAAGACAAAAATAAAACTCTGGAATAAAAAATAGCCAGCAACCCGGCTGCCGGCTAAGCAGGTGAGGTACCTTGGTTGGTCCCGCCTGCTTAGTAGTTAATTTTATTTTTATTTTCTTTTATTTTATTTGTAGGGGACACAAACATCGCATTCTTAAAGACTTAGTTTTAGTTTTACATTCTGGTACTTATACTAATAACATGCCTTAGCAGTCGGGCTGTTGGTTATTTATATTCCTGTTTTTTTTAATGTGTTACATAAGAAATGACACACCCTAAACATAAGACAAAGAGCTACGAAGATTTTTGTATGGGGCCTGGCATAGTTCATAGTGGCGCCCTCTATATTTTTTTCAATATCGTGGAGCATGATGAAACCTAGCTAGATCGATAGAGGACAAAAAAGTAAACAAGAAATTATTAAGGTCACCATGTCCTAAAGTGGCACGTTTAGGAGTTATTGAGCTTTGAAGTTTGTATGAGATTTTTATAAAACTTAACTTTTGAATCATTTTTCACTAAATACTGGACTACATGCTTGGCACCTGTGACTCGTTGCCGATTCTTGACTAAATTGCTAAATAAGTCGTAGAAAAAACACCCAGTTTATTATAGATACCGTATATTAAGGCACCCGAGCGTAGCGAGGTCCACTTACGAGACTTCGATTACAAAAAAAACATTGTCGAGATAAATCTGCCATTTTTCAAACAATAAACCAATTACTAAGTCAACAAAATGCTTTGATTGAATTTTGGAAAATGAAAAGAAAACGAAACAAATGAGGTACTTACTTTCCAAATATAAATCAATGTTGACAACGTCACTTCAGTAGTTTACCCACTCACCAAAAAGATTAATCTCAAAGAAGTTTGTAATAGGTAGGTACCTCAGTGGGTAGGTCCGTAGGTTCTTTCTTTGCCCAACTGAAGATGAAGGTACCTACCTAATTATTGGATATTGCCTACCTACTACGCTACGTCAGGAAATGGTATTTATGCTAAAAACATGGTTGAACATGGTTTTACACACAGCAGCGGTTTAAGTTTCTAGCGATATTTACCTATCTACATTATTTATAGGTACCTACCTACCACCTAAACCTATCTATATTAATTAAACTGTAGGTTTTATATTGACATGTTTTGAATTTTAATCGAATTGAACGAATTGGATGCATGAATAATACTATAATTTCATGTATATATGTATATAAGTAGGTAGGTACCTACTAGACATAGCTACCCAGACTTTAAAAAACATCAAATTAGGTTTGAATCCCCGAGAAAACTCATATCAAGTGACCAATTCAGTGATGAAACTCAGTTAGTGGAAATTCCATACAAACTTCAAAGCTCAATAACTCCTAAACGTGCCACTTTAGGACATGGTGACTTTAATAATTTCTTGTTTACTTTTTTGTCCTCTATCGATCTAGCTAGGTTTCATCGTGCTCCACGATATTGAAAAAAATATAGAGGGCGCCACTGAGACTATGCCACTAATCTTCGTGGCTCTTTCTCTTTAGTTGCTTTAGAATGGTAGCAAGTGGCCGTGTGGCGCCGGATTAAGAATAGCGTCACTCCCTTTCCTTCCGTGGATGTCGTAGAAGGCGACTAACGAAATAAATTACCAGAAGACGGGCAGCAGCGTCTTCCTGAGATTTCAACTGCATACTGCGATCGCCAACCCGCCTGCCAAGCGTGGCAATTATGGCAAAACCCCTCATGGTTATGAAAACCATGAGGGAGGCCTATGTCCTGCTCTGGGCGTCATATGGCTGATGATGATGATGAAGTGGCAGACCTTGATCTCTGCCTATCCCTCTGAGATACAGGCGTGAGTTTATGTTATGTTGATTAGATGTTTGTAATGACGAGCTGAACCTAATTTTGGATGTATTTTAGGGGACTTTGTTACATCCTGAGTACATCCGACAACTTCCATACTATGGTCACAGACAAATAGTGGCCCAATATCTCTCCATCTATTTTTGTTGATTTATTTAGTGTCTGGTGGCAAATCCGAGATTCCATGTTTGTAATATATTTCCCTGGTTACTATAGCACACTATTTCTCAGTTTAGGTAAACATAAACATAAACATTTACATAAAGGCACATACATTGCTTC
This sequence comes from Yponomeuta malinellus, assembly GCA_947308005.1. Lineage (NCBI taxonomy): Eukaryota > Metazoa > Arthropoda > Insecta > Lepidoptera > Yponomeutidae > Yponomeuta > Yponomeuta malinellus. The sequence goes on from OX370998.1 coordinate 2,660,976, forward strand.
TGGCCCCATACTAGGTAACCCTGTGTCGTGGGAACCAGAAACAACGACATCACCAACATGTAAACATCCAAGACCTGCTGTTTTTTTTTTGTCCCCAGCCGGGATTCGAACCCGAGGCCTCTCGCATGGTATGCAGATGCACTACCGCTGCGCCACGAGGTAGTCTAGAAGAAGTGTGCTGCGTGAAGTGTTTTTTTTAAATTTTATTTGTCTTTTTTAATCCAAATTAAAAAGGTTTTTCTGGCACTACCAGTATTAAGCTCGCCTATGTACACAATTATTTAATTATAGTGCAACAAGTTTTTAACTGCCGTGCATAGCGTAGCGCAGCGGTAGAATGCCGGCCTCACATTCGGGGGGTCATAGGTTTGAATCCCGGCACGTACCAATGATTTGGTTTTGTAAGTTACGTACACTTGTGAAATTATAGTAGCAATACCACTCGCTAACGGTGAAGCAAAATCATGTGGAAACCTGAGTGTCTGAGGAGTTCACATCACGCAGCGCTTCAAATAGTCTAGCCACGGTGGGCGGATTAGCAATTCTACCACACGTAAGCCCATATTATTTTTCTCTCTAAGAGAATTCCTGTATTCTGTGGTGGAACGTACATAGGCTACGTAAAAAAAAACAATTAAAAAAAACAGCGGACGAACGTCGGCTTCTCATTCGGGAGGTGGTGGGTTCGAATGCTGGCATGTATCAATGACTTTTTTTTCTAAGTTACGTACATTTGTGAAGCTGTAGTAGCAATACCACTCGCTTACCGTGAAGGAAAAAATCGTGAGGAAACTCTAGTGTTACCCTCCCAACCTTGAGGCTAAGTGCGGAAATGTCAGGTCTAACTAGAACTATCCTACTGGATAAAAGTCTGACCGCTCAAACGCTGTAGTGCCTGCGAAATGTTTTAGGATCGAGTAGTGCTCTGTGCCCCGCACTTACAGCATTAATCTCAGATTTGTCTTAGATGTGATGTGAAGCGTTGTCTAAAACTACAAAAAAGACTGTATGAAAGAACAAACGGGTTTCCTCACGAAGTTTTCCATCACCGTTATCGAGTGTTATTAGTGATGTCTACCTACAGGCTCTACTAGACGCACATTGCAAGTCTATTCACATTTTACGGGTTTATAATTTTAGAGAGCTAGCTTTTTGTTTAACCCGGCGTTTGTGAGGTCAGGTATGTCATACCCGAGAAGTTTTCAAACGCAGATTATTTTACGTCCCGACGTTTCGGTAGCTGGAGGTAAGGTGCGAAGGGCTAGTTACGCTGTCTAGTTTAGTGTTGCGCCGCCGGCGACGGTAGATACACGATACGCAGCTGCAACTTTGGCGTTATTTTACATGATCGCATAAGACTTTTCCGTTTATTTTTTAGTAATAAGAATAAGAAGACACTGTTGATTTACTAGATTATTTATTACGCAATGTTGTTTGATTTTACGCTAAAGGAACTAAAAAAAAATAAAAGTATATTTTGCTAAACTTGTTTTTCTTTTAAAGAAAATTAATCACTTTTTTGGTCCAATAAAAAATGACGCTTTTTGTGCTTAAAACTGGTATTTTATTTACTCATTTTATTGAAAGATTACTATTACTTATGTGTCTTCTGATAACCGATGGGGTAGACGAGTTCTTGAGTGGAGGCCGCGGATCGGTAAACGTAGTGTAGGACGTCCTCAGCCTCGGTGGAGCGATGATCTCCGCAGGGCGGCTGGCAAGAGCTGGATGAGAGTAGCCGAGGACCGTGCTCAGTGGCGTGCAATAGGAGAGGCCTATGTCCAGCATTGGACAACCATAGGCTGATGATGATGATGATGATGAAAGTGTCTTAAGTCAAAAATGACACATGCACAATAATAGTATAAAAAAAAATCTCATACCAACCTCATAGCTGATCTAACAATTTCTTGCCTCACGCCGGGTTAAGCCACCACATTGTTTAAAGCTCGCTGATTTCACTAAAAGCTTGCATTTAGCTATCCCGCTAAAAGCTGTTCGAAAGCTGTATTAGGCTTGCGGTGGTCTGCGATCATTGACATAGGGATCATTGACACAGGCTAAACGTGCGCTGCTATAAGTGTTATTGATGTATCATACAACCAAACTATACGTAAAATGTGAGCATACGGCGTAACGCCTTGTCTCCAAAAATAAAATACATTTTTTCTGCTAGACAGTGTTTCTTCAGCTGTAAAAGATTAAAGTCCTAAAACTGATAAACTCAGTATTTTCTAAGGTTAACACGAACACTGGACATGATAAAACCTGAATTTGCACGGATATTTATTCGGTTATTTTTTCATCTTACAATATTTCGACGTTTCGAAACTTTTGCAAGTCCCGTGGTCTCGGTAGGCCGAAGTGATAGGCGTCTTTTTGAAAGCATCAACTGTTAGTTTATTACCCTGTGCAAAAATTAAAAAAATATATTATAAATTTTTAAATGTAAATTTGCAAAACAATTTTATATTAATAAATGAAATTAAAATTAAATCTACAGTACACAGATATACTCAGTTTATTCACATTATATTATAAGTTTTACATATTATATTTAAAGTGGCACATCAACGTCACGGCTGTCCCTGATACCTGAATTATAATAATTAAAGATTCTAATTACAGTTTGGCGAGGATTCGCCACTTAAGGCACTTAGAGACTCTTAAATTCCGAACCCTTAATAACTAGTCTCAGGGAGCTCCCTCGTATAAAAAGGCAACTTTAGGTAAATCTGTAATTGGTTTTTTAGATATATAGATTTAGGTATTAGACTTTTCGGGGTGTTGGGTTTCATGTTCAATCTATTATATGTATTTATGCCCATAAATAATAATTTTTCTTTTTATTTCTGTCATTATATGATGTTAGAATAGGTATGTTTTTTTTAACACTAGTTTTAATAATGTCGACTGACTTTCATGTTTAAATCATAATGTAAGTTTCGTAATACTTATAGAAACAATATAATAAATAATCTTTGTATTTCTGAATATTTTGATAATATTTTTATGTAAAATATTTTTTTTTTTTACTTAATAATGAGTTCTATTATTGATAAATTGTCAATTTACGTCAATTCAGGTAGTTTCATCACTAATATAATATTATGACATAGAAACCGTTTACATAGTTTTGACCGCATCTCTTAGTGCGTGGCACCACAGTGCACAGTCCCTAACCTGAGGTCCATCGCACATATCGATATTTTTGTATTTGTTCTAAAGATAAAGATAAGATAAAGATTCATTTATTCGCATAAACATGTGTCAAGAGTACAGTGGCATGCATTACTATGGTCTTAAATATAACATTGTCATGTTAGTTTTGCTTCAACATGTTTTGCCAGAAGGTGGCGTGCAAATAAGAATGTTTCGCCATCACAGTAATTATTAATCAGTCATAAAAAGGTTATAAAAGTATGTCAAGACAACAATTACACTTTATTATTATGATCATATTGGGTCAAAAAGTAGACAGGCACATGTCTTTAATGTAATGGTCAGTAAATTAAAAGAAAAAATTAATTACAATGTGTCGTTTAGAAATTCATTAAAATTGTAGTATAACATTTGTCAATAAGCAGTTTTTTGAACCGTGTCTTAAATCTTCTTCTTTTTACTCAGTCGAAACTTTTATATCTGTGACATGATTTTGGTTTTAAGTATTTGAGCACGTAAAACACAGCGTGCACTATTAGTTGCTAAGTTATGTAAATATGCATGCTGTGGTACCTTTATGTAAATATGCATGCTGTGTGACACTCCATAACACAGATTAATATTAATCTAGCAAGGGTGTCAGCTTGTCTCCCTACTTAAATGTACCGTACCAAATCTTTATATTATATAGCTTCACCGTACTTAGGTACATTAAGTGTGTTTGTACATTTCTCTTTGGATTAAATGATATTTGATTTGATTGATTGATTGATTTATCAATTTTATCATTACCTTAAGTTTGATGTATTTATCAGTAGGGGTACTATTACCTGTTGTAAAACCCAATAAATAAAAATATATAAAAAATAGCATTAATCATATTTTGTAATATCCAATGTACACCCCATAAATTACAATATATCGAGTTCGATAATTCAAAGTATTTCATGCAAAAAAACCACTTTAAAAACCCAAAATATCCCATATTTTTTGCCACTAGACCATCAATCTGGCCCTAATGCATTTCTGCGGCATTCCTCACCGAGCAGACCTGTAGATGCATAATCCCAAACACCATCATCCAGCCAACATCGTTGTCAACGTAACCCATTTGCACCATTCCATAAATCATGTCTCTGTGAGAGTAGATGGCCGCTGAAACTGTAGACTTGTCGTATATTTAATGGATTTATAAATTTAGGCAAATTGTCAATCACAATATGAGTCATCATCATCATCAGCCATTTGACGCCCACTGCAGGACATAAGCCTCCATCATGGTTTTTAACCACGAAGGGTTTTGCCATAATCGCCACGCTTGGCAGGCGGGTTGGCGATCGCAGTATGCGGTTGGAATCTCAGGAAGATGCTGCTGCCCGTCTCCTGGTAATTTATTTCCTTATTGTAAAACTGTAAAAGTATAAAATTTAACTCGCGCACAAAATTCCTTCTTTCCACAAAGTTCTTTCGTACGTTCATTCATTCAAAATCGCATGCCATTTGACCGAAAGAATCTAGTCCTACATTTACGTTGACGGGAACAGGATTATCCTCTCTAAAGAAAAGGAGAAGAACCACACACTCATAGAAATGCTATCACTGGCCATATACAAACAAGTGTGGAAGACTCTAATATCGGTCATAGACTTCGCGGAGACGTACAGGTGTATTATCGGCCCGTTGGTGGCTCGGTTTTAATGAGACACGTCTGTATTGATAAACGTCGTGTATTAGTTCATCTATTCTAAATGTATATTTGTACTTAACCTGTCTGGATTGAAGAAGAAGATAAAGAGTACCTAAAATAGATGAGCGTGCATGCATAAAGCGAAAGAAGTTTTTCAAAGGCCTATATTGGATAATATTCAATAAATAAAACTACTTTTTTCTACTGTTGGAGAGCAAGAACGCGTATTTTTTATCATAGTTAATTATGAAGTTTCTGCCAACAATTGGACATCATCATCAGCCACTTGACGCCCACTGCAGGGCACAGGCCTCCCTCGTGGTTTTCATGACCATGAGGGGTTTTGCCATAATTGCCACGCTTGGCAGGCGAGTTGGCGATCGCAGTATGTAGTTGGAATCTCAAGAAGACGCTGCTGCTCGTCTCCTGGTAATTAACCGGACAACTATTCCAACTAACGCAGCACAGTTACGAAGACAAAGAAACAAAACAAAATATGTACGATAGACATGTTTTTTATAACTTTTTCAAGTCCACAGTCTTAGCTCTCCCACGCTACGTTCGCGGTTTGGATTTTAAACGAACCCGGAAGCTTCTGCTTTGTGCCTAAAGAGAGTGAGTGACGGTGCAATTTGCCGCGTCTCTACCTGTCATTCATTTGCGTGCATCCCCTTAAGACCACTACCAAAGACCTCTCATTTCTTCCTGCTTAGTACTTATGCGCAGACCACCAGTGGTATTGTGGCGAGTCATTCTTTTTACTGCTTGTTTGCAAATTATTTCCCGTTTAGTGTGACCTCTGGTTTCGATTGTAAAGGTATGGAAGAAGAAGTCACCAAATTTTGAGTTGTAGATTGAGATGTTCGGAAACAGTGAAGAGTTTGAGTGATTTTAAACGTTTCATGCATGGTCGGTAGGCGATGCTTGTTGGCCTAGTTTTGTATGTATTGCGGGCTTAATGGAGAGAGATACGTAAATTTTCATTTCATTTTCTACACAGTTCAGAAAATTTAAAAAGTTTTGCATTAAAGCCAAAAACGTGAAGAGATCTCTTTTGGAGATAAGCTTTACCAGACCAATATTTTTATTTATAAGCTTCTCTCTTCTAATTTGATCAACATCCCTTAAATACAGTCAACACCATGTTGATCACAAATACTTACGAATCTGTTACCTAAATGACATGTTATGGTGCATCTGCCGCCGATTGTAACACGGATATATCCCAGCGCGTTCAGTTAAGCTTAGATGTTGTGTGTAGATTGATAAATATTTCTTGAGAATACATCACCTTAACAAAAAAGTATCTCTAAACTATCTATCCAGCCCATAAATATAACCCCCTTGGTCTTATGGGAGCGCATGAGTACGTACAGCTCACAGAGAGACACGTTCGCTTCGATTGCAGTCTAGAGGGAGCCTATGTCCTTCAGTGAGCATTAAATGGCTGATGATGATGTTTATAACTGCAAGTTTTCTTTATCGACCGCTTGAGGGCACGCGTGTAGGCATTGCTGTAATTGGTCGTAATATTTTCATTGCGTTTCTTCAGTGATTTTAATTTTGTAATATGTTAGACTAAGCTTTTTAAATAAATATCATTCATCCCTTCTTTCTTCATTCTTCATCAAATTGAGTTTTATTGCAAAAGCTGCCCATTTTTTCAATCTTGGCTATTGCTTTCCAACGGCTTTAGTAATTTTATCGACCCAACAGCTCGTCAGAATGCCAGAATACCACTCTGTACCGCATTAGACATCCACTAAAGTCCATCTCCAATTTAACTTGGTTACAAAAAAAAACATACTTTTTGTTAATAATATTCATCCAAATCCGTGAAACTGTCTGAAACCTCACTTTCATATTTATACACTCATTGTCCTGTGCTCTACACTAAAGCTAAATTACCTAACCGTACTGGAAGCCCTATATTGTATAGGGTGGCACAATAAATACATGCAGGGTGTGATATTGCATGATACAACAGCCTCGAGCGCGCGGACCGCAGACTGACTGTCGCAAGGGCGGACAACCTTTGGTTGTTGTAGCATGAATCGATTGTTATTATTTAAAATGAAAAAAATCCGCAGATATTACAAACGGTGTTGACCGGTGACACGATTTTAAGCAAAAAGTGCGTTACAAAGCACTTGGGACATTTTTAACTTAGTTATTTTCATCTATCTTCCAGTGGCCTTCCCAGTAACAAGTCATTGGACAAAGTATTGTCGTATTACTGGAAATAACAACATCTCTATTCTAAGCTAAATGATCGTTAAATTGCTACCAGTGCAACAAAATAACGAGAGTGTCTTAGTTGGATTTCAATTCAATTCAATTTAAATATTTTAAATCATAATAAATTTAGTAGAGAGGCAAGTTCATTTATTCTATTGGTATACTTGGTAAATACGGATACCCTTTCTTCATCACACTTATAGCAGTACTATTGCCAAAGTTATGGAAAATATCGTAGGGAAACCTGGTCGTAAAAGATAAGTTTGTATGTTCCTCAGCGCTTGAAATCTCTAATCCGCTATGGGCACGCGTGGTGATAAAGCCCGTAATCACATCACATCACCATCATCATCAGCTATTTGACGCCCACTGCAGGACATAGGCCTCCTTAATGGTTTTCCAAGCTTCCCGGTCCCGATAATCGTCTCTCGATGGTTCTGGGAGTACAGTCTGACTAAGGTTTTCTACATCATCATCATCATCATCAACCCATTATGTCCCCACCAGGGGGCACGGGTCTCTTCCCTGAGGAATTTATAGGCCATACTCCACCACGGGGGCCAAGTCCGGATTGGTGGAGGCTTGTAGACTAGTGGCTCGTCTACTGTCAGAAGTTGTCAAGCCGCCCTATGGCCTCTGACTTGGCTTAACGACTGCCATCTATCGACGGCAGCCGGCACCAACAGCTTAACGTGCCTTGCGAAGTACGGAACCGCTCGGAAAAATGCCACTAGCGTTAGGCATAGACGGCGACCCATCCATGCACTGAACACGCCCTGTGTTGCTTAACCTTCGTGATCGTTTTTAAGATCACTCAGGCAGCCGGGGCTACGAGCGATTCCTACGAGCGAGCGACTAGGTTTTCTACATGCCACTTTTTAATTCACAATTATTAGTTTTTTTTCGTAAAAGCCTATGAAAAAGGAAAAACGATACTTTTGTTTCAAAGAACTGCTTTAGTCATCGATACCAAAAAACTGGTTTTAGATTTAGCGTTACTTCAATAAAATTTGGCTTGTGCTACAAGTTAAATGTTGCCAACTTCTGCCGAATGGCCAGATTCACTTGACCATTCAAATTTATGGCATGTCGTCGGGTCTCCCCGTCTCACTCTATCCTTTCAACTCCGGTTTTATGTTTGCTTCATATGCTCACCTAAAATCAATTTCATAAAGAGGCTTACAGAGGCAACATTTACTTTGTATTGGAGAATACTTCCTCATTTTTCATTGTGAAATTCTAGTTGCGCTTAATTGAATAAAAAAAGTTGAGCTGTATCAGGAGCGTAGGAAATTAGAATTGTTTTTTTTTTTGGTTCTAACCTCCTACTCACTACCTTAGTTACATATGTCTCTCATTGGATACTTAAGAACATAAATGTCTAGCCAGCGCAAAAAATTGACTCCACGTTCAATTGTGAGAAGGCGGGCAGGACTTGTCAATTGTGTTACCAATCGGAGCGAGTTCAGTTAGATATTTTGCCGAGCAATATGTATGCAGGTGCAAAGATATTAGCCGGCAAAATATCTATGCACCTGCCGCCATCAGACCGCCATATTGTGGTGATAAAACATGAAGTCACTGGTTTGACGTTTTTGTACCAATCGTTACTAATAAACAGCTTCATTTTTTTTTTAGTTACGGTGTCATTTAGGTACTATCGCCCAATCAACGTTCACGTCGTCGCGTATGGCGTAAGAATGAACCAATCTACGGCACATCTTGCACTCAATTCATTGGTACAGACTAATCAAGAGGACAGGGGCCGTTTTTGAGACTGAATTTTGTAATGTTAACGTCATGTAGAATACTCCCATTTCATGTACCTTCTTAGTGACAGTTCCATTCTTACATTCAAACCTTTCTCAGCTCAGTCGTAGCATTGGCAGCGTAGCCAGCTACGCCGTAGTAAGTTAGGGCGTAGCAAGTTCGTAGCACTGAAGACGCGCTCGCGGGAACATAAGTAATCTACTAGTATTTTTAAGGTTATAATTCATCACGTTCATTTGGATTAAATATGTTCTATACTAGGCAATTTTTTGATGTGAAAGTCAAATATTTTATTCACTATAAAAGAATATATTTATTTAATGAACGTCAAAGCTGTTAGTTTCTCAATTAATATTATATTTATAGTTCGATTTACTTACGGCCTGTGATTTTGCTAGTCAATTAAAGGTTGTGGTAGAGTTTCTTTGTTAACTTCTTCTCGACATAATTTATTAATTCTAAAATTAACAGCTTCATTAAGTTCATTAATTACGCGATGAAGTTTTGTTTTTATTGTGTTTTTTGTTTAATGAATATTAATTTTTGATGGTAGTACGCGGTTTTATCGTCCTAAACTGAAGTGTAACACTGCTTAATCAAACATGGTAGTAGGCGGGGATTATAAACCAATTTCTCAAGGCTCTTCTTTTTTTCTCTCAAGTGTATTATTCCATAAGTTATTTATCTTTTTAGAGTGCCTAAGAGGTGCAAAGGTATCTGGTTTAATCCAGTGTTTGTTTTACCTCATCGGATCTACCTTAAACAAAGTTTCAGCGACACCTTAACCGTCGCAGGTAGGTATACGGTCGCCCTTAGGCCTCACCCCAAGCATCTAGGGTAATGATAACAAATGTGTGCCCAACAAGGCATCCCGGGATTGTGGGACTTACCCAGACCTGTTTCAAAGGACGTGTAGCGGAGGGACGGTGCTAGGGATGGACTGGATTGAAAATGAATATGAATGAAACTATCTTAGAGTTTGGGGACAAGTGTCTCGAGATTTTTTTTTATTTGCCATCCTTCTGGCTCACCTAATGGTAATCATTCTGGGAAACGGCGGAACCCTTGGCAGCATACTTTTGTCAGAAAAAATATTCAACTTAATACTAATGGGCTTCATGAGGTTTGCTAGCGCCAGCAACGAAGGTTATAGAAACGTAGTTTAAAAATTATCTATCTATCTATTAATATAATTCTATTATTTTTTTATCGTTATAAAGTAAAACAATTAGAAAAAAAACAATTCACTTTTGTGCTTTAATTTTGAACTCACGATTCTACGATAAAATAAAATGTATATACCTAGGTTTCACCCAATGTACGTGACTCTTAATAGTGCAGTCATTACGTCGGAAAAAACGGGTTAGAAATGCATGTGAACCGAGAAGGTTAAACTTTAGATATTATGTGGAGGAGGTCTAGAAATCCTTTACTTCAAATTGTTGACAAAAATTTTCAATATACATTTTCCGCCATCTTGAAAAAATCTTTTAACTTTTTTCACAATTCGGTGAAAAATTCAGTTCTCCGTTGAGATATTAAAATTTTTATGCAATACTTTTTTGCTGCTTTCTTACGATCTACAATTAAGGTGATTTACATTTTTCACCTATCGTTCAGTATCGATCAAAAAAGCCAAAAATTAGTTATTCCGTTATTTGCCTGCATTGTAATGGGCAAACATGCAAAAACGACGACGACCATGGTGGTGATGAATTTCGACCAACAAAACATCATTTCCTGCGGTTAAAGAGTCTTTACGAATCGAAAAGAAAAGAACTTCATCTGCCAGAACCATCAAAATGACGAAACATATTTTAAAAAAATTACCACCTTTAATTTTATTTAAAATTACAATCATAATTTTTTAGCATACAAAAAAAAAATTGTTTAATAAATCTCATGTGTTTGATCCATAATTTGGCTACTTTATTTATTTATTTTATATCACAATAGTTTTCTGAACAACTTTTCATCCGTTTTGACGTGTTGTCAACTGGGCATAGACTTACCAACTCTGCGGCGCGCTGGAGGTCGTAACTTTTGTCAAAAATAAATAAAAATTTTAGGTCTAAACACGCTCTACAAGTTTAATACAAAACATTTTCTCGATAAGAGAAAAAAAAACAAACAAAAAACAACTTCAGTACTGAAATTTATAGTTTTGCAATAAGTCGATCGATATCTCAATAACGATGATCGATAGGTGAAAAATGTAGAGGACTTTAATGGTAGATCATATCAAAAGCAACAAAAAGTAATGCATCAAAATTTTCGTATATCAACTGAGAACCAGGTTATTGTAAAAAAATGTAAATTAACCCTTTCTTCAAGATGTCGGAAAATGCACATATGAAATGTTTATTTTAGCCTTCTCGGTTGACAAGCATTTCCAAATGTAGATAATGACTGGAATATAGTGGAGTCACAGACGTTTGAGTCAAGAGCATATTATGTGACTCCAAATGGACGGGTTAGCCTACTGTACCTTCTCTATAGACCGTCCTCACGAAATCAGGTAAGACAAAGTGGCAGGTTTTACATAACGATCGTGACGTCACCGCCGGAGCCTCCTCAATGGCAAAAGCCTCAGCAATTTCGTTTAAGGGTATTAGAGGGATGAAGCGGAGTTAAACTGTGTTTACAGTGTTGATTTCTGTTGTGTTTTATTGCGATCGTTAAAGGTGGAATTCTGAGTTGTTTTATTTAGGTTTTCCATTGTAATTTAGATATTTACATTTTCTTCAAAGACAGCCAAGATGCTCACGTAATACAGATGAATAATATTCAGTCTACAAACTACGTCTTTTGAACAAAAGTAAAAATTATTTTGAAGAGGCCATTTGTACAAAGTGCCTCTTAATTTGTTAATTATTTTATGAAATAAATTATGTTGTTTTCCCTAGTACAATAAAGAATATTCTTATCTTATTTTATCTTATTATATTAGTTCGTTAAAGATTGAAGATAAAAAACATGAGGTTTAGGTGAATGTAAACGTGATATCATACCTCAGCGCTGATACCTCAGCGCTGGACGCACGGTCCGCGGTTTCTCGTATGTTGACAATATGTTTACAAACTGTTGACAATTTGCCAGATTTTGTTTGGACTTGGACGGAACTCTAAAACAAAACAACATAATGCAAGCAGGTAAATACGGACCGCTAGTTATCTCTTGGAGCTTTTTGCTTCGTATGAAAAACTTAACTTCATACTTAGACGCGTAATAGAACGTTGAAATTAAAATAGATGCCCCACACAGAGGCTCTCAGGGGAAACAGAGCACAAACAGTTGCTGTTAAAAATTATGAGTTCGTGGGTACAGTGCAGTGAAACAAGCGATAAAAAATATAGGGTCAAAAATGCGCAATTGCCGAAATATTTTCCATTGTTATTTAACAACCTTCTTTCGTTTTGACGGGTCTATGATGTTATACCCAAAATTCATTATAAAACTATCACTTCAAAGCAAAGTTTGTTAATATTTCATTTTACAAACTGTTGTTTTAACAATGACATCTAAATCATCATCATCATCAGCCATTTGACGCCCACTGCAGGAGAGTTAAATAGAAAAGCCATTCTTCTACTGTAGGACAGTGATTAGCCGAAGGTTACGACATTGCCAGAGCTTGTAAAGCGCAGACTTCATAGAAATAATGAAGACCTGATATTTAAAAAGAAAATAAAACTCAAAACTCTAACTGTAATTGGGGTGTTTTCAAAATTTAGAATATTAGCAAAAATTGGGGAAAAACACATAGAACAAAAGTATAAAATTAAAGTATTGTGTACTTTAAATGTGACATTATTTAGAACATAAGTTTTTGCAGAGCTCAAACTCTAATGTAGAAGAAGAATAAGAATGTTCTTATCTTACCTTATCTAATTGGGGTGTTTTAGGAAATACGCATTTTAGTGGTAACTGTGTATTTATGTATATGCCCGGCACATAATTTGACCAAACGACGAGGACGTATTCCGAGTCTCATTGTTGGGAGATGTGGGAGAGGCGGGAGATTTAGAATTCTTAGGACCTAAGGCAATATAAAAAACACTAAAAGAAATTGCATCGAAACCCGACTAAGCGGGTTTTTGGTTATGCGCCTGGATTTTGCCACTAAAAGTTTTCAAAAACACACTTTTGCCGGTAATCGTACTCGGTGAAAACTTTTAACGGCAGCTAAAATTTTAAGCAGACACGCCATTAGTATGTAGATGTTATTGCAGGACTAAAAGCAGTCCGCACATATGCTCATTGCGCTCGCTAACTACCGGAGATGGAATCCCGAAGTGTTATGCTGGCTAAAAGCATAATATGCGTCCCACTAACCCTCGATTTCTCGTATACTAAACGTACTTACGTCAGCACATGTTATATTTCATTTTCTGTAGGAGTAAAATTTTCAATTTATACCATTTATAAAGCCTATCCTTTTTTATGTAGCCTATATAAGTCCCACTGCAGGGCACAGGCCTTCTCTTAGAGAAGCCCACCGCGGATTGGGAATTTCAAGCACTGATGTATGAAAACACCTCAGATACTCAGGTTGGCTCACGATTTTTTCTTCACAGTTAGTGAGTATTAGCCTCAGTTTCTGAAAGAGTGTTCAAATGTAACAAGAGATTAATCTAAGATTAATTCAAAATACCGGCACGTGATTGGCTGAAATTAGCTTGACGTGAGATTAGCATTTGATCGCTCTTCTAGAAACCGATTGCTACTATAACTTCACAAATGTGAAGTAACTTAGGAAACAAAGTTATTGGTACATGCGAACCCACGACCTCCCGAATGAGTAGCCGGCGTTCTCCCGCCCCACTACCATCGCTCTCATACTTGGCCGGTTTTTACTATTAGTTTTTGAGGTATAATATTGTCAAATCTAACATTATCTTGATTACCTTGGTGTAGCAGTTAACATGCTTAAACTAAACTATCAACACAGAGTTCCCCAAACTACCAACCAACGTTCGACACATGTGCTACGGACACCCGGTAAGGATATTACAAACATCCTCTTCTAGTAAGTGGTCTCTAGCGGGAATCGAATCCAGAACCTCTATGTTGGTAGTTAAGCATGTTAATTGCTAGACCAAGGATGTCTTAGTTTGACACCAGGACAAGTGATTGTGTTGTGTGGAAGTCATTTTTTTTACTTGTTTGTATTATGTACGAGATTAACTCATTTTGTCACATAATAAAATTTGTTTGCAGAACGCTTCGGTGCAAGTTTCACTGGACCTGACTCGCTCTACGTACTTTTGGTCTAAAGAACCTTACTAAACCTCCTTTTAGCATTTTTAATAAACTAGAGTGCCGTTTAAAAGCCTGCGGCCACATGTAATAAGGCCTTGTCCCTTTTGAGGATCGTGGCAGCTTTACCGCTGAGAAATTTACCTTTATTTCCTTGGGATAGAGTTCAAAACTCGTTCCGTTTTCTAAAGGGTTAGATCTTTTGGTGTATGTCGTTACGTTGGTGTATATCGTTACGTTACGTTTTAGGTTGGGTTTTCTTTCGTGCTTTAAAAGGTAGTTACCGTTGCATTGAAATTGGCTAGGATTTTTTCGAAGTAAAATGCTCCTTGGCTCCTTCTTAATAAAATTAATAAGAGAGATCTTAATATTTAATGTGTATGGCCTCTAATAATACATAAACTCACGCCTGCATCCCAGAGATGCAGGCAGAGACCAGACATTGCCACTTGCCATGATCCTGACAGATCACTTTCGCTTCCTCAACATTCATTACTCGTTGCATGCACGCACGCCGGTTTCGGGTACTTTTTATCTTGCCCTTATATATATATGTATGTATGTATGTAATGAAGTATATACGTAATTATAATAAATAAAAAAAATAATTTCTCGTTTGATGCCAAAAAAGTACATGCAAAACTGACAATAATTAAATACCTAGCTCGTTTCTAAATCTATTATACAATAAATTCTGGTCGTTGCACCCTCTTTTCTGAGCTAGGCAAAATACCTGTATCTTAGAAAAATGTGAGTATACTTTTCTGTAATGTAATCTGAGGCTTTGCTAGATAGACAATAAAAAAAGTCCATTGCTCTGATGAACCGTTATACAAATGTTACACATTTACAATTTTATTTTATTTCATAAAGCATGAAAAATAGAACTAATGAAAAATACCTCAATAAGCTGAATGAGTTAGTTGACAATGTCAATAGAGTTGTACAAACATACGGACCCAATAATCATCATCAGCCCACCTCCACCCACTGGTGTACCCGGGTATACCTTTTTCCATTATGCCATCCTGTGCGGCCTCTCGCCTTCGCATCAACGGGGCCTTTGACAACTTGATCACAGTGTCCGACCATCGGGGTGTCAGTCTACCCACTGACCGCCGCCCAGTTCTTGACCGACACTCTGTTACTACTCTGGTCCACTTACCATCTTTCCACCTCGCCAGACGGCCTGCCCAATGACACTTCAGACTCCAGGCTGAGCCAATGAGTAACCCTCAAAGTGCTGACGCGAAGGACACTGAAAGAGATACTCATTGGCATGAAACTTTGATACTAACGCCATTATAGTAACAAGGGTTTTCTCGGCTTGTTAAAAATATGCTGCTGTAAAATAACTGAAGCGAAATAGTACATTACTTCAGAGGGAAGAAAGTGACAGTTCCATACCGAGATTATGGCATTTGCGCCACGAGCTTGCGAGGGGCGCAAACCATTTGAGGTATGGAACTGTACTTTATCCTGAGGTATGTATAGTGCTTTTTATTACACCTACGAGGAAAATTATCACAAAGATAAATGCTAAATCAATCGAAGTTTTTGCGAAAATGCGCGGGCTTTTCCTTTTTTTATTCGCCCGTTTCTGGAGTAGGCTAAGATCATAAGGTCATGCAGCTACTTCTTCCGTGATTCTGCGCGTTTTATATACAAAAATAATTTCGTTTTTAATTTTCTGTATGCACCAAGGAGGTTGGTAACTGGTAAAAAAAACTGTATGTGGCCAGTAACAATTTACTTGAAATTTAATTAGTAGACAGTTAAAGTCTCTTTGCAGTATGACTGCTGACAAATATAAAAAAAAAACCGGGTATGTAATGGAATTTCATACATACTTCCCACCCTTGGGTCGGAAGGATTTTCATACAAACTTCCATACCTTGGGATGAAAGGATTTGAAGGGCGGGATAAAGGCGTTTCTTCCCTCTAATTGGTATAATTAGTATGTATTTTCAGAGCAGGTGTGATAAAAACCGATTTGCAAAAGAAAAAAGCTGACTAGCTTTACTCGGCTCACTTAATTTTAGTTTTTGACTATTTGGGAAAAAATGTTTTTAGAAATGGCGCGCTTTTAACTACACTTATCAAATAAATAAATAAATAAATGAATAAATACCTACGCTTTGGGGATGTAAGCGTGAGTTTATGTAGGTACGTAATTATGTATGTATCCAATTAAACGTTTGGTCGGCTGTGATAATATTTTCTAAGGTTAACACGAGCACTAGACATAATAAAAACTGAATTTGCACGGATATTTACTTGTTTATTTTTTCCTTCTACAATTTTCCGACGTTTCGGTACTTTTGCAAGTGCCGTGCTCTCGGTAGACTGAGGTGACAGGCGTCTTTTTGAAAGCATTAACTGTTAGTTTAATACCCTCGGACTCGGCCGACAGCAATTCAACCTTTACATCCGTGCACACTACTTATAGTTACGTTAAGGACATAGCATAATATATCAAGTATCTGTGCGCCAAGTTTAATTTAAATCCATTCAGCTGTTATTGCGTGATTAAGGAACAAACATCCAAACATCTTCACAAACTTTCACATTTATAATATTAGTAGGAAGTAGGATGGGGTATTGAAAAAAAAAAAAAAAAAAAAAACATAAACATTTACATACAGGCACATACATTGCTTCTGGCCCCACACTAGGATACCCTGTGTCGTGGGAACCAGAAACAACGACATCACAAACATGTAAACATCCAAGACCTGGGGTTGTTTTTTTTTTGTCCCCAGCCGGGATTCGAACCCGGGACCTCTCGCATGGTATGCAGGTGCACTACCGCTGCGCCACGAGGTCGTCAAAAGGTGAATGAGTTTGAATTTTAATAGACATGCAGCTAACCTTAGCCTTACCTACTTTGTTAATTTGTAGAAGCCTATTATTGGATTTTGAACATTGCTACTGCACTACACTGAAACTACTTTTGCTATTTTAAGCTATTGGTTTCCTTAATAAACCTAATATAAAAATAAAATAAAATTAGTAAAAATCTGTCATGAATTGTAGTACTAAGAAATGGGGCCCTAAGTTGGTTTCTGAATGTTTTTCTATATACGCCAGGGCATAAACTAGGTAAGGCCCAATCCACTCCCCAAATATGATCATAAATTTCATCCTCACAATATCAGTTGGCAAGTGGAAATAATGATAAGTGATGGGAACGGGCAAACTGTTCACTGACGGAATTTATAAAGAGATGGTTTGCTTCGAAATTTAAGGCTGCGTTCATTGTGTTGTATAACTGCAGCACAAACTATGGACTTAGATAGATAGATAGATTGAATATTCTTTATTGTATGTACACCAGGAATTACATATGAGAATTTAACAATAATATAGTACAGTACAATTGGTGGCCTTATTACTAAAAGTAATTTCTTCCAGACAACTATTCGGAATTAGTAACGAAGCATTTAAAAAAATGGTCGGTAACTAGCGGTAACTAGCAGAGGCCGTGGGTTTGATTCTCGCTGGAGACGGCAGAACTTGATTTGTGCAAATGGCTTTAGTCTGGATTTTCATGTTTTTGTTGTCCTTGCGTGGTTACCATAGCAAAGGGCATCGTTTTTACCCGACTGCGGCAAGGCCCAAAAGGAGAGTCATTAGGTTTGAATGTATGTAAGTATGTCCTATCCTCGAATGGAGACCACATATCGGCAAGCGCAGCGTAGGACGACCAGCCACAAGATGGACAGATGACTTCATCCATGTGGCAGGAAGACGCTGGATGCAGGCCGCTTCCAACCGGTCTTTTTGAAAATACATGGAGGAGGCTATGTTCAGCAGTGGACTTCTTGTGGCTGAATGATGATGATGTCCTGTTCTATGTTCGCTCATAACTCCTTAACCATTGGTTAGATTCTGACAAATAAGATCTCAATCCATTCGTCGTATTTGCGTCAGCGTCGGGTTATATAATATCAGCATGAACTTAACATAAAAATAAATAAATCACTAAAAACAGTAAACAAAAAACTGGCATACAAATTACCAATATCCCGACTGAGCATTACCACTAACAGGCGGGACCCAAATTCAACATAGTAACTCTATGCGAGGTACCTAGGTTGGTCTCGCCTGCTTAATAGTAAATGCTCTGCAGGCGGGTTATTGGTTATTTTTATTCCATTTTTTTTTTGGTGATTGGGTTGTGTGGAAGTCGTTATAATTGTTGTTGTTATATTTAAAGACAGCATGCTGTGTGAATTGAACCCACGACCTCTGGACCGATAGTCTCAGTCAAAAATTATCCGCTACCTTCTGTCACCTCGCCACAGCCTAACAAAATTGGTCCTAACAAGACATAAAACGATGCAATCAAAATGATAAATAAATTGAAATGTTTTATATAGCAAGGTGATCTGCATTGATTTAGTATTTTGATAAGCTTTGCAGCTCTTACTTCTGAGTTACACACGGTTGCTTCTAAAATTCTCAATTTTACAACTATTTTTTGATAAATAAAGTTTTACGAAATTTACGCTTTACGCGGTCTACCATTTTGGTGTTATTTATAAAAACACGCTTCCACTCCTCAAATGCAGTCTAAATAGTCTAAAGTAGACGAAAAGACTAGCTTAAACTGCATTTGAAGAGTGTTTTAAGCAATCTGGTTGCTTAGGGTTCCGTACCGCCAAAGGAAAAAAACGGACAGGATTACTTTGTTGTCCGTCCGTCCGTCCATCTGTCTGTCAAGATCCTTTATCTGGGGAACGCGTTAAGGTAAGTTAACGTTCGAGTTGAAATTAAAACTCAGATCTGTCCATCTTGTGGCTAGTCATCCTACGCTGCGCTTGCCGATATGTGGTTGGTGACCTCATCCAAGTGGCAGGAAGACGCTGGATGCAAGCCGCTTCCAACTGGTCTTCTTTGGAAATCCATGGAGGAGGCCTATGTCCAGCAGTGGACTTCTTGTGGCTGAATGATAATGATGACTCAGATCTACAGTTCTATGAAGTTGTGAAAAAATTAAGTTTTATTTTTATGTGGCCTATTATACGTCCCACTGCAGCGCACAGGCCTTCTCTCAGAGAGAGAGAGAGAGAGAGAGAGAGAGTATGGGCTTGGACGCGTGTTCACCGCGGCTTGGCAATTACAACTTTTAAGTAATCCTAAAAAAAAGATACGGCTGTAAGAAACGTATATTTCGACATTCAAGGGAATCAATATTCATAAGGTGCCTACCTTCCGTTGACCTAGAAGTTTGAAATTTGGGAAGTAATATCATCTTGTACTACAAGTACAGAGAATAATCTGAATATTATACATTTTTAATCAAATCATAAAAAATTGTCTGAAGTTCGGGATTAGCTCAGAAAAAACTGTGAGACTCGATTCCTGAACTATTATGATGTGTAATGTAAGTAACTACAAATTTGTATGCAACCCTCGGTGGACGAGTCCGACTCGCACTTATCCGGGTTTTTTTATAAATAATACTGATTTAGTTTGACTTTATGCTCAGCTTGTGACATATCTTTACTTTGTCAAATAAAGGGGGACGTCCTGTCTCTGCAGGACACACGACGAAGATCTTCTATTACAGAGAGAGAGAGAGAGTTGGGCTTTATCACCGAGCGTGCCCACCGTGATTTCCTGCTCAAAGCTATGTGAATATCTGAGATGCTCGAGTTTCTTCACGATATTTTTTCCTTTACATTTAGTCAGTGGCATTTTCACCGCAAGTTCCCAAATTTAGTAAGGCTAAAAGGAAAATGAAAATAGGTTTTAATACAATTCATATTAAGTTGAAGTTACAAAGGTGGTTCAAGATATATCAACCCATATACAAAGACAGACAATGCCAGTCTAATATTGACTCGTAATCGCTTAATCCCGCATCTCTCCAGCTTATTTACTCAGACGCTTCTAGCGCATGATAGGAAGCCAGAAGGTACATTTTGCACTTTATACCCAACTACGTAACGTTAACCTATAATGTTACGGGTAAATAACCAACAAAAATTTTAATCGTATTTGTACAATCGACAAACGCAATGCGCAATTCTAACAACATGATAGATAGATAGATAGATGATTTATTTGATGACGATTAAAGTTTGTCATTTAAAACAACTTTTGTTCAACGACGGTTTAATTTTTTTTTTCAATTGGCATTTCCTTTAAGGGCGAAAGCTCACACAAATAATATTTTAACACAAAATAAATCACTGCTTTATTTTTTAATAATTATATACCCGGTCAAATTAAAATCGTAAATAATAAAATAATCTTCAGCTACAATCCTGAGAGATCACTTTCGCTTCCTCAACATTCATTAGTCGTTGCATGCACGCACGCCGGTTTGGGGTACTTTTTATCTTGCCTTTTGCTAATACATCCCCTATTTGGTTGAAATATGTCCGTCTGGGTCGTCCCTTACCGGCCCTTCCATCCACATTTGCTCGATATATTTGTTTTGTCTTTTCTTACTTCATCCTCTCCACATGTCCAAACCAACGCAACATTCCTGTCTCAATTCCCTGGTCTCTGCCTACCCCACTGGGATACAGGCGTGAGTTTATGTTATATTATGTTATGTAATCTTTAGCTCGGTCGTAAAATATGCGTACAAAGGAACGTTCTCAGAATCGGTCAATGGCATCTCAGAATGGCATTGATTTTTTTATTATTCTGTTTAACGGCTCTGTTACGTGTCATTTTGATCCAATGGGGGAACTTGCGTCAAACTGAGATTGGAGTGGCATTGCTTTTATACCACAGAAGACATAGAAAAAACATTACATAAACTCACGCCTGTATGCCAGAGGGGTAGGCAGGAAGCGAAAGTGATCTGTCAGGATCGTAGCAAGTGGCAGTCCCTGGACATAGAAAAACTCAAGAATAATAAAAAAATAAAACCAAGAAAATATTTTTTTCTGGATCTTCGGAGTCCCTAAATATGCGAAAAATGAAGTGAATACACCTTTTGGCATTTTTTTATGGAACTCTCCCTACATACATACATACGTACTGGTTGTACCTTAATAGAATTATATAAACTGTGTTATTTCCAGAAATAAGAATCATAATAAAATATTTGCATTTGCACTTGCACTTGCACTTGCACTTGCACTTGCACTTGCACTTGCACTTGCATTTGCATTTGTATTTGTAAGTGTATTTGTAAGTGTATTTGTATTTGTAAGTGTATGTGTATTTGTACTTGAGGTAAAGCCTCAAAGAAAATAGTTGCGTCCAAACAACCCCTAATAATAAGGGTGTCTCAAAAATTGCACATTTTAAAAATACATAACCCCTTTATTTCAATCTTTATATTTTGTGGCCTCTACTTGGATTACGTTACGGGTGACGATGCAATAACAATGTATAGGTTGTCCCGCTGTCGACTGTACAATATAATTTAATTCAACGTTTTGTATATTTCAGATTTGTGTACCTATCCAGTTTGTGCTACGTTTGAATATTTAATGCTAGACTCCACATTTTGCTTACCCCTTAATAGGGCAGGTAATAATAGCACCAGTTAATGTTTTACTGGATTGAATTTACTAGTTTTACTATCTAAAGCGTCTACACTTACGAATTCTTACAATGTTATTGTATCTTTAAGGGTTAAACCCATATATTTACGTATATTTAGTACATGTATAAAATATTTATAAATATTATATAATATAATTATATAAAATATTTATGTTAAATATAATTTTGATTCATATTGTGTAAGTATTAGTATGTAGTATAATTTTATGTAGCAAATAATTTATTTTGTGTGCAAATTTATAATTTCAGTTACCTTTCTCATACAGTAACTTAAGTTTTAGTTTCTTTATGGGTAGCTGGAAAAAAAAATCTTTAATATCGTTGGTTAGTTTTTAAGAATAATATGATAGCTGGTGTCCTCTATTTTAGTTTATCGTAACATTACATAGTCAGTGTCACTTGCGTTATTGTTAACTTCCGTTTGACACCTCATTCGTCAAAATACATACATACTTCAAAACCTATTTAAAGGCTAAAAATTCCACCCATGCCGGGACTTGAACCCGCGGCCTCTGTCTAAGCGTGCCGGCGCTCTCGCATCTGAGCCAAGGGGCAAGTGCAGGCATCGGCGAAATTTCGAAACTCTTTACAAACTTTTTCTGTATTACGTACAGGCAGCAATTTAAATCCCTTGCAGCCCCGAGTGACCCACTACATACATATTTACAATAATATCCTCCCTTGCTTTCACAGTCGAAATTAAAAAAAATCTGCGTGTGACACTTTTTTGCAAAAACTTATTTTGTATTCAGTTAAAGCTGCTACTGTTTTAGTAGAAGATTTAGTAGAAGTTTTTTTTTATTGGTGCTAGTCGGCCTTTGTTCCAACCACCAGCTCTGTGTTACGTTATCATATCAAAATAATCACGTGATCTGGTGACCTTTGTTTTACAAACAATACTTCACCATTCCAAATCACCAAACTGACATCCTTAAGAGACATCTTCGCATTCTCATACTTTTCACTGTTATTATCAAAACTCGTGTAGCCCGGTAATATGTCTGTCAAAATCAGCACTATCAAACTGCAGGTCACTAGATTCGTACTAAGGTGGTCCCGTTAAAACCAATCTGCAATGCAAAGCCAGTGTCATGTAGTAAGATGTCGCTTGTTACATTTGAGCTGTTATGGTGCAAACAGACGATAAGCCAACGTTGGTAGGCTCCGTCATTTGAATTGGCGTAAGTGGCTTAATAAGTTCAATAAAGCAATGTTATGTTTAATAAAATTATTACACAGTATAGTTAAGTAGTCATAGGATAGTAAGTAGACGCTGGATACGGGCGGCACAAGACCGGGAAGCTTGGAAAATCATGAATTAGGCCTATGTCCTGCAGTGGCCCTCAAGTGGCTGATGACGATGATGATAGTTAAGTAGAGAAGAGTAGTGTACAGTAAAAGACTATTTATTTAAAAACCGCACGGAGATGAAAAATATAGGATTCACCAGATGTAGGTAAATATAAATAATAATATAGTGTTCACTTTTTCATCTATGCTAGATGATTCATACAGTGTCTAGAAGCATTTCTTAGGAGTTACCCAGGATACGTGAAGCGACCACTTAAGCGGTGTAGTGTCTGGGACATATTTTTTGTAATATTTTTTGCCATTGAAAAAATTAAATACCAGACAGTACAGGAACTGGGTTGTGACTGGATCAAGTGAAAGATGCCGCACCGATGAGAGTACACATACACGCTAAAATCTGGGTGGTTTGAAAGCCGAAATTATGTTACTAGTAATTAAAAATGTCATCTATAATGTCATACTCCTGCAAAGCATGTTGAGTTGAGTCTGCTTTCCAGAACCAACATTAGTCCAATAACTCTCACATTAGCAGATCATAAAGACCCGAATTGAAATTTCCCGTGGATCTTTCAATAAAATGAATAAAATACTTTGTAACAGAGATATCAACACAACCGTTCGCATTAGGATGCTTCAGTGTTACATCTGGCCAGTGGTTATAGTTGCGAAACCTAGACTCTGAAAAACCTGGACGTCCAGTGCAAAAATGTATCCTTCGAAGCGAACGGTACAGACTTCTTCTCTTTATCATGATGGGCAAAATTGAGGGGAAGAGGCGCGCTGGTAGAAAAAGAAAATCATGGCTCAGTAACATCAGAGAATGGACTATCTATTTCGCTTGGCAAAGAGAAGAGAGGAATATGCAGAGATGGTGGCCAACCTCCAGTAGTAAAGAGGAAGAAGAAGAAGAACTTTAGCATAAGATATAAAATAATAGCATAAAATATAATAAGCATAAGGGGTCAGCCTCGGATTGAGAGATAATAAGCTGAACTTTTGTATATACCTTCATTTTGGCGTTTAAAAAGTTGTCTCAAAAGTCTCATATAATTTTGTGGCTGCGGCGTAAGTTACTCAAGCTCAAAGGTGAAAAAAGACAGTTTTTTACAATTACCTCAGTGTCTATTTACTGCAATGAAGTTAATATCTGTTAAAAAATTTGTAGAGCGCAAAATTGCGATAAATTTTGTTTTTAAAAGTTTTCATGCGGCCAAGCGTTTTTGAGATAGACCGCGGTGAGTGCGCATTGCTCAGCCATACGTGCTGAGATGCAAGGTCACTTTGCCGACGAGCACGACTCGGAGCGGCCTTTTTTGCACTAGTAAGTATTTTACGTGAGTATTTTTACTAAGTACTTTTACTACGTAAGTATTTTTTATTAAAATCGTGCCGCTTGCACGTCACTAGCCCGTTGTAACGTGGACTAACTTTACCTAGTCATCTAACTGCGTCTTGCCACACTAATGTACCGTAGCTAATCGCAGTCCCATACGCTCTTCAAATTCCACTTACTATCATACTCACCCATACATATGGATGTACTGGGCTATACGTCACGGCTTATCTATGAAAATTCAATTTGTCTCCACGCGGACATGTTTTTGTCCGTCCCCGTCCGCTGTTCTGTCGAAGCTTTGGAAACAGCTGTTGCACTCATAACGCAATCACAAGCAGATATATTTATATATATTTTTTATTTATTAAAAAAAATAAGACTTAAATTAATACACAATTTCGCCAAACTGCGTAGCAGTTTGTTGGCGGTGCGCTTTAATGTTAATTAAAAATAATATTAAATCAAATTTTAAAATAATTAACAACCCAAATCCAAATTGACAATTGGGACCTAAATTTAACATTGTGCCTAGATTTGTCCCGCCCATTTAGTGCTCAGTAGTATTAGTAGTGAATATTGGGTTATTGGTTATTTCTGAATTCAGTTTTATTTTTATGTTTTCAGTTAGGTATTTTTTTAAAATTCAGTAATAGTAGCGCGAAACAGTAGAAAATTCCCCCGGACCTCTGAACAGATCAGACGTGTTCCAAGTTGTGTTATTGCCATTTTAATTATTTAAATTTTAATAAAGATTAGCGTTATTACAACATTTAAATAAGCAGTGAATAATAGGACCGCAGAAAATCAAGGAGTTATTCTACACTGCCCGCTGCGCTACACGCACGTCGATATCGGCTTATTACGGCGCTCACTCACACGCCAATTGCCATTCACAAGTAAGATCAACACTTTATTGAATAACAATCAAACACAGTTTGCGCATACATGCGTAAACCCAACATCAGAGTAACGCATCTATCACCTTTTTACGCACAAGAAAAAAGAGACCGATACATCTCCATCAGTTACGACTACCAAGATACGTAATATCAATTAATGAGGGGTCACCCTTGAGTGGACGGAACTTGAATCTGTACTAAATCGTCGCATCTCAACCAATTTCACTGACCCTCACGGACTGTTCGCTGCATCTTCGCCCATACAGATTGCTAACCATCTATACTCGCCTGGTACTCTGGAGTTCGTTAAGACTAGCTAGGACAACGGAATTGGGCATCGTTTTTGCGCTTCTTGGTGGTATAAAATGTATACTAAACGCACGCCGCCTCCTTCGCCCACCCCGTCTATACCACGACCAGAACTACTTGCAAATGACACCACGCAAATTGGCTCTACGCCGGCACAAATTAAAAACATTGCTGCGTTGGAATCCATGATGCCATCCTCGTCCTCATTTCTGCGGGATCCTAACCTGCTGCATCATTCGGATTCAGTCCCCGATCTACGCGCCATGGTTACAAATGTCGCGGAGCGGAAAAAGAGGAAATTTGAAGAGTCTGACTTTAACATAACTAATCAATTGAAGGACATGTTAAAGGTATTATCAGAAGAGCAAAATAAGCACTTCAAAGAGTTACAAACTACTGTTAATGATCTTAGAACACAAAACGAAATCCTGACAAAAAGTGTCGAAACAATATCGAATAAATACGATGACTTTTTGGAAAAAATTCACAAGATAGAATCTGAAAGAAAGGAGGATAAAAAGATGATAAGCTACCTTGAAGAGAAAATAGAAATACTCGAAAGGAAGACACGACTTACGGGAGTGGAGTTTAGAAATGTCCCTAAGGCGCAAGGAGAAAAAAAGGAAGATGTACTAAATACCGTTACAAAGGTCTTAAAAGTCCTGAACATTGATGTCCAATCAAATGAAATTAAAGACACCTACCGATTAAACTCTAAGGACTCTGACGCTCCACCCATAATAACGGAATTTACCACTGTGTTTTTACGTGACAAAGTGTTGAAAAAGGTGAAGGAATTCAATAAAAAGAAAGGAAAAGGAGAACGACTAAATACTAAACACATCAATCCACAGGCTCCAATGAAGCCGCTTTATGTATCAGAAACATTAACTCAAAAATCCCAAAGACTCTTTTATCTGGCAAGGATGTTCCAGAAAACGCATGGCTACGACTTCTGTTGGACCTCTAATGGCACTGTGTATCTGAGGAAAAAAGAAAACCTACCTCAAACTAAGATAACATCGGAAGCAGACATTGAGCTACTTAAACGTACAGAATGACTAGGATTAGCGTTAAAGTTAATTTTTTTCTGCTTTTTATGGCTTTTTAGATATTATATGCATGTTATACATATTTTTATATATTCTATTTACACTTTAAAAAATCCTAAATCAAATATAATACACATACAATCACACATACTTTTTTACACACCCAAATATACGTCGAACAACACATTCCCTTTTTATACATCTACAAATAAAGCTAAATCCACACACTATACAATTAGAATTTCCTTAAATATTACCAGCTATCCCACAACACTGACCTTTTATCATGATAAAATATTTTATCGCTATAAATATGGATAGGTTTGATTTCATATCTCAAGACGTTGATAATTTCGCTATTTCACGTGCTCACGAATGTAATATTGAAGAATGCAAAAATGTACTACCATACATTAACAACAAAAGATTTACATTACTTACGCAAAACATACGGAGTATAAATTGCAATATGCCGGGTCTCGAAGTTCTGCTCCACAAGTTAAATGTTTCCTGTGACTTATTAATTTTAACAGAGTGTTGGTTAAAAAATTCAGGCAATCCTCCAAAATTGAAAGGCTATATTTCATATTATACAAGTAAAAACAATAATCAAAATGATGGTGTAGTCGTCTATGCTAATGAAGAACTGACAGTAGCAGTAGAAGAACCTGCATCTGTCTTAGAAAGTAACTGCCTACTGATAAAAATAGGTCAGGATCAAGCTATTATTGCTATTTATAGGTCACCGTCGTATAGAAACATTGACCCATTCTTAAAATCATTAAACGAACTTCTTCTATCTCTCGCATCTTTTAAAAGCATTATAATTGCAGGTGACATTAATATAGCTATAAACCAGGAAAAACTCGACGACTCAGCAGAACGTTATCTCACCCTCATGTCCTATCACGGTCTTCTACCGGCACACACCTTTATTACTAGAGATATAAGTGACACCTGTCTCGATCATATTTTACTTCGAAGTAAATATAAATCCACTACTATTGTAGCTCAAACTACTTTAACGGATCATAAAACCGTTATTTTCTGTATGGAATGCAAACAAAATCGTAACATTGCAACAGCTTATCACAATAAAATTGACCGAATAGCACTTCAAAATGACATAATTAATATAGATCTTGGTCCCGTATACACTAATAATGATCCTGATACAGCAATGACATATTTAAGTGAAAAAATCCAATCAGCAATTCAAAAAAATACAACCACTGTAAAACTATCCACACGGAAACGCATTATCAAGCCGTGGATTACCGCGGGCTTACTCAGGTGTATTAAAAATCGCGATCGGTTACATAAAAAACAAAAGCATTCTCCAAACAATGAAATTATCAAGTTAACATATACTAGATACCGGAATTATTGCAATGCATTATTAAAAAAAATTAAAAGGGATTATGAAAGGGATCTAATATCTAAGGCTGGAAATGATAATAAAAAATTATGGAAAGCGATAAAGGAAATTACTAATACAGCTAAGATAAAAAAGACTCCACTTGAATTATTAAAACAATCCGCTTCTCCTAATCAATCTGTGAATGAAATAAATGAATACTTCATTAATGTTGGGATGAAATTAGCAGAAAGAATTGATAAAAACAAACTTACGACCAGTACCAAGCAATCAATTGTTCGTCAAAACCTGAAGTCGAATCCGAATTCATTCGTATTCCTCCCTACAGACGAAGAAGAAATAGAAAGTCTATTAAATGGTCTAAAAAATGAAAGCTCCGTTGGTTATGATAAAATCTCAAACAAACTTTTAAAAGAATTTAAGTTATTTATTGTTCCTCCTCTTACACACATTTTTAATAATTGTATCCAATTTGGCGTATTTCCCACAATCCTAAAAAAATCAATTGTCTCTCCAATTTACAAAAGCGGAAACAGAGACCTTATGCAAAACTATAGACCAATTTCGATTCTACCATCCTTATCAAAAATTTTAGAAAAGATAATTAATAACAGATTGATAGTCTTCCTAGAGAGCAATAACCTCTTATCAGAAAATCAATATGGTTTTCGTAGAGGTAAATGTACAAATGACGCAGTCCTTGGCTTGACAAATTATATTGCCTCGAATTTAGACAATGGCAAAAAAGTGCTTACAATATTCTTGGATTTAGCCAAGGCCTTCGATACGGTCTCTGTCTCCCAGTTGTTAATAAGATTGGAACAAATTGGTGTGAGAGGTAACGAAATCAATATTTTTAAAAGTTATCTCAGTGACAGAACCCAAAGTGTCAAGTTAGGTGCATATGTTAGCGATGAGCGCGCTCTATTACACGGAGTCCCGCAAGGAAGTATACTGGGGCCCACGCTGTTCCTAGTGTACCTAAATGAACTGCTTGAAATAAAACACAATGGAAAAATTATATCGTATGCTGATGACACAGCCTTGTCTTTTTCGGGTAATACTTGGGAAGAGGTCTATAATACAGCGCAAACTGAATTCACTGGTGTAAAGGAATGGCTTCAAAATAATACTTTAACTCTAAACATTGATAAATCTAAATACATTACTTTTGCAATTCAAGAATCGGCCGCACTCAACCCTAACCTTAAACTAATCGCACATGACTGTTCATCTCCCCGGTCACAAAGTTGTCCCTGTCCAATTTTAGAAAAAGTTAAATCTATAAAATATCTTGGTATAATGATTGATAAAAATTTAAATTTCAAAGAGCATATTGCACTTGTCAGTGCACGTATCCGTAAATTAATATATGTATTTAAGAATCTTCGCCATGTACTTGATCCAATTCGCATGAAGCAAACGTACCTATCACTCTGCCAATCACTGATTACATATGGCATTACCTCTTGGGGTGGCTCTAACAAATCATCCTTAAATCAATTGGAAATCTCCCAAAGAGCCGTACTTAAAGTGTGCACATTTAAGCCCTTCTTTTTCCCCACCTCAGAACTTTACAAATTCTGCGAAGTCCTAACAGTGCGTCAACTCTTTCTGCGTGATATAATTACTAAACAACATTCTAAGCTAATTTTCGACCTTTCACAAACGGCAAGTCGTAGAAATGTTAATGTCTGCAAATTCAAACGCCGTTTTCGCACCTCTTTTAGTCAACGATTTATTGAATTCCTGGGTCCTTTTGTTTACAATAAGGTTAATAAAGTGATCAATATCTATCAAAAAAGTAAATCTGATTGTAAGCGGATGGTTTCAAAGTGGCTTCAACAATTGACTTACGAAGAAACAGAAAATATAATTTCGGTTTTAAAATAGAACAAATATCAGCAGGTTAAAAGGGAAAATAATAATTCATTTTGATTAGTTTACCAACTACTTTAACACCTATAATATAATACAAACAACACACCCTCTCTACACACACACACACACACACACACCTACACACACACACACACACACACACACACAAAGAGAGGAACAAATAACAAATAACTTCTATTAGTTTGATTTTGCTTTTGTTTTTATTTATATAAATTAATTTTCTAAGCAATAGATTATAGCTACGATCACTTCTGTAACTAGAAACTGACCCATCTCATCGGGGAATTGGCACTGCTTGCTATAATACAGGTGTCCAGCCTAGCATAGCAACAGAAGCTAATATAATGTATATGATTCATAAACTAGTTGTAATTATAAATTGTATCAACTCTGTACGATTTGTGGAAATAAATATTCTTATTCTTATTCTTATTCTTCTTAATTTCAAAATAGCGCCATCTAGTGGTAAAATAGCAACTTCTGGTGAAAGATCGAGAAGTTTTTAAAGCATTTAGTTTTTTTTTATTTATGCTGATTTCGACGACCGTTACAAAACGATTGAGATCTTGTTAGTTAAGGAGTTATGAGAACATAGAATCGGACATACTTATTATTGTTAAAATTCTTTATTGCACTTATAAAAATAAAAGTACAACGGCGAACTTAAAAGCACTCGTGTATATGTACTTATATACACACATACGAGTTAAACGCATTACGTTCCTTTTTTGCTCCCCTGTTTATTGAATTACAACAGCTGTATTGCCCCAAAACTGTGGCTCGGCACACAATGGACGCCGCATGTATTAGTATTTGCATTGCACTAACTTCACATCTGCAATTCAAACGCGCTTATGTAATAAAGCTTGTAGGGATTCGGGGTGTTGTGTCTGGCCGATGGTTTTAGGCAAAACGGGGGGTCGTTTTTTGGCTAAGAGGCTTTCTGTTTGCGCGTAGACTGCAAACATGCGATATGGGTATCAATTAAACCGTCAGCAAAAAATTAACTGGTTCGGTCAGTAATAAAATCATGGGTGACAGAGATAAAACACACCAACACGGTGGCGATGGCGGTGGCGGTCCATAGATACGCCATTTACAGCAGTAGTATTTATATGGATCGCCATTTTTTCTTGTTTGTCAAATAAAATCCAATAAATGTCTTTCTTTCTTTCTAAATTAGGGTTCCTTTTTTTCTTGCCTACACTATGCTTGGATTGGTCGCTTAAAAATATTGTGGGTATAGGATAACCATTCTTCGATTTAGGGATTCCTTTGCTAAATATTAAGCTTCAATGCGCAAATTTTTGTGAGTAGAGCATCCACCCGCTTCCGGCTAAACGGTTCATTGTAGAAACGTCAAAAATATCAGGTCAGTAGCACATGTTATAATGAACTTAAAAGAAAAACTATCACGCCTAAGAAAGCTTTGCAAGTTAACGAGTAATAGGCGATCAACTTATTAAAAGACAATTTCGTACTAATTCCATTGAAAATTACTTTGATAAAGTTGTTACTTCTGTAAAGCAGGTAAAAAAAAACTCTCCTTCTACGGAACTCTACACTGCGCGTGGTTTGATACGCACTGAGTCGGTTTCTTTTCGTGCTAAATTCGCCCGTACTGTAGTTACACCCTTAAGGGAATTCACGAATATAAAGGCTGTTATTTGCGCTCATCAAAGTTAACTAGCAACCACCCACCCAGCTCGTTACTAAATTTATTATCACATGAAAGATTTATTAATTGTTTAACAACAAAAGCTACCCCTCTACCCAACTTCCATACTTCTCGGCCAATTTAAATACTATTAATATTGTAGTTAGATTAGGCCACGACCGAGGATTGCGTGGCTCCCTTCCCTATTGCTCCCGGAGGAAATAATAGGCAGGGAGCTGACACATAAGTTATTCAGATGTTTGATTTTTTTTTCACAGCGTGAAGGAAACATCGTAAGAAAGCCCGCAGTTGCTCCATACATTTTAATGTTATCTTTGTTGTGAATTAAACTGTAAAAAAAAAGCTGTATGGATGGTATGTGCTGGGGAAGCCTGGTGCATCCAAAAATATATTGCACGCACTAATGAGTTATCACTTCGGCTGTGTAGTGTAGTATATAGGAATACTTTTTTGACCAGTCGAAAATAGCCAAAAGGTGTTAGCGGTTCCATACAAAAGTTACTACCTACGCCATTAAAATCTATGGAACAGTTTTATTTTTCGCGATTTCGAAGTTTTTCTCATAGTAAAAGTTAACGAATTCACGAGTGGATTCTACAATTTTTGGATAGAAATGATGATTTAAAAAACGAACAATAAACTAGTTCCTAATCCTAAATACAAAACAATAAGTATGACATAATTGAGTTGTCCAGTGATTTAAACTAACACTCTGCATTTTTTACACACCCTTGTAGCTACTTGAGACCAACATAAAGGTATTTTTGAATACATTTTTTTTTTCATATTAGGGCAACTTCGTAGCTTGCTGAAGAAAAGCTTTATTTGACATTAAAATGCCGAAATCCTTTGTGAATTCACCCCTCGCGATGCACCGACCGTAACTGACTGATAACCGTAACTTCTTTCTCAATTTTATTCATTCATTCGTTCGTTAAGTTTTGAGTGTTAAAATATACAACTTTTATGTGACAGCTAGTCTATTATGCTAAAAAGGTGTTTCGACACAAAATTATCCATTGTTCTTTGATGTTTTGTCCAAAGAGTCCGACCAGGTTTCGCTCTGATTCACAGAGCTTAATCATGGTAAGTAGAGATGGTCCCAGTAAATTTCTTCATCTCACTGAGCACTTGTTAAGTGTACTTACTGGAAAATGCACCTCCATTTGTTTTCCAAAGCGATCGATCTTTGGTTAATGTATTCAAGGTTGAGCCAACAATAGCTTCAGACCCAGATGCTGTCAAACTATTGGGCAAATAGTTACCACCAATAGACTCAAAGCTGCTAAATTTCTATAGCAATTTATGTAAATGCTGGAAGTATTCCCCCGTGATTGAAAACGGAACAAAGCCGTTCGCCAAGTGACCAAAGTTATCGATATCGATGTAATTAGATAGAAATAAATTCCACATAACAGAATCACCTTTCCTAGTCCCGAACTAGGATACCGAAACCAGAAAAGGACACCACAAACATAGAAATACAATCAGACTGAGGCCAGTAGTACAAATCAAGTTCGGTGGCCACGACCACGACCTCTGGTTTGGTAGTCAAGGCAGTAGTTATTTCTTTTGAAGATGTTGTCAATTTGTTAGAAAATAGAAGTGTCTAGAAAGCAGTTTCTTGTAAGCAGTTAACAAAGGTAAATCAATACCTACTGATTTAGATATAATGGGGAAATAGCGCATAAAATTGTTTTAATATAATCGAAGAGGCCATGTTAAAAGATAAATAAACGTAGTGTTTTTTTTTCTCCATGTCTAATACTTTCATCATATAACCTGTTGAAAACTCATACTAGTCACGTGGTACAAAAAAGCATCATACAAAAGGGGCTCAAACTAAGACGTCACAACTTGCACGTACAGCTTTAGAATATATTTAGCATTTATCAATATTTGACTTACTTCATAAAATAATGTCTTTATGCACCTACACCGATATTAAAAAACCGTATAGAATTAAAACTAAATCTAATAAGTTTTTATTGTTAGAGTAACTTGATTTTTCGCATTTTCAGTAACCCGAAAACCCAGAAACAATATTTCTTTGCTTTTATTTTTTTTATTTTTCCAGAGTTTTTTCTGTATTTTTATGGTATAAAAGTAAAAGCACTCCAATTTAAAATTGACGCCAGTTTTCCTTGCAGGGATAAGAAGAAGAAAATCATAACATAATTATGTTAAACCTTTTACAGTCTAAGCATTGTTTAACTAACATTTATTTGCCTCTGTGTTTTATTCTTTACGATAATAAATATTATTTGATATTTGATATTATATTATGTGTACTTTTGTACACATGCCTCAGACTAAATGTATTTCCATGTTTGTGATGTCCTTGGCTGGTTACACAGGGTATCCTAGTTTGGGACCAGGATTAGTGTTGTGCCGTGTAAAAGTTATTATTATTAGTTAATAATACAATTATATTGTGCTAGCTTATACTATGTCACTTTCTAAATAAGGAATTCAAACTGCCGAACACTTTTTCATATTATACTCAAAAGCACATGATTTTTTTCACACGCTCCCTGACTATAAGTTCTGATTTCCTAAGGTATGGGGAAATTAATATTTAATTGAGCTCGTTGTTTGGATAGGAAGATCAAAGAGTTGCGCTTCTAAAGTCTTGAGTGGCTTGAGCCGAAGTGAGTGGCAGGGTATGATGTTGTTTCAAGATAGACAGCGCCCTTTATGATATCAGTGAGGTATTTGGCTCAAAATTTGAATGGAGTAACATTATATTCAACTACCTATATCTATGCTAATATTCAGTTGCTAAGGGTGAAAGAAAACATCGTGAGGAAACCTGAGTGTCTGAAGTGTTTACATAACTCAGCGCTTGCCAATCTGCGGTGGGCATGCGTGGTGATTGAGCCCATACCCTCTATCTGAGAGAACGCCTATAGAAGAGATTTATCTCTTCTGTAAATCCTCGCAACAAATGGTATATATATCACCACCTGTCACCATCTCATTGCCCATATATACATATATATATATATATATATATATATATATATATATATATATATACATGGGCAATAAGATGGTGACAGCAAGAATATTACAAAGATGAGTGACATGAGAGAGACAAGTAAATTAAAGGAAAAATATCATCCATATGATTCCAAGGAGTCTTGGATGTTGAAGACTCCTTGAAATCATATTTTATGATGTTTTTATATTTTTCCTTTAATTGACTTGTCTCTCTCATGTCACTCATTTTTGTAATATACTTGCTGTCACCATCTCATTGCCCATTTTTTCTGCTGTTTTCCTATTATACTTCGTTTTACCGGTTTTCATCAGTTTTCTTTCATTATACAGTCCATTCCTCAACATTTATATATATATATATATATATATATATATTTGTTTGCGCCTGCCAAAAACTATGCAAACTCCTTGCTACTTCAAACTTATTCTTTTTATATAGATCGTGTTTTGTTTTTGTGTTTTGTATATATATATTGTATAAAGAGAAAAAATTGTAGTATGTAGAACGGGCTTTCAGGATGGACAAAGGCTATTATGCTGATCCGTTTACCTCACGACCGTAGTCGCTGGCACTGCTAGTAAAGGAGATAGAAGTGACAAAAAATATTATTTCTAAACAAAATGCTCTTTTCATTTTTACATTTGCAGATAAGTTGTAAGGAAGAAAATGTATTCTGACAAAAGTTTACTAAGTCCTCATTTAAGGGAACTGTGTAAGCGGTCTTTAAAAAAATTGCTGTAAATAAGCCAACTGGCAGTTAATCACTGTTTAACTGCCAGTTGGCTTATTTTATCAAACCGGTCATTTTATAGATAAAAGGATAAAAACTATTTAAACCACTTGCTAATACATACATAAAAGTAGAATTAGAGCGGTGGTAGCCTAGTGGGTAGAAAATTGGACTCGGAAGCGAAAGACCTAGGTTCAATTCCCAGTGCGGGCATGTAGCTATAACTTGATTTTCTATGTTATGTACATTTGTGAAGTTATAGTAGCAATACCACTCGTTAACTGTGAAGGAAAACATCGTGAGGAAACCTGAGTGTCTGAGCTTTTCACATACCTCGGCGCTTGAAATCGCCAATCCACGGTGGGCACGCGTGGTGATTAAGCCCATACTCTCTCTCTGAGAGAAGGCCTGAGCCCTACAGTGGGTAGGTATTAGTGCAGGAAATGGTTGATATTGACAATCAAGAGTTTACCGTTGGACCCCACAATAGAAGGTAATCTGTATACTGAGGACCTGGTTATTGTGAATTGACGGTGGTCAAAGTTGGCGACGGGTACAGAATCATCACTAGGTGCTAAACAAAAACCGACAGTGGCATAAAATAATGTTGAGGTAATCCACTTTGAGCACCCGCCTAAATAACACCTGCATAAATAGCACCTGGCCTAGTCCACATTCAGCACCTATTGATATTTTTGGCAGGTGCTACCAGTGGATTCAAATGTATTTTTACATTGGTGCTGTATTGTAGGTGCTATTCGTGGACAAAAATGTAAAAATACATTTGAATCCACTGGTAGCTACTGCCAAAAATATCAATAGGTGCTGAATGTGGACTAGGCCAAGTGCTATTCGTGCAGGTGCTATTTAAGCGGGTGCTTAACCTCTGAACTGCCCTCGCGGAACGCAACGTATAGGTGGCCCATACTAAGTTGGACACAGATCTGTGTCGCGGCAGACGAGTGGTTAAAGGGGGTTACCTCAAAATGTTGAGCATATACAGAATGAAATTAGTTTAGTTAAACAATTTATAAAAATAGGAACCAGTTTAACAGCAATTTTGTGTCTTCCTTTGGCGCAAGACGCCCATCAGCTCGCTGGACGGACGATCTGAGGCAGATTGCTGGCGGCGGCTGGATAAGGATGGCCGAAGTCAGAAGTGGCGTTCTTATATGATTCTATTGAAAAACTATGTGTGTAGTACACCCTAGTTAGTTCTACTCGCTCAGCGGCGCGCCAAACGCAGGGCCGCCAGGTAACGCAATCATCTGCTTTAATGACGTCGTTAACTTGCGCACTTATGAGCACGGTAGGTTGATGCGCCACTGGTCGCGTGGAAAAGGAGGTAAGTGAGATTTTTAAAAAGTAAATGTAAATTATATAATTTTTGTTGGTCTAACCCATGCTGAGAATAATTTTAAAAATGTATTTGAGGTTAAAAATTCCACGTGACCATTAGCTCAGTTGGGAGAGCGCTGGCACGGTTAGCCAGAGGTCGCGGGTTCAAGTCCCGGAATGGGTGGAATTTTTAGCCTCAAATGGGTTTTTAAAATTGTCCTCAGCACGGGTTAGTGCAACAAAAAGAACATAATCATGTAGGTATAGCGATATCATTCCGATGTAAAAACCTAACTACAAAGTGGGTTACTTGGGGTTGCAAGTGATGAATATTGCTTCGGCTAGATGTGGCTGCCTGTACGTAATATGAAGAAGTTTGTAAAGTTACATAAATACAAGATAGGACAAGGCAAAGTCAGAGCGTTAGAGTGAATCCGGTGGATCCTGTCCATCCATTTACATTCTGTTTGTTGAACGTTAAAGTACAATGCTAGCCGCTGCCGCTATCTCCAGCGGAAACGTTTATTCTATTTATCTATTCAGCCCATGAATATAGCCCAATGAGCATAGGTCTCTTCTCCATCATGCCAAACCTTTCGGAAAACACAATTTGGTGGCGTCACAGAAAATCTTGAAATATTTTTAAGAACCGACTTTAAAACATTGCATCTCTAAAAACAAAAAAAAATATTATACCAATATAACACAATTAATTTGTAAGCAGGTTGAATTGAATTGAAATAATTTATTCACTTAAAACACAGTGCAATGAAAGGTTCATACATGTGTAGGTATTGTAGAAGTGTAATTTGGAGCCGGTACCAAATTACATGGCCAGCACATCTACTCCCATCATCAGATTCTGACTTGATGACCACGGGACCACCTGGAAAGTCTACACTTTTAAAATGTAGGCGTCAAGCGTGGCGATTGCGGCAAACCCCTTCATGGTTATGAAAACCATGAGGGAGGCCTAAGTCCTGCAATGGGCGTCAAATGGCTGATGATGATGTTGATGATCGACCTATCGAGTAGGGGGCATACCCGCCGAACGATGGCCAGTTCTCAGCCACCACTCTATGACTACCTTCGTCCACGTGTCACAGAATTCCAAACGGACTTTTTTTATTAGCGACACAAAACAGTGAGGCAATAATACAGTTACTAAACGATACACTTAATATTGATATGCTTAGTTGACTCGCCAACACATATTTCGACAGCGTGCGATGATTGTGGTGTTCAAATTTACAAAACATAATCTAATCTAATTCTAGAACTAAAAGGACTTTCAGTTACACCCTTCTACAGGGTGACCGTATACCTTAAAAGGGGTCGCATGTGCTAGTGTGAAACGGCACTAACTAGTGAACTTCATCAACACGGCTCTTATTACACATGCAAATGTTTCATAGACCTAGTGTTTTATACAGGGTAGGTACTACACAGTTATACAGATAGCGGTAGTGTAGTGACTATAGCGTGAGTTTGAAATCGCTAGCAATATTTTGAGGAAATGAATTTTTCATTTACATTTGAAAGGTCCTGGGTTCTTTTCCTGGTCTGTTAGTAGAGCTAATTTCTTTCAATTTAAGTACCTATGTAATTTGTGAAGTAATCATCATCATCATCAGCCATTTGACGCCCACTGCAGGACATAGGCCTCCCTCATGGTTTTCGAAGCTCCCCGGTCTTGTGCCGCCCGTATCCAGCGACTCCCCGCCACGGTTACCAGGTCATCAGACGATCTGGTGGGGGGGTCTGCCCACACTGCGTCGTCCGGTCCGCGGTCGCGCGGTCAGAACATCTTCACCCCAATGAGCATCAGTTCTCCGCTATATGTCCCCCGCCCACTGCCCCTTCAACTGAGCAATTCTTCGAGCTATATCAGTGACTCGAGTTCTTCTGCGGATCTCCTCATTTCTGATTCGAGCACGCAGTGAAATTCCTAACATAGCTCTCTCCACTGCTCGTTGGGCGACCTTGAGCCTTCTTATGAGGCCCACAGTCAGCGACGAGCTCTCACATCCATAAGTCATCACTGACAACACAGTGTAGTAATACCACTCGCTGACTGTGATGATAAGCATCGTGTGAAAATTCGAGTATTTGAAGCTCTCACATAGCACTTGACGTCACCAATTCGTATTGGGCACGCATAGTGTGTTATCTTCATTAAGCCGATAGAGAAAGCCTGTATCCTGTGCATGTAGGGGGTTCTTGCTAAGATTAAATATTACCTATTTAATTTTTTAAGAAAAAATTGACAATTTGAATTTTGATGAAGCGAAAGAGGTTTGTCAAGATCGTGGCAAGTGGCAAACCCTTGTCTCTGCCTACCCCTTTAGGACACAGGCGTGAGCTTATGTAGGGTAATGTAGATAAGTAGCTTCAATTAATGTAATGTTGACAACGTAAGCTTTGTCCTGGACATTTGAAGTCTGGCCGCAGTGTTGGTGTTTTCCTACATTTGAAAGAGTAGACTAATGTTTATTTATTGTTGTATGTTGTTGAGTGCACTCGTGGAATCTTGTTAGATAGGTACTTGTACCAACTAATGTAGATACTTAAGACGTTTGATATACTTAAGATATACGTAAGACTGAGTTCTCCGAGCGCATGGGTATGTATGGAACCTATTGCGCTGCGTGAGCGAAAAGTTGGAGAAAAGTAAGAATTTTTAAAAATACAAAAAACAAATCCAATTAGGTAATAGAATTTCGACGACCGACCGTCACTAGCACATTGAGCGATAGTCATTTTGTTATATTTTTTACTATCCAAAACTTAGTACAAATCAAATAAAGACAACCAATAAAGACAAGATAATTTAGACTCATGTTTGTGTTTTTTTATGCTATAAAAGTTTAAATAATTCATAAAAAGTTTAAAGAACTTAAAAAGTAATTTTATGTTTCAGATTGTAAATACTAACCAATAGAGAGTAAAATGTATTTTAAAACACCTTATTTAGGGGTTGAAAACCCAGCTTTAAGATGATTTGAGAACAAATGCTCGTATTGCAGTTTTTTTCGCTGTCTTTTCTTCCACTACAACTGGGCCCGAAGACAGCGTGTGACATTTCACATTGAAATTCAACAAATAGAATGTAGATTCTTTACTTTGAAATAAATTTTTGATTTCTGATGACGACGCTATACGAAAATAGTAGTAATAACACGTAAATGTCTTCAGATTACTCAAAAAAGATTTAGATCTTAATTCAGAAATTATAAGAAAACAACTGCTAACTACCTAACTTTCTTCAACCCCTAGCAAAACACAAAACCACACTTCAACTACCGAAAATAATTGCACATTTTTCACATCCCTCGCCCTAGCCCAGTAAGGTCAAGTACGTACGA
Organism: Yponomeuta malinellus; assembly: GCA_947308005.1. Classification (NCBI taxonomy): domain Eukaryota; kingdom Metazoa; phylum Arthropoda; class Insecta; order Lepidoptera; family Yponomeutidae; genus Yponomeuta; species Yponomeuta malinellus. Next base: position 2,700,930 of record OX370998.1, read on the forward strand.
CCCATAAATTGCCGCAACACTTATTACCGGCGCTCGCCCTAATAACGCACGCGCAACGGTAACTGCGGTAATAGTGCGGTGATATTTGGTAATATTTTACGGCGACACTCGCCAGCTACGACGGGCAATAATCAGATACCTACCAGCAGACGTTGGCTCTAGGGTGGCCAAAGATTAAGCACGTCGGCCGAAGATATAGATGACATATTATTGGCAAATCATTAAGAAATAAGAAAATTTTATTGCATATAAAAGTGTTACAATTTGTGTTCTGGCTCCCAAACTAGGATTCCCTATGCTATGCCTTGTTAGTCTAGCAGTATCACGTCTGATTACCATGCCGGAGGTCGTGGTATATTTGTAAAAAAGGCCTCAGTATGGCTGTATTTCCATGTTTGTGATGTCCTTGCCTGGTTACAACAGTACAGGGTACCTAGTTTGGGACCAGAACAAGTTGTTATTGTGTGGAAGCTATAATTATAATGTTTTTCCTGCATCCGTAGCATAATCATCATCATTCAGTCACAAGAAGGCCACTGCTGGACATAGGCCTCCTCCATGGATTTCCAAAAAGACCGGTTGGAAGCGGCTTGCATCCAGCGTCTTTCTGCTACTTTTATGAGGTCATCTGTCCATCTTGTGGCTGGTCGATAGCATAATATTTAATTTGAACGTGGTAGTTGACATAGAACTAAATGTGTAGTTGCAATTCACTTAAGGCTGCTGTTACAACTGGCATTTTGTCTCGCTTGCACATTTTAGTATATTAAAAAAGGATCCTCTTAACAAATATAGTTTAAGGCTAGACAATAAATTTACGGTCATTTGTCAAAAGTATTTATTCCCTTTTTTACCATTATTAAAAATGTTAGTAGGTATGTGCGAGCGAGACCCAATACCAGACGTAACGGCCACCGTAAGTGCTACGTTCAAACGCCCAATACTCCTATCAATAAGTAATGTCTATGTAACTCTGCAAGCCCCCAAGAGCACATGATAGGTGTTCTACCACCAAATTAGGCCTGAAGCCCTTCATCTTAAAGACACTTTCAAGAAGTGCCATATCTGCACACCCGGTACTCCCATCAATACTCTCTATCTAACACTGCGAGCGCCCAAGAGCACATGATAGATGGTCCACGAGTGCGGTTGAGCCGCGTGACAAATGTGGCCGCGGTCGGAATGGCATCACGGGGGCAGATAGCCCCGCACGGCATTGCTATCGACTGCATACTGTTCCTTATGTGTCACTTGTGTTTGGCGCGATAGTGGCAGAAGACTGACTGCCTCTTTCGTCCACCGGTTAACACGCTTGACTGCCAAAACCGAGATAGATAGACAGACAAGAAATCGTGGAGATCGTGGGTTGTCCATATTTGTAACTTCCTTGCCCGGTTAACATAGCACAGGCTATCCTGTTTTGGGACCAGGACAGATGACGGTGTTGTGTGAACATAGAAAAAAAAATTGCTAAAGAATAGGACTGTGACCAAGTTTGTCATGAGCTAAGTCAAATTATGCCATGATAGTCCAAGGGCCTTTCTTTATTTCTTAATACTAAGTTTTACTTTCAGTTTTGCTTATTCAAGTCATTTAAAATTCAATTCATCAGCCTACCTTAGAGCTGATTTTCATAACTGAGTATTGAAACACAGGCACTAAAAGCTGATAATTTTGAACAACATTACAATCTAAATAAGCTTTCTGAATGAAATTGGACCGTATCTCGATGTCCTCGATCAGGGTTATAAGGCGAAAGATGATACAAATACTATAATACAAATAATTTATTGGATAAAAAATACGGTTTACAATGACACACTCATTCCTAACTACAAATGGTTTCCTAATCGGCAACTGTCATCTACACAGGCCTTTCCACCGTATCGCAAAGTGACAGTCATGCAAGAAAAGATGTTCCAGAGGATTTGGGATAGTCACTTACAATAGAGCATAAAAATAAACTCATAAATTTAGCAAAGAAATAACTATAAAATTACAATTAGTAGGTTTTTGCAGAGACAAAATGGTAATATTTTGTGTGATACTATTGAGGGTAGATTTATGTGTTTGTAGTGTGAGTTTATATAATAGGTACGTGAGTTGTGTGGTTTGTACCAACCTAGCCCTGAAAATTGAGAACGGCTAGGTAACACACATGCACTTAAAAAAGAGAGAAGGCACCGAGCATACATGGATGATGATGAAGAAACTGTTTCTGTTTGTTAATGAAGCGCAAGAGAAATCCTTATGTTTGTGCACCACGGCGGGCGCAAATGGAATTATGTGCCGAATGGACATAGCGTTGTTGATGTAATTAATCAATGTACGTACATGCGCGGGTGAAATGGTGTGTTTTGTGTACTTCCAGATTAGACAGAATGACACAAACGTTGTATCGCATACGGGGACAATGTTGTTAGTTACAGTTTCTGGTAAAAACCAGTTGTTTATTCATCGTCGACCAACCTTTTATTGTCGGAGGCATGTTTTCTGTATCTGTATAACATATACAACGAAGTCATGCATGTTACTGTATATATGGTTTAATTTAGTTCTGGTCAATGAACATTTTTCAGTTCATTTTTTCGTTTCATGTGAATTTAAAGCCTTTTTCTGTGTTATTAATACACAAAACTGTTAAGGTAGAACGCCGGCTTCATATTTGGCAGGTCGTGGGTTCGAAGCCCGGCATGTACAATGACTTTGTTTTCTAAGTTACGTACGTTGGTGAAGTTGCAGTAGCAATACCACTCGCTAACCGTGAAGGAAAACAACGCGAGAAAACCTGTGTCTGAAGTGTTCACATACCTCAGCGCTTAAAATTGCCAATCCGCGGTGGACACGCGTGGTAATAAAGTGGTAAGGCACCATCGCGTGTGTCGAACCTCGACGTCTTATTTATCATTGAACAAAATATTGTATCTCCTCGTATCTCCTCATATCTCTGTATATTACTGGTGTACAAGAAAGTGTTATCTATCTATCTATTGTAAATAGGCATGTTATGGTTGATGGTACAGTCATTTAGTAAAAGAAAAAGAGTGGCACATCGAACATAGATCATAATTATGATGGTTAAATAATTGTTGCAGTTCAAAATAAAACTTAGGTACTTTTCGTATGAAAAAAACCGGACAAGGGCAAGTCGAACTCGCCTACCGAGGGTTCCGTACAAATTTGTATTCTCGCAGTTTTTGCGAACTTCAAAGACATTTTCTCATAATTTAATTACAAATGTACAGTTTTCAGATTTTTCCCTATATTTGTAGTATACGACAATATTACTTGCCTTATATTTCTAGGTCAACGGAAGGTACCCTGTAAGTAAGGGTTCCCTTTTTCTTTTTGAGGAACGGAACCCTGAAAAAAACTTAAGTGCTCGATTCCTTCGACGTAGGCTCATATAGATGAGTAATTTCCATTGATAAAGCAAAAACCGCCATCAATTCAATAAGGGTGACATTACACATCCCCTTCAAAAACTAAATTCTTTTCCCAATGCAACCATCTACCCTACACCAATTTTCATAATCGCTTCCCTCCAGACGTTAAATACTCCGAACCTACAGTAAAAATTGAGCGGAATCATATATTTTCCAAGTTATTAGATTGGGGTTAGCGGTTATACACACATTATAACGTGTGGGGAGTGGAAATTGTCCTTGAGTGGAAAGAAAATTGAGGGGTTGTTTTGGAACCAATATTTTTCATTTTAATTCTGTGCCATGTTGCGTTGTTTGGGGTCGAATTGGCTATTATTCATATGAGACAGCATATTTCAACTGCTATAGCTTGAAATGTGTTGCAGAAATAAATTTATTGTTTGTATTTATTTGGATTTGTCCAATAATTGCCTCAGTCTTGTTTCCCAAAAACGATCATAAAAACGATCTCATTTCTTTAACTGAAAGTTAATTTTTCTTCGTGATCGTAGCCTCACTGTCAGACGTGACTATGGATTAGTAAGTCAAGTAATTATTGGCATCATCATTCATCGTTCAGCCACAAGAAGTCCACTGCTGGACATAGGCTTCCTCCACGGATTTCCAAAAAGACCGGTTGGAAGCGGCTTGCATCCAGCGTCTTCCTGTCACTTGGATGAGGTCATCTGTCCATTTTGTGGCCGGTCGTCCCACGCTGTGCTTGCCGATATGCGGTCTCCATTCGAGAACTTTTCGGCCCCATCGGCCGTCAGTCCTGGGCTCTATTGTATATTATTGGCATGCCAAATAAATATCGGAGAGATAAAAAGTACCCGAAACCGGCGTGCGTGCATGCAACCACTAATGAATGTTGAGGAAGCGACAATGATCACAGTCTCTGGCCTCTGGCTACTCCTTTAGGATACAGGCGTGAGTTTATGTATGTGTATGTCTACGTCTTGAAATGCCTTAGCTAGCAAACAAAGAAAAAGCCAACGATTTCACCGAAAAGAAATTTCTAGGTGACCAAAACGATATCATTAGGAAGCCACTTTCCATTGTCTAAGACAAAAACTGCTCGGAAAGTTTCTAACCTATCTCCATCGATATCTGCGGCTCCCGACTGCCAATCGCATCTACGCGAGCGCGACTCTCGATAACTTTTCACATAAATTAACAGGAGATAACATGAATTGGCGGGACCCGTTTGGAAACTGAGTTTCGACTTTATAAAATGGCAGAATAAAATGGCGAAGGCCCTTTATTGTAACATCAGTATTCTGTATTATTTTCCTAAATAACAAACTTTGGCCTTTGCATTTACGCAATGAGACGATTTATTTAGCATCGAGTGGCACCTTCACTCACACTAGATGGGTGAAGGGATCCCTCGGGCGCTGCAGTACCTGGGATATTGTTTTTTAGATGGAGAACACTTGCCCAGCACCTATACCATAAATGATAAGTTTTCTAACAATTAAGAACTTTTCGAGCAAAAGGAAAATGTAGATGTAGTCAAAAAATAGGTAATTCTTAATTTTTTTACTACATCTACATTTTAAATTTCCTCTATTTTTTAAGATGAACAGAATAAAGGTCAGGCATTCAAATCAACTCTGACCTTTATTCTGTTCATAAAAAATATTTATTTGTTTTTTTATGCAGAACCAGCCAGTTCCACGGTGGTTGCTCTAGGAGGAAAAATAGTTTGCAATGTAAATAGGTTACATTTATAATAGCTGCTTTAACATACCTTTTGCTCGAACATTCTAACATTTTTGCACTTGCACCCGGATCCCCCCAAACTGCGCTACTTTAGTGATGATGGTAGACAAGAGAGATAAGTACAAAACCACAAACTCACTCAATCTGTCTATGGTTTAGTACTCTTTTGCTATATTAATTAGCCTACGACCTATTCTCAGACCTACGAAATATAAACAAACAGTTTGATAAAAATCGGTGAAGCCGTTTCAGAGGAGTTCGATAATAACCTCAGTGACAAGAGATTTTTATATATTAGATTACCATGAATTACACAAAACAATAAATCGTTTTCATTACTTGAAGCATAGTATAGAGAACTGAACATTAGTTTTGTTAGAATTTCATGCAAACTGGTCTCGAAGACATTCTTGTTGCTCTTTCGTGATTCGTCTGAACAGACAGCCTGTTTTTGAACTAAAACTTTCGTAATGCTTCAGTCACGCATAGCGACTGATCGCTGCAAGTGGCTACTCGCCCCGATTATTCGCTGTGTGTGATAGGCTATTCGCTGCGACGTAGATTCGCTCGCCGCGAGTTGAAGTCGCCGCGACTAGAATTAAGAATGTTCAATTATACTTACCGTGAATGCGCACTGACAGTCGAAATTATCGTGTATGTTAAAGTGGGTAACCTGAAATAAATCAGTCTTTGTAGAATCGTCAAGCAAGGTGTTTCACTTACTCAATCATAAACACAATATGGTGTCAGGTGTAATAAAAAACTGTAAAATAAGTGTTGTGTGAAGTTCTATTAGTATCCTGAAACATGTCTCTGAGCATACAGCAGCCAGAACCGCTGCAGGAGCTCGGTAACTTGGCAGTGAATTGGAGAGAATTCATAACCTCATTCGACTACTATCTCGTGGCGGCGGGTAATGCAGATGCAAAGTGTAATGAAAAATGTGCATTATTTCTCCATTGCATTGGCAAATATGGACGCGAGATTAGTAAAGAATTTGATATAGATGTCAACACAACAAAATATGAGGACTTGATAAAAAAGTTCGAAAGTCGATGTGACCCAACGCTTAATGTGAACTATGAGCGACATATTTTTTTCGAAACATATCAAAACAATGACACGTTTGATAAATTTGTAAGCGACATCAAAATCAAAAGTAAGAGTTGTGAGTTCGGCACATTACGTGAAAGCCTCATAGTGACTCAACTTATACGTGGATTGAAGGATCCCCAGATGAGAGAAAAATTGCTGGCGAGAACAAAACTCAGTCTAGAGGAAGCAACTTCTTGGTGCCGAGCAGCCGAGCGAGCTAGCGAGCAGGCAGCAGCGTGTGGAGGCGCGCCCCGCAGAGGCGGGGGCGGCTCTGTGGCGGCGCCGGCGATCGAGGAAGTAGCGCGCGGGAGCGCAGGCCGACGGCGAGGCGGACGTGGCCGCGGTCGCGGGCCCAGGCCCGGCGGCGGCGCGGACGGCCCCTCTGCAGGCTCCAGATACGAGTCGAGCTCTCAGCGGCGCGTCAATAAATGTGAAAGGTGTAGCGAGTGGCACGGATCAAATTATCGGTGCCCCGCCTATAGTGTGAAGTGCTACAGATGTGATCGCATAGGCCATTATGCAAAGTGTTGTAGGGCAAAGATTGTGCACGAGCTCGTGGACGAAACTGGTGAGAATTACGAGGACGACGACGGTGAGTTTTTGATCTATAATATCTCGATCCACGCAACAGACAATGAAACTTCAGCGTCGTGGTACCAATCAGTGCTCGTCAATGACAATCCAGTTCGATTTAAGCTCGATAGTGGAGCGGAGACATCTGTAATGTCAATACGTAGTTTTAGGGAGGCGGGTTTTTCTCACGATATCTTGCGCAAGACTAAAACTATTCTAAAAGAAATAAGCAAACACCAACTGCCGGTGGTCGGTTATTTCAATGCTCAATTAAAACACAATGGCTTAACGTCTGAGCAGAAAATCTTTGTCCTGGATGTCGAATGCAGCAACCTACTGGGGTTGAATGCTTGTACAGCTCTAAAAATGATTACTCGTATCAATGAAGTAAAACAATACAATATAGATGACAAAATTTTCGAAGGGATAGGCTGCCTACCGAATAAATGCAAAATATCTGTTGAGGAAAACGCATCTCCGGTGGTTAATTCGACTCGTAAGATACCTATTAAGCTCAGACCTCGCCTGAAGGACGAACTCGACAAAATGGAGAAATTAGGGATCATTATTCGCGAAGAGGGTCCCACGGACTGGGTGTCGAGCATTGTCATTGTCGAGAGGCCAAACAATAGTTTGAGGTTATGCCTAGATCCATTTTATCTAAACAAAGCTGTGCGCCGTTCACACTTCCAACTACCTACGTTGGAAGAAATAGTTAGTGACTTAGAAGGTGCTAAATATTTCTCAAAGTTAGATGCGCAAAAGGGATTTTGGATGCTACAGCTAGACTCTCCTAGTTCAAGGCTCTGCACCTTCTCCACGCCATTTGGCAGATACCGTTTTCTTAGAATGCCTTTTGGTATAAAGTCAGCTAGCGAAATATTTCACTGTGAGATGGCAAAAATATTTCAAACCGAAGGAGTAGCAGTTTATATTGATGACCTGTTGGTCTATGGCAAAACGCGGGAAGAGCATGATGCTCGTCTAGAAGAGGTAATAAAAAGGGCAGAGAGTAATGGGGTAAAATTCAACAAAGAAAAATGCATTTTCGGTGTCACTGAAATATCATTTTTGGGACATATATTTGACGCAAACGGCATGAGGCCGGACAATAATCGCGTCAAGGCAATAATGGATATCGCACAACCAAAAAACAAAAAAGAGTTAGAGCGTTTTCTGGGCATAACAAATTATCTCGCTAGGTTTATCCCAAACTTTACAGATGAGACAGTACCGCTGCGTGCTCTTTTAAAACAAGACCATGAATTCGAGTGGTGCAAAACGCATGAGAACTGTTTCAACACAATAAAGAAGAAAATTAGCAGAGCACCAGTATTAAGATACTACTCCCCACGCGAGGACGTAACTTTGTCGGTTGATGCAAGCTCTTACGGACTGGGCGCCTGCCTTTTACAGGGCGGACAGCCGATAGCGTATGCGTCACGCACTCTCACCCCAAATGAGAGTAGATGGGCTCAAATAGAAAAGGAGCTTTTAGCGATCGTTTTCGGATGCACGAGGTTCCATCAGTACATCTATGGACATGACCTAATTACGGTTGAAACTGACCATAAACCGTTAGAGTCCATTTTCAAAAAACCACTTAACGACACCCCCTCGCGTCTGCAGCGCATGTTATTAAAATTACAAGCTTACACGTTAAAAATAAAATACAAACCTGGTAAACATATGCACATTGCTGATGCGTTATCGCGAGCACCAATTGAAAATGGATCGAATAAGGAGATGTTTGATGACGTCACCATTCATGTCAACAGTTTACTCCAAAACGTATCTGTTACACAGGATAAATTAGAGGCCATAAGGAACGAAACAAAAAAAGATGAGAGTTTACAATACGTACTAAAATACTATGAGGACGGATGGCCCGAAGTGAAAGAAAACATACACGACTTAGCCAAGCAATTTTGGACCATTCGTAGCGATATACACGCGATCAATGGTATATTATTTCGGAATCACCAAATAATTATACCAAAATCGCTGCGCAAAGAGTTACTCGACAGGGTTCATGAGGGTCACTTAGGGATTGAGAAAAGTAAGAGGCGGGCCCGAGATGTCATATGGTGGCCCGGCATCGGCAGCGAGGTGGAGCAGCTGGTGCAGCGCTGCGACACGTGCCAGCGCCACCGCGCCGCACAGCGCCGCGAGCCGCTCGAGCCGCATGCGCGCCCCACCCTGCCTTGGCAGGTGTTGGCCACCGACATTTTTGAAATCAAACAGAAGCACTATCTACTTGTTGTGGACTATTATTCAAAATACTTCGAAGTTGCACCACTCCCAAACCTAACAAGTAGCATGGTTATAAACCAATTAAAAACTATATTCGCGAGACATGGCATTCCGCAAAAACTTGTTTCGGACAATGGTCGACAGTATTCCTCACACGAGTTTGAAAACTTCGCGTCAACCTGGGAATTTGAACATGTGACTAGCTCGCCGCTATATCCACGTTCAAATGGCCTCGCCGAACGGTTTGTACAAACCGTTAAACGTTTACTAATCAAAACGCAGGAACAAAAATGTGATTGGCAATTAGCGTTTCTTAATTTCAGAAATACTCCCATGGCAGGAGAAGACTATTCTCCGTCACAACTCTTAATGGGCAGGAGATTAAACACTCGTTTGCCAGCCACAGAGAATGCTCTTCTACCAAAAAACGTAAATCGCCATGAGTTGTTGCTTAAAAGAAACAATAACACAAATAAATCTAAAATACACTACGATCAAGGAACGCGTCAATTAAAATCACTGCAACCGGGTGAAAAAGTACGTATGCGAGATAACGGGGTATGGATTAAGGCCAAGGTCATAGGGACTGCTCGAGGAAGTCGGTCATATTGGCTAGAAACTGAAAATGGTGGCAGGTTTCGTAGAAACCGGGCACATATTCTCGAACAACCTCCAGACAGTGATTTGGTCGGCCCTAGTTCTAGGGCGCACATTTATCTGGATGATCCACCAGAGACAGAAACGTGCACAGATATGCCTGCTTCTGAGGTTAGTCATTCAGGCGAGAGGTCAACGTCTGATACGCTACAGGGCCATTATCAAACACGAAGTGGTCGAATAGTAAAGCCGCCAAAAAGATTACTTAATTGAAAATATGTAATATATAGATTCAGGTTAAAAAATATATATATGTATGTGCTTGCTTGTTACTTGTAGAATTTATTAATTAAGGTGTAAATTTTGTGTGAGGATTGGTGAAACGTAATTTTGTCTACTGAAATAAATAAAAATACGTAGCTGTTCGTACGAACTTATTGCCACAAGTATTAAGTTATTGTTTGGGGATTGGTGGTCTGTAATTGCTATATTTGTAAAATCTTTATTGGGGGTTTTGGTCACATTCATTCACACTGTGACATTGTGACTTATTTACTTATATTCCTCCCAGTGAATTTATATAGAAGTTAAATGTTTTTACTATGTTATTATAATGAGAAAGATGTTAAAGTGGGTAACCTGAAATAAATCAGTCTTTGTAGAATCGTCAAGCAAGGTGTTTCACTTACTCAATCATAAACACAATAGTGTAGAACTCGCTGTGTGTGACAGGCAGGCAGCGAATTTTCGCCCCGACTATTATTCGTAGCGATTGCACTCGCTGTGTGTGACTGAAGCATAAGCAAATTTTTGGGAACCTGATCGGACTCTCCTAACCAAATTGTAGGTGAATCTGGACTTAAGTTAATAATGGACATAGTAGTGGTTTGAGCTGTACGAAGATTTTAACGCTGTTTCGACCTTGGATATATTTTTTGTTTTTAGTGGATTTTCCGAAGCATTGGATAGAGATTACAATAACTAGCTCCAGTTTCTCGTTCACTAACATTCTGTTAATATACTTTTGACCACTGTCAGTGAGACAAAGTGCATACAAACAAAAACTGACAGGTGTTAACAGTAGAAAAGTGGATTGTTATTGTACGAGAAACCCGGTGTTAGTGAGCAAACTCGAGGGGTACACCGGTCGGGAGTGAGGCGAAAATATTGTCTTCGGCGGCATATTTTCCCCGAAGTAACTTGTAGATAATAAGTTTGCGCCAAACAATAGACCGCGCTCGAACTCGATTAAGATCGAACCATCACAATATTGCGCGGGAATTTATTCCCTCTGGGAATTGGCACCGTTTTGAGAATTTATTTCTCTATGGATATGTCACTAGTACGCCATTCTATGAAATTGGGGAATATTCTGAATGTAGGCAGAGACTAGGGTTTGCCACTAGCCACGGTCCTAAATTTTCTTTTTCCATTCAGGTCAGTTTCGAGAATTTTTTATCTTGCTCTTTGCTAACTACAGTATGTACGTCTGGGACGTCTTTTACCGGCCCTTCCATCCACAATAATTCATATTAATAAAAATATTGATGATTTTTCTTTGCTGTGATGTGCGTAGTCTTAGAATCATATTGATAAAATATATTAATTTTTTTTTTGCTGCGATGGGCGTAGTCTTACAATCAAGGTGTTTAAAAATAAGGTTAAGTTTTGTCATTTTTTTTTTCATAAAAAATTCTGGCCAGTCATACATTGATACTAGGTTGCGCAATGAGGTCAGTGATAACTACTCCTTACAGCATTTGTACAAAAAATAAATCAATAGGTTTCAAATTCGAATTCCATCGATATTTTCTTTTGTTTCAAACCAGCTCACAAGCAGACGTTCCGTTTTCAAATAAAACCTGCCAGACTTTGCAGAAGTCGTCTGCAGAGTCCCATTTGCTGCATTAAGGCACCTTTTCGCCTCTGGAATAAAAAGCCATAACTTCCAAGAGCAGAAAGGCCCTGTCTACACGGACTGTCTTCGGGCATTAGGCACTACGTTGTGTTCGCAGCGGTGCAAGATACAATACAGTTGGGTAGAGAAAACCCGCTCCAGACGACTTCGAAGATGCTCGGATTACTTTGTTACGTGAAATCTTTCAGCATGAACAGAAAAGCGAAAAACTGGTACTAATAATGAAGTAACCATTTAAAGTCTGTCAATTACCTAAATGGAAACATTTACTTAATGGAAACTTAAACTTTATTTTCAGTTTGTGGTATTTAGTTTTTTAGGGTTCCGTACCCGAGGGGTGCCAAACGGGACCCTATTACTAAGACTCCACTGTTCATCTGTCTGTCTGTGTGTCTGTCTGTCTATCTGTCCGTCTGTCTGTCGGTCTGTCTTTTACTGGGCTGTATCTCATGAACCGTGATAGCTAGGCAGTTGAAATTTTCAGAGATGACGTATTTATGTTGCCGCTATAATAACAAATACTAAAAATAGAATAAAATAAATATTTAAGGGGGGCTCCGATACAACAAACGTTGTCAAAAGATAGCGCTTGCCATCTAGCGGCCGTCTATGTAACCTTCACAGCGCTAATGTCATGTCGTTAAATGTCAATGTTAAACGCTTCTTGTTGGTTTCTGCTGGTTGTTGTGGTTGGTGCTGTTCTCAAATTCGATCTTTGTCCGGAACGGACTTGACGTCGATTTCGGATTTGGTACGGAACCCTTCGTGTGCGAGTCCAACTCGCACTTGGCCGGTTTTTTTTTCAATGTTGCGCAATGTAGCGCATACTTGAATTAGTAAGCAGTTATCACTCTTTTCAGTAGTTATGTTTTCAGGTAGGTATTTGTATTAATATTATTTCATCATTTATGTAAATATAATATGCATTATAGTATGTCATTTGCAGGTGCGTAGACCCGTTTCAGATCGCCACTCCGACCCCCCAAGGTTTTCTGGAAGGAATCTCTCAAAGAGATAAGCTCGCCTTTGTATATGTATTCTATTTTGTTACCTTTACTGTATTATTTGTGTTCTAGTGTGTCCAATAAAGTACAATAATACTTATATGTCTTACGTACATAAAATTCAAGATTTATTAAGACAATACGACCATAGCCGGCTATCAACACAGATTACAATACTTAAGTAGATAAATACTCACTGTACTAATCGGCGGCATTGCAATGTACATCGATTGTCATAATAAATCATGGATTGTACTTTGATAAAATGCAGCCCAGTTAGATCGAAGGGAGGTGGCGTATAGCAATGGTGTCTTCCGTTGCGGAGGCTAAGATCAATTTTAGGTTTCTGAGTCAGCGAGAATCATCATCATCATCATCATCACCAGCCATTTGACGCCCGCTGCAGGACATAGGCCTCCCTCGTGGTTTTCCTAACCATAAAGGGTCTTGCCATAATCGCCACGCTCTGCAGGCGGGTTGGCGATCGCAGTATGCGGTTGGAATCTTAGGAAGACGCCGCTGCCCGTCTCCTGGTAACTGATTCCCTTAGTCGCTTTCTACGACATCCACGGAAGGAAATGGAGTGACGCTGTTCCGCATCCGGTGCCACACGGAAGAGCGAGAATGAAAGAAAGAAAAAGTTTTAGTGCAACAACTAACAGTTGTATAGTACACATTAACTGAAATTTAAGACAAAATAAATTATGGACAGTAAAAAGGAGACCGCAAACTTTGGCGCGGTGTCTCTGCTGCGGCAAATGACCGCTGACGCAGCATAGTGTTGCAGGTTCACACTCTGATTTTCAGTCCATAGTAACGAATTAATGAAGTGATACTTCTGTTTTCCTTTTCACTGTACGGTGCAACACACGAAATCCGCATAACACCGCGTATGAACGGCTCCACAGAGTAATTTATTGAATAGAGGGGACTAAAACGTGTCAGAGCGCGGTACATAAAGCTCGTAACTGCAGACGGACGGTGTTCTAGCTGCTTACGTTAACTGTTAAAAAAAATAGAAAAATATTTATTTCAGCAAAGATAAATGTTGTCGTTTCTGTAATATTGTGAATTATATAAGCAATGCGAGTGCGGTCAGAGTTAGGGTGCATTTTACGTTGTTATTTCACATTTTTAACAGTCCGATTTATAAAGACCTATTTAGAGGCTAAATATTTCACCCATGCCGTTACTTGCTCGGCTGCAAGTGATGTAAATTGCTTCGGTCAGATGTCGCTGCTTGTACGTAATACAGAGAAGTTTGTAAAGAGGCTCGAAATTTCATCGATGCTTGCACTTGCCATTAGCTCAGTTGGGAGAGCGCTGGCACGGTGAGCCAGAGATCGCGGGTTCAAGTCCCGGCATGGGTGGAAGTTTTAGCCTCTAAATAGGTTTTTAAGATTGTCCTTTTGTTATTTAATGTAATAAGTATTTTTTATTTGACTCTGTAGTTACTTTTTATTAACAACATGACAGCTATTTGTTTCCGTATTCAACAAGGAACCCGTATACGACGATATTGTAAGACAAATAATTGTCCAGTCCCTTTCTTTAATTAACAGTTTTACAGCCAGTAACAATCACGTCGACATAAATTTTTGAGAAACGAGATATCAAATACTCATTTGTCAAAATCCGTTATACCGATTAGGAGGTTATAAAGAAATATACATACAGGACACACATCATACATACATACATACACACATACCTAAAAAAGCCGCCCGGCTGCCAGTACGGCCTGCCAGAGCGACGCACAAATCGCCCCACACTCTGCGCCGACTATTTGTGCGTGAAATAGAAAGTCTGTGGCCCGATGCTGTGTGTCTCGGATTTGCATTTCAATTGACACACAGGCTCATGTAGGCTTGGTTCCGGGATGGATTCTCGGCCTGCAACATCGAGTAACTAAACAACTTAATATGACCTGTTTTGCCAGTGTAGTTGGAAGCAGCCAAGAACTGTAAAACTTGGTGCTTGGAAAGTGGCCGTAGTGCGCGGTCGTAGCATTAGTTGTTTGAAAAGAAATAAAGGGTTTCTTTTTCAATTTATACTTACTCTATCATAAGAAGTTAAATGAGACTTTTTGCTCTAAACGTAAATAAGCACCGTAATTTCTAGCTGTAGATGGTACGCAATTCACTTTTTTTTTTCTTGTACCATATTTTTTCAAGTTAAGTCTAGTTGATTTATTCGAAGTCGGGCCAACAATACCCATGGATCATGGTCTAACAAGCACACGCTGCGTGCGTTTTTGCAAGGTGCGATGTATCGCATGAATGGGTGGAGATTACATTTTTTCGACCGGCCTGAGGCTAAAAAATACAATCACTGAAACGGTAACGAGATACATGTCCTACAAGCATTTGTTAGTAAAATTGCCATAATATGTTTTTTTTTTGTTTTAGACAGACTTGGCTTTTGGGTTGAGCAAAACTGGTATTAGATTTGTATGTAAGGTGAGCCTATGAGGTTTGATTATATTAATTTGTTCAAGGACGTCTTTAGTTCTTCTGTTTTTATTCAACAACAAATTTTTACAAACAATCGTCGAAGTACGAGTCGGACTCACGGATGAAGGGTTCCGTACTATTATCTATACAACATTAGACACAAAGATCGAGAAAAAACGGCAAAAAATCACGTATGTTGTATGGGAGCCCCCCTTTATTATTTATTTTATTTTAATTTAATTATTTATTTTGAAATCAAATATAAAACTAAATATTCTGTGAATATTTCAAGCGTTTACCTGTTGCGGTTATCAATATCGAACAAAAACGGCAAAAATAATTAAGTTTCTTGTATGGGAGCCCCCCTTAAATATTTATTTTAGTATTTTTTGTCATAGCGGCAACAGAAACACAATCATCTGTGAAAATTTCAATTGCCTAGCTATCACAGTTCATGAGATACAGCCTGGTAATAGACAGACAGACAGACGGACAGTGAAGTCTTAGTAATAGGGTGCCGTTGGGCACCCTTCGGGTACGGAACCCTAAAAAGGCAGGAGAGACCATTATTAATACTTCAAAAAGAGCTACAATATTAAATTTTTGTCCTGACTGCTTAGTACTTAATTATCACATATCGGGTTTTTGTAATATGTAGCTATTTCAGTTATTTATTTTGTCTTTATTTTTATTTTAACGCCATCTAGTGATAACTAGGAAGACTAGACATTTAGTGCCATCTAGTGACTTTGAACGGAAGTTCTTGCAAAATAAATCGGAAATTTTATAATTTTTCATCCAATTTATGCTGATTTAATAATTTCAGTCTATATTACCCGTACAATTATGGCAAATTGATTAAGATCTTGATTGTCAAAATTTTACCATTAGTTAAGGAGTTATGAGGGAACATAGAATCGGTTATACTAACATATAACTCAAACTTATTTTCCTATATACCTGTTATACATACTAGCCAAATACATTCTTACGCTTCATTTGGGTAACCCTTCACAATCGGGTAAAACAAATCCATTTGAAAAGGACATTTGGAATAACGAAACCTTTAACATCCCCTTAGCATAGGGTATCCTAGTTTGGGACCAGGACAAGAGATTGTGTTGTGTGGGAGTTGTTATTATTTTATCTAAGCATAATCAGCCTATATGCGTCCCACTGTAGGGCACATTCCTTCTCTCAGGGAGAGAGTATGGGCTTAATCACCACGCGTGCCCACCGCGGATTGGCGATTTCAAGCGCCGAGGTATGTGAATAGCTCAGACACTCAGGTTTCCTCACGATGTTTTCCTTCGCCGTTAGCGCATTTTATATAAGAATACCTTTAAACGAGCACTTCATGTATATATATATATATATATATATATATATATATATATATATATATATATAATATAATATAACATCAGAACCTCGGAAACGGCTCCAACGATTTTCATGAAATTTAGTATGCAGGGGGTTTCGGGTTTCGTTTTTAGAAAACGTCGTTTTAACTGTGTTTTCAGGCAGTGAAAAACTGCTACAATATAATTAGAATACGAAGGTAAATTTCGCCACGATCTACAAGGTTGTAATAGCTCAGGTGGATTATCGGGCGGTCCCAAAACAAGAACACCGCGGTTCGAGTCCAGAGTCCGGTTATTTTTTTCCCTTTTTTCCCCCTTTTTTCATCGTATCTAAAATCGGGCGGTCCCAAAACAAGAACACCGCGGTTCGAGTCCGGAGTCCGCTTATTTTTTCCCTTTTTTCCCCCTTTTTTCATCGTATCTAAATATAATTTTCAAAAAACACGATTAACAAACAAAATACCGAGGAAAGCTCGGTATCCAGGTCCTTATACCAAAGGCTTTTTGTAAACAACATCTATATACTGGCACACTTATAAATAGTACAGTTTTACGTTACTAGAAAAGGAGATAAATATTACCGCAAATAGTTGTGAATGTTTCTGAGCCCTCAAAGAACATTCTACAGCGAATACCAAGTGTAATGCAGAGTCAATTTCCGCCACAGAGTATAAATCTCGTAGACAAGTCATACCGCTCATCTCAGAGGGGAAATACAGAGACCCCGGTATAGTGACTTGAATTTATCGTCGGGTTTACTTTAGAACGACTTCGGACGGATTTTTGTTGAGTCTTCTTAAGGAATTGAGCAG
Organism: Yponomeuta malinellus; assembly: GCA_947308005.1. Lineage (NCBI taxonomy): Eukaryota > Metazoa > Arthropoda > Insecta > Lepidoptera > Yponomeutidae > Yponomeuta > Yponomeuta malinellus. Next base: position 2,718,149 of record OX370998.1, read on the forward strand.
TGTAAAAAATTTCGAACGGACCTTTTGCGATAATAATGCCTTGTTTTCATTTAGAATATTCTTTAATAAAGATTTCATTCGCTTGTCTGTTGCAATCAAAAGATTGATAAACAACGGCCAAATTGTTATGAAATTTATGGGTGATTATTTTTTCTTGTAATCATTAAACTTTTCTTATACGCAACATTGTTATTTAATTAATTTTGAGTTAATCAATCAATCGGCCTGCAGTCGTCCACTGCTAGACACAGGCTTCCCCAAGGCACATTACTTTATATCTTTCCTCAGCCATCTTCATCCAGCCGCCAAGCTGGTAGGCTTACTGGCCTTTCCAGAAACATACATATTATTTAGCGCAAAAAGAAATAATCCTACTTTCTCTTCGCTGTACTCATTCCAGTTTTACCTTTAAACGTAAACACAACTTTGTAACTGGAAAGTTTTTGAAAGCAAAAAACATATCGCTTACTCCTGCTAATTAACTGAAATGAAAATGGTTACCTATAACCTACTTTTGTACCTCCATCTATTCGTTCCCAAAATGTTTTAATCACCACGACATTTTAACGACCCGAAGTAACCTTTAACGGTATCTGGACAAGAGCTATATTTGTCGGTGTATTTAAAAAGAGGTTTTAATAATGTTTTCAGTTTTTATAAAGCGTCGGAATCGTTTTCACCACTGCCAGTTGCCACATGATGTGGGGAGGGAGCGAAAATTTATTATTTCGCTAGGAAAAGCCCGTGGCTTTAGGCTGGAGAATACTTTTTATAATTCATGCCCTACTTGGAATTGGTGAAGTCTCCCGATGTAGCACTAGTCCACCGATTCAAAGATTCTTTGATGAACAACTAAGAAAGAATTGAGGTAAATGACATAACCAAAAGATTAGGAGTCCTACGCTGCACTGCTAATTTTAATTTAATTTTTAAATAAAATAAAATTAAAAATTAAAGTAAATTAGCAGTGCAGTGTAGGACGACCAGCCACAAGATGGACAGATGACCTTATCCAAGTGGCAGGAAGACGCTGGATGCAAGCCGCTTCCAACCGGTCTTTTTGAAAATAAATCCATGGAGGAGGCCTATGTCCAGCAGTGGACTTCTTATGGCTGAATGATCATGATGATGATGAATAGGTTAGCAAGTTTAAGTGGCAGTAGGCTGGTCACATCTGCGGTCTGATGGGGTTTGAAGGTTCTCAAGCTTAGACAAAAAACAGGTAAGCGCACGAATAAGCAAGCGGCTGGATGAGGATGCCGAGGACAGAATCAAGTGGCGTGCCTTGGGGTAGGATTATGTCCAGCAATTGGCGAATACTGGCTGAAAGATTGATTAAACTACCTGTTAGCAGTGTCTATATGAGCGTGGTAGCCTAGTGGGTAGAACATTGGACTCGGAGGCGAGAGACCCAGATTCGATTCCCAGTGCGAGCATGTACGTACGACTTGGTTTTCTAAGCGGTTTTCTGTGAATTTATTTATTTAATTTAATTTTACTTTATTTAATTAGGACAACTAGTAGCTAGTGCATTAATTCATCATAAATTATAAAACTTAGGGTTTTAACGTAAGTGCCTAGCCTATTAAGGTTGCCACAACATGCACCTTTGCTAGTGACTAAGTTAACTTAAAATTTATGTCTAATTTTATAAATCTAAAACTAAGCTATACAAGTAAACTAAATTTAGTTGAAAATAATAAAATATTACGTAGGTAGGTACTGCTGATTTAAAAATATGCTTGATTTTTTCGTAAATGTATAAACATGATCAGAGAAGATGTCGACAGAGAAAGCTGACAATTTATTGTACAGTCGCAAGAGACGAGGCATTGTAGCGTTGTGTTTAAGATTGGTTTTGGAACAAGGCGGGTTATAGTAGCAACACCAATTGCTAGCGGTGCAGGAAAACATCGTGAGGAAACCTGAGTGTTTGAGCTCTTTACATAACGCGGGGACGCGTGGTGATTAAACCCATACTCTCTCCCTGAGAGAAGGCCTGCGCCCTACAGTGGGACGTATATAGGCTGCTTATGTAACAGTTTCCAGTTGGAAATTTTACATACCTTATAAAAAAATGTGGTTAGTGTGTACTAGCGTACAGAAGAAAAGTGCCAGTAAGGGCCCTCGCCCACAGGAACTTTTTGTAGCGATGCAGTGGCGATGCTGTCGCGCGTTCGCGTCGATACAGTCGCGATGCGGGCGCTAGTTGTGTACCCTCGCCCACCGTAAACACGGTTCAGTCGCGATGCAAACGCGATACCGTCGCGCTTCTGTCGCGATGCAATTGCGATTCAGTAACGGAACCAAAATGCCTGCGATCGCTACAGTTGCAAGATGGACTCTGTTGGACCGATGGACAACAGCACTCTCGATCTCTCTGTGTTGCACTACTCATGCGCCGCCCTTCCTCCGTTCTCCTCCCGATATCTTCGGATACGCTCGCGCGTTTGCATCGATACAGTCGCGATGCTGTATCGCGTTAGTAGCGCGTTGGCATCGCTTCTGCAGCGCGTTGCAAATGAGACTAAAGCGCGTTCGTAGCGATGCTGTTGGGCGTTTACGAAACGCGCGACAGTATCACTACAAAAAGTCGCCGTGGGCGAGGGCCCTAAGACTCGCGCCCTTAGGGCCCTAATAAGCTATTACAAACTTCGTTTTGCAGTTGAAAAGTATGTATTTCCTTGCGACCTAATTACAAGTATAAGTTTTTTTCTTATGTAAAATTAATATCTACTTGATTATGTGTGGTTTATGGATCTTTTTTCTTTATTTGTCCTATAACATCTTGCTTCATGCCGAATTTTATGATACTAGATTAAGAAGAAGTACTCTGTACGATACTGAAATGTGACATAAAGTCATATCTCTTGATTGCATTAACTTAGAAGCTTGATATTTTTACAACTTTAAGAAACCATAAAATTGTTTTTTTTTTTGTAATCATTCAAATCGAATATCTTTATCTGTCCCGAGAAAAAAGAACAGATAGGACCGTCTTAAGTATAGACGGACGGACAGGATATAAATATTTTCTCGGCAGTATGGCACTATTCGTCACCAGCACCGTTTTTTTTATTTATGTTTATAATACTACCTACCTTTGCCCTGGGTCACAACTTAAACGGCCTTTGACGCTGCACCAGCTCAGTCAAATGAGTAAGCAACTCGGCTTGAAGTGTAGGCTATAAAAACGCGCAGTTTTATAGTGATTTAGTTTTAATGACGTGACATGAACGCTTGGTTTTTTTTTTGCATTCCATTGATAAAGGCTGGAAAACTGGATTTTCTCGAACTCGCCAGATTTTGTACAAGCATGACATTTTAAATACTGTACAAAATATGCGCTTTTAATTTGTGTTTCTTTTCATGGTAGTTTTGTAACACACCTAAGTTTTGTACGTGTCAGAAAATAAGCAGCATAAGTGTGTAGGGCACAGGCCTTCTCTCAACGAGAGGTGGAGAGTATAGTCTTAATGACTACGCGTGCCCACCGTGGACTGGCGATTTAAAGATTTGTGAACAGCTCAGATAGTCCGGTTCCGTCACAATGTTTTATGATACTAATTTACAATTTGTACTGCCTTACAAATTTTGTAAATTTATATAAAACTAACTGACTCTGCAAACGTTGTTTTGCTCTATTAATTAAATTACGACCTAGTAAAGTAAGTAAGTAAATTATTTATTTGATACTCAAATCTTAATATCTATAACAATACAAATTCAGATCAACAGTTGGGTTAGATTTGGCACCAAATTGGTCTCCACTCAGCATCATGCCGTGGCCGGTAGCGACCACGACGCTGGTTTTCAGTGGTTACCATTTACGGCACAAACAAAGAAAAAGAAACTTAAATACATCAATACATTTATGAAAATATTATGTACGTTAGAAAAAAAATATCAAAGACTTCGACCTATTCTCAGATCTACTAAACACAAAAAAAAAAGTCATAAACATCGCTGAAGCCGTTTCGGAGCAGTTCGATGACAAACATTGTAACACGAATTTTTTATATTTCAGATACCTAACGTAGAAAATAAGTAAATAACTGACGGCGGTATGGTATAGTAACCCAGTATCTCTATGTTGTTGTATTAACAGCCGTTTCATATATTCAATCCATCGATAGGCCGATAGTAAAGTTGATATTTGTAGTATTTGAGGTCACAACCTCAGCACAATGCTGAGTCAGATGCCGTTTTGAGACACCACAAGATGCACTCTGACGCTCTGACTTTGGCTTGTCCTATCTTGTATTTATTTGACTGTTATGCCTTTTCTTTCTTGTGATGTGTTTATTTGTCGCAATAAATGTCTTTCTTTATGTTCTTTCTATATAAATATGTAGAAGACATGTAAATTTTTAACTGCCTTATACATTGGTGGTTTATTGGAAATAAAAAGAAAATGAAAATAGTGATATTACCAGACAGCTCATTGTGTTGGAATAGATAAAACGGCACTATTAATTAATCAACTTTGTTTATGACGAACGAAATAATTCTTCGAAACTCTCCACCCCTACACCAAAATTAACTTTGTTTACTTATTAACATTGATGCATGTTAGGAATGTAATTTTTTTTTTCTCGCCTATACCATAGTGTGGGGTATCGTTGGATTGGTCGTTTAAAAATATAGTGGGTGTAGAAAGATAATTTTTTCATATAAGAATAAGAATAAGACTAAGAATAAGAATAAACTTTATTTGGTAGTTTACGAAACACTAAGCTTTAAAGCGCAAATTTTTGTCCGAGTAGGGCGTCCTCCCCTCTCTGGGCTACACGGTTGATTGTAGAAATGTGAAAAAAATCGGGGTAGTGGCACACATAATAAACTTAAAAGGAAAACTAAAATATAGGTTGGTTGTCCATTACTCGTTAACAAAGTAGGTTTTGCAAGTTAATGGGCAATAGGCGACCAACTAATAAAAGGAAAATTTCCTACAAAATTCATTGAGCATGATGTTGATCAAGTTATTAGTTCTGTAAAGCAGAAAATCCCCTTTTTCTACCCAATCCTACACTGCACGTAGCTCGACACGCGTTTGGCCGGTTTTCTTGTTCAATATTTTTTTAAGTCATACGATATTTCTATAATCACGATATATAATTAATAAAATCATTTTTATGCAAGTTACGTATTATGAGTCGAAATATTTCTGCGTCACACGGCCCAATACTCTCAGCCTGTATTGGGATACAAAAAAAAAACACAACTCACTAAAGCGTACTTTGAAAGTAAAAAGTACCACCCGACTGCCAATTCCGACTCGATACCGACTAGATGGCAACTCGAGGACATCTCGTTTTGAGTGCGGGATGAAACGGGACGCGCCGCGCTTCAAGCGAGTGTTTCTCAAGTGGTACGCTTGTTTAAAAACAAAGAAAGAACGGCCAAGGTTGAGTCGGTTTAAGAAGAAAGTTCCGTTGATCCGGACCACTAGGGCGCTGCAGTGTCTGGGACATTGTTGTTCACATGGAGATATATGCCCAGCACCTATACTATCCTGACAGCTTAGTCAGCCTAGCCCACAGGAAAGACAAGTCAATACGTTTGGCGCCAACCAAGCCGCAGATTTCCTCATGATGTTAGCGTGTGGTATTGCTACTACAAATTTGCAGATGTACGTAACTTTGAAACTAAACATAGTCATAGGTACATGCCCGCACTGGGAATCGAACCTGAGTTTCCCGCTTCCGAGTCAATTGTTCTACCCACGGGGCTACCACCGCTTTTTTTTGAGAGTGACAACATAGCTGTGGTAAATGTAAAGGGATTCTGACTTAAGCCGGGTTTATTATGCTCGGACCGTGTGCGTACAGTTTTAGTTGATTATGACGACGGTCAGTGCGCTCGGACCGAGTGCGTACAGGGTCCGAGCGTACTAAGACCATCAAAACCCGGCTTTGGCATGTATTGAAAATTTGATAAGCCTTCAGCGCTGATATTCTGACGTTACCCGGTATGTGTGGCATGCAGTGCCCAGAGAAAGCCAAGGTGAGGTGGTCAAACTAAAAAAAAAACATTTTTCAGTTTCAAAAACTTTATTAACTTAACACCGGATAAACTTACCTGGTTTTTTTCGGAAGAGTCCGACCAGGTTCAAATACTTAGTTGTCTAGTAAAAATGTAGTTGATGACACCACTGCGTTTTTTTCATCATCATCATCGTCAGCCATTTGACGCCCACTGCAGGACATAGGCCTCCCTCATGGTTTTCATAACCATGAGGAGTTTTGCCATAATCGCCACGTTTGGCAGGCGGGTTGGCGATCGCAGTATGTTGGAATCTCAGGAAGACCCTGCTGCCAGTCTCCTGGTAATTTATTTCCTTCGTCGCCTTCTACGACATACACGGGAGGAAATGGAGTGACGCTATTCTTAATCCGGTGCCACACGGACGCATTTTTTTTAAATATTAAGCTATACCAACAAGATACATCACAGAAATAAAATAAGCAGGTAAGTGACATAATATGCACAGCAACAGAAAAAAAATTAAATACACAACAGACAAAACGAATAAATTAAATAAGACTATAGATGTAGCCTGTGGTGTATCTAAGTTGCCACAAAAGGCAGCAGACTCAGCGTTGTGCTCAGGAAGTGATCCCTCAGCGCTGATTTTCAGTCAGTGCGCATGCAATGGCTCATTAAAGTTGACTAAGCGGATGAAATTTATCAGGTTCATGGCAAGTAGCAAATCCTATTCTGTGCTTACCTCTTCTAGAGTTATGAGATGTCGTTAGGTTTGTTTTCCTTCATTCTTGATCGGGAACCCTAAAATGGGAAGCGAATAAGAGACGCACTTTGAGGCGGTTTGCGAATTTCATAAGGTAGTTTCTGAGTACCTCACCTCAGTCCCACCCACTCAATCCCAACAAAGAATCAAAATTTTACAGAATGAAAGATTACCAGACATATTCGTAGCACGGTAGCGCTACGCGACTGCCGCGTGGCTACGAAATATTTGCTACGGCGTAGTAAGACACGTAGCACAAATCGTAACGAAACAAGATTTTCTAAGCACAGTTAACGAAAGCATTTAATTAAATGTTGCCTTTCGCTCAAATAATACTACACCTTTTTTTGTGAATGGGAGGCAAACATTATGTTTTTAAATACTGTCTTTAAGTAATCGTATCATACTTATATTACACTTATTGTCATCATCATCATCAATCAGCCACAAGAAGTCCACTGCTGGACATAAGCCTCCTCCATGCATTACCAAAAAGACCTGTTGGAAGCGGCTTGCATCCAGCGTCTTCCTGCCACTTGGATGAGGTCATCTGTCCATCTTGTGGCTGGTCGTCCTACGCTGCGCTGGCCGATATGTGGTCTCCATTCGAGAACTTTTCTGCCCCATCGGCCATCAGTTCTGCGTGCTATGTGCCCCGCCCACTGCCACATATTGTACTTAGTACTAAACACTACAACTACTAAACTACCATTCCTACTACTATACCACGAATCTACTGCTACAAAAAATGACGATTGATTAATTGAAGTGACTAGAATTGAGAAAGGAAAGTTACGTTGGTTTGGACATATGGAATGAAGAATGAGAGAATGACACACATTCATCGAGTGGATGCGCCGGTAAGGGACGTCCCAGGAGGATAAACTTTGAGCAAATAAGGGATGTTTTAGAAAAGGGCAAGATAAAAAGTACCCGAAACCTTCGTGCATGCATGCAACGACTAATGAATTTTGATGAAGCGAAACTGAATTGCTAGGATCGTGGCAAGTGGCAGATCCTGGTCTCTGCCTACCCCTCTTTGATACAAGCGTGAGTTTATGTTATTTTAAGTTGGATTATGAAAAGTATTAGTGGAAGAGAAAAAAATACCACGTTTATTTATCTTTTACCATGGCCTCTCCGATTATATTAAAAAATTGTTTACTGCAATTTATCCATTGCTTATATTTTATTGTAAGATATGGTCTGGAAGTAAGCCATGTTTCTGAAGACTTTTGAGAAGAAATAACACATTCATTACTATATACATTCACATTCTACATGCAATCATGAAAGTCCCAAAAAACGTTTCCATAACAGCAAAATTTACGCATACGTGAATTTGAGAAGACCCTTTCTACCCAATTACTTATTATATAAATTGTCATGCACACTGCCCGTCCTAATGACGGGGGTGTTTGAATGCCTTCGAATTTGCGGTATGTAAGTTATGGACATGTTTCGACTATTAAATATGCAAAGGGTGGGTTTATATTGACTAATAAAATTCTGGGAAAATTTCAACTTTAGGCCTATTTGGACCCCGGCATGTACCATTGACTTTATTTTTTAAGTTATGTATTTTGTCGATTTGTAGTGAGCAGCAAATACCACTCACTAATGGTGAAATTAAATGTCGTGTGCCCGAATGTGCCCGACAATTCACTCGAATCTAGCGAAAAATACGGTTCTTTTTTTGAATAGTTTCCATTGTTGAATAGTTTGTTGAATAGGATACAGGCCTAGCCTAGTTTGAGGACTGCCGGTAAACGCAATACATTTTATGTAATACCCTTCAATGATTATATTTATAAGCGACCTTAATTTGTATATCTTTTTGGAAATAAATAAAATTTACTTACTTACTTCTAATAGCTATTCAAAAAAGAACCGTATTTGTCGCAAGATTCGAGTGAATTGTCGGGCTCAAGCGCGACGTTGACGGCCCTTCCGATAATGTTGTATTTTTCATAATAAGGGCCCTGAATGCTTAAGGTTCACATACCTCAGCGTTTGAAATTTCAAATCATATGTAGGTACACGTGGTGGTTAATCCCATACTCTCACTCTCTGACAAAAAGCCTGTGCCCTACAGTGGAACGCATATAGGCCAGGAAAGTTTTCAACGCATCATATATATTTGAAAACCTATTTATACGCCAACTAATCTTAAGAGAAAAAGACTGGATTCGAAAAGCCCAAGACCAAAGTGAATGGCGTGCATTAGAAGAGACCTACACTCAGCATTGGGTGGCTATACGTTGAAGAAGAAGCTTAAGAGACATATTCGCTTACTTTTTTTTTGGTTGTATAATAAAGAGTTCTAATCTTATCTAATCCTTGGAGTTTTCATTTTTGTACTTCAAAATTTTCGTCTTTTCTCGACAGGTTTATCTCATATTAATAATAATATGAAGTAAAATTCACACCCTGTATGTAAACAATAATAACATCGACAATATTTTGACTTTCAGAGGATTTCGCAACGATGAATCCCACATTGTTGTCAAATCTTGACGTGGGTCAGCTGCCAGTGTCACAAATGATGTATCGTCATTTGTTACGCAAAATATAATACTGAGTTAGGTAGAACGGGACACGAGAGAGTGAGTTTCTAACATAAGTATTCGGTTCAGATAATAATAATAGCTACCATACAACACAATCACTGAAATTCTCTGGCTGAAATCTCTATTTATTTATTTACACCGGCACATAAATGAGTAGATAAATCAAACACAGGTTTATTATAATTTCTATTAATAACCCCCCCGCCCCCTCCCCTAAGTATAAGTTAATGTATTTCCCTAGGTTTACGAAAGTTTATTATTGTATTTCATCTTTTTCTTGCACTATCCGTCGCCAGTCTCTTCAATAGCAAAGTTTTGCTGGAAGAGAATGTTTCTTGCGTTAAGCACGCCCTTGTACAGTTACAATGTAATTAGTGCAATAAAGAAATTAAAAAAAACACTCACGTGCACACATACACACCCATACACAAATACATACACACACTCATGCATACACAGACAAACACACAAGCGCACACATACACAAACACAACATATTTGATCTCAAGACTGATTGTTTTATTAATTACTGTTTTATCAATTACCGGCTTGTTATCCTTATCAGAGTTTAGAATAGAAACTCTTTACTAATACAATGATGAAATACACAACTAATATTAAGTTTAATACAATATTATATTTTCCACTTCAAAGTACAGCCGTTTGATCTCAAGACTGATTGTTTTATTAATTACTGTTTTATCAATTACCGGCTTGTTTTCCTTATCAGAGTTTAGAATAGAAACACTTTACTTATACAATTATGAAATACACTAGGTTAACTAATATTAAGCTTAATACAATATTATATTTTTCACTTCAAAGTACAGACGTGTCGTAACTATAGACACTTCCACACAACAGCTTTGGGAGTAGGGAATGGCGGAAAATCAGCGCTACAGAATTTAACTAGTGTGTTAGCACCAGCTGAGTCATTTGCCTCACTAAGCTAGTTATAAATAAGTAACATAATGTGTTTAAGTACTTACTTACTCTAAACTAGATTGAGAATTATATTCTTTTTGGTGCACTAACCCGTGCTGAAGACCATTTAAAAAAACCTATTAGGCCTCTTTACGTAATACAGAGAAATTTGTAAAAAAATATGTTGTGGATGGGAGATAGTTCTTATTTCATAACACGATCTTATCTTAACCAGTTTAGCAGTTTTATGAAAACCAAGTCAAAAATAAAAATATGATAGACAAACAGTTTTCTCTATCACGCAATATTGTGTTCAGTTACTTATTCCATTAAGGTAATATGACAGGTACGTAATTAATTTGGCTAATAAGTAATTTGGAAGAAAAATAAGTGTTACATAGCTCCTGGAATCTGAAACATAGAGGTACCTGTTACTTTTCTCTCTTGGTGTACTATTTGACTATCTATGCCGCCTCTTCGTTTGTGTGGTTTTTGCATAAAATATATACAGTAAGCAGAGTACATTCATCCCACTGTAGGGCTCAGACCTTGGCCCTTATTATGAAGCAGCGACATGTTCGGAAGGGTTGCGCTTGAGCCCGAGAATTCACTCAAATCTAGCGACAAATACGGTTATTTTTGTGAATAGTTTCGATTAAAACTATTAACTATTGGCTAGATTTCAGTGAGTCGTCGGGCTCAAGCGCAACGTTGCAACCCTTCCGAACATATCGCTGCTTCATTATAAGCGCCCTGTGCTATGGTAACCTGGCAAGGTCATCACAAACATGAAAATACACTCAGACTGTGGCCATTTGACAAACGCACGGAGGAGTGTTCCTACTCGTTAATCTGTGGGTTAACCGACTTTGCAGTGTCACCAAATTATCATAGTCACAGACGTCGAATTGTCATAGTCAATCATGAATTGTAGTTCCATGCAATAGGGCCCTGTAGGATAACGAGGGTAAGCCAGTGGCTTCAAAGCCCAATTCCCTTCGAGTAACCACAAGATTGCAGATTAATCTCCGCTGGTCACCAAGGCGACACCTGTATTTAATTACAAGTACATTAATTAGAGTCGCAACGCCAGCCGTATCGAGGCCTCCATTCATCATTGAATATGGCCCATTCCATTCCGCATCATAATAGTAAAACCATTTATTTCAGGCAACAAAGCCCATACAATGCTGGTTTGCTGGTGATGTGTTGTTCACAGCATACACCGGCAATGCATTCTGAGTTGGTGAACATTTTTTGTTGCAACGAAGGTACAATAACCAAATTTTATTTGTTGTATAATTGTTTTTATTTTGTCACTGTTGTTGTAATACATATATAATTTAAAATGTTGGTATAAAACAAATAAATACATTATTAATCTAGATCTGGAAGCTGAGTCAATTGTAATTAGGTATATAAATTATGTAATTTTTTTAAGTGTGTGCTTTTGTAGCAATGTAAATAAATATTTTCTTTCTTTCTTTCAACGAATAGGTACCTTAACCCTAATTATAAATCATCATCAACCCATTATGTCCCCACCGAGGGGCACGGGTCTCTTCCCTGAGGAAGGTATAGGCCATACTCCACCACGGGGGCCAAGTCCGGAATGGTAGTGAATAAAATACAACATATAAAAAAAGTAAAGTTACAAAAATTACAAAAAAAAGTTATCTTATAGCCACCATCTACCACCATTCACCAGCTTTCCATGCTTCCTTACCTGATCATCTGATCCATCTAAGGCCAATTAATATAGAAGTGAAGTTCTCGTCTACTCGCCAGTAGCTCGCTCACTGCGCCCAGCGTTCCGGGGATTTCCGTAAGTCGTACAAGTACAATTCATATCTTTCTCTCCCTCTCAAAGACTTAATCTGAGTGTTTGTGATATCCTTGGGTTACGATAGCATAGGATGGTAATACATGAGTTATGTGCAGGAATAGCTGCCCGCAAAGAAAAGAAATCTTAAACATCGATCTCGAAGAACAAAACTAAAAGAATCTTAAAAATATGCTCGAAGAAATAAACTAGTTTATTTCTTCGAGCATATTTTTAGGATTCCGTAGTTGATTTTTTCTATCACTAGTTTTGAAGCACTCTGGAAAGAACCCTGCATTCATCATTGAATAATAACGCAATTAATATTAATTTCCGATGTCTAGATATGGTGGGGTGACCACGTTTCGAACCCGCAAAAGTCTTCTATTTACTTTATTTTATACCCCTATTTTAATATAGGCATGTTGCTCCCGCGAATCCGTTCGCGTAGATTTAAGAAAACAGTATTGCAATTCATGGAAATGAACAATATCAATTAAGTAATGGTTTATAATATAGATTTATATAGATTGCGAAGCGAAGCGAAGTAATGTACCTACATTGAATAGTCATAGTAATATTTTAATTTTAGTTCTATGAAATAGAGCCCAGGTTATTAAATAATGTTTCACGACAATTTTGCTAGTCAGTTGCGAGGGAAAGTTGTCGTGAAAATGAAGATAATATGGAGATCTCTAGTCCATTTTTCTCCGTAAAAATCCAAATTTTCCTTTCTACATAACGATCACACTTGAAATGGACACTTCTATGTTTAATTTCTAACGAATACGAAGTCGCCGTTTCTGCGTTGTAATAAATAAAATTTTTAGTTGGTAGATTTATAAAATTAGACATAAATTTTAAGTTAACTTAATCACTAGCAAAGGTGCATGCTGTTGCAACCTTAATAGGCTAGGCACGTAGGCACTTACCTTATAACCCTTTAATTTTTATAATTTATAATGTATTGAATCGCTCGTAGCCCCGGCTGCCTGAGTGATCTTAAACGATCACGAGGGTTAAGCAACACTGGGCGCGTTCAGTGCGTGGATGGGTCGCCGTCTATGCCTAACGCTAGTGGCATTTTTCCGAGCGGTTCCGTGCTTCGCAAGGCACGTTAAGCTGTTGGTGCCGGCTGCCGTCGATAGATGGCAGTCGTTAAGCCAAGTCGGAGGCCTTAGGGCGGCTTGACAACTTCTGACAGTAGAGGAGCCACTAGTCTACAAGCCTCCACCAATCCGGACTTGGCCCCCGTGGTGGAGTATGGCCTATACCTTCCTCAGGGAAGAGACCCGTGCCCCTCGGTGGGGACATAATGGGTTGATGATGAATGTATTAGTATACTAGCTACTGGTTGTCCTAATTACATAACATAAAACATAAATAACATAAATGTCTGTCTTACAATCCAAAAGATCCGGTTTAATCACCGGCATATACCAATGATTTTTCTTTAATAACTAAATATAATTATTAGCAGCCGTGTGATTATGATGGATAACGGCAAACCCCGGGAGCCACGATAAATCATTACGGGTCCAAGGCGCGCGCGCAACAAGCGTGAAAAAAGCAATTTCTTAGCACATCGGTACACTGCATCCGGCTGTGTTATTAAGCTAACAAGACTAAAACGAGGCAGAAAATAGTGGGCCTATATACTTAATTGATTGAGTATACAGCAAAGATTTTTTAAACCGTTTAGAGACTAGATTTTAGCGATTTTCGAGACAAAACGTTCGTAAGCACTGCACGTTATTAACTTAATTAGGTTTACTATTTATTGTCCGCTTAGACGTCCAAACTGACATATTTCGACCAAATAGAGGATGTATTAGCAAAGGGCAAGATAAAATGTATCTGAAACCGGCGTGCGTGCATGCAATGATTAATGAATATTGATGAAGCGAAAGTGATCTGTCAGGATATTGGCAAGTGGCTGTCCCTGGTCTCTGCGTACCCCTCTGGGATACGGGCGTGAGTGTGTGTTATGTATACTATTTATTAATTTATATGGCCTTAAATGTAATGATACGGCGACGCGTAGCTGCAGCTTGCTCCATAGTAATTTTTGTATGGCTCAAGATAAAATGCCTTATTTATAAAAACACGATTCATCTAAAACCAATCTAAGACTCTGTTTATTTAACCATAGACAACAATACCTACCCAATACATAACGATTAAAAAAATATAATAGTTTTTTTATTAAAACAGAGTTTTAAAAAATTTGTTGTAAATTTTAAGGGAAACAAACTGTAGATATAGGAGCAAAAAACAACATACTTTTTTACACCCACTGAGTACAAAAAACAAATTTATGCTCACCATAAAATGCGATATTGTACATACTTTTGGAAAATTTCGAAAAAATATAGTACTTGTTGCCGGAATTCGTTGCCTCTCGCCAAGGCGTGACAAACACCGAGTCGACAAGAGACACCACGGCTATTCATACACACAGCAAAAAGATACAACATTTTTTCTGTCGCGTCTTCGTCGAAACGACGAAGGTAGGTGTCTAGGGTTAATCGATGGCTACATCTTTTGCTTGTAAAATCTGCACCACAGACTATTTTAATCGGCGTTTTTTAAGTGTTTTAAGGAATCGAGTTTTTGTAAATACCACCGAAAATCTTTTTTCTTTGTGGTACTGATCACGGTTGCAGTGTATTCAAACACTTGGCTAGTTGGCGTAAAAAGAAATAATCACACTTTTCTTGGCTTAAATAAGGAATTAATTAGACTAGGAGGAAAAGCTCTCAACAAGTGTTTTTGCTAACAGGTTTCACCGAGCCAGATGGAATATCTACCAGCCACAAATTATTTGCTGGTTTTCTCTTCCTAAATAAATAAAAATCTTTGTAACAACTACGACGTGCCTACCTAAGTGAAAATAAAAGGAAAATAAGACGCGAATGAAGTTAACATTTTCTATAACCGAATGATTAAAGAAAAAAAAGGTTTCCTGTTTTATCCTATATTCCTACTAAATATTATAAATGTGAAAATTTGTGAAAATGTTTGAATGTATGTTATTCAATCACGCAATAACGACTGAACGGATTCACATGAAACTTGGCGTATAGATAGACAAAGACCTAATTTGAGACATAGCATACTTGATATCCCGGTAATGCGTTCCCGTGGGATAATATTTGTTTTAAGTTCAAAATAGATGGCGTTGTGCGAGCGAATGTTGTGTTTTAAAAATAGATGGCGTTGTGCAAGAATCGTATAAATGGATTCTGTGGCGGTACGAATTTTGCCGGGACAGCTAGTTTTACATATACAACAAAACGCTTCTATAACGTAAAGTTGTTTAAGAAGTTGTAAGTTAATAATCTATATTGCTTACGAAAGTTTTAGTTCAAAATTTGTTTCAAAGTGTCATATAAGTGCTATACTGGCTTTTAGTGAGACGTATATAGACTGAGTATGCTACATTAGTCTGTTCTTACGTGGAGCATGCTGCCTCGCTCGCACAATTTAACATTTTTAATGATTGAAATAAAATTAGTAAACTTTTAATAAAATTAATGTGATGTGAGGGTTTGATGCATAGTTAAATTTCGGACATTTCAATAACGTTTTTGTTTTCCTATAAGGAGTGCTTAACAAAGAAAAGTTATTTCCACAATTACTAATTTTGGAATCAAACTGTCTCAATCAAAATCTTAGTTTAGGATAAGAAAAATATGCCTTGAATATTCGCAATTTAATTATCCATCAAACCCTCAGACCACATTTATCAAAAGAATACTCATTTTATTCACTCTCTTATCCCCAGTTTCTCGTATACACTAATACGCTATTAATCTACTGTTAACAGCTGTCAATTGACCAAAGTGCATACAAAAAAAACCACTGACAGCTGTTAACAGTAGATTAACAGCTTGTTAGTGTACGAGAAACCGGGGGTAAATCATTGAAAATTAAATGTTAAATTGTGCGAGGGAGACAACATGATCCACGTAAGAACAGTCTTAACAATCGCTTTGACATGGTATAACCCGAGCGAACTGAATAGATACTCTGCGCAAAAGATGTCGCCTTTCTCGAAACGCCAAGTTAAGTTGCACGGGTAATATGGTATATATTACCCGAGTAACACATAGTAATGTGATTAGTGAGTCGACTACAAAATATGTCAATAAAACAGCATTTAAGGTGCATGTACCAATCTATCGATTAATTATGAATTTGGACGACTTATGCCTGCAACAAAGCCTCGACCAAATAGGGGACGTATTAGCAAAGGGGAAGATAAAAAAGTGCCCGAAACCGGCGGGCATGCATGTAACGACTTACGAGAGAATGTTGGTGAAGCGAATGAGGTCTCTCAGTGACCCAATGATCCCTCTAGGGGTACGAAATGTGACTATATGTATTCTTATTATAAACATTATATTTCATCATCATCATCATTCACCCACGAGAAATCCTCTTCTGGACATAGGCCTCTTCCATGGATTTCCAAAAAGACCGGTTGGAAGCGGCTTGCAACCAGCGTCTTCCTGCGACTTGGATGAGGTCTTCTGTCCATCTTATGGCTGGTCGTCCTATGCTGCGCTTGCCGATATTGTGGTCTCCATTCGAGAACTTTTCAGCCCAATCGGCCATCAGTTCTGCATGCTGTGTGCCCCGCCCACTGCCACCTCAACTTACTAATCCGCTGGGCTATGTTGATGATTCGATCTTGTACAGAAATTCGGAGCATAGCCCTTTCCATAGCTCGTTGCTTGACCTTTAGCTTTCTTGTGAGGCCCATTGTGAGAGACCATTACATTTCATTACATACAAACATTATATTTATTCGTATTATGTAAGTAGTACTATGTAGTGTACATTGTAAATAGTTTATTCTTGGTACAAAATTTCGTAAGTTTGTTACCTTGCTCTTATAAGTAATTTTAGTTTTTAGTTTTTTTATGGGTAGTGGCTGAAAATCAACGCTGCTGAGATCACTGCACTGACTTGGTTCCATAATGCTGAGCCTCGACCCTTTGTCTTAATAATATGCCAATAAATGCTTTCTGTTTCCATTTCTTTATTCTATTTCTTATGTTGTGCGATAGAAATAGAAAATGTTCATTTGTCTTCAACATAGTAAGGCACAATAATCAGTCACTGATGTTAAGTCTGCAACAGCATTGTAGTAATTTAGCCACTGATGATTGTCATGTTACCATTATTGGCCTGAAAGTGCCAGGATACTCTCATTGTAATGAGATTTGTGCTGAAAAAAGGTCGCCCGACAGTCCGTCTGTCTTATAAATCACTTTACATCTCCCCGCCGGAAAACTTTTCAATTACAAGCCGGGGTGTGGGCAGAGCTACGAAACATGGAAAGCTGATGGATGTCCTACTATAAGAGTGCTTGGCTTCCACTGACCTCCATGAAGTACTTTTACACTCTATAATGAACTCTGTGATTTCCACCATTTTCGTGGGCATCACATTGAGCAAATTGACACCGAGGTCACTGAACGCCAGAGTTTTTGTTGACCTTCTATTTTATGTAATAATCCTTTCAAACGCGAAATAAGTAAAACGACAAATAAACCGAGAAACTGTAATGACTTACTTGACTTAATGTCCTATACCTATCCCCTAGATATTACGTGTGGCGCCGGATTAAGAATAGCGTTACTCCATTTCCTTCCGTGGATGTCGTAGAAGGCAACTAAAGAAATAAATTACCAGGAGACGGGCAGCAGCATCTTCCTGAGATTCCAACCGCATACTGCAATCGCCAACCCGCCTGCCAAGCGTGGCGATTATGGCAATAAAAACCACGAAGGAGGCCTGTGTCCTGCAGCGGGCGTTAAATGGCTGATGATGATGATGATCCCCTAGATGGGGCACAGGGCGTCCACAGATGTCCTCCATCGCGACCGGTCATGAGCTTCACGCTTCACTTCGAGTCGAGCGAGTGGTATCGCTACTATAACTTCACAAATGTACATAACTTAGAAAAAAAGTGATAGGTGCATGCCCACACTGGGAATCGAACCTCAGAGTCCAATATTATACCCACTAGGCTACAACCACAGACACAACCTATAAATGACCAATTTCGGACCTACTTTGGTAACTAACTAGTCATTGAAATTTTCCATATAATTACAAACAGGAGCTGTGACATTGGCTGGTTTTACATTGGCACGCACGACATCATCAGACTGGTAGTTTCACATAATCATCATCATCATCGGCCTACGCTTGTCCACTGATGGACATAGGCCTCTCCTATCGCACGCCACTGAGCACCGTCCTCGGCTACTCTCATCCAGCTCTAGTAATAATAATCTACACAAATGTTTTGGCGGTTAAGTGAAGTTTACTAATGTCTGCGCAGTGACTAATGTTACGTGTCAAAGGAGAGCTGCGCGGGAGTTCACTAGGGACGTAGGGACTGGTTAAATGTATATTTTTTGGCATTTGCACACCTAAAACAGTCAAGTCTAAAAGATTTTTTTTTACTTTAAACTACTCGCTGCAGTAAAACAATATTATTATCATTATACTAAACAAATATACAAGAATAGCTCAGCTGATTTGTTGCATAGGTTGAATTATCCTTAAAATAAGATAATCCCCCTGTTTTGTTTAGGGGGAAGTATACGGATATACATTCATTGATTGATTGAATGTATATCCGTATACTACATAAATGGATGATTTGTTTATGGTTCCAAATTATTTTTTTTGTTTTTTTTTGTTTGATTGGCACAACTGTTTTACATTTTGGCGTCGAGGTTGAGTTGCATCTGTTATTAAGATTATATAAAGTGATGTTTTTAGTTATATCATACCAAGAGTGTGTTGCGAATTTCATAATGTACTAAAACATCGAACAAAGATTTTGTCGTAAATTTTGCATCGCCAATGGAATTTCGTGTTCGAAGTCACTGAAAATGTTACAAAAGGCTTACGGTGAACCAATTTTATCACAAACCCGTCAATTCAATTCTCAAGATGGTCAATTCTATGATATGGCTACGACATTAATACAAGTCCAAGGATGCTATGGTCCAATGTAAAACTGGCCATAGGTAGAGCCTAAACGATATGCGAGGTAATTTAAATTACTCCAACCCGCATATTTTTGAAAATATAATGGCCGTTGCCCACGACGACTTGAAAACGGGATCCATCATGATTCACGCGCGGGAGCAGCGATTCCCTGAAAACCGGCCATGTAGAGTCGGACTCGCACACGAAGGATAGAACATTTGAATATTTCAAGCGTTTACCTGTTGCCGTTATTAATATCGAGCAAAAAACGGCAAAAAATCATCTAATCACATATTTATATGCTTGTTTTATTCTGTTTTCAGTATTTTTTGTTATAGTGGCAACAGAAATACATCATCTGTGAAATTTTCAACTAGGTATCTAGCTATCACGGTTCAAGAGATACAGCCTGGTGACAGATAGAGAGACGGACAGTGGAGTTTTAGTAATAGGGTATTTTTTTTACCCGAAAGGTCCGGAACCCTAAAAATGGAAGCAAAACATATGCTGACTGATATGTTACAAAGCGCTTAGAAGCGCGTATAAAAGTCGTCGTGGGCAATGTCTCTAAATCTATGAAAACTCCGAATAAGAGTGGCTGTAGAAAACAAACTCAGACTGACATATTTCAGAACCCGTGCACTTTTTGTAACCCTGTATACGTCCTACTAGAAGACACAGGCCTTCTTTCAGAGAGAGAGAGATTGTAACTTGTGCTGATTTTTATTACCCAGTCCACTCAATTGCAGTTCCAAGTCAGCCAGGCCCGGCCCGTAGCAATCTAAAGAAACAGCACTCGCTTCGCCTTAATAGAAATTTGAATAAAATCAATTTATTTTAACGCGGCCCGCGTTTATCGCCGCCTTAATAAATCGCTCGCAAAAAAAATTGAATAAAAGAATATAGCACTCGGTGGGAACTTTGTTACTGCCGCCATATTATCTCTCAATATGGGACAGGCTGATTTCATCCGTAAGTTAAGGAGATAAGGACGTGAAGAGTACATTGGTAAGTTTGTCGGAATCAAAGCTTGATTATCGTTAAGGCGACAGTATTAAATTTTGTACCAGTGTGTGTTAGGTTCTATTAATCCCTTGTTAACTGGGATTTTTACATTGTTAGTGGTTAGAAAATAATTTTTAAACATACATACTTAAACTCACGTCTGTATCCCGGAGGGATAGGCAGAGACCATTGTCAGCCGCTTGTCACGATCCTGACAGATCTCTTTCGCTTCATCAACATTTATTATTCACGGTTTCGTTTTCAAGGTTTCGGTTTACTTTTTATATTGTCCCTTAATATTGCATTCCCTATTTGGTCGAAGTATGACCGCTTGGACGTCCCTCACCGGCTCTTCCACCCATAATTGCTCGATATATTTCCAAAATTAACAATACAGTCGAGAGTAGAGGGGCAGGCCTGCGAGCCCGGAGCAATTTCAATTTCCCGCGCAACGCGTCGCGGCGCGATAAAACTCGCACGTGAGCGCGGGAGACAAATAAGTGGACATTGGTCGAGTGTGCCGGCCGTGTTCGGGGCCTGGGGCATTTCAGCGACTGATTAGTCACAAAAAAAAAATAGGCACTCTGGTCTACTGATCGCGTGCTTCGGCCGTATTTGAGGCCTCAGGCATCTTGGCGACTGATCAGTCACAAAAAAGACTTTTATGTAATATTATTAATCTCAAGTCAGCCCGACAATGAAAATCTTTAAAACGTTTTGGCACGGATTTTTTAAGTTACTGAATAATTATTTTGGGTATAGGAATAGGCCCGCGTAGACTCAAATGTTGCCTACCTCTAAGAGAGACGGGAGGCCGACTCCCAATCTTTAATGACGGAGAGGCACTTTAGGGCCGATTTCACCAAAAAAAAGCGAGAGCCAGGTTCCTGGGAACTCGGCTTACGGAAGCTCGGCTTGAACTCTTCAGTCAAACGAAACGGATTTAAAGAAGGGAGACGGTAACGCTTCTTTCTTTCAAATTTTCTTCCGCTAGGAATAAGAAAAACAAGATTTTAAGTGTAAAAAAACTGTATATCCACCTGTCATCATCCTAGGTGGAATCACTCTAGATTTTACAGATAAAAAACCAAATAACAGGATAATATGCTGTTCCATACTCATTTAATATTTTAAGGGTTCCATAGTCAACAAGGAACCTTATAGTTTCGCCATGTCCGTCCATCTGTCTGTGTGTCCGTATGTCTGTCAGCTGTTCCCATCATTGGGAAGCTGAGATCCCTTCAGTAGGCCAGCAGTGACATCAGAGCACTGTTGGCCTTCTGGAAAGAGATAGACTGGCTGAAGTAAACTTACAGCTTTGCTACGTACAATGGCCCAACCATGAGGCTAAGTGCGGAAATCTCTGGTCTAACCAACTAAACATGTCTGTCCGCAGCTTAGCACAGAGACGATAAGTACTAGGAGCTGAAGTTCGGCATAGACATAGGTATATATTTATTACGCCAACAAAAAGATCTGGAAAAAAAAATTAATTTAGGGTACCTCTCCTGCAGCTAAATTAGGGATGCAATTTTTTTTCTTACACCGTAGTGTGGGATATCGTTGGAAAGGTGGGTTAAAAATATTATGATGTAAGAACACTTTTTTTCGATTTAGAGTTCTGTTTGCTAAATATTAAGCTTCAAAGCGTTAAATTTTGTCAGAGTAGGGCGCCTCCCTCCCCCCTTTCCAGGCTAAACGGTTGATTATAGAAACGGGAAAAAATTCAATGCACTGGCACATATGATTAACCTATTAGGAGAACTATCACGGCTAAGTTGGGTTAAAAAGTTAACGAGTAATAGGCGACCAACTTAGAAAAGAAAAACTTCGTGCAAAATCCATTCAAAATTACTTTGATGAAGTTGTTGCTTCTGTTAAGCAGATAAAAAACCTCTCTTTCTACGGAACCCTATACTGAACATGGCGTTTGTTTTGTCAGAACTCAATTCATACACACCTATAATTCTGAAATGAACTTATTTCTCTGCAACAATGTACCTATAACTGGAAACTGTTCAATAGAACAGTATTTATGTAGCGGTGAAGTGGCATAATCCCAACGTACACATTATGAGGCATTCCCTGTTTGTAAGATATTAGGTTTTGTGAATTATGGCTCTAACATTCGGAAAAAAGCCTTCTTGAATCGAATTCTTCGTACTTTTTTTGTCAAATATTGCTGATACTGTACCATTAAATATTAAATAATAATTAGTAACAGACAGATCTCTCATTGATATTGTAAATTAATAGACGTTTGATTCTATTCTGATGCTGCAGGAATTTTCACAAATTAATATCATGACCTTGCCAAAGTTTCCTGTAGCAAATTAAACATTACCTTTGTATATTCTACTCAGTTAATTTTAGGGATTACAATCTATTTTAATTTCACAAAGTCTACAGCAAAAAATTATAAAAAAACAGGTAATGAATGTAGACCAAACATGGCCTATGTTTACAGCCTAATATTTTTTTAAATAATCTTATTTACGAGCGTGCGTGCGTGCGTGCGTATGTATGTGTGTGTGTGTGTGTGTGTGTGTGTGTGTGTGTGTGTGTGTGTGTGTATGTTTGTGTGTGTGTGTGTGTGTTTTTGTGTGTGAGTGTGAGTGTGTATCCACCAGCATTCTTTCCGAATCCATATATTCTTTAAGGGAGCCAATTTAATTTAACACGTATCAAGAAAAATTTTAAACATTGTTTTTATCATAGGTTTTTATGTAAAATTGAAAAAAAAAATACTTAAAACTCGTGGAACTAATTGTTGATTACAAACTCAACTGACGTTTCACCAATGAAGTAGGTATTTTAAGACTAGCCCTTTATGAATTTTCGGACGCGTTTTGACTATTATAAAATAGCGCGCTGAGCGCATTTTTTCTTAATTACTAAAAAAAGTACTTTTTTTAATAGTTTTTACATAATTTCTGTCACTTTTCTCTCAGAAAGAAAGAGAGATTATGGGCTTAAGCACCACGCGTGCCCACTGTGGTTGAGCGATTTCAAATGCTGAGATATGTGAATACCTCATATTCGGGATTCTTCACGATGTTTTTCTTCAGTTTATTTATTGCAACAACTACAAATTTACAAATGTACGTAACTAGACAACAAATTCATTAGTCGAGTCGTTATGACTACTATATAGTACATACCATGCCGGTCTGAAGCTTAGGAATTCCCTAATGTCAGGCCTGCGTTCTACCAAAGCGCTATCACCGCGCTAACTTCTCGATACAACTTTTAAACCATGCCTAAACATAATCCAGCAAAACACATCATTATTACATTACACTTCGCGACAGTCTCCCAATTCCGGCTTGAACATTAACAAACCCGAAGCATATTTCCGTGGAAATATGTTCACCCTCGGTGACGAAACTAGATGTGGACAACAGAATTACGACTCAGTACAAGTTTGACTGTTGGGTAAACGGCAAAAATTGTGGTGTCGCTGATGATTTTTCTTGGTGCCAATTAATTGCCAATTTTACTGCGTTTCAGAAGTTTTTTTTCCCACCCTTTATAGTGTGATTGAGATGATTTACACAGCGTTCAGTGACTACTTCTACCCACACAAGATTGGTGAAATTACCTCTGAGACGACTCTGCGCTCAAAATTTAAAATTGCAGGATATTTTAGTAGTTGTCGCCAGGTTCAAATTAAATTTGGCCAGCCATATCCGGTGCCTGGGCTCAGATTGCGACCAGCTGGCGCCACCGTCCAGAAAGAGCGCAATGTGCTCCAAGAGTTTTCACTTCAATTTTATGACCGGGATAACGTCCTTCTGTGAATAACATTTTACGCCCCCTAAGCCCTGGGAAATTGTAGTTTAATTCACAGTTAAGTTCCCGCTGGGGGTGCGACTGTCTAACTGTTATTTATGGAACCGTCACATTTTAGTCAGGGTTTACTCTGAGGTGGTTACAGCCAGTTAGCAAGCTAGTTTCAGTTCTGGACTATTATGGTTCGTGACGTGGAAAATAGCCACTCTTGCTAATTATGGTACAGCCAACAGCAGGTCAAGCCTTATAGTTTGTTGCAAAGTCGCCCTTAACGTAACTGATTAGTATGCTCAATGCTCATAATTATGTAATGGTTGATCTGCTGTCGGTGGTACGTGTAGAAAACTCGACAATGTAAGTAAATCAATAATTTATTTCAACGTAAAGAATTTGTAACGACCATTCCAACGACCATTACAAACTTATCTTTACGGTTTAAAATGGTAACTTCGCTTTGATTTTTTTTCATGGTTAAGATATCTGACGATTACATGGCTATGTATTAAACGGGTTTAACTGCGATAATTTATTACACTTACATACCACATCCGGGATACAGGCGTGAGTTTATGTACTGTAATGTACTTTTATTACTTCTATACAAAAATACTCTGCCAAATGTCTTTAAACATGTCTTCATTAAAGTTAAAAATAATTTAAAATTCTTATGTAAATTAAATTCTTAATAACAAACAAACAAATTAAATTAACGTTTTGATTATTTCAGGACCGATACTGTTGATAAACTTGTGGTAAAATAAAGGCAACAAGGAAACACTTAACAAAAACCGGCCAGGTGCAGAGGAGGTACACTAAAAAAATTGTTTCGAGATTTTATTCTACCGTTTTTTCGGCGTAATAAATATTATGTATGTCTATGCCGTATTTCAGCTCTCTAGTACTTACCATCCTTGTGGTAAGCCGCGGACAGGCAGACGGACAGACATACGGACAGACAGACAGACGGACGGACATGGCGAAACTATAAGGGTTCCTCGTTGACTACGGAACCCTAAAAAATAGCAAGAAGTAAGAAGTATAGAAACAAAAAAACCGTCTCCTATAATGTCTAAAGCATGGCCTAGAAAAGTTGTTTTTATTTGATACTTTTGTGGATCTTTTACAATACTTTTTATTTATTGACTAGATGACCCCGGGTACTTCATATCACCTACATCTATCTTTTTTTTGTTCTTACCATTTAGACTTTCCCTGGACTTCCACAAATATACAAAAAGAAAAATAGCCAAATCTGTCCAGGCATTCTCGATTAACGAACAGCAATTAATTTATGTATAAAAAGATTTGTTCATTCATTCCGTCGTAAATTAATTAATTCATTATTTATTTATTGGTACTTTTTTTGCACTTACATAAAAAAATTGTACAATGTACTTACTTATAACAACTGACATCTGCCATTTTGTTTTATATGCCCGAAAGCGGCGTGCGTGCGACGACTAATTAATGTTGATGAAGCGAAACAGGTTTGCCATGACCGTAGCAGCTGTCAAAGGATACAGGCGTGAGTTTATGTAATGTAATGGAAGCTAATCCTAATGACAACTCACATCGTTAATAAATTTCATAAAATATGACAACGCATTCTCCAAGATCAGTGGGTGGCCGTAGAGGAACATACATACACGCGAAACAACGTTTACCTTTTTTACTTTCCCGCGGCGGTCAGAAAAACGTGATTTTTATTTTTTTTGCGACCGAGGAAACTCCAAGTGGGGAGAGAAAAGTTTTACTGATTAATTTGCCGATTTGAAAGAAAGAGCGATTAAGTAAAAAAATAAATTAAGAATCGATGGTCGTTTGCTTAATGGTTCAGTCCATTAACGTTTGAAAGAGTGACATTTTGAATTTGGCTTTCTTTTTCGGTTGAAGTGAAAAAATATTCCTGTGTAGAGAAAGTGCAGTTTTTGCAACCTTTTTGGAAAAAGAAAATAAGTTTTAGAGAGGGCACTACTACCATCTTGAATTCAAATAACGAACAGTCAAATGCATAATTTTTTAACCCTTCAAAAACGTCAAAATAGATCTACGCCAGTACATACTACTTCCATGACACCAATACGGTAGATACACAAAGTGAGTGGACAGTAGGTTGGAATAGAAAAGATAATCTGACAACTTTGGCGCCAAATGCCAAATAACAATAAAAACCGGCCATGTGCGAGACGGACTTGTGCACCGAGGGTTCCGTATCACCGTACTTTTTTTGTAAATATATAATACAAATAGACCTAAAATGAAGTCGGGCATAATCGGATACGTCCGCTAGTAGAACTAATAGTACATTATGATACAAGTGTGGTATGTTGGTCATTACACTCGAGTCGGTTGGAGACGAGAAGTGTAATGACCAATGCTCACGTGTTTCATACGACGTTTTTCAACACACTTGCGAGGAAAAGTAAATAAAAGTTCACAT
Organism: Yponomeuta malinellus; assembly: GCA_947308005.1. NCBI lineage: Eukaryota > Metazoa > Arthropoda > Insecta > Lepidoptera > Yponomeutidae > Yponomeuta > Yponomeuta malinellus. The sequence continues at coordinate 2,744,470 of OX370998.1, forward strand.
TTATTTAAACTGAACAAACAGAAACCCATTTAAAAGATGGCGGCCGTAATTTTATTTTTTCGCGCGCTCAGCGCTGCATGCGCGCGCAAGTCTGAGATAAGGGCACCGGCAAAGTAGCTAATCAGCCACATATTTATAAATTTTGAAATTGGGTATTTATAGGTAAAAATACACCGTCAAAATATAAATACCAACAAGCTAACAAGCAGTTTCATGAAATTCTTTAATTATTTATCACATTTTGAATTGAATTTTATATTTACGCAAATAACTACTTAGCTGTTTTCGAAACATTAATACTTCTTGCTAATATTTAAAAAGATATGTAATGAAAAGGCACTAGTGCGATAATGTAATATAAAAGGCACGGCATGGGTAATATTCTGCATTATCAGTGTAAATACGCTGTAATAAGACCTACTTTACGAGCAGGTGTGTTGAAAAATTAATTTAAATTGATAGTGCAGTTAGTAAAGTATTTAGTGAGTCCGACTCGCGCTTGGCCATTTCTTATTATTTGTCGTTAGAATATATAATAAGTCCCACAATAACGCTAAGTTTGATGCTGTATGTGTTACCGTTTTTACGATAGAGCACAAACAAAAAAACGGGGAAAAAACACGTTACTTGTATGGAGACGACCCTTATTTCTTATTATTTTTCCAGTTTTATTATTTTTTACGTAATCCACTGTAATAAAACACACTGTGAAAATTTCAACTGGCTGCCTATAACGGTTCCAAAGATAGAAGCCCCTTAAAGGTTGGAAGGACGGACATACAGACAAGGGAGGCAGAGTAACAGAGTACCGTTTGGCACAGTTCGGGTGCGAAACCCTAATAGGGTAGATTATTCTTCAGCATCAATCAATTTAAAAAGACATAACCTCTTTGAAAAAAAGAGTATTTTTTAATGACTTCTTCGGAAGAAGTAAAATAAGTTCACACGAATGAGTATCTGCCAACTATGACCCTGAACGCCAAGCAGTCAAATAAAAAAACAACCTTTTTGGAAAAATTAAAAATGTTTTCTCCAAAGAGTATCTGACAACACCAACCACCAAAAAGAATTAAAAAACAACTAAATCCTTCAGTGGCAATCGAACCAAAACTCAAAAAAATTTCAAAAACAAGTTTTTCTTATAATTTCTTACGTTATTTCATTTATGCAGCAGATGGCAGACTATCCATACGGCCCGGGCTTCGCCCCGATGATGCCCCCGGAGGGGGGGTATGCTGATCGAGGAGATGGTTTCGGGGACTATTATGCCATGGCTCCCAGGAATCCGGAACCTGAACGGTTAGTACCGCAACGTAGTATTACATCTGTAATTAGTAGTTGAAAAGACATGCTACATGCACGCTTAATCACTGTGTTCGACTGGAAATTTAAAGATATTATTGAGTGTCTAAAGCTGCGTATCGACTTCGCGCGGCCGGCGTGCGAGCATTGTTCGACCGCGGCAAACCTTTTTGGCTCGCGAACCATTTTTAGCGCACAAGTCGCTGGTAGCGAAGCTGCTGCGCGCGCATTCATATATATTTTTCTCATCCACCAACGAACTTTTCGCTTCGGTCTCTTGTGAATAAGATGGTAAATAATGATGAAAGCAGCTGCTGCACGTTGCCGACGTACCACGTCCTTGGTTTCCGCGCACTAAATGTACACTCGGTTGATGGATCGTCTGCCGCGCGCGGCAGCCTCGCTACCAGCGACTTGTGCGCTAAAAATGGCTCGCGAGCCAAAACATAGGTTTGCCTAGGTCGAAAAATGCTCGCGCGGCGGCCGCGCGAACGACGGTACGCAGCTTTAGGTGTCAACATACCTTAGCGCTTGAATAATATAATCATAGGCTACACATAAAACAAAAATGCTAACCAAAACATATTTTAACAAACAAATAAAACAGATAGATAGAATATTCTTCATTGTATGTACACCAGGAATTACACATGAGAATTTAACAATAATATAGTACAGTACAATTGGCGGCCTTATTACCAAAAGTAATTTCTTCCAGACAATCATAAGGCCGCCAAATGTATATTACTTCTATTATGGTTTAAGTTTTAAAAGTAATTTCTGGTGTACCATAAATAATATTTTATTTATTTTTTATAACGTGTAACTAACCTTAGCTTTTATGTGCCAGATCACTTAGGCAGAGATCATGGTATCGATTCTCGCAAAGTGCTATCGTACACCTATTTGTCGTTTATCAAGTTTGTGTTGTCTTTAGACATGGAAGCCCAGGTTGACCACGAAGTGTTCACAACTATACGCGTCCTCGTAGCATTTTACCTCGTTAGACAAAGGTTGTGAATTTATTGCAATAATGCCACACGCAAAATTCAAAGACAAAATATATGAGGGAACCTAAGCAATGAAGCTGTTATGTTTGATTGTGTTGTTATATTTATTTACATGACCGTCTTTTCATTATATTTGTCGTCAGACAGGCAAAAATAAAGTATATTTTCACTGAAATAGATATACGAAAGATTTACTAAAAAGAGAGAGGTTGTTCGCTCTATATCCAGTTCTTATTTGGAATCCATGATAAACAAACCTATGTAGTATTGCAAGCAGCCTATATACGTCCCACTGTAGGGCACAGGCCTTCTCTCAGAGATAGAGTATGGGCTTAATCACCACGCGTGCCCACCGCGGATTGGCGATTTCAAGCGCTGAGGTATGTGAATAGCTCAGACACCTAGGTTTTCTCACGATGTTTTCCTTCACAGAGTGGCATTGTTACTATAACTTCACAAATGTACTTAGAAAGAAAAGTCATAGGTACATGCCCGCACTGGGAATCGAACCTGGGGGTCCCGCTTCCGAGTCCAATGTTCTACCCACTAGGCTACCACCGCTGTAGTATTACCATTATAAAATTATTAAATTACCATTACCATTATTAAATTTTCACATTTTAATGCCATTATAAAACTACTATATAACTTATGTAGAGTCGGCAGCTGAAAAGAATGGTCTGTCTGTTAAAACAAAATTTTTAGTAATGTAGATGGATGGTAAATAATGATTGTGCAGCAGATGTAATACTAACGAAGATAACCACAATAAGTAGACATTATTACGGATTTAGCAAAGTTATGGATAAAATTAACATTGACAATTGATTGATTGAATGGAAATTGAATGTAAAATTGCCAATCCAAGGTGGCACGCGTAATAATTAAACCTATACTCTCTCTCTCTGATTAAGGCCTGTCACTTGCAGTGGGATGTGTATAGACTAGAATAAAAAATAAAAAAAACACGAAATAAAGCACTGAGTCATGAACTTGTAAAATCTTCACAGAGCAAAACATAACAGTCGCAAAACGCAGCGTTCGCGTCGTCACGACGGTCACACACGGACGTTATCACGCGGTCGGTCACGGTCGCAAACGCAATCACGGTCGCGCTCACGGTCGCAGTCGCGGTCACGGTCAGATTCGAAGTCGCGGTCACGCAGTCGCACGCTGACGATGAGAGAGCCTTCGTTTCTAGATGCTTTTAGGGTCTTGTATTTGATCCGTAAGTAAAATTTACTTTATCCTATATATATGTTCAAGGGCTCTATGTTGCATCTCTTCATGTGTCGCTTTTGGACATCCTTGTACCGGAGGAGGGGACCGCCATGATTCCGCTTGCCCTCCTCTAGTTCAGAATAGAAGATGCGCTTCGCCCTTCGCCCTCCCGCTGGGAACGTTTGGCAGCACAGCGGCGCAGGATGGTGAACAGCCAAGTATGCGAGTTCGAGGTTCAGCGTAAAGCTGACCTGGATACCAAACGCGACCAGTTAAAGGCTCGCCCACCTGCTGCCATAACATATAATTATGAAAACGGCATTCTCATGTGCCCTCAGTGTGCACGGAGTTTCGCCGTGAAGATAGGCTACATAAGCCATCTTCGAGCGCACCAGCGCCACATCTCTGATTAGGGGTCAAAGTGGTCGCCATGGCCGAAACCGGTCGGAACAATCATCATAATCATCATCGTGTTCAAGGTCACTCTAAAAATGCATAAAAGCAATGTCACTGCAATCTAAATTAGATGCAAGTTCCCCATTATGATCATTGTCATAATAGCTGACACGGCGAACGTTGTTTTGACATATTCATTAGCCTATAACCAATAGGGCCACCATAACAATGGTTTTTAATTGTTCTTTTTAAGGTCATAACCTAACAAGTTACCGCCATTTTATGTTTCCAGCCAGCCAACAAAAAAAGAAGTCCGCCAAATACCTCGCGACGCAGAAGCGCCAGGATCGGATCCAGGAACTTCTCAAAAGCGACGGCCTAGGCTCAAAGAGATGGCTGTTCTACCCGCGACTGAATCGCGACGGCGACGACAAGTCGCAGTTGTCGCCGACCCCAGTCGCGGGGTCGCGCGACAACTGCGACCAGCGGATCAAGATTGACGCGGATTTCTTCAGGAAATACAAAAAGAGTAAAAGGGTAGACAGCGACGCTCCTATAGCGAAGTTGAAAAGGTGGGAGCTGATTATGTACAAACGACTAGGTTTCATTCAGGCTGTGTAAGGTGTTCTTGCTTAGATGTTGGGTTTGTGTATTGTTTTAACTTGTTTTTGTACAATAAATATTGCCTGTATCATATTATTCTTCTTCTCTTCTTATTCAGCATTTGTTTGTCGACTGTTGGACATACATACATACATAAACTCACGCCTGTATCCCAGAGGGTTAGGCAGACCAGGAACTGCCACTTGCCACGATCCACGCCGGTTCCGGTTTTACTTTTTATCTTGCCCTTTGCTGTTGGACGTATGCCTCTTTATGAGTCCTCTATCGTGATCGGTCGGTGTATCCTATTGTTAGCTGTTTTTTTTTGTAGAGCTTTTTCGGGATCGTGGCAAATAGCAATCCTTGGTCACCTTAGCAAAGGGCAAGGTAAAAAGTATCCGAAACCGGCGTGCGTAGACTAATAAATGTTAAGGAAGTGAAAGTGATCTCAGGATCGTAGCAAGTGGCAGTCCCTGGTCTCTGCCTCCCCTTCTGGGATACAAGCGTGAGTTTATGTATGTATGGTCACGGGTAACTAAGTTTATAAAAAAGACAGCTTACTGCTCCGGGTTTTCTCGCGATTATTTTCTTAACTTGCCATAACCTCGTGATCACTTTACTAATTAAGAAAGTAGAACCTAGTTAAAAGTCGCTACATAAATCACCTAGGGTAAATGTAACACTTGACTGCCTCGTTGGTCCAGCGGTTAATACCCTTGGCTACCAACACAGAGGTCGTGGGTTCGATTCCTGCTTGTGGCCGCCAAACTTAATTTGTATTAATGGCCTGAGTCTGAGTGTATTTCCAAGTGTATGATTTTCTTAAACAGTTCTGCTCTAGTTAGATTTCAGATTTCTTTATTGCAATAATCATGTGTCATTACAGTTCTTATACGTAATTTAAGAGGTAATGACACCCTTGTCCTGCAGTGGGCGTCAAATAGCTGATGATGATGATGATGATGATGACACCCTGTAAGGGCACTAAAATATTTAATAACTTAACTACCTAATTGCTAGCTTATAATTGTCTATCACTAGCTTATAATTTGTCTATTACTAGTATTCTTTAAATCCTTACTAATATTATAAACGCGAAAGTTTGTATTTATGGATGGATGTTTGTTACTTTCTCACGCAAAAACGGCTGAACGGATCCAGATAAAATTTTGCACAGAGATAGATTTTAGTCTGGATTAGCACAATACTATTTTTAATTCCGGAAAAATACACATCAAAATTACCACGCGAACGAAGTCGCGGGCAACAGCTAGTTACATATATTTTATTTTCTATTCTATTTTTATTTTCTATTGTGTAACACGTATCATTGAAAAATTTTTGAAGAGAATAGTGACATTTCTCCCCCAAGTACTGATTGAGGGTTAAATAAATTATCGCATTATTAAGTCACATTAAGTCCACCACGTTGCCATCGTTCCTTCCTCTTGGTCAAACTTAGTAGTCAAACTGTTTTTAACATTCTTCGCGGTCAAACTAACAAATTTATTAAAAAATTACACCCTTCGTATTTTTACTTATGTGCACATAAAAATAATAATAATGTAATTCTTTGCTTGGCTACTATAGCAAAAAGTATACTTGTTTGGGACTCGGATAAGGGATCGTGCTGTGTGGATTTTATTATTATTTATTGTAAATTCGAGCTAATTTACAACACGAACTAAAGACTACTAAGGGCCCGGTCTGCGTCCACCCTTACAGCTGCTACCAAGCCTAATGGTCCGTCTAACCGACTGGGAAACTTTTAAATTAAAAAGGAATTCGAAGGTTATGGCGCGGAAAATTGACGTACGACTGTTGAGAAAAAAATACGGAATTTTACCTAGGTTTTGCCCGACTAGTGGAGCAAAGAAATGTTACGTATGTGGTGTTTGTGTAAGTATGTCTTATGTTTACCGGTTGTAACAAAATCTCCATATACATCCAATAATGAGAGGCTTTAAGAAAATTTTTTACCATGGGAAAACTTTGAAATCGTAAAAAACAGCCGTTCCATTCTATATTAGATGGCATTAGAAAAATCTGGTAGGGTAATTAGGGCAGCCATATCTTCCTTTAAGAAGAAGAAGGAGAAAAAGACGAAAGACATTTATTATACCACGAAATCCACACAGATTCGTTTTGTATGTTTAGAAATGGTTCTAAACATAATTGGGGCCGGGCAAAAATAACATTTAAGTACCTAATAGGTAATGGACACAGCTTATTAATTGACCTTCGGTACACTTTCTTATTAAACTGTACATCAACAACTCGCACCGCGCCATCACTACCAGGAATCAACAGAAACAAAATAAGCAGATAAGCAACACAATATGCACAGCAACAGAACTACTAACACAACAGACAAAACGAATAAATAAAAAAGAACAATAGATGCTTAGCATAGTGCGATAAGTTGTATGAAATTTTATATTAGTAGACATTCCGTGTGGCGCTGCATTAAGAATAGCATCACTCCATTTCTTTCCGTGGATGTCGCAGAAGGCGACTAAGGAAATCAATTACCAGGAGACGGGCAGCAGCGTCTTCCTGAGATTCCAACCGCATACTGCGATCGCCAACCCGCCTGCCAAGCGTGGCGATTATGGCAAAACCCCTCATGGTTATGAAAACCACGAGGGAGGCCTATGTCCTGCAGTGGGCGTCAAATTGCTGATGATGATGAGACATTTTGCAGAAAGTCGGCATTGAGCTACTAAATCAATTGTATTAGTACATTACTGCAGCGGCCAACAAAAGAAGCGAAGCCGAGGCACACATACGTGAGTCCATCAATGCCTAGTTGTGGCCAAGGCTTGTATATGATTTTTCTCAAATAATGCGCGGAAATTAAAACTAAGTAGTACTAAGGCAGAACTTTTTATTTGAAAAATATTTTTCTTTCGATTTGGGCGGTAACAAGTTTTCTATTACGGCTCTTGCCGCCTCTTAAATTTCCGGTGGCGTTAAAATAAGTTCACTCAGTCATTTTCATCACTTGAACTCATTCTGATAAATTCAATAAACTTTCAAAATCCGACGAAGCACGAACGAACAACAATATTTTTTGCCGCGTTAAAGTGTTCTTTTTTTTCAATAGGTATATCCAGCTTTCTATCGCAAGCCAGTTCGAAATTTAAATAAAACCCCTGATAAGTTACCTCCTTGGTTGTCATTGTTCGGAGTAAAAGATCCATTTTTAATAACACGACAGATATGAGTTTAGTTTGTATAGTATTTGGCCGCAAAACACGACGATTATGAATTTTCATAGAACTTTTTCCGGCCGCTGCTCGCGTGTAGTTGGCCAGTAGGTACAGCAATTTCGATTTATCTCGAAGAAGGTTGTCGAAATAATGCTCAAGTGTTCTGAGGCTCAAACCATGACATCACTGTACCTTCTCTGTGGTTTCTGTCACGTTGCTCGCTTGTTTCGTTGATGAGAGGAGAGATGTTTAGATTATCACATATTAATAACGATGTACAACATTTAAAACGTATGATGACATACGTTCTCCTTGCGGCGCCATCTAGTTTTTTTTAATGAATCTCAACTGGCAGCTGTCATTGAAAAGCCCTCTAAAAATAGAAATTATTTTTTTATCCTCAGTGGCGCTAGTGTTACTCCCTGAAGCCCCCACTGTATACAACACGTGGTATTTTTGTTCGCGATTTCAAAGTTACCCCCAGAGAAAAAAAATCGTATTGACAAGTAGATACGGGGACATTTTTACATACTTTCCGTATCCTTACTTAGGGAATAAAAGGTTATCAAGGTGCATAATAAAAATTATAAGTTTACGTTAAATGTAGCTTTGCGGTGATAGCGGAGCGGTAATACGCCGGTTTTGCATTCGGGAGGTCGTGGGTTCGAATCCCGGCACGTACCAATGAATTTGTTTTCAAGTTACGTAGGTACATTTGTGAAGTTATAGTAGCAATACCACTCGCTAGCGCTGAAGGTAAATATCGTCAGGAAACCTGAGTGTCTAAGGTGTTCACATACCTCAGCGCTTGAAATTGCCAATCCGCGGTGGGCACGCGTGGTAATTAAGCCCATACTCTCTCTCTGAGAGAAGGCCTGTGCCCTGCAGAGGGACATATATAGGCTTACAAAAAAGGGGACAGAAAAGAGGGACATATATCCTTACTTTCGGCAGTTGGTTTTTAGTTATTTCTCTAGTTATTTTCAAAAGTAAAAGTGGTTTATTGTGGAGTTCACTTGGTTGAGCTGTTCGCTTGAGTCCTCTGAATTTGTGGTTGAAGGGGTTTGCTAACTAAGCCTCCAAAGTTGTAAAAGTGCTAAGTGTGCAGGCGAAGTTGTGCATAGTTTTATCGGTGCATTTTTTAACTCTTAATGATTGGTTTTAGATTAGATTAGATTAAAACTCTTTATTGTATACACCAGAAAACATAAATCCCATATGTGCTATACATGATGTTCTATCAGTTTCAATTTATTTATTGATACTGTTATTGCACTAATATAAAAAATCGTTCAATACGGTGGACTTAATGCCATAAGCATTTTCTACCAGTCAACCGCAGGAGGTAGAGGAAAGTGTTGGTAGGCGCGCAAAAAAAAAGTTTAAAAATATTCTTCTATAAGTTGTGATTAAATGTAATACACATTAATATTGACTTACACATATAATATAATAAAAGATAAAATAAGTTTATAAAGCTATATCATATCATCATAATCAACCCATTATATCCCCACCGAGGGGCACGGGTCTCTTCCCTGAGGAAGGTATAGGCCATACTCCACCACGGAGGCCAAGTTCGGATTGGTGGAGGCTTGTAGACTAGTGGCTCGTCTACTGTCAGAAGTTGTCAAGCCGCCCTAAGGCCTCTGACTTGGCTTAACGACTGCCATCTATCGACGGCAGCCGGGTTATATCATATAAAACGTCACTAAACGTTTGTTTGTTAAAGAACATTCTTATGTTATCTTATCTACCGTAATGATTATTGCTACGTTAGTTTGCCGTAACCACTGAAGATACAATATTGCCGAAACATCGGGAAGATGGTAACCCACCAAATACATTTCGTGTAAGTAAATAAGTTACTAAAATTCAAGAAATTGCTGTTTCACTGTATCATTTTCCCTGTTAAGGAGTTATCAGTTTTCATGAAGAGCCAAGCCCCTGGCAACCCAACAAAGCATAGTTATTTGAATGTTTTGTAGCTGTGGCAACATTGTAACCTTTTCTCTTCTCTGTGTCACCGTTGAGCTGTAATGATGTTCTAATCTACAATAAATTATTTAATATGTGAAATCTAGCGTTTCCGTGCTCCAAACCCTCCACAGTCAGTCCAGATCTCTACACCCCTAACTCTTCAAAGCCAAACTCTATAAGCCCTATCATCATCATCATCATCATCAACCCATTATATATCAGGGTCAAAATTTACGGCTTAGTTGTTGCACAGATACTCATAAAATTACGACGACTTGCACCGTAACTAAAATTGCATTTTAAGATTTACATTACATGTTTTCTTACTTTTTTTCAAATCAACTTTACTGAGGCATTATTATTATATTGCTACGAAATGTTTAATCTATTGCTAAATCGATTCTAATAAAGTGTTTTATACATTCTTGTAACCTACTATTGCAAATAATAAGTATAAGATAATTCTCCTAAATTGACATAAACGTTATTAAAATTCGAATTTGTATAATTTTCTTAATTGGCACAAATGTGTCTATTTATTAATTTTTAATTAGTAGTTTTAAGTTTTTTTTAGCGCTAAGCCCTACCTACATAGCACATTTTCTTCATTTGGCGTGGAGGTGCTATTTGAAAACCAGCGCTGTTTCAAATAGAAACAGCAAGCGCTGAAATAGTGTCATTGCCACAAGCACACTTCTCTATTTTTCTATTATTGTATGTAAGCATGTTTTTTTGCTGCAATAAATCATTCGTTCATTTCTTAAATGGCCATTTAAATTGAAGTACCGGAATGACCGAGCTTTGCTCGGTGTTTTTTTTTGTTAATCGTGTTTTTTTGAAATTATATTAAAAACTATGCAGTCACATCAGAGCACGGCTTTCAAACCGCCTCCATACTAAAGCTCATGAAAATCAAATGCGTCGTTTCCGAAATTCAGATTTTATAATATATACAAGAATTGCTGGTTTATAGGTATTAGATAGACAGATTTGTATTAAGAATGTTAGTTAAATGCAATTTAATCCATATTAAAGAAAGTGGTGCAAGCCAGCTTTAAGTAAGAAATTAAGTCACTGAGTATTATGTCATGCAATAGTCGCTCAAACGGCGAAGTTATAATTTTTGACCAATGTAACAAATGCGAATAAAGGATAATTTGCCGAGAGCTTGTAGATTTATACCTTGGAGAGTAGAGTTTGGCTCTTCCTGAGATCTTGCAACTTTTTAACTGTGAAAGTTTTATGAGTCTTGGCAGCCTATTTTACATGAATTTTTTTGGTAGAATTTTACAACACCCTAGTTATTTTAATGTTTCTGCTCTGTATTTGGGTTATAGATTGGCTCTCCGTTAAAACGACATATAACTGGAAAGTACAGAGTTACATTGATGTCACTTTTGGCCTTCTGCTACCTCACTCCTCGGGTCACTGTTTTTTTTTCTGTTATTTCCATTTTACCTACAGTTGCAGAACAAAAATAAAGCGCAAATCAACTTCCTTGCGCCTAAAAATACACTACACAAAAATCCCTGACTCTATTCTCTAACTGTTTGCCCCTTTTGAAAAAAGCATAGAAAGAAGGGCGCTTTTAGATGTATTTGATCATTTTCTTCAGTAATAATTTTAATTCTACCCCACGCTCGGCCTCTACACTCTGGGGAGTTGAGAGCCTCCGCATAACATTGAGGTAGTATTGCTTGCGCTTGCTTGGTCGTTCACTGAAAAAAATGTTTAGTTGGAACTTATTTAATTATTTTTTTTTACCGAAAATTTCATAATGTTGGTCTGGTCAATTGGAGGCTTGCAGAAATCAACTTTTGCTGTGGAGAAAACTTTGAAATCGAGAAAATAACGTCATCTGTTTCGATAACATTTACTTAATACTAAATGCAAGTTCAACGTGTAACAGATTTTTTTTCCTTTTGAAGTATTAACACAACTAAACTTATTCGTATCGACGAGATTCCACCGGATACGTGGAATTTTTCCTAAATTTTGAATAATAGAAAACTTAACAACACTTAACTGGTAGAATAAAAGTTATTGTCAATGACAAGCTCTCACCAACCTGTATCAGGAATTGTACATTTTAGCAAGAGCCCTGTATATGAATAGGGAATATTCTTACACATTATGTATTTCAATAATTTTAGATTAGATTAGATTAGAACACTTTATTGTACACACCAGAAAACAAAATACATTAAAAGGCTTACATATCATGTTACAATTTTCTATTTTCAATTTCATAACTGTCCTTGTACTTAGTAAGAATTGTACGGTAAGTATTGAAGAACATAAGTCTTGGGTCGGTGGACTAAAGCACATCAGTCCAAAAACAAATTTTTGAGGCAGTAAAAATCCTATTATAAAATTACTCTACAAATGTTTATTATCTTTATTATGTCAACGGAAAGCTGCCGTTGGACAATGAATTGAACATATAGAGATAGATAGATAGAGAACACTTTATTGCACAACCAGGTGAAAGATATTACAAATAGTTTCTTACAGTGGTATACAATTGGCGGTCTTATCGCTATATATAATATTACAGTTTTTTTTTCACCCCATATAAGCTTCGTTCCTACCTCCATGCCCCAAAAAAGTCTCTGCACCATTCTCCCTCTCTTTCGCATCACTCCAGCTGTTTGTAGTCATCTTGAACCAGCGCGCCGCTTGCATTTTTAAGTAATTGCGTGTATGTTTGTTCGTATATTTCGCAGTCAGTTTAAAATTCACCCGCGCAGTCGGGTGAATGAACCTTTTACAATTTAATCTGCGCATGTAACTGAAGCAGCGCTGTAATGCAGCACTTGAACGTGGTGTGTGCTGGTAGGTAATGTGAGTTTTATTTGTCTGCGAGAAAAAGTAAGGGCTTGATTTTGCTCGTGGCTTCTGTTATTTGAGAAAAGCCCATAATATCTGAAGTATTTAATCTCAGCGCCTAAGTCGCCAATTCACGGTGAATACGCGTGGTGATTAAGAAGCCCATACTACTGAGGGGATTCCTGCAGAGACACTAGCGATCAGTGGAAAAAGTCATACTTTTTACAGATAATTTTTGTAAAAGTCTTTTTCCGTTGGTGGGGCAACATAACTGTATGGAGCCCCCTTATGCCTAGTTAAGTAGTCATGAAATGGCTAGCCTAGTTTGAAAGACTTACGAGAGTTCAAGTCGACTTTCCGACTAAGTTTGGGGTAATCGCTTACATTGCAGTGAAGCACTGTAGATACAGCGATAGAAGTATTGCAAGTTGCAAACTTTGTTTTAAATTTTCACTTATACGAGTACTTTCATAAGCAGCCTATATACGTCCCACTGTAGGGCACAGACCTTCTCTCAGAGAGAGAGCTTAATCACCACGCGAGCCCACTGCGGATTGACGATTTCAAGCGCTGAGGCACGTGAATAGCTCAGACACTCAGGTTTCGTCACGATGTTTTCCTTCACAGTTAGCGAGTGGTATTGCTACTATAACTTTACATAACTTAGAAAACAAAGTCATAGGCACATGCCCGCACTGGGAATCGAACCTGGGTCTCTCGCTTCTGAGTCCAATGTTCTACCCACTAGGCTACCACCGCTCCTACGAGTACTTACCTAATCATAATTAATGGTTCATAATTCCATCCAATTTTTTAAAATTTCCATATCACATTACTTACATAACCTCACGCCTACATCCCGAAGGGGTAGGCTGGAACCAAGTTTTCCATTTGCCACGATCCTGATATATTTACCTATTTCGCTTTATCAACATCATTAGTCGTAGCACCAACACACGCCGGTTTCTGATACTTTTTGAAATTTCTCTTCAACATAATTCCTACATTATCTCATAGAAAGTTTTGTAAGATAAATAAGATGCTCCGGTCCAGAATTACTCAATAATCTTTCAGCCTCTCGAATAAATGTCTGCAACAGGAAAACTCACTTCTCCCGACTCAATTCAACAAAATGACAAATCGTTGATACAACTGTCCATTGTCTTCTCAGAGACAAAATAAATAAGCCAAAAGTACAGACCTACGGTGCATAAAAAATACATTTCTGTATCTAGGGCCGAGGCTACACGGGCGGTTCTTCCGCCGCGGGAAACCTCTCGACAAAGCTGCCGCAGACCTTTGCAGACCATTGAGCTACACGAAATGCGATTTATCGCTGTCTTTCGTTCATTCCCCAACTGTATCTGCTTATGAAAACTGCCCTTCTGGCTCTTACATCATTTTTTTTTATTATAAACAATGTGTAGATTGAAGGCGCGGCCATCCGCGGCGGTTCGACGCTGCATGTTGCGGTCGATTTTCTCCCGCTTGTGAACCGCGTGCGAGCGCGGCGGAAAACCACGCCCCGTGTAGATTGCTTGGTAAAACGTTCATACTAAATTGTGTCGGCTGCGGATTTCCGCGGCGGCGGGAGAACCGCCCGTGTAGTATGGCCTATACATATATTTAAAAAACTCGGCCAAGTGCGTGTAGGACTCGCGCACGAAGGGTCCCGTACCGTTATGTATAGAAAATTTGAATATTTCAAGCGTTTGCCTGTTGCCGTTATTAATAATGAGCAAAAAACGGCAAAAAATCACGTTTGTTATATGGGAGAACTTAAATATTTATTTTATTCTGTTCTTAGTTTTTTTTTTGTTATAGCGGCAACAGAAATACATTATCTGTAAAAATGTCAACTGTCTAGCTATCACGTTTCATGAGATACAGCCTGGTGACAGACATATTATAGATAGACGGACAGTGGAGTCTTAGTAAAAGGGTCCCTTACCCTTTGGGTACGGAACCCTAAGAACGGAAAAGTACCTTATGATACAAGTATCTACTAAAGGCCTCAGTCTGGGTGTATTTCCATGTTTGTGATGTCCTTGCCTATTTACCACAGCACAGGGTATCCTAGTTTAGGACCAGGACAAGTGATTGTGTTGTGTGGAAGTTATTATTTATTATTATATCTGAAGGCTCTATCTACCTTTGGAACTATAACGTTTTTTCTGTGGCCAAGTTTTTTTCATCCCTATTAAGTTATACCGACCACTGTACACAATATCACCAAGGTATTAATATTTTCTTCGTTTTATGACCTAAGTTTTTGTTAATTCCTTACAGAGCCGTGCCGTTAGCTACTCTATTCATTTATGATATTTTGAGTACTGTTAGTTTAAGAAAGGGACTAGATAACTATTCAAGTATATTTAAAGAGCCAATTAATTATTAAGTAAACTATAAAATTATTGTTATTGTTATTATTGGACGGCTTTTTTGTAAAAGCAAGTTGCAAATAGATGCCCAGATTTATTTTCTTTAATTGACGTTAGTGTGTTATACACAAGTGTTTATAATTTGTGTTATACACAAGTGTGTATAATTTGTATTATACACAAGTGTGTATAGTTTGTGTTATACACAAGTGTGTACAATTTGTGTATAATTTGTGTTATACACAAGTGTGTATAATTTGTGTTATACACACATTTACATTTAAAGAGCCAATTAATTATTAAGTAAACTATAAAATTATTGTTATTGTTATTATTGGACGGCTTTTTTGTAAAAGCAAGTTGCAAATAGATGCCCAGATTTATTTTCTTTAATTGACGTTAGTGTGTTATACACAAGTGTTTATAATTTGTGTTATACACAAGTGTGTATAATTTGTATTATACACAAGTGTGTATAGTTTGTGTTATACACAAGTGTGTACAATTTGTGTATAATTTGTGTTATACACAAGTGTGTATAATTTGTGTTATACACACATTTACATTTAAAGAGCCAATTAATTATTAAGTAAACTATAAAATTATTGTTATTGTTATTAATGGACGGCTTTTTTGTAAAAGCAAGTTGCAAATAGATGCCCAGATTTATTTTCTTTAATTGACGTTAGTGTGTTATACACAAGTGTTTATAATTTGTGTTATACACAAGTGTGTATAATTTGTATTATACACAAGTGTGTATAGTTTGTGTTATACACAAGTGTGTACAATTTGTGTATAATTTGTGTTATACACACATTTCGAAGGTTTCTTGCCTAATGAAAGGTCCTTAGGGAATATAGCGCTCAGGCTCTATAATTTTATTATTTATTTATTGATACTTTTATTGCACTTACATTAAGAAAATCGTACAATGCGGCGGACTTTTATTAAGCATTCAGTCCGCCACGTTATTATTGATAGTTGTGTATATTTCTCTTAAGTACACAAGTTTCAAAGCGAAAATAAAAAGGGGGTATAATTACATATTTCTGCTTTTACTTTTACGCCACCCAGTACTTCTGTTGGAACTTTGTCTTGCCTTCGTCCCTCGCCCTCGATCTTTCCACTGTATAGAACGATCTCCGTCGAATTGTGGAATTATACGCACTATCCATCAAGTTACTGGCTCTTTCTGCAGTTGTTTTGACGCCGGGGAATGTTTGTTGATGCATATACAGTTGAATTTATTAGTCTATGGTGGTAGCGCCTGTGGTGATCTTGGGTTCGAAATCTGATTATTTGTTAATTTATTAAAGAAGTACGACTCACTGTGATTTGAACGAAACCATTGTAATGAAATCTGATTGCCTAAGGTACTCACATGTTTCAACACTTTATCGTCAATCCTCGGTAGGCTCGCACGGTATCTAAGCTCTAAGCTATGCTCGTATCCCATCACTGAAACATTTGTGAAGTTATAGTAGCAATACCACTCGCTAACTGTGTAGGAAAACATGGTGAGGAAACCTGAGTGTCTGAGGTATACACACACCTCAGCGCTTGAAATTGCCAATCCACGGTGGGCACGCGTAGTGACAAAGCCCATACTCTCTCTCTGAGAGAAGACCTGTGCCCTGCAGTGGAGTGTAAATAGGCTTGAAAAAAATACACTTTAGTGTGCACGAAATATTGACATTACATAAGAAATGACATGTACAAAGGCGAGCTTATCTCTGGGAGAGATTTCTTCCTGTAAACCTTGGACACGGAGAAGCACTAAAAACGCGTATAAAATAAACTATACATAAACTACAAATAAACTTTAACAATAAGCTACTGAGGCTTATGCACGAGTTTAGTTTATTGACAGAGTTTGACATTTTAGGAACTCTGTGAAACGTATCATGGGCCCTTTCGGTCTCTTAGAGATTGTCATGTCTAATCTCCTGAGGCATTTGTCTGGAGATAAGGGCACTGACCCTTCTTGAGGCCTTACAGACAATGAAATAAAATAATATTGTACCTTCGGGATTCTTCGCAAAGCTCCTATGAAACTTGAAGAGGCTGTTTAGCAATATGGAACAAGTTTTTATCATCTAAAATACACATGGTAGACAAAATCTATACAGCTTTTACAATGGTGACAACCTGACACTAAAATGGTTTTTCAGAAATTCAAAATTTTATTGAAAGTAACACAGAAACTGTGACTTATTGAAAGTTATAAGTAAACTAGGTTTCGTCCGTTGTGTTCATTTCAAAATCTAGATAATTTGGAAAAAAATTCCAAACTTAGTCTTCAAATATGCTCCTTAATTAAGAGAGTTTACATAATTTAATCTTATAAAACCTAGTAATAATGCATAATACCTGCTTTAATTCCAGACATCTTTGTCATCTAAATAATCCTTAATGATATAGAAGCCCTTTTGGCACAAAGTGCGCTTTACACATTTCTTGAACAGCCCTTCTTGTAAGCTTATTACATCTTCAGGGATCTTATTGTAGAAACGTATACAATGCCCCATAAAGGATGTATTAACCTTTGCCAGTCTAGTGTGCCGTGGGACATAATACTGTAGAAGTATTAGGGGTTAAAGTATGAAATTGCCGTTTTATTGCAATAGGTTCTTTGAATTGACATATAATCTTCATGGTTTGAGGTTTTCGAATGAAACTTTTTTCAAATGGTTTCTATGATGTTCTTTTTTTAAAAAATGTGAAACATTTGAATATCGACTTTCAATTGTTTTTGTTATTCAATTTAGACAAGAAAGATGGATACTGCGAAAATTCGAGTGATTATGAGGCACCCATTTTTCGTATTTTTTTATTTTATTGATTTGACGCAAGTGAGTCAATATTGTGGGTAAGGTAACGTTAAACCATGCCGCTAATTCCTGGGTAGTTTGACTAGGGTCGGCTTCCACTATCTCTCTTAATTCATCGTTATTCACCTGTGTGGGACCGCCCTTCCTCGTGGCTCGTTCTTTAAGTCGAAATTTCCATCACGAAAGCGTTTAAACCAAAATCGCACGGTGCGTTCATTAGTAGACCCCTCTCCAAACGCAGCATTGATATTGCGGGCTGTTTCTGCCGCGTTAGTTCCGCGTCGGAACTCGTATTCAAAAATCACTCGAATTTTTGCAGTATCCATCTTTCTTGTCTAAATTGAATAACAAAAACAATTGAAAGTCGATATTCAAATGTTTCACATTTTTTAAAAAAAGAACATCATAGAAACCATTTGAAAAAAGTTTCATTCGAAAACCTCAAACCATGAAGATTCTATGTCAACTCAAAGAACCTATTGCAATATAACGGCAATTTCATACTTTAACCCCTATTACTTACCTTAAATAAACAAGCCTAGCGGTTGCGACGTTAGATAGTTCCCGGATTCCTTTAACTGCATATGCTGCAGAACTAAGCCTATTTGCCAATTTGTCTATATGAGGATACCATCGAAGCCGTGCATCAATTGAGATAGGTAGAAATACAGTTTCTTCTACAAGGTCTAGTTTATCATTCACCAATATAACGTTGCTGTCAAATATTTTGATATTTGGTAGAGCAAACTTTATACATTTTGTCTTTTTTTAATTTAAAAATAAGTTATTAGAAGTTTATTACCTGAGAGAGAGCATAATTTGTACCGTCGAGGTAATTTTCTTGTCTCTTAATTAAAAACATAAGTGACGTGTCATCTGCACATAATACTATCTCTGATATGCTTTGAACCATGAACGCCAAATTATTTATATGTACGAGGAAAAAGAACGGCCCTAAAATAGATCTCTGTGGTACTCCTATCTTAACCTCTGACCCTGATAATGTATGTCAGCTTTTTGAATCCTCCCTTCTGAAATCATAATCTCATAAGTTTTAGGCTGTTCCCATTTATTCCGCAGTGTTTTCATTTTAAAAGAAGTGTTTCATAGTCTACGCAATTAATTACTTTCGACAAGTCACAAAATACGCCTATAGCATCCTTTTTGAGGTTTCTTCATGGTAAAATTTGGTCATGTTGATGTGTAGAGCCCCCCACTTTCGGATAGATATGGATAATTTGTAACCAACATAATATATTCAACTAGCTGTCCCTGCAAACTTCGAATCGCCACAGAATCCGTTTGCACTATTCTGGCACAACGCCTCGTTTTTAAAACACGACCTTCGCTCGCACGGCGCCATCTATTTTAAACTTAAAATAAATATTATCCCACTGGAACGCATTACCGGGATATCAAGTATCATCATCATCATCATCCTCATCAGCCATTTGACGTAGGACTACTATAGGCCATAGGCCTTCTTTGTGGTTTTCATAACCATGAGGGGTTTTGCCATGATCGTCACGCTTGACAGGCGGGTATGCCAAGTTTCAGCCGCTATTGCGTGATTGAGTAACAAACATCCAAACATCTCCACAAACTTCCACATTTATAATATCAGCAGGACAATGAACCACCTGCAGTGGTCTCCTATCAATATTCCAGTGTACTTTTCTTCAGCATCAGTGAGTAAAAGAGCAAAACAGAGGCTATGTGTACGATTCCCACTGGAGGCCGTACTTGATTTGTCCAATGGCCTCAGTTTGCGTGTATTTCCATGTTTGTAATGTCTTTGCCTGGTTACCATAGCACGGGGTATCCTAGTTTGGGACCAGGATAAGTGATTGTGTGGAAGTTATTATTATTACTTAAGTATCTACATGGACCGGTAAGGGACGTCCCAGGCGGCCAAAGATTGTATCGGACGCTAAAAATGTGGTACAAACATTCAACATAATATAACATAACATAAACTCACGCCTGTATCCCAGAGGGGTAGGCAGAGACCAGAGACTGCCACTTGCTACGATCCTGACAGATCACTTTCGCTTTCTCAACATTCATTAGTCGTTGCATGCACGCACGCCGGTTTCGGGTACTTTTTATCTTGCCCTTTGCTAATACATCCCCTATTTGGTCGAAGTATGTCCGTCTGGGTCGTCCCTTACCGGCCCTTCCATTCACATTCGCTCGATATATTTGTTTTGTCAATCTTTCTTCCTTCATCCTCTCCACATGTCCAAACCAACGCAACATTTCTTTCTCAATTCTAGTCACTACATCCTCTTTCAGTCCACAACGTTCTCTAATCACACTATTGCGTACAAACATTATATTCCATTGTTATGCATAAGTTGCACTTATTTTTTCATAGAGGGTGATAAAAAGTAGAGTGTCCACCTCGGGAGCAACACTATTTTAAGCTCAAGTGGTGTACTTTGAATTCCTCGCTGCACTCGGGATTCTACTCTAGAACCTTTCGCTCCGCTCTGGATTCAAAGAAACTCTCTCGGCTTAAAAATAGTTGTTTGCTCCCTAAGTAAACAATCAACTATTTCTGTATAGCAAAATAACCATTCTAGATAAATAGATAGATAGATAGAATATTCTTTATTGTACACAAAGATTACATTAACAGAAATTCAAAAAATCGCAGTACAATTGGCGGCCTTATTACTACAAGCATTCTAGATTACCTCGAACTACGCCATAAACAAGGCAGGTATAAAAAAAAGAATTAAAAGAAAAAAAGGCAATATTTATAAAAAAATTGTAAGGTTATTGTAAAGACAAACGGTTTGACGTTTGTTTCAGGAATCACGGGTTTAAATGGTAGTTTCTTTTTTGTTGTTGAGAATAGGTACTTTAATATCATTCTATTTCCTGAGATATAACCAGTTAGTATCCAGAAACCAGTGGATTCTTCTCTAAGCTTGAAATCAAAGAAATAAGTGCAATATTTACCACCAATATTTACCTACCGCCATTTGGCCCAAAAACAAAAAGGCTTCGGTACGGAATCCTCTCTACAAGGCTCCACAGAACAGAGCGCAAATAAGATAATGGATAGTTTACATGACTGTGGGGTCTTTGTTACCCATATTCCTTCCTCACACACGGGTGTATTCCCTGAGGTAATTTGAATGCAGGCTGCGAAGCAGTTCTGTTCTACTTTGGTCCAGATGCTCTCAGCCAATTGAAAAATGTGTCGCTCTCTAAACAGTCGACAGTCGATTTTAAATTGCCACTTTAAAGCATGATGCGCTGTCATGTGTACATATATATGGTGTTTTTGCAATGTTTCTGACATGTTCATAAATTGCGGTGTGTATTTTTTGGCATGGTTTGTTTCCAAACTTAGTACAAAAATTAATATGAAAGTTCGTTTGTATAGATGTTTATCACGTAATCGAATATTGATATCGCGCAATCGCATGATTATCCTGGATAGTACCTTAAGACCTAGAATAAAGTAGCAAATTACATACTCGTATGTACATGGCCTCTGTTATTTGTAAGTCCTAATTTGTATTTACTTTATCACATCCCTTACTAACAGGGTTGGCATGTTTAAAATACAACAGTTGTTTTAAATAGTGTTGAATTGTTTCTTGTATTTTAAACTGTTTCTTGTTTTTAAAACGCATGAAATACCTACCAATCTTGCTCACGAACCAAAAAAATCATCGTGTTGTTTCTGAGAAAATTATTTCTGAGAAAAGTTCTAACTAGCAATATCTGAAAATGCATATTTTAAAGTGTGACAAATCAAAACGTAATATAAAAATAGAATGCCTTAACATAAACGTCACCTTATTAATTTGTGCGTGTCCTACAAGGTCCAACAAACTGTTTTATGGCATGCTATAAAATATTGAGAATCATATGGCCACCGGATAAAGCACAAGAGTCTAAAACGGAACACGACCTCGCAGTGAAGTTTTGTGCATTGAACGAGGGGAAACAGTTTGGAGAGGCGCGTACGCCGCTCTGTAGTCCTATTAGAAGTTTGACTTAATGGTGACGATTTATCGTAATCGCAAAAAATCCACACCTAGTTTTTTGTGGGTTCAAAATCTGTAAGCTAACTTTTAACGGCTGTCGATTAGTTATTACGGCGCATAGGCCAACATTTTAGACTATTACAAGAAACGAAATATTTTAACTTTTTCCTTTATCTTAAAACTAATAAAACATGCAAGTGTTAAAATTGGTGTGATTATAGGGCAGTTTCCCAAAGTACTACAAAAAATAACAAAAATCGACCAAGTGTAAGTCGTAATAAGGGTCCAAAACTGAATGAGAACACAATAATTTGCTTTGAACGCAATACGACGCGCGAGTACGACTCGCACTTGGCCGGATATTTTTTTCTCAATTCTATGCGAATGAAGGGACAGCTACAACTAGAAACATAGTCGGAATCTCATTTCTTTAAAACTACGTCTAACTGTGTTAACTGAGTAGGGACTAACATAGAACAGTGTTTATTTTATTTTATTTATTTGGTCCCAGAACAGTTAATAGTACTGATAGATACATCAAACTTAAGGTAATGATAAAATTGATTAAGGTGCCTTAACTAATTATACTGAAAGAAAGAAAGAGAAAGAGAAACATTTATTGCAACAAAAAACAACACACATTAATAATTAAAACTTAAAACAAAACATGGACAGTAAAAAATAATAAAAAAAAAATTAAAAAAAAAAAAAATTTAAGCTGTTTATTTCAAAGAAAAATTATATACATTACATGGCATGAACTTAACTTCTAATCTTAATATTTAAAGATTTTTGAGTTAAGGAGCTGCTTATTCATAAATTTACATATACATTATATTTTTACATTTATTGAGGTAGGTTTAAACAAGTGCCGCTTAATAATATTTTTTGTTTGCTGACAATAGGAAGAGTTTTCAGAAATTGTCGCGGTGTGTCTCTGCTGCTTCAAATGGCAACTGACTCAGCATAGTGCTGAGGGTGTGAACGCTCAGCGCTGATTTTCAGTCAGTCACTGAAACACAGCACGCATTATTATTTGCTAAGTTATGTAAATAGATAATTTTACGTGATTAAATACTTTAAAAAATCATGTTATTGATTTAAAAGTTGGAACTGAGTAGAAAAGGAGGAATAAATACAAATATCGATACGTGCGGGGGACCTCAGATTGGGGACTGTGGCTCAGAAAAGATATAGTTAGTCCCTTCTTGTGGCAACTTCTTTGAAGCTTTGTAGTAGCAGCATAGCACTGACGCGATACGATTCATTTCGTAGTCATTATTATAGTATTGAATTGAATTTAAAAATTCTTTGTTGCACAAAAAGCTGTTCGTACAAAGACGAGCTTACTACTAATAAGTATTTTCTTCCAGCATTGTGTAGGAATTTCAATTGCGTTGTGTTTAGGGAGGGGAGGGGAGTAGTTTATTTTGGTTATTTTGGTACAAATGATCTTAGTCTGGATACTTCTCTGGATGTGTCATACCCTTGTCTGGTTACCATAGCAAAGAGTATACTAATTTGGGATCAATTTGGGCTGTAACGAGTGACACGTTACGTTTAATTATACCAGACTAGCAATGCCCGCGACTTTAGTCGCTTGGTAATGAATGGCTTATTCATACATAGCCCATGACCATCCCGAAGGTTCATTCTTAATACTGGTGAAATCAACTTCATGATAGCCCCTCGGTTACTTTAATGGCCAGCCGGAGGGGATCGCTATGAGTTCTTTAAGTAATTTTGAATTCTCAAATTGTAACCGTCTTGCAGCTTTTAGCGGGTACTGTCTGCTGCGACGTGGCGTTCAGAAATGTTCAGGGTTTGTTTTGTTTTAAAGTACCTATGTGCAGTACTTGGTGGTATAGCATAGTGCACCATTGCACGGTGACGGTTGACGCAACTTTTCACATTAAAAGCTCTACTTGAAATTGGGTTTCAAGCCGAACAGATAAGTAAACTCAAATCTCTAGCTCAAATATTTTCTTTTATTTTATTAAGGATCACCAACAAGAGTTACATGAAAATTACATAGTATAAGAACTTTAAATCTAAAACGCCATGTGCACTCTTACTTATAGGTAACCACTACATGCGTTAGTAATAAGGTAGTACAAAAAAGACCATAAAGTGGGTAATACCTACCACATAATAAAAATTACGATAATAATTTATATAACTTAAGCTGAATGAGTAACAAGTAAGGTAATAAACCTGGTAAGGCTTATCCTTTGGATTTATTTGATTCAATATTATGAAAATAAAAATAATTCTTGCACTCAATGCAGTAAAGAAGCCGTTTTTAGCGCATGATTATATGAAACGCGTCAAGTGAGCCTCCACAAACATTGTTGAAGCGCTGCAGAAAGGATCCCTCCTTATGACGCTTATGAAGCTTACCCCTCCAAAACAGAAGCAATAACCTCCAAGATCGAAAATCTGTCATAATCGTAACAAATTGCAACAAATTAAACGAAACGGAGCTCGCAAATCTGCTCAGTTGGACCCGACCAACTTGCAACAATTTATCAGTAAGGTCCCTCGGGCTGCAAACAACAGAAAGGAAAGGAGGAAAGGTTTAGGTTCTGATGTTAGCTTCAATTACGTTTCCCGTAAATAAACAATATGTTAATCTACTGTTAACAACTGTCAGATACTGAAAGAACAACTTGCAGATTACAAGATTATTAGTGCACGAGATAAAAAGTACCCGAAACCGGCGTGCGTACATGCAACGACTAATAAATGTTGATGAAGCGAAAGAGATCTGTCAGGATCATGGCAAGTGGCAGACCCTAGTCTCTGCCTACCCCTCTGCGATACAAGCGAAGGTTTATGTTATATTACGTAGCATTCTCGTACGCTTAAGCGCTTAAGCGTACGAGAAACCAAGGTGAGTCCCTAGTGATGCTACAATTGATAGTAAATCCGTATTTACACCTATGCTTTCTACTCAATAGAAATACGGTAACTTTGCAATATGAAGATTATTGAAGAGTACACTGTAAATACTAACTTTGGTTTGATTTTGATCAGATCGATTTTTTGATGGATTGGTTTGGAAAATAACTCAAAAAGTCCAATATTGTTTGACCAAAAAATACATTACACATGGCTGAACCTGCCTAAAGACCTGTTGACTTGTCTTTCCTGTGGGCTAGGTATAGGTGCTGGGCAAGCCTACTCCATCTAAAAACATGTCCCAGGCACTGCAGCGTCCGACATTCACCAATCTAGTGTGAGGGAAGCTGCCACTGGATTTTTTTTCAGGTAACTTAATTAACTAACGTAATTTAAGATAGGTGGGTAATTTAAAGGACTTAACGGTAGGTACTTCAATTTTACCTGATAAATAACCGCTATTAGACCCGTTTAATATATAACTACGCATACTAACTATCTGTTAACACTTAACAGCTGTCAACTCGTCAGCTTGTTTTATTTTTATGCACTATGGCCATCAACTGTCAACAGCTAATAATTATTCACTTCTACACAACACAATCACTTGTCCTGTTCCCAAGCTAGGATGCCCTGTGCTTTGGTAACCAGGCAAGTATATCACAAACATGGAAATACACCCAGACTGAGCCCATTTCTAGAAATGTACGGCTTCCGGCGTGCATCTAGAAAGGGAGGGTGTTCTTATCGTTTCGGTGACCAACTGATAAAATTTTAGGCCAGAACTTGGCCAAGCCAAGTCCTTTCCAGTGCAAGTCTTATCTCTCACAACACGATAAGCTCGCCTTTGTAATGTATTTGTAATATTTATGTAATATTTTACTGTATTGTGTGTTTTATATGCAACAAAGTATAAGGAGAGTAATTGGGCACGACCACAGGTATCTCAATGCTCTGAGGGCACGACCCTCGTGCAACACCTCTATGAAATGTGTTTTCTATAAAACTAGTCTTCTGTGCGATGCACATTGACTGGAATAAGGAAAACAACGCCATCGATTAATAACATCTGAGTGGCCTGTTATCTAAATTAGGAGGTGCCAGTAAAAACTGCAGCTTATGGCCGCCATTCCCTGCAGATAGATACGTCAAATGGTTGCCGTCGAGGGGCTATAAATTCCATGCACTTATCGTCGTTTGTGGATCGCGGAAGCTTCACGGTGTATTCCGTCGATGGGGACGTTTGGAGAGCAAATGTTGAAGCCCGAGAATTTTTTAACGATAGAAAGAACAATGTTTTTTGTTTTAGCTGTAAGACTTGCCGGGCGTTGTTCAAAGTTGTACGTTGTAAATTATATAGATACATAGAGATAGAGAACATTCTATTGTGCAGCCCGAAGAGGAAAGACAACTAAAAATAATTTCTTATATCTAGTTAGAGGTTAGAAACGAAATTTATAAAGTTTGTTCGTCAGCTAGACTAGCTGTTGCCCGCGACTATGTTAGTGTGGAAATTTTAATATGTATTTTTCGGGACAAAAAGTAGGTAATGTACTATTCGAGAAATCTATTTCTGTGCCAAATGTCAACTAGTTCGTTCCGTTCGGCTGTTTTTGCGTGATGGAGCAACATACATCTATCTATCCATCCAAACTTTGCATCTAGTAAGATTAATAGTCGGATTAGGGTTGCACAGCTCAAAAGAAAAGACGGTAACCTTCATAGAATCACTCAGTTGTCCATTGTAAGTTGTCTACCACAGTGATGGCAAATCAGTGGCACACGTACCTACCATTGATGACACGGAACATAAAAATTTGGACACTTGTCGAAATTCAATTGATTTCAGAATAAAATAAAACATTTACCGAAATAAGGATAATTTGACGTAATCCCACAAAGGTTCGCCATCTTGGACCTTTTTTTGTGGAACCAGTAGTTCTATCAAGTTGAACGAATACTAAAGTTAACAGTCAAATTCAAGCTTGTAAATCAAGATAATTAAAAGTAATAACTATTTTTCGGTGGCTACTACGTAATAATACGTGATTTGCAATTGGTCGCAATATTTACACAATAACTAGCCCAGGTCACAAGACTGACATGACTTTAACAAAAATCCGAGTAGTCGGGATGCGTTTTCGATGAATATGTATGTAGAAATTGAGCACTTTTTGTTAATTACTTGTTGATTTAACTATACTAGAGTTTGAACAATTTTAATTTACATTCCGCGTCCCCCGCAAATAAGATCCGAAATACGTTCATGTGAAACTCGTTCATGTGTGACTACCTCTGTGAGAAAATATGTTATTAAATATTAAAAGTGACGCATTTGTGGATTAATTTGTGGATTTGAGCAATTAAACATGTGAATAAAAGTGTAACTAACCAGTGCAGACGTTATTTCCAAGCAAATCTGTGTAATAAGTACAAAAATTGCAAATACAAAATTGCATACAAAAAGTAAACAACACCATAAAACAGTGCTCAATCTCCTGATAAAACTTATGCAACTGTGATACGAATCTACCTAACCAAATCATAAAGTGCAACTTTCAATCTATCAATACACAAACCAAAATAATAACAATGTGATTGGTGTTATGATATGAATCATCTCTCGACATAACGGCAGTCTATCACTACGAATACATCTAACATAGGGTTCTAAAATTCGACGTGTTCTGTACTGACCGCTTGGCTCAGTGGTCACGACGACGGAGTTAACGCAGCGCGTGAGGTTCCGAGTTCGATCCCACGACCACCAACCACTTCAGATATTTTTTTTTGTTTCCGAATCTACTATAACCAACTGTAACATGCAAAGCTTTATCGAAAACATAACGTTCCGGCGTACCAGGAACCGTTCGGAATCCGAAATTAATAAAACAGCTAACTCCTTCAATGAGTTATCAAACTTAGATGGAACCACGAGTAGCTTACCATTGTTATCTGACGATGACGAGGAGACAAAAACAGAGCTCCTACAACTTAAAGCTAGGATCGATAGTCTCACGGCCGAGCTAGAAAGCGCACATCAAGAAATAGCCACTCTTAATCTTGAAAATAAGACATTACAAACAAACAATGAGGATTTGATAAAACAAAACGAGCTACTTAAAAGGCTTACTTCATCACCTGCAAAACAACTGAAAACGCCAAGTAGGCCACAAAAACTAAGTCATTTAAAGAATAACAATGTTTGTCCATCAACACCAAAAACTGGAAGAAATATCAAGGCTACCAAAAAGCCTCAGAGTAAAACACAAGATAACCCTCCAACCACTAATCAAGTATCGGCCACTCCAACACAACAATTGTCCGTAGAAGAAAAAACAGACACATACGACACGAACTCGCGTACACAAGGTGCCAGAAAACCACAACTATGCATCATAAGCGACAAAAAATATAATAATATGTTGCCAAGTCTAACAGAATGTTTTCAAAAGAAATTTGCTTACTGTCATCACACAAAACCATCAGCACGTATAGGGAATCTTCTATTGGGACTCGAAGATAAACTCGCAAATTTTACATATGACGACTTCTGTGTCATTCTCTTGGGAGAAGCGGACTTTGAAGTATCGCAGGACTACGTGAGTCTGGTCTGTGAAATAAGAGAAACTCTCAGCAAATTCAAACACACAAATATAATAATATGCCCACCTACATATATTTGTGGCGCTCTGATCTATAACTATAGAGCGGAACTGTTTATCACTCTTCTGCATTCAGACATAGCGACATACAAATATGCCTTCTTTCTCGACACAAACTACAATCTTTCCCTCGATATGTTCTCCGCCCGAACGGGAAAACTAATAAAACAAGGCATACAACAAATCATATTCGACTTGAAGGCACTCATTGACACTTATTACTCAATACCGACAACATCTACCGCAGCCAAGATGGATGAGAAAACTAAACACGAGGATCAGAGTTTTTTTCGAGACTAAGCATATACATATTATGCATCAAAATATTGCTGGACTTCTAAACAAAGCTGACGCTCTGAAGGTCAGTCTGGATGAACTTGACGACAAAAAGGTGCCCATAGATGTTATATGCATTACGGAGCACTTTATGCCCTCAGGCCATGAACACTTTATGCATCTACCGGACTACACAATGTCAGCATATTATTCACGATTAGAAAAAAAGAGAGGTGGATCCTGCATCTTAGTAAATAATAACCTAAATTGGAAAGAGATACCAGATGTGGCCAAATACTCTCTTGTAAACACATTCGAATGCTGCGCCATTGAGTTAGTAGATTACAAAACAGCTATCATCTGCATATACAGGGTCCCTAAACAAACAAACTTGGATGAGTTCTTCACGAGATTAATAAAACTGCTCAAATATATCTCCAAATTCAAGTACAATAATACTGTTCTAGCAGGTGACTTTAACATTGACATGATAAAAACTAATAATACAACAACTGAATTTGAATGTCTATTATTAAATTTTAACTTGAAATTAGCCTTCAGACAACCTACTCGTCTGATTAGTCAAACATGTATAGATAACTTCGCTCATAATATTAAAAAAACCTGTAAAACGGAAGTCTTAGAATTGGGTCTATCTGATCATACGGCTCAGCTACTTACAATTCCAGTCCCAAAGCTTCTAAAACTTAAGTTTTGGCGTAAGTTAAAACGAGATTACAGTCATGAAAACGTTGTTAAATTCCATGACTGCCTAAGCAAACTGACATTTTCTGAAGTCTACAATTGTGATGATCCGACTACAGCATATAGTATCTTCATCGAACACTTCAAACTATTTTATAATCTCTGCTTTCCTGAAAAATACGTGACAATACAAGTTAAAACAAAAACGAATTGGGTATCTCGGGGACTCAAGATCTGCAGCAGAAAAAAGAATGAACTCTTATGGAAATATAGACTACAACCTACTAAAATAAACAAACTAAAATTTCAAAATTATTCAAACCTATTTAAAAAAATTATATATCTGACAAAACGAGCACAAAACAACCACAAAATACAAATATCAACCAACAAAAGCAAAGCAACATGGCAAGTGATAAACAAATGTCGTCTAAATTTACCCAAAGAACCAATCACAAAAATTAAAATTGACAATAAATTTATTATAAATCCTACACACATTGCAGAATCTTTCAATAATTACTTTATTGATAAAATAAAACCAATACCAAATTCAGGACAAAATATCACTACTGCTATAAACAGCACACAAAAATCTATGTTCATGGCAGGAAGCACTCCTTATGACGTCTACAAAATAATAAAAGACTTAAAAAATACAAACAGCGTCGGCCATGACGGAATCTCAACAAAAATCATAAAAACTGTAAATGATTTAATTTGCTATCCCCTGAGCCATATAATAAATGTATCTATTGAAAAAGGAATATTTCCTGATGACCTCAAACTCACTATTACGAAACCAATATTTAAAAAAGGTAATAAAGAAGAAATGCAATTTTATAGACCGATTGCATTAGTACCTATATTTTCAAAGATATTTGAGAAATATTTATACAGCCAAATTAACAACTATTTCGAAACAAACAATCTGCTCTGCCACGAACAAAAAGGCTTCAGGCGTCACAAGTCAATAAATATGGCAGTATTTGATTTTATAAAACATGTCATGTATCAGGTTGACAAGACCACTCCCGTTTGCTCAATATACTGCGACATGACCCAGGCTTTTGATTACGTCGACCATAAAACTCTAATTAAAAAGCTTGAATCATATGGGGTGCGAGGCAATGTTCTTAAGCTAATTCAATCATACCTATCAAACCGCCGCCAAATCGTTGAAATCTCAAATTTAAATTACAAATCCAAAAGAGAAGAGCTACACAGATCTTACGAGCGGAATATATCATATGGTGTGCCTCAAGGTAGCGTATTAGGACCCCTTCTATTTATTATCTACATTAATGATTTGCCGAAGACAACTGTGCAACCAATGACATTATTTGCTGATGACAGCACCATTACTATTAAATATAATGATAATATAAACAATTACAATAATGACATTAATAATTCACTGACATCTGTAGTTTCCTGGCTCGATAATAATAATTTAAAAATCAATTTAAATAAAACGAATATTATGCATTTTTCCCAAAGATCAAATAAGATTACTGACATCAGTCTAAAGTGTCGCGACACCATTATAAATGAAGTTGAAACGACAAAATTTCTTGGTCTAACTATAGACAACAAATTAAATTGGAAAATTCATATAGATAACTTATGCAAAAAACTAAGCTCTACAGCGTTTGTACTACATAAACTATCCACAACAGTAAGTACAGAGACACTCCTGACTGCCTATTACGGTCTAGCTGAATCAACTCTCAGGTTCGGTATAATATTCTGGGGCAATTCCACTAATAAAGAGCTAGCTTTCAAAACTCAAAAAAGATGTATACGATCCATGTTTCGCATGAAGTCCATAGAAAGTTGCAAGCCCATTTTTCATACCCACCGGATTCTGACACTTCCGTGTTTATATATATTTGAGGTAGCCATGTTTGTACGAAACAACCCTCATCTGTTTCCCTCTCTAGGCGACACGGTACGTAGGAACCGCCGCAATGAAAATAGACTACGCCTTTATCCATCTCAAACTACTTTGATGCGAAAAAGCATTCTGTGCATGGCGCCTATAATCTTTAACAAGATACCAACACTGTACAAAGAATTAAATGTAGACTTATTTCGAAAGACATTAAAAAATCTACTTATTGACAAATGTTATTATAATATCGACGACTTTCTAAATGACACATTGTAACTTGTTTTGCCTTATTAACTTAATTATATTTGTATGCCTATGTACAGGTAGGACCATAGTGATCTCTAATTTAAGACAACACCAATTATGTAAAAAATAATTACCTATGATCCACAAATAAATGAATTATGAATTATGAATTATGAATTATGAAATCCAAATCAATTCAAAGTTTAATTATTTGTCAAGCATTATCTGTTTAAATTGAAATGGCCTTACCGCCTGCTGGGTTAGTTGAAGAATCAATCAAGCGATTAGAAAGTTGTTGCTATTATAAATGTCACAGGCGCTTAAAGTAAAAAGTCTAGGTATTTTACAAAAACTAAAGAGCCTCTTTGGGGAGATTAACGTCTTTTGAAAACCCCATTAACCTTACTAAAAACTCACTTTACTAATTCAAGTCGAATTCGATTAGGTACTTATTTTGTCAGAGTCAACAAAGCCCTGACTACCTACTTTGTCGTTGAACCGTAAAAATGCGCAGAAAAAAACATTTATCGCCAAATTGATCCGTCCCCTAAAAGGGCCTAAATGACCGATTTTTAGGGACCATTTAACTTAATGTATTTAGCAAGGAAAGGGTGTACACCGATCAAGTGTAAGCGCGTAATGTTTTTATTTTCGCTATTTAGGGAGGGTCCCAAAGCAACGGGGTACTTTGAGCTATTAATTCACTTTAATTTGTGGAATTTGTACCCTTTATTCAAAAAAACACAAACTTAATAAGAGAAACAGACAGGCCGTTTTGTTGCTAAGCGACACAGCCTATATATATGTCTCATTTTACTTAGCTTTTGTCCATACATATTATGCTAACAGATTGTTGATAGAAATCGTTAAAATACGCTAAACAAATGTATTACAAGTTGTTTGGTCGTCTTGGATCATTCCTTTGCCTGATTAGATCAAGAAATGTCAACTGCATCATATTATCTTTTTTTTTACTTCGATTGTATTTAAAAAAAATCTTTGCTTAAACCAATAAGAAAACTGAATGAAATTAAATATAAGGCTTAATGTTTTCACATAGCACTTATTTTATGTTTCTGATTTGAAAATATGAGTTTTAGTATTATAAACCATGTAACAGCCTCATTTCTTTGTTTCGTTTCTTCGATAATTCTCTATTTTTAATATACTATTCCGATACAGGCTACATCTATGTTAATATTAGGTATATTTTTGTTTTTCGATTTGATTGTTGTGTACGTTTTCTCTCTGTTATTTTCATGTTGTGTCTATTATCTGTTTGTTTTTTTCTGTGATGTGTCTCGTTGTTATAATAAATGTCTTTCTTTCTTTTTCTTTGTTTCTTTATTCAATAATTGTTTAAATTTCGGATTATATCTTCAAAAATCAATAATTTAGATCCACTTTACTGATGGACCAAATAAGGTGTTTTAGAAGTGTTGAATTTGAATTTGCATAATTCAGAAGATTGAATTTGCAGAAATTGGACTTACACGTTTTGCAAATACGGACTGTAAAAAAAGATACGATTTTTTTGTCCTGGGTGGCGCTAGTGTTACTCTATGGAGCCCTTTAAGGCTACTTATCAATAAAAACAACTTATCAATAAATAGCTCAGTGTGCCGCGCGCCAGGACCAACCTGCTAGCCGAGGCACCGCTCACTAGAGCTATCAAAATCATCAACAAGGTTGCCGAAACTATTGATATATGTATTTGTTCTTTGGGTGAAAGCACAGAAGAAATTAAAAAGGTACTTAGTTGTTAATATTGATGTTTTAATAGGCTAGTTCTGTTATTTGTGTCAAGTACTTAAATTTAATTGTGCAACGAGCTAGTTTCAAACTGTAATGTTGAACAATTTGATAAATAAATAAATATATTATAATTATCAACTCCAAAATTAAAAAAAAAACGGTTTTAATAATGAGATATTCCATCGACCTATCTGTTCGATAAATTACCTACATACCACATATCAAAAGTTAGTAAAGAGCATCTGATACTTTTTTCGATGTTTTAGAGTAAATCTCTACTCCATGAATTTTGGGTTTTTTGGAAGCCGTAGCAAAATGAACGTGCCCTAACGATAGCTAGCGAATACTCTATAATTATCATTGTTCTAGTTATTGTTTGTTTGCAGTAAGAGGCGATACTGTTGGAGGTCTGGCACATTACAAGTTACTGGCCGTAAGTTTTATTTGCGTCTAATGTTACTTTGACTTTTCTGTTTATCGTGTCACAACTGTGATGAAAATACAGACTTATTTTATTATCACATAATTCAGTGCCTTTTCTTACGCTACTACGCTATTATCCACTGCGTCACACTGCCCATAACCCAACAAAGGTTATGGGCCCAGGAATGTAGCGTAGAGTAATATTTTCAAGTCTTGGAAATTTAAACTTGTAAAGCAATTCGTGTGAATTAGAGCCTGACTATACATGATGTCTACTTTACGCATAGAACCTCTCCACAAGGAGAATTTTGAGAGTTGGAAACTCCACATGGAGGCCCTTTTGGTGAAGTCTGAACTTTGGGACTATGTTTGTGGTAAGAAGCAGAAACCTCTGGCAGATGAAGTAGCTATATCTAAATGGGAGAGTGAAGATGCGAAGGCAAAGGCCGATGTGATTCTTTCTATAAGTGCATCAGAATTACGACACATAAGAGGTTGTACCACTTCGAATCAAGTTTGGATCCAGCTGCATACCGTATTCGCTTCACGTGGACCTGCCAAGAAGGCTACATTACTAAAGCGACTGATACTACATAAAATGGGTGACTCTGGTGACATACGAGAAGGAATGGGTATCTTCTTTGATATTGTAGATAGACTCGAAGGTATGGAGGTCATGATACATGAAGACTTAGTATCGGTTATGTTACTATACAGTTTGCCAACAAACTTTGAGAACTTTCGCTGTGCTATAGAAAGTAGAGACGATCTCCCTAAGCCAGAGGTGTTAAAAGTGAAGATACTAGAGGAGTACGAGTCTAGGAATGAGAATAGTGGAACCCAAGTGATGTATGCTCGTCAGAATGAGAGGTTTCCATACCACGACCAGAGAAGTTTGAGAAATGGAGATAAGAATCGCAAAAACTGGCAACTGATGGAGAAGTCGATAAGATGTTATCGTTGTAATCGCCCCGGGCATAAAGCATCGGACTGTCGTCAAAATAATGTAAATGCGTATTATAATTTTAATGCTAATATTAATGTGGATGAGGGATTAATTTGTCTAAATGTTACAGGTTTAGAAGAAGCTAATCTTATTGCATCATTGAAACATCAGTGGGTGCTTGACTCCGGTTGTACTTCTCATTTATGCGGCGACATACGAAAATTTTATGGTAACCTTGAACATGCCGATGGAAAGCTAAATTTGGCTACTAATTTAAGCACTATGGTCCGAGGTAAGGGTGTAGTAAGACTATCGGCATTGGGTGAACAATCGATACAGACAATCGAGTTCAATGATACACTATACGTACCTGATTTGCGAACCAATCTGATTTCCGTAGCTAAAATTACTGATAAGGGACACAACGTAAATTTCACTCGTGATTTAGCAACTGTAATCGATGGTAGTGGTAAAGTTATATTGACAGCATTTCGCCGGGGTAATCTGTACTGCCTACAGGAGTGCGAATCGGCTAATGCTATAGTAAATGATAAAGTAGATGATATACGCTGTTGGCATGAACGTTTAGGGCATTTAAATGGAAGAGATGTTGCTAAGTTATTGAATAGAATAGGGGAACATGTGGGTGAAAATGATGTACGTTTCTTGCGTGACTGTGAAATTTGCGCAAAGGGTAAAATGCATGCATCGACCTTCTCCGACTCAGCAGGACCTTGTTCTGAGAAATTAAGAATAGTTTATTCCGATATAGTAGGCCCGATGAGGTGCCAGTCTAAAACAGGTGCCAAGTACTTCATCACCTTCATTGATGATTGTACTCGTTGGTGTGAGGTGTATTTCCTTAGTACCAAGGGAAAGGCTTTGGAGGCTTTTAAAATATATAAAAGTCACGTTGAAAACCTTACAGGATCGAGAATTAAATATTTCCAAACAGACAATGGTGGGGAATATTGTAGTGCTGAGTTTGATGATTTTCTACGTAAGGAGGGCATATCGAGAAGATTAACGGTTCCCCACACGCCACAGCAGAATGGAGTAGCGGAGAGGATGAACCGAACTCTCGTTGAAATGGCGAGATGCATGTTATTGAACTGTGAGCTGCCAACGGTATTTTGGGCCGAGGCTGTAGATACGGCCTGTTATATTAGAAACCGCTGTCCGACTAGCAGCTTAGGCGGAGAAATACCCTATGAGAAGTGGTTTGAGAAACCTGTCAAGATTGGTTATCTTAGAAAATTTGGAACTGAAGTCAATATTTTAGATAAAAGTCCAAATAAAGACAAATTCGCTGCACGTGGAATATCTGGGATATTTGTAGGATATCCAAGGACTTCAAAGGGGTTTCGGGTCTGGATACCCGGAGAAAGGCGATTTACTACAGCGAGAGATATAAAGTTTCACGAGACACTGGGAATAAAGAATCCTGTACCTACAAATGCACCCAAGACTATGATGGAGATTGAGAATAGAGATGAAGTCGAAAAGAAATTTATAGAAATTGACCTAATAAAAGATAATAATAAGTCTAGGCCTATACGAAATGATACGAGAATCTCAGGACCTGCTACATCTTCTGTGGAGACTGATTTGAGAAACCCAGAACCTGCGACATCTTCCGTAGAGACTGAGACGGAAGACAGAATCAGTCACGTGGAGACAGATCATGTAGAAAATACTATAGTTCCACAAGTGATTTTAAAAAGGGGAGTCGGTAGGCCGAGGATAGAGCGTACTGGACAAGTAGGTCGTCCAAGAAAAATTTATAGAGTTGTAGAGGTAGAAGAAGATCCACACCCAGTGGATATAATCATGGCCCCCGAACGTTCAGAGCCAGAAACATCTCTGACCCCTACTGAACAACAAGAATCAGAAATACAAAGTTCTGAATCATCGGATGATGTGTTCACAGATTGCGTCGACTTTGCAGGGGTGGCAGGCATATCTCTCGACGATGCTCTACAAAGTGACGAAAGGGTTGAATGGGAGGAAGCAATTCTCTCAGAAGTAAGAAGCTTAGTAAATAAAGGCACGTGGGAGATAGTAGAAAAGCCTAAAAACAGAAATGTTGTTGGTTGTAGGTATGTCCTGACCACAAAACTCAATGTGGATAAAACAACAAAAAAGAAGGCTAGACTTGTAGCACAAGGATTTAGTCAGCGCTTCGGAGTCGACTATGACAAAACATTTGCACCAGTAGCTAGACTAGACTCTGTAAGAATGTTAATGGCTCTAGCTGTGGAATTGGACTTGGAAATACATCAGTTAGATATTAATACAGCTTACTTGAATGGAGACCTTGATGAGGAAATATATATGCGGACACCTAGACTATTAAAAGAGTGCCTGATGAAGCTTGCTCATAGTAAAGAGGAGGACCCTCGCGTGGTTAAAAATGCAGAAGTAATGCTGGATAGCATTGATTCAGGCGGTGATACTTGCTTGTTAAAAAAATCCTTATACGGACTAAAGCAAGCAGGCCGGCAGTGGAACATAAAACTAGACAAGAAGCTAAAAGATATGGGACTGAAACAGAGCCTCAATGAGCCTTGTCTTTATACAAGGATCCAAAATAACGAACATCTATTGGTGTTGGTATTCGTAGATGATATTCTGGTGGCGTCAGAAAAAGAAGGTCGTATCATTCGCTTTAAAAATGAGTTACGAAAAGAGTTTGAGTTAAAGGATTACGGTCGGGCCAAATATTTTCTGGGCATAGATATTAAGCGAACTGACAATGTCATTGTTATGTCACAAGAGAAATACACAAAAGATATTTTGGCAAGTTTCGAAATGGAAAATTGTAATAGCTGTAAAACCCCTATGGAAGTATCTAATACATCTGCAAGCCAACGAGAAGAGAAAACTAATGTTGAGCAAAAGCGATGGCCCTATAGAGAACTTATAGGCTCCTTAATGTATTTGAGTGTAGGCACCAGACCGGATATAAGCAATTCTGTAATAAAATTGGCTCAGTTTACCACGAACCCGAAGATAGAGCATTGGAATGCCGCGAAACGTATTCTTCGCTATCTAAAGGGTACATCTAATTATGGATTGGTATACAAGAAGACGGGTAAGTCTATTGAAGGCTATTCTGATGCAGACTGGGGAGGGTGCTCCATCGATAGACGATCTTTCTCGGGATATACTTTCAGTTTAGGCGGTGCATGCATATCATGGAGCTCGCGGAAACAAAGAACCGTAGCCACCTCCAGCTGTGAGGCAGAGTATGTGAGTTTAGCAGAGGCGATGAAGGAAGGATTGTATTTACAAAGCTTATTAGAGGAAATAGGATTTAACAAATATGCCCCTATCTCAATGTATGCCGATAGTCGCGCTGCTATTTTTCTTGCTCAGGACCCGGTGTTCCATGCCAGGAGTAAACACATTGACATTAAATTCCACTTTATTAGGGGGGTTTTGAGGGACAATAAGAATATTATGTTAAGCCATGTACCTACCGGAGACATGCTGGCAGATGTGTTGACCAAGCCACTGCCAAGCGCTAAACACTTTAAGTGTACTCATGGCTTGGGAGTTAAGCCCTGCTGATTTTTAACTTAGTACTTGAAGGAATTTAAGTTTTGTTTTGTTATTTTGGAACTTAATTTGTTTGGTAAGGTCAGACCAAGAACTTGTAATTTGAGGCGGTGTTTGTTGGAGGTCTGGCACATTACAAGTTACTGGCCGTAAGTTTTATTTGCGTCTAATGTTACTTTGACTTTTCTGTTTACTTATCGTGTCACAACTGTGATGAAAATACAGACTTATTTTATTATCACATAATTCAGTG
The DNA here is from genome assembly GCA_947308005.1 of Yponomeuta malinellus. Taxonomy (NCBI): domain Eukaryota; kingdom Metazoa; phylum Arthropoda; class Insecta; order Lepidoptera; family Yponomeutidae; genus Yponomeuta; species Yponomeuta malinellus. Next base: position 2,782,870 of record OX370998.1, read on the forward strand.
CCTTTTCTTACGCTACTACGCTATTATCCACTGCGTCACACTGCCCATAACCCAACAGATACTAATTGTTTGCATATTTTTAGAAACGAGATTTCGCCACTACAAACAAGATTTTTACACTCAATTTTTTTTTTATTATATGTCTATACTTAAAAGTAATAGTCTAAATGGATGGTATTTTTTATTCCTAATTAAATAACAGCGGCTTTCAAACGACCCAGACTACAACGTGTATTATCATTTGTATGGATGATTAGAATAACTCCATAAAGCTACGTGGACTAAAAAAATGTTGTCTCAAACTCTCAAATCAGTTTTTGAAAAGACTGCTTGTTACAAAAACATGATACGGACAAGAGAGTTCTCTTGTCTGATACAAACCGCCAGCCCCGGGGCATCAGACGTTGCAGGCCCTAGATCCCAAGGGGCGCTCTTTACGACCCCACGAGTTAGGGGGCGCGGGCCTTTATAAGATCTGCAAGGGAACTGACGCGTGTTCAGGTGGGCTGCTCCAGAGTGATGAACTTTGTGGATCCTAGAGTTTTTTTTATGTAGCCTATTACGTCCCACTGCAGGGCAGGCACGCGTGGTGATTAAGCCCATAATATAGGTACAAGTAAGTACTAAACTATTTTTCTTTTTTGTCTCCCCTGTAGAGTACAGGCCTTATCCCAGAGAGAGATTATGGGCTTAATCACCACGCGTGCCTTGATTACCTACCTCAGGCACTCATGTTTTCTCACGATGTTTTCCTTAAACTTTAGCGAGTGGTATTGCTACTACGAATACACAAATGGATGTAACTCAGAAAACAAAGTCGTAGGTATATGCCGGGCTTCAAAACCACAACCCACAATGTGAGGCAAGCGTTCTATGCTTGCGCTACCGCTTTTTGTTACAAATATGTAAAAAAAAAAACAAATGAATAAGTGTGATTTGAGAGCGTTGCGGACAGAAAGAGGATGTGGTGACTAGAGTTGAGAAAGTATTTTGTAAGTGCTTTGGTTTGGATATAGAAGAAAATGAAGGAAGGAAGATTGACAATAGAAAAATAAAGGGCGAATTTAAGTTGCTAACCTTGAGCGATACAGGCGTGCGTGAACAATACTAGTTGGCAATTTATTATACTAGCTGGCCCGGCAAACTACGTACCACCTCAAAATCAATAAATTATTGTCACAAAATTGGCTCATGTTTTCAGCTTTTCAGGCGGACATAAATTCAACAAACTAAAGATAAAGATCGGCCCATCCATTCATGAGTCACAAATGGTGTAACTAGACCGACTTATTTTATATTATTCATATATATGGATCTATAAAACAAAGTCGTATAAATGCAAAAAAAATCCTCTATACATTTTCGAATTCGTGTTGGTGCTTTGAGAGTGCACCGTATTTTTGTGTGCTTTTAATTAACTCCCCAATAGCGAAGTGGTCCCTTTGTCATCTGCATTAAAACAACTCCTGTTCCCTAGAATTTAAAGATCATTTTATTTTGAAACATACGTTACAACTTACAATAGAACGAACGTAATTTAATTGATGACGCGTTGAATTTGCGCAAATGGATTCATCGAAACTAAATTAAAATACTTTTCGTATTTGCTGACTATTCACTGGACTAGTATGTGGCAGAAAAATCACTGGTCGTCAGTTGAAAAATCGGATCGCAGACCTGTCGCCTCGTCTACGATTTCATTGCAATAGGAGTTCTAGTAAAAAGGCATGTACCTACACTTCTGAAATTATTAGTCTTCTACGTTTGTACATCTAGTTCCTTTTCCAATGTATTAATCCAGTCCATCCAAAGGATATGTGGAAGAAGTCATATCACTTTTAGTGATATGGCTTTTAGTTCACTTTGATATGGCTTCCGTCTGTACTCTTAGGTTAAGAAATATCTGTGTATGCCTTTATGTACAATAAAGTGTTCTCTATCTCTAGGTATTTAAAAAGTATCGCTCGTGTTAATTTAGGATAAGGTCCATCTGTTTGCCTCATTTTTATTCATTTTTATTTCATGTATTTATTCAATTGGTCACATTTATGATGGAGCTTACTTGAGAACGGCAGGACCGATTTCTCAGATTCGTAATTTTTAGAACAAGGTTTTTATGAAATATTATTTTGGAAATCTATTTGCATAAATTTACAAAAGTTAAAATACGAGTAACATTGTTGTGTACTCTACCTAAATAGACGTACAAATCATGCCTATAGTCGTAATAAATGTTTGATATAAAAAATTCAATTGCAATACCTAATATGGAGAGCGGTGGTAGTGGGGCATAAGAACGCCGGCTTCTCATTTGGGAGGTCGTAGGTTCAAGTTCCGGTATACACCAATGAATTTGTTTACTAAGTAACGTAGATTTGTGAAGTTATACTAGCAATACCACTCGCTAACTATGAAGGAAAACATCGTGAGGAAAACTGAGTGTCTGAGGTGTTCAAACACCTTAGCGCTTGAAATTGCCAATCCACGGTGGGCACGCGCGGTGATTAAGCCGGTATGCTCTCTCTCTCTCTCTCTCTCTCTCTCTCTCTGAGAGAAGGTCTGTGCCCTGCAGTAGGACATATATAGGCTACATAGAAAAAAAATTTAGGAATAAAACAGATTTAAAATCTTAAGTAAAACGAAAAATTACAGTAAATAATCTAATAATAATAATTATTCAATATCTTCCTAAGACATAGTACCGTAGTAACAAGAATCGGCGCAGTCAAGATGAGTTTCGGAAACTTAAGATAATTATGTATATTTATTTTGTTAATTGACTAAGGCCCGCTTGCACCACCGACTAAAATCCATTTAACTTTAAGTTAAACAGAATTTTGACAGTTCCTCCATACACTATCTGTCAACATTCTATTTTAGTACTTTAAAAGTTCAACCTACAAATATCTCCAACTGAATGAACAGCTTTATTTCAATAGAAATAAAATTGTAAACGTATTTTTCGATTCCGCGGAGTTCGCAGTTCATTCAGGATTCTTTCCGAGGCTTTGTCCTCATTTTTAAATTGGATTAGGAGTCAGGGCCGCTATTAGGAAACATAAATACGGATATCTATGTTTTGGAGGCCAATTATCGTTGTGTTATGGAGTTAATTTATTGTGTGAATGAGGAAAGTTACGGTCCAATGAAGCGGTGGTAGCCTAGTGAGTATAACATTGGACTTGGAAGCGAGAGACCCAGGTTCGATTCCCAGTGCGGGCATGTACCTTTGATTTTGTTTTCTAAGTTTTGTACATTTGTGAAGTTATAGTAGCAATACTACTCGCTAACTGTGAAGGAAAAGATCGTGAGGAAACCTGAGTGTCTGAGCTATTCACATACCTCAGCGCTTGAAAACGCCAATCCCCGGTGAGAACGCGTGGTGATTGTCTCTCTGAGAGAAGGCCTGTGCCCTACAGTGGGACCTATATAGGCTGCTTATGTACGTTCCAATCGTGAAATGTAAATTGCTTGGTTCTTCAGAAAATGTGTCATTTGCAGAAGAAGACAAAAGTAGGAAAGAATCAAATCAAATCGTTTATTGCCAGGTTAAAATGTTCACATTGTTACATTGTATTACTTACATCCTTCAACTTCATCAACCCATTATGTCCCCACCGAGGGGCACGGGTCTCTTCCCTGAGGAAGGTATAGGCCATACTCCTAATTACATCCTAATTACCAATAATTATATTTAGTTTTTAAACATACTAAACATTGTTATGTTTCGTTGTTAAGGTAGGTGTTTATTTAGAGAATGCAGCAAACGGTAACAGCCTAAAACAACAACTACCCTCCGCGCTAGTCAAAAGACTAACCTAGACCATTGGAAATTCTGACCTCTGGTTGTGATATACAGTGTTCTCTATTTATCTTTTAATTGTAACTTTCATATTTTATGTCTCGCTTCTTGTGTGCAATAAAGAATATTCTTATCTTATCTTATCTAGATCTGGATGTTAACAAAAGTAGGTGTATAGAATAACCTTGTAACTAATTTTAGTGTATAAACCATTGTATATTGTTTAGTACCTATATTTTAAGAACAAGCCCCTATATAATTGTAGTGGTCTTCAAAAAACTAAATACGTCTAACAAATAAACATTACATTGCAGAAAAATAAAATTCATACTTAGTGTACCATACATGGTATCTATGTAAAACTCACGTAAAAACCTAAGTTGGTTTTTCTTTATAACATGCTGCGTATCACCCTGTGCAATTCCACTTTCGACAAACAGTCGTCAGGCAAAATGTAATGAACTACCTCCTCTACGGTTCCCGTGGGGTGAACAATAAAAATTTTACTTTTTCACCCCACACCAAGTATTTGCAGCTGATACGCACTCACGGAAGCATCGGTTTTGGAAGCCTACACGAGTTGTTTTTTGGCAAGTAGTAGATGTAAACGACCGGCGAGGGTAGTCCCAGGCGGATAGTCTTCGGGCAAATAGGGGATGTATTAGCAAAAGGGCAAGAAGAATTGTCGAAAACGGTTTAGATTTGACGGAGTTATGCGAGAAAATAGCAAAAAACACCTAGTTTTTTACTACACCAAACACATAGTACCTAGTTTAACTTGTAACGTTCATTAAGTCGCAGTTTCTGTGCTATTTTGAATTAAAAAAAATGATGTTGATTTAAAAAAAAAACATACGCGTCGAATTGATAACCTCCTCCTTTTTTGAAGTCTTTTTAAAGGCTCAGAAAACGACTAGATCCATACATTTTTTCAGCTAAGCTCTTCTCAACTATACAATCAACTCTTCCAAGAAAGTTAGTTTTTGTATTTTTATTTTCCATCATTAATTTAATAACACTTACACTCCCTTACTAATATTCCCTTGCTGCCAGTCAAAGAGAGTGTGAATGCGGTGTTACACTATACTTGTAACCTGGTTACCTGTCATTTTATATTCATCAATATCCAAAGATAGTCCACCAAAAAGTGTTTCAATAAAACTCATTTTGAGCGTTACAAAGTAGCCCTTATTCTCAGGTTATTTAGATCACCTATGGCTTGCGATGGCTAATTGCATGCAAACAAGACATGCACGCAATGTCTGGCAGCAATTTCACAACTGGATTGTTTTGGTTGTAAAATGAGTGAGTCATCTGTTGTTAACCCCGACTTTAAAAACGAAGTGTAGGTTTGGCGCCTATCTGTCTATATGCGCGTATCTGTGGCATCATAGCTTCTATCATAATCTGGGCCTATTTAAATGGGATTATTTTTAATTTTTTGACGTGAAACGTCTTTCAGTTCGGGGGTCACTTGCTAAAGCCAAATGCAACGAAAATATGTCTGAACAGGCCTGTAACTATCTAACTTCGTGTTGTGTGCAATTCATTTATATAAATATCGTTGAGTAGAGCAAAGTAGCCATCACTAAAATCCACTTGATTCGTGCCGCTAGATGGCGCCAGTACCACGCAGTTTGAGCTAAAAATTAACGCTTACTTATAGACAACAGCCGCGTGACCTGACACAACCCCACCCGATTTTATTAGATATATTTTTGCTATTATGTAGCATAGTAAAAGAGGCTCGTATTGACGACAAGATTCCCCCTTTTTCAATAGATATGAGAATTTTGTAACAACCTGTAGAACAGCCAATATATTTTTTGATGCTGTCCCAGTCGTAAAAGCTAGAATAGATAAGAATATTTATTGGGGAAAAACATTAGTACAGAGCATTTACAATAAAATGTTATCTAGATGCTATACACAAAATTAAAGATTAGCTTCTCTCCCGACACTGGTTGATGTACCTATGTAATACCATTGAATTTTAAGTAGTAATACAAGTTTTTAACCTACCACAGTTAAAAACCTGTATTACATACAGCAACCAGTGCCAATTCCCCACCGAAGTGACAATTTATTTAACTTGAACTTAGATTGTACATGATATTTAGTCCTATTTGATAATAATAATTTTAACGATTTTACTAACGCAATGAAAAATAAAACATAAATCTTAGGATTAAGTTACTTTAAATTAAACAAAATACAGTAGTATGGAACTAGTTAGCTATGTGTAATGTGTTTGGTGAGTGAGCTACCCGTGTTATTTTGTTAAAATAATAATAATAATAATGAGCCCCGGTTCAAATGAGTAAGTGCCACACCTTAACCCTTAGACAATTAAGCCGTGAGGGTGCACTATCATAGCATGTCAAATGAGCATTATTACCGCAACTTATTGTTATAACGAAGCGAAAAACCAGCACAATCCACCTGACTGAAATAATTAAATATCTTCATTCATCGTGAGTTGGCCTGGTGCGGAATTAATCAGAAAGTGGCCTATCAGAAACTTGCATTATCGATGACGATGGTGATAAAAGAAAGAAAGAAATTAAAGTAGCTTCTTAACGACACAAGAAATCACCTAGGGACATGGGAAAATAAATAGTCGTTGGATGTTTCATTTGCACAAATGACCTCCACCTGGATGTTTTCCCCGTTCACAATCTCCTTGTCTGGTTACATTGTAGCACAGGGACTCTATTGTATGGATATAAAAATAGGGCACGCCTAAACACAGGGTTTGTCACTAATATACAGTAGATGCTTTTGGTCTGGAATCTGGCACAAGATCGGCGTTGATAACAAAAAGTATTTTAGCCCCGAAAAGAAAAAAAAAAGAAAAGTATGGACCAAATCCGTCTGTATTTTATTAACCGTCTACAACCGGTCAATTTGGACCGGTAACCCGATAGTTAATTTAAAGGTACCAAACCATGATCAGCAATTTATTTGTCTCAATACAACTACTGCAATACCTTTGTTGTCGTATCTTATTTTTCACTTCAACTTTGTAATATGCCTTCATCTAGGCCGTATTAGGCTCTTTGTTAGCGGGGAAACCGATTAGATGAATCCAGGATGTGAGAACTCAGTCAGAGAGCAGAGAGGTTTCTTGAAAAAAATTCGTACGCCCATAACAACCAAGAGTAGACTGGAGCTGACAAGTGAACTGGAACAGTACACAGGAGCTACTGAAAAAAGAAGAAGAATGAGTTATTTTTTTATTTTATTTATATTTATTCTCAATAAAACAAGAAGAACCACAATTTCAATATTTTGCCAAATTACAAATGCAGTTTATCGGCAAACTCTTCGTTACAATCCTTGCATAACTTACACAACCAATACAACAAACAGTATCAATAGTTGTTTAATCAAGAACTCATCCCACATCTACGCCACTTCCATCTTTACCTTCTCCAAAGAACTATCGTCGCGCCTCATCGGCACGATCAGGGACCTCGGAGCTGGCTCTTAAAAGAGAAAAGTCTCGCCATCCACCGAGGTAACGTAGCCAGCATACTGAGGACTCTTCCCAGAGGCAGCAACTATCTAGACGCAATATTTTTATATTTAGTTACTGATAAAGCTAGAATAAAAATGTGTAAGACTGTAATGTGTAGGTTAAGTCGCAGGTATCGACTGAAGGATTATTTTTGTACAGTTGCAAACAGGTCTCATTTCCTTAATACAATGTTCACAAACGTAAGGTTACACATACAATGTTCACAAAAGTAGAGGTAAGATGAGATAAGATAAAATAATAGTATATTAAAGCAAACAATGATCGCACAATACATGAAAAAATATACATACACATGCTTGATATAGAAAAATTGTTGACAAAGGAATGCAGGCTCAGCATGTAATGCGCTTAACTTCAGCTATAATTTTCAACCTGCCAAGTATATTCTAGTCGAGCAAAATAAATATATCTAGTCAAAATATTCTAGTTTGAAATTTTGATCATCGTCTACCCCATCCGATTCTTTACTAACTCCATGTTAATTCTTGCAACACCGCCGACCACGTGTTGGGAAATAGTTTTCCGAGATTTTTTCCCTTTTCCTCTTTCCCTCAGGGCCGCACATTCCAGCAATTATTATTCCGGATTAACCCGGACACCGGAATACCGGAACACCGGGTTACGGATGAAAGGACCGAATCTACAGCGTAATTGCGACGAACGGAGTTGGTGTGAAGTTGTTCCTACCGAGTTTATATTTCTTTGAAGAAAATTAATTACTCGTCGACCAACGGAAATAAACTAATGTTTTTAAAATCAACTAGGAATTTGACAGTTGGTGACAAAAATAAATGCCTCAGAATAATCCAGGTACTTTACGATGAAATATTCAATAGATTATTTTTACTTATTTTTATTATTTTAGCTCACTTTTATTAACTTCACTTGAATTTGGCTGATAATAGAATCATCATCATCATCATAGCCATTTGATACCCACTACAGGACATAGGCCTCCTTCATGATTTTCCAAGCTTCCCGGCCTTGTGCCGCCCGCATCCAGCGATTCCCCGCCACCGTAACCAGGTCGTCAGACCTTATGGTGGGAGGCCTTCCCACGCTGCATTGTCCGGTCCGCGGTTGCCAGGTCGGAACTTTCTCGCCCCAACGAACATCAGTTCTCCGAACTATGCGCCTAATATGTGCATAATATAATAATTTGGCATTATCAAGCTGGTCCGATGATGGAGGCAGGAGTTGATAGTGAAATTATTCTGCTTCCTCTTAACTGTACTATTTTATATTATCTATATTTCTGTTGATAAACTGCAACAATATGTAGTTCAGGGGTTGTTGGTTAGATGGCGATATTTTAATTATGAAGTAATATAAAATCTCATCCGTTCCTTGTAGCACCGAATTAAGAATAGTGTCACTCCATTTCCTTCCGTGGATGTCGTAGAAGCTTAATATGGAAAACCACAAAGGAGGCCTATATCCTGCAGTGGGCGTCAAATGGCTGATGATGATAAAATCTTAGTTTAAAAATCTATACAATACCTTTTTTTGAAGCGTGTTAATTAGGTTTCATTTGACTGTATATTAGGGTCCCAAATTCATGTATCAAACTCTTAGGCACTGTTTAAATCATCTGTAACGGATGCAAAGGCCTATGGTGATGAGTGTCTTCCAGGTCTGTTCTCCAGGGCGGTTCTGTCCGTGTAACATTCTTTTCCGCCGTGGGGATAGAACTCTTCCTCGTCTGGGTTGACATTGGCCTACGTAGGGAAGGGCGGTATGCCTTACTTACCGCAGATGGTTCAGTCCCCACCTCAGGATGTGTCACTGCGCACAAGCATTAGAATTCAGTGTGGCAGGCCATCGCTTTTCAATCGGCCACCAAACTATCTCTAGAGTCGCTAGGCATAAATTCGTTACCGAAGAGATCAGGCAACGCAAACATTGTGATAGTAGGACCATGACTCTGCAACAACCTGCACATCACACTCCAAAAATTGGACTTGACGAAATGCCTAGTGGAGTACAATATTATTTCAAGACCACTCTAGACCATTTTAATTTTATAAGCTCCAACAATAGACTACGTTTCGCTTGTTTACTCACAAGTCTCACAGGTATGTCAAGTTGCATTGTTCCTCTGGATGTATAACACTTTTCCCAGATTTTCCGATTGCGTGTTTAGTGGGAAATAATTTCAGATGTTATTTAGTTATAATAATTATTATGGCTGTTGGGGCTTACCTAATCGGTAAGAATCATAGGGAAAACTTGGAACTTGCGGTTTGTCGTCATAATTTATCATCATTCTACTACTGACCATCGCTGGGTTCCGACCATAATCCATACATAGATACCTATTCCCTTTCTTGTGAGACTGCATTGCCTCGTCTACGGACACAGTTGTTTAAAAGTTAATAGTAAGAGAACTGTCCGACAGGATCTTTTCAACGAACAGGTACAAGTGCTGGATAAAAGTATCATGTAATTTAAGTTCTAAGTAAGATAAGATAAGAATATTTTGCTCCCGTTCCCATGTGACCTCCCCCGTTCCCATGTGACCCCTTATTTAAACAGAGGTAATATTTTAAATATGAAGTCAAGGATGCAGTATCATTTGGCCTCTCTATTATTTGGCATTGTAAAATCAAAACAACCTAAATACCTGTTTGATAAACTTCCCTGGGTAAGCTCTGAGCGAAATTAACATAGCCACAGGAAGGACTGCCTGGTATGTCCAGAGCATAAAACTGCAGCCTTTAGAGGTAGTTTTAAATATGCGGCAACGAAGTGTTGGAATAATATTCCTCCACCGTTAAGAATTCTGAAATCGCACAGTACTATTAAGTTACATATAAAGAACTACATTCTTGAAGAACAAAAATCCTCGCCGCCCTGTTAATTATACTTATTTTCGTACATTGCTAAAATGTTTTCATACAATCCAAATTTTATCTATTATTGCAATGATTATGATTATTTTTGCTGTTTGTGTCCTAAATAAAATAAAATAAAAATAATATAAAATAAAATAAATAAAATAAAATGATTTCGTCTAAGGTAGTTTTTTGCAAAAGACATAAATATGAATAATTGCTGTTATTGTAATATAAACTAAATTGTTTGTTTATGTAGGAGATCTCCACGCAGCCGTTGGCTCTCGTTGCGTATCTAAATAGGTCCCGACTGAAAACCAGCGCTGCAGGCTATTGCTTCGCAATACCTGAAGCATATGCTGAGTTCGGGTACCTTTTATATTGCCATAGCACATAATACGCAGCTAATAACACAGCCAAATTGCGGGTGGGCATGTACCCACTTCCTTGCAGGGCAAATCCCCTCCTTATTTGGATTTATCATAAGTGTTGTTTTATTGTTATTTGCATAAACTGTAAGCATGCTTTGCCTGTAAATTTTAATATCTTTGTATGTTGTGGCAATTTAATAAATGATTATCTTATCTTATTATCTAATTTAAAAAAACAAATTCTTTATTGCACACAAGAATCGAGACATAAAATATGAAAGTTACAATGAAAAAGTACAATGGGCGGCCTTATTGCTAACAGCAATTTCTTCCAGACAACCTTGTGACGGAAAGGTCTCCGAATGAGAAAGGGAGACGGGTAGTTGATGCAAATATGAATAGTACATACTTAAACTTAATAAATCTTACTTAAATAATTGTTATAAACTACTACATAAATAAGTTACAATACCTATATGTAGGAGGAGGATAATAAACGTACATAGAAAGAAAAGTAGTTTACCTTCTGATTTTGATATAGGTACAAGAAAGTACTAAACTATTTTTCTTTTTTGTCTCCCCTGTAGAGTACAGGCCTTATCCCAGAGAGAGAGTATGGCAATTTCAAGTATTGAGTTACGAGAACTCCTTGGCCACTCTTTTCATTTTTCGCCACTTGCCATTTCTCACGGTCCCTCATCATCCTCATCCACAGACCATTTGCGAACTCTTCTGAATCAACCATCAGTAGAACGCTAGCCATTCGACAGGTGGTGGTTTCAATTCCTACGAATATGCTTTCCCAAGTTTGTTATGTCACTATTTAGTGACCATAGCAGCAGAACCAAGTGATTGTTTTCTTTGAATTTTATTTATTGCAACTTAAACGCTACTATGTACCAGACCCGACTACTTTTTAGTCACGTACGACGTAATAATAATGTTCAATAACAAGAAATGACATTGTGCTACAACATCCTGATTCAGAGAGGGAGGGAATGCGATTACAGTACCTTAATTACAATAGCAGACGAAGACGGACTAATGATGTTAGCGGGGCTCCTGCAGAAAGATAAAACTTGGGGTGAGGGCGCAGACACACTGGGATATATTTATGTATTGATAAATAATACAATAAATAACTCCCACACACTTGGTCTCAAACTAGAATACCCTGAGCTATGGTAACCACGAAAGCACATCACAAATATGGAAATACACTCAGACTGAGGCCATTCGTTCATTCAAATGTACAGCGGCCCCCAGTGGGAATCGAACTCATGACCTCCGGCATGGTAATCAGACGTGATACCACTAGACCAAGGAGGCAGTTCAGCAAATGAGCTCACTGCTTGACGCACGCCAACACTCTTGGCCCCCTATCAATCCCGACCATTGCTTTTGACGGCTTTAGTAAAGTCGACGGCCCATCAGGTTTGCCTTCCGATCGCTAGCCAACCACAGCCACTGCTTTGTGACAGCCTTTGTTCAACAACTGTCCTGCCACCTGATCACAATGTCCTGCACATCTCAACGTGGCTTGGTTATTCGCTTGCCAACGTCGTCGACGTTGGTCAGTCAATCGGCCCGGACTTGTCTACTGTTGGATGTAGTAGGCTTTCCTCGAGGTACTCAGTTGTTTCTGTCTTCGGCCATCCTCAGCCACCAGTCAACGGTAATCTGCAGTGAACGTGAGGATGGCGCATGAAATAGATGGGTGTGATAATAAAAATAGGTAATTAAACTCTACTTTTATTTAAATTAATAATGCCCCAAGCATTTGAATGCTAAATAGAAACCGTTTGCCAACTCGCTTGCGTAGCTTGGTCTCCACTATGGAAACAATTTAGGTCCATCGCTTATCATTTCTTTGGCAGATGTGACCAGCTCATTGCGACTTCAACTCGATCTTAGAGGTTATCAGTGCTTCTGTAAATGGTGTAATTTCTGATAATGAATTATCAAAGAAATTCCAAGTATATAGCATTACATTTTCGCTGTATCAACGAATGCACTATTTTAATTATTTTATTATAATAACTTGTTCCATTTTAAAGTATTCTCCATCATGTTTTGCTACAGATGTTCTTTTAGACAGAGTGAAAGAAGTAGAGAAAGACGGACTTGTCTACTGCGAGTCGATAAATAATATCTTGCAATAGCACCTTCTGTTCTCAGACCCCAGTGTCCACCCACCTTTACGCCGGAAATAAAATCCGGACGACTTCCTCTTGCAGATTGAAAAACGCAAATAAAAAGGCTTGCTCGGGGTGTTAATAGTTCCAAGTGTCTCCGATGAGCCATTGTGAATTCAATTTCATCCAGGAATCTCACCTCTATTGTTTCGCTTTTTTCTCGGGGTTTAAGGGTGAAATTGCCCAGTTTTTTTTATTTGTAAGTGTTGAACCAAAAATACAAATTCGAATATTCGGGTTCTTGCCACAGAAATGTCTATGTAAATTGTATAAGTGCACCGTGTTGAGATTTGTGTTCGTGTATTTGATAGGTAATTACTATTAACTTCTTTATTGCAAATCATAAATTAGAAAATTAATTACATAGCATTGTTACAAAGGCGAACTTATCTCTAAGAGAGATCTCTTCCAGCCAACCTTAGCACAGTGTATTATTATTACATTAATACACTATTATTACATTACATAAACACACGCCTGTGCCACGGGTAGGCAGAGACCAGGGTTTGCCACTTGCCACGATCGTAACACACTTCTTTCACTTCATCAACATTAGTCGATGCATGCAGGCAGGGTTTAGGGTACTTGTTAACTTCATTTGCTAATATATACCCTACTTGGTAGAAATATGTCCGCTTGGGACGTCTGTTTAATATTATCATCTATTAATATTTTATTGTATCCACCTTCATGGGTGACATCCCAAAAACATATAATATGTAAGATAATTCAGAATTAATAAAACTTTCCCTAAGTTTTTGTAGAATAAAGGGGATTTTGGTACATCCCTTTAGGCATAACCCATTGGTTGGGGGTTTTGCAGCAGTGGGACACCAAACCTTTCCTTCACCGTTAGCGAGTGCTCCAATAACTTCACAAATGTACGTTACTTAGAAAACAGTCATTGGTATATGCCCGGATTCAAACCCATGACCATGACCTCTCGAATGTGAGGTCGGCGTTCTACAGCGCCGCTACGACCGCTTCTGAGTCTGGGTGGGTCTTAGTGTGTTACATATTTGTTACGTGATGGATCTGTCCCTGGACATAAAATACAACAAAGGATCCTTTAAGGGTATAGTGTTTTTTGTTCGAGACACGGAACCCTAAAAATTACGTAACCCACTAAGCTAACACGCGATCACGATGGCAGCGCCTATGCTAATTCTCCGGCCAAGAGAGGTGGCGTAACGCGTAATCCACTTAGCCTATCGCCCGCCGGGATCTTTGTAAAACGCGTGCGTTATCTCCCGCCCATAAGTTACTTTATATGAGGTGGCAGTATTCTGTTCTCGCCACCTGAAACGTTAGCTGCGTCATGGCGAAGCCGCTAGAAATACTTCTTCCGAGTTTTTAATACACAAACAGTCTGTCACATAACATAAACTGTCGCTTGTATCCCGAAGAGGCAAACAGAGACCAGGGTCTGCCATGTGCCACTATCCGGACCAAATAGGGGATGTATTAGTAAAGGGCAAGATAAAAAGTACCCTTATAGCTGATAGCTGATCACAGTAGTTTATTACCTGATTTTTATTAAAACCGGGGGTATATTTTTCTTTAACCATTGATGTCGAAAAGCGAAGGGTGTTACAAATTTTACGTCTATGATTTAATGATTTCGGTGCGTTTCGTCTTAAACACTAAAAATTTCGTAATATATTATTATGTAGATATAGAAAATGCTTTATCTATACAACATACAATAAATCTGTAAATTTTTTCTCTGTCTGTTACGTGACTGTCTCACTCTGTTTCTTTGTGTACGCATCACGCAAAACCACTGAACGGAATTGAATAAAACTTATTATGATTAGAGCTAAGATTCCCGTGTCACATTTAAGCTATATAACATCACGCTTAAGTTCACAGCGGGCGAGAAAGTAAGTTATATTGCTTTTTAACAATAATAAAATCATTTCCACACAACACAATCATTTGTTTTGGTCCCAAACTAGGGTGCCCTGTCCTATGGTAACCAGACAACGACATCACCACAAACTTGGAAATGCACCCACACTGAGGCCAATTGTACGAAATAATTAAATACGAAGGCCTCCAGCGGAAATCAAACCCACGACCTCTGTTTTGGCAGTCAAGTGCCCTGACCGCTAGACCATAGAGGTAGTCATGCGAAAACTTGAGTCTGGTGATAATCGGCAGAGGAACTACAGACTACTTTCTTAATTCAGCTTGATGATACGGATGCTACAAGAAAAAGAGAATTTAAATAAATCCTTACGTTCAAATACTCTCCAAATACGCCCATACTCTCTCCTTGAGAGAAGGCCTGTGCCCTACAGTGGGACGCATATAGACTGATTATGCATATGCTTACGTTTAAATGCAAAAACCGTAAACAGAATAAGGCACGCTCATTTACTGATAACACACGGATTCATGTGAAATGATTTTTAACCCTTTTTGCGGTGGCTAACCGAGCGTGTGCGTAATAAATCACAATGTTTTGTAACCCTTAATTTGTACGTGAAATGTCACGTTTTTATCTCGTTTATTTGACTAGCTCTCCGCGTACGGTTTTGTTTGCTAATCGTTCAAGTCGATATAGTCTATGTTGATTTTTTCGTGAAAATATCATTAAGGTCTTGTATCACGCAGTGCTCTTAATATAAATATTATCAAAAGTAATAATTATATTAATAACTTAATTCCGTATTCACTTACTCAATTTTTTTTTCGGAACAGTCCGAAGAATCAGAGCGAAACCTGATTCTCCTCTCTAGTAAGTGAATCCGAAATCAAGCTAATAATGTGTAGTGCTTAGGAAAGTCATCATAGGCAGCCAATATACGTCCCACTGTAGGGCACAGGCTTTCTCTCAGAGAGAGAGAGGGAGCATGGGCATAATCACCACGCGTGCCCACCGTGGATTAGCGATTTGAAGCGCTGAGGGTGAAAACAGCTCAGACACGCAGGTTTTCTCACGATGGTTTCCTTCAAAATTAGCGAGTGGTATTGCTACTATAACTTCACAAATGTACATAACTTAGAAAACTAAGTCACAGGTACATGCCCGCACTGGGATCGAACCTTTGTCTCTCGTTTCCGAGTCCAATTCTACCCACTAGTATACCACCGCCTTACGAAAGTATTAGCAGTAATTATAATTTACATCTACCAATTGCTAGAAAAAGTGATTGGCATTAGAATCCGTACAAAGTGTAACAAATTCACCTTATATAAATGGAGGGTTCTGCTCGTCGCTGCAAGTAACTTTTTCTGTGAAGAAATTGTATTAAAATAAAAGTTTTGCGTTACACCTTAACGAATTTGGAATCCCCCGTTTTTTTACGTATATTCTACATACATAAACTCACGCCTGTATCCCAGAGGCAAAGACCAGGGACTGCCATTTGCCACGATCCTGACAGATCTCTTTCACCTCATCAACGTATAAACTTATACTACTTCCTACTAATATTATAAGAGTGAAAGTTTGTGAAGATGTTTGGATGTTTATTACTCAATCACACAATAACGGCTGAACGGATTTACATGAAACTTGGCGTACAGATAGACAAGGACCTGAATTGAGACATATGATACTTGATATGCTTTTCCGTGGGATAGTATTTATTTTAAGTTTAAAATAGACGGCGATGTGCGAGCGAACGTTGCGTTTTCAAAATAGATGGCGTTGTGCAAGAATCGTACTTCGTAACGGATTTTGTGGCGGTAAGAAGTTCGCCGGGACAGCTAGTGTGTCCAAAAATATTTTGTTACACCGTGTACACGATCTATTGGCGACTTTGATCTGATTTAATTTCAATTTGATCATTCATGAACTTCAGATACTTAGGTGTCTGCACCATGTTTGCCTTCAACCTTTCGAGAGGCATTGCTGGCTGGGCTCTCGGACATTACCGATAAACCAGCCTTTTTAAAATACATTTTACTCTATAATGGGTAGTATTTAAAATCTGACAAAAATATATATTACTTTACATTGTCCTATCTGGGGCTGTCGGTTTTTACGATTTTTCAAGCTTTGTAGCATCAACAAAAGACGCGAAAATGCGTCTAAATTAATCCTTAGAGTTTTATTGGAGCTCTGCTGAGTTTTGGATAATAGAAAATATACCAAAATGACTAATCATTGAATGTGTCACTGAGGTCGATCGTCAAAATTCTATTAATAGGATTTAAATCCCTGTAATTACGAGTACAACTAAAATGCCTACTTTTCCTCCAACTGTTCGCTCGCGCAATAAGTCCCATACAAATCCGTACGCTCGGAGTAAATCCGTAAGTTGGGATCAATATATATCGGGATCCGAATCCGAAAGCTCACATAAGTAAAGCAACGTACTCACTGTGTAACAACCACAGTACTGAGATGTTGTACATAATCGAAACTATTCTATTTTTCTCGTCGTTTGCAACAGCCATTCCTGTGAATACAATAGCATGAAAATGACATACAAACACTTTTCGCGTTTTTTGTTATTGGTAGAGATTTTCATAAATGGTTCTGCAGTTTGACAGGACAGGTAGTGATGTATTGGCAGCAATATGTTAGTCGTCTGCGAGAATTTATACGACGTGGTTTATGTGAAATGAAAGATAAATTGCAGTCTATGTAGAGTATGAAGTTAACTCAAAGAAAGCTTAGAAACCCCAAGAATAAATTTAAGTTATAAACATAAACATTTACATACAGGCACATACATTGCGTCTGGCCCCACACTAGGATACGCTGTATTGTGGGAACCAGAAACAACGACATCACAAACATGTAAACATCCAAGACCTGGGGTTTTTTTTCTGTCCCCAGCCGGGATTCGAACCCAGGACCTCTGGCATGGTATGCAGATGCACTACCGCTGCGCCACGAAGTCGTCATTATACGTGCGCCAATCGACCTACTTTTTTAAATTACTGGCTGACTCGGCAAAAAATTTTGCCATTTTAATTAGCCTACGACCTATTCTTAGACCCACCGAATACACACAGAAAAAGATATAAAAATCGCTGAAGCCGTTTCGGAGGAGTTCTATAACAACCACTGTGACAAGATATTTTTATATTCAATGAAATTTTAATGATAATTGTAATGTGTATTATGTACTGTAATTAACTTATTAGCTCTATATTTAAACAATTTTAATTTGCCATTGAAGTGTAAGATTTTTATTATTATAATTTATTTTTCTGTAAATAATGACTATTTGTGTCCTGTCGTTAGTTATTTTGTGTGTGATTAATTTTGAATTATCTACTAATTAGTTTGTGTTCTTTCTAGCGTAATCGTAATGGCGCATATGTAATATTTATAATTTTAAAAAGTTATTAAAAGGGACGGGCTGAAAACCAGCGCCGAGACTACGCATCCAGTCACGGCAATAAAGCTGAGCCCATTCCTTTTTACCACAAACATTTGTGTATGAAACAATAATTATCATTTATTATTTTTGTGTGGTAAATAAAGTATATTCACTTTCACTTTCTATATATTAGATTTATTCAAGGAGTACCTCCAAAAACATATTATTTCCATAATACAATTTAAAAAAAGCGGCCAAGTGCGTGTTGGACTCGCATATGAAGGGTTCCGTACTACATTTGAATATTTCAAGCATCTAGCTGTTGCCGTTACTAAAATCGAGCAAAAAGCGGCAAAGAAAATCACGTTTGTTATATGGGAGTCCCTTTTAAATATTTATTTTATTCTGGTTTTAGTATTTGTTATAATAGCGGCAACAGAAATACATCATCTGTGAAAATTACAACTGTCTAACTATCACGTTGAGATACAGCCTGGTGACAGATGGACGGACGGACGGACGGGTACGGGTTGGGATACCCTTTGGGTAGGGAACCCTAAAATCCATCACTCACCTACTATTTTATTTCCCGATGAATATTTTTTGTATCATTGAATCACTAAGATCATCTGGATACGGATTCTTTCTAGATACTTCAACACCCAGTATCTTCTTTTGCATCTTGATGGCTGAGTGCTTGAGTGAGCGCTTGAGTTGTATTTAGGAATAAACATAAATTGTCATTTCAATGATTTACAGTCTTATTCATGAAAAAAAAATCCATTCCACTAGAGCATAAAGCACTCTTAAGACTGCATTTCTGTTTATGGCTGCATTTCCTCTTACAAAGCGGCTTTAACTCCTTAAGAGTTTTTAGTGGAATTTTTTTATAGGCTCCGAAAGTCAATAAATCCTTTATTATGGAACACTGTATAAGGTTCTAAAACAATGTTTGTCAAGATATAATATTAGAGTTAATTGCAATGGTTTTAAAATGCGTTTTTATTTAAACATTTTTAAACGCACGCCGGTTTCGTGTACTTTTAACCTTGTGCTTTGCTAATAGATCCCCTTTGTGGTCGACATACGTTCGCCTTGAACATCTCTTACCAGATATTCTACCAACATTTTCTCAATATATTTCTTTCGTCTATCTTATTAACAGAGCCGGATTTTGAGGTCTGGAGGCCCTAGGGCAACGAAGGAGCGGAGGCCCCTAATTATTTCCAAATAAAAAATACGAAACAAAAACTACAATGAATACGACGAATTTTTTTTTTTTATTTGAAAAAAAAAACAGACGTTATAAGTACTCATAAAAGATTGGCGTTTAATGATAGTTCGTATTAGCCTTTTGTGGGGGCCCTTTCCTTGTGGCGGCCCCAGGGCAGTAGCCCCGCTTTTCCTCCCCTAAATCCGGCCCTGCTTATTAATTTAAATTCTTGTAACTATTTTTGGCTGTGGAACAAATAATTATTCCTTAGATCTTATAAAGGCTGACTACGCAAGTATCTTGAGAATCCCTGGATATTCAAGGTATCATTCCTAATAACTTAACACCCCAAACCACGTAGTTGACCTAACTCAAAGTAACACCTATTCTAGCCTACAAATCGATCCAGCTAAGGGTAACTCAGTGTGGTCGAAATATACAAGGTAACTTCTTCCAACAGTGTCACTTTCCTGAATAGGAAATGGAATTTGAATGCATCTTCTCGTATGATATGAAGTGGTATAGGACAAGCAATTGTCTTAGTTAATTTTGCATATACAATAAAATTAGGGAGGACACGAGCTCTAAGTGCAATCGGTAGGAATACTAAAGGCTATAATTATTCTTTTTAGTGTCGATGGCTCTTTGGGACTTCAATTCTTAGCCACACCTCCTCGGAGTACTTCCCGGTAGCTAATTCAAGTTTTTAACTTTAGTTTCTCTTTCTAGGAGATAGGAGTTCACTTCCGAGAAAAGCGATGTAAACATATCAAAAAAAAGCTACAAATATCTTCCAAAAACATCCTTCTTTACATTCATCTTCGACTCCACTTTTGAAATTCAGATTTTGAATAGTTTTATTTTTATGTAGCCATTCCATTTAGACTTCCAGCATTCCTCGTTATCCTTGGCTAACTCCTGCCACCCAGGTAAATATTTGGTCAAGTCGTCACAACATCTCCGCCTCGGTCTGCCACGTCACCGGTGGCCATCGCACGGTACCCAATCAGTGATAATTTTTGCACACCTTTCAATGACGAAAGTATTAACATACATTTTCACAAATTACTGTATTTTTATACGTAACAACGAAAATTCTCTACATTTCATTTTAAGTATTTATTTAATACTACACACCTTGTTTCCCACTACCATGGGTAGCACATAACTCAGAGTTCCGAACGATTAAGTCCACAATCCAATGTACTGAGAAGGTTAATGAGCTAAGCGTGTGATACGGCTGAAAATTCCGTGTCAGGAGGTGAGTTCTAGAGTGTGAAATTGATTGGTGTTCAGGTAAATTGTTGAAGGTTTTGCCGCATCAACAAATAATTCTTGGGGCAATGAAATTTACGAGAAACCACCCTTAAAGTAACTCCTTTCCAACGCAAAGATAGTTATCGAAATCGGATGACCGCAATGGATGAATTATCCGCCCGTAAGTTGAAGCCTTTACAATTGACTTATTCGCCCATAAGTTGTGCATAAGTCGAAGCAATAAGCAATAAGAAAACGTTCAGAATTCAATGACAAAACTTTTTATGTTATTAGAGTAACTTTATTTTTATGACCCCGAAAACCCCGAAAAAAATATTTTTATTGTTTTCATCATCATTATCAGCCATTTGACGCTCGCTGCAGGACTTAGGCCTCCGTCATGGTTTTGCAAGCTTCCCGGTCTTGTGCTGCCAGCATCCAGCGGCTCCCCGCCACCGTGACCAGGTCGTCAGACCATCTTGTGGGAGGCCTTACCACGCTGCGTCGTCCGGTCCGCGGTCGCCAGGTGAGAAGCCAACTGCCATCAGTTTATTATTGTTTCATTTTTAAACTTTTCCTGGGTTTTCATATGATTTCTATAGTATAAAAGCAATGTCGCTCAAATCTAAGTTAGACGCAAGTTCCCCATTGTCGGTTCTTATCACGCGAGACTATTCTCCTCCGTCAATCACTAGTCGGGCGTCTATATTTTCTTTTCTAGCTACTCTCTTACAAAACTAATATAAAAGCATGCCATAACTAACAGCGGCCTTAAAAACCGGCCAAGTGCGAGTCGGACTCGCGCACGAAGGGTTCCGTACCATTATCTTTACAACATTTGAATATTTCTAGCGTCTACCTGTTGCCGTTATTAATGTCGAGCAAAAAACTGCAAAGAAATCACGTTTGTCGTATGGGAGCCCTCCTTAAATATTTATTTTATTCTGTTTTTAGTATTTGTTGTAATAGCAGCAACAGAAATTAATCACACAAATTTTAACTGTCTAACTGTCGCGGTTCGTGAGACACAGCCTGGTGACAGACGGACGGACGGACCGCGGAGTCTTAGTAATAGGGTCCCTTACCTTTTGGGTACGGCACCCCAACAAACTAAGAATTACAAGATGAGAAGGTGATGGAGTATACCTTGTGCTAAACAAAACACTTCATCCCTCTCAATGGGAGCAAGAGAACTCGTTATAAAAATCTTTTGGTCCAAGTGGACGTGGGGAAATTGGCGTTGTCCTAAATCATCATCAACCCATTATGTCCCCACCGAGGGGCACTGGTCTCTTCCCTGAGGAAGGTAAAGGCCATACTCCACCACGGGGGCCAAGTCCGGATTGGTGGAGGCTTGTATACTAGTGGCTCGTCTACTGTCAGAAGTTGTCAAGCCGCCCTAAGGCCTCTGACTTGGCTTAACGACTGCCATCTATGTCGGCAGCCGGCACCAACAGCTTAACGTGCCTTGCGATGCACGGAACCGCTCAGAAAAATGCCACTAGCGTTAGGCATAGACGGCGACCCATCCATGCACTGAACGTGCCCTGTGTTGCGTAACCTTCGTGATCGTTTAAGATCACTCAGGCAGCCGGGGCTACGAGCGATTCCAAAATATGGAGTTCTAATTTTAAGTTTTATTCAAAATCTGATAATCTTCTAATACGTATATAAAAATCTCGTCTCACAGTGTTTGTTGTCGCACTCCAAAACTGCTTAACCGATTTTTGTTTTTTTTTGTGTGTCTGAGAGTGGGTCGTGGGCTGATTGGTGTAGTAAGGCAGCGTATCAGCTAGTCAGCTTATATTATATTTTATGTTAGATAATAATTCGTAAATTAATGTCATGTAAAAAAGAGTGTTTAATATATTATGTCATGTCCGCACATCTAAGTTTATTGAATAAATTTAGTAGTGTTAGGCATCCGCCGAATATAAGCGCCATGGCTCTGTCGTGGCATTAACCACTCGTCTGCCGCGACACTGATCTGTGTCCAACTTAGTATGGGCCACCTATACGTTGCGTTCCGCGAGGGCAGTTCAGGAGTTAAGCTGAGCGGAGACCTTCTTGGTACATTGCGTGTTATTTTTTAATACCTATGTTCTATATGTTCTGTAGCTATCAAGAACTCAATCTGCAGGTTTGCTAAAGGTCATTCGAATGGTGGCGTGGTGGCCGGGTCACCTATTTTCCTCTAAAATGGTTGAGACTGGTGATGGCTGACCCCTGCGTTATGCTCGTGAACGGGTGCTGTTCGTGTGTCTGGCCGCAGCGTTAATGTTTTTCCTACTTTTGTAAGAAGTGTTATTTTGGCTTTTAAAGTTATTGGTGGCTATCACGGAATCATATCACATAGGCTTTGATGTATAAGCTTAAGATGATTTGAGAAACGATGGTCAGAGTGGATTTTTTTTTCCCGCTGCATTTTTCGCCACTACAAATACGGCCCGAAGGCAGCGGCTAACACAGTAACATAGTACATTGACATCCAGCAAACATAATGTAAATTCTTTACATTGAAATAAATTATTGATTTCTGATTTCTAATTTCTGATGTGAAGTACATATTTTATACAGCAGACCCTCACTCAAACCTGTACAGGTTTATGTGTGAGGTGAGTTACCCTTTGCTTAAAAATTTTAAGATTTATAATGTAAATGTTCTTGTACCAAATAAACTGTAGAGTCTATCTAGAGTTTATCTAGAGTCTGCAGAATCGCTGTCGCTTTCGCTCATCTCTTACACAGCGGCCGAATCATAGCGTCTAATAAAATTACCAAAGCGTCTTCTCACTCACTAAGAGCGCCTTTATAACCTAGTGTAAGGCGCAACAAAAAGCGCCAAGTATCGCCCGCTGCAGGCAGCGCTTCAATTAGTCTATTAGAAGGCGAGACGTTCAATGATTGAGTGGAAAACGTTGAATGATTGAGTTAGTTGTTTTGCTGAAGGCCTGGTTGGACAGACATCAATTACCATTTTGAAAATGGAACATAATTTTTTTTCGCGTCTTCTTGAATTAAATGGCCAGTTCGTTTTTTTAGGTTACCGTACCTCAAAAGGAAAAAAAGTTCGATTCGCCCTTGGTATTTTTTTGTATCATTTGTTTTGAAGCAAATAACCAGTTCTTTTTTTTTCTTGTTTAATTGAGGCCATCAGCGCAAACGCAGCCTAAGCTAAACATAGTTAGTACGGAGATAATGAGTCATCAATTTTCATGAATTTAAATTGAATACATAGTCTGCTTCGTAAACAAAAACAATACGCGCAAAAATAATGTATTGTAAATCTGTATTGCTTCAAAATGTAATATGTTTTAAATAAATTGCAATAGATAAGTACAAATATGAAAAATGGTAGGTTAGGCCACTTTTGCACTGACGGCCTCAATTCATGATTCATATTTCATCACTCATACGAACCTCAACATTTAGAAGAATTTCCAATAACATGGGCTTTTAGTTTAGTTTTTATACATATTTTATGAAATGTGTAATTTTAAAATCTGTTTTATTTAAAAAAAAACTTCGCAAGGGCTGCACCACACCTGTGGAAAAACCCGCCTAAAATGGATGGAGTCGAGTTACGTAAAAAAATATACCCGAACGTAAAAATATAAGCCTGACGGAACGTGTCAATATTTCAGGCTGGTAAACGTGTCAAAAAACAGCCGGGGCGAGGTGAGATAATGCCAAGTCGATGTTGCCATTTATACAGTGATTTGGTCGTCGATTGACGGATTGCCAGCCAGTTTGTCTCAGTCGGGAATGAATAGGGTACAGGGAGTTTTAACAGTAAAGTTGGGTTGTATTTTATGATTGATGTTTTTTGAACGGTGGTAGAGCAATCGGTTGAGCACTTGCCTCATAGTCGTGGGTTCGAGACCTAGCATGTGCCATTGATTTTCTGAGTTAAGTACGTTTTTTAATTTGCAGTAACAATCGGTACTTCAACGGAAAACATCGCGACGAACCAGCGCTTCCTGTGCAGGGTGTATTAGTTTTAGTAAGAACATCATCAGGTAATGGACTGATGCAACCAACGTTGAAGATATGTTTCGCTTGGCATGGAATGAAGAATAATATGGAGAGCTGTCGGCCAACCCCCATTAGTGGAGAAGGCACAGGATAAAGAGTATTATTCTAATCTAATCACAGGGAGAAGAAGAAGTAGAACATGTTTTAGGTCGGTATATCTGTAATGGGGAACTGTCATCAAACTTAGATTGGGGTAAACAAACAAAAACGAATAATTATTATTTTGTCACGTTTTTACGGGTATCAAAAAATGCGAAATATCAAGTTACCCTAATAATAAAAAACTTGTAAGACTTAGGTTTTTCAACATTGAATTCTAACAGTTTTCTAATAAGAAAGTAACGCATAAAACATTTTATAAGATAACTCAAATATTGATGAAAGCTTCATAAATAATAAGGCGTTACTTTCAAGTTTTAACGTCATAGTTAGAGCCCGATTTGTATGGCGCGTTTTTGTACCAAATGACTAGAATGACATTTTAACAGGTTATATCATGAAAAGTATTAGTCATAGAGATAAAAAAATATGACGGTTATTTATCTTTAAATATGGCCTCTCCAATGACATTAAAATATTTTTGGTGCAAGTTTTCTATTACAACAAAGTAAAAAAAGGGCACGTGCTTTAAATTTAAAATTAAATTTAGAACACTTCTTCAACGCCTCATGCTGCTACAGCAACTCTAAGTAAACGAACGCGGGAAAAGATTGACCCCTTAAATATTGAACTTGGAAAAATGTTTCCTCCTTTCCAGAACACGATAAATATTAACATATACGAACCTTTTAAAGCATCTTGGATTTGGATAACTTTCTTTATAATTTAGATGCATTAAATAGAAAGAAAGAAAGATAGAAAGAGGATATTTATTTAAATTGTCACAGAAACACAAAGTAAACATAAAGGTACACAAACAAAAGACACGAACGTCAACAAAACAGAAATAAATGATGGATTACATTACCAAGCAGCCAACTTAACATCAGTATTTACTTTTTAAATGTCATCTAAAAAGGTTTAATTTTTTGCTATAATTTAGTAGCAAATACTTTTTGGTTAGAATACACTCTTACATCGTCATCATGATCATTCAGCCACAAGAAGTCTACTGTTGGACATAGGCCTCCTCCATGGATTTCCAAAAAAACCGGTTGGAAGCGGCCTGCATCCAGCGCCTTCCTGCCACTTGGATGAGATCATCTGTCCATCTTGTGGCTGGTCATCCTACGCTGCGCTTGCCGATATGTGCTCTCCATTCGAGAACTTTTCGGCCCCATCGGCCATTAGATCTGCGTGCTATGTGCCCCGCCCACTGCCACTTCAACTTACTAATCCGCTGGGCTATGTCGACGACTTTCGTTCGTCTACGGATCTCATCATTTCTGATTCGATCTCGTAGAAAAATTCCGAGCATAGCCCTTTCCACAGCTCGTTGCGTGACCTTGAGCTTTTTTATGGGGCCCATGGTGAGCGACCACGTTTCAGTGTAGTGCAGTGCACTCTTACATAATAATTATAATATGAAATGTTTTTTTTTTAATTTATTTAATTAGGTTTATCAACAGTATATATATCCTTACGTGCTAACAGTACATATGAGATTATGATAAACTAAATGTATAACTAATTATAGATAAACTCAGCATGCATGACAAAAGTAGTTAAGTACCTACAGCTAGATCTTAATAATAAGTTACTACAGTGTAACAATGCTACTCACCTATGTGTTTGACACGAAATGAAATGTAGCATTACAACTAGAACAAAATTTTTACTTAAGCTTCGATATTGATCCATTGACAGCCTTCGCCTTGATTTTCTTTATTTGTAAGGCTGTAAGAGTCTCTAGCTCTCATTACCTCTGAATCTCTGATTTCAAAACAGAATTTTCAACAGAGGTAGAATACACTCTAACAGACAACCTGAATTACGCCAAAAGTGACAAGTTCTCTACATCAGTGGTGTGTTAAGTCAATTCGGTCTTAACTCCCCATGTAAGTGAATTAAAAGCCTTGAGTTCCAAGTTGTGTTGCTAATGAACTGACACGTGTGGACTCCAGATATAGTCCGCACAAATCTTTTTGGCGGTAACGTGAACCTAGTCACATATCGCTTGCACATCGCTTACTGTCCTCACAGTATATGTGTGAGTATTTGACTACTTTAGTAATTGACTAATAGTAATTTACTACGCATCACACATACACTGTAAAACAGTAAGAGATGTGCAAACGATATATTATGACTATGTTCACGTTACCGCCAAAAAGATTTGTGCGGACTGTACGCGTGTAATTAATTTAGGCAAGTTTTCTTGTCGAACAGCGACTTCAGTTAGGTTCAGGGGCGCTACTGCGTAAGTCCTCCACTGTATCGAGTTGTCCAAGATGGAGTCGTCTAAATGGTGAAGGCTGGATTCTCCAATATTACCCCTAAATCAGGTGTTTAAAAAATTCATTGGTTAGTATTTAAAATCTATAAAAAACATATATTAATTTTCAATGGCCTAGCGCGCATTGACCGATGATAGCTTTGCTTATCTCTATAAGCAAAACAATAAGCGAATACGGTCCGCTTTATAGGTTATATTTACATAATTGCAGTGGCTATTAAAGGTCACGCGCATTTGGCGCATTAACCAATGGGCGCACATGGACGATTTTCTTTGGGAGCTGGTTTCGTGGAATGGACTATCCTTGTAATGGGCTTTACAAATCATTCTGAATAAATTTACCGAAAGTAGAACCAGTTTAATATCTGGGGTCATTACGCGCATGATTTACAATCTTGTTGTAATTCTGAATATCGTGAGGCATGGTGAAAGTAACTTCGTATCGCCAAAACAAACTTTTTAAGAAGAACACGCATCTCGCGTAACATTGAAATTTTTCTTGCAAAAGAAAAACTGCCGGAACCCCGAAAACTTTGGCCGGCCGGAGCGAAGTATAGGGGATCCGGGTTATTCTATTCGGTAAAATGTTCACAAAAATACCAAACAATATAAGCAATATAGTTTGAGAAACAACTACCTTTTTCGCTTCACCATTCATTATCAGTTGCATGCACGCACGCCAGTTTCGGGTACTTTTTATCTTTACCTTTGCTACTACATCCCCTATTTGGTGGAAGTATGTCCAGCTGAGATGTTCCTTACCACTCCTTCCACCCACATTAGCTTGATATGTTTTGTTCGTCAATCTTTCTTCCTTCATCCTCTCCATATGTACAACCAACGCAACATTCTGTTCTCAATACTAGTCGTTGCAAGTGGCAAACCCTGGTCTCTGTCTATCCTTCCGGGATATAAGCGTGAGTTTATGTGTTTACGAAGAACAGAATTTTTTTTTTTCGATTGTAGACTAAAAAATAAAAAACTGGGCCAGTATTTTGATGTGGAGAGGACGAAGGAAGAAAGATTGACGAAACAAATATATCAAGAGAATGTGGGTGGAACGGCCGGTAAGGGACTTCGCAGGCGTACATACTTCGACCAAATAGGGCATGTATTAGCAAAGGGCAAGATAAAAAGTGCCCGAAACCGGCGTGCGTGTTGCATGCTAATGAATGTTGAGGAAGCGAAACTGAGCTGTCGGGTCGTGGCAGTCCCTGGTCTCTGCTAACCCCTCTTTGTGAATGTATTTTAATATTCTTCTTTCGTATCGCGTCAACTCTTCTTCGGGCTTAATTGAAGGCCTGGAGTTTCTTCATTGTTTTTCCAGTCTTTTTACAAATTACTTCCATTGTGCCATATTGTATCATCTCTATTATACCTAATTTGTGGGTGGAGAAATGAAGTTTATTCGTATCGTATTGTATCATTACCATGCGTGCGGATTGACAATTTCACGTGCTGAGGTATTTAATTTTATAAGTTTAATTTATTTGGCTCTCAGTACTTAGGATCGATAAATTTATTTGTGGTAAGAATTTAAGCCCGTAACAATAAGAGTGCTACGAGAAACTTAGTCAAAGTCTAATATTACTATCACTCTTCTCAACAACACCCGAGAGTAATCGGCTGTCCCAAGAATAAACACAGTAAGGGACATATTTTTCAAAACTGAAAAACAACCCTATTAGGATACTAGTTGGTTCCAGTAACCGATAGTGAAAATATCTCGGTTTCGAAAAAAATGTCCCTTACTGTGTTTCTTTTTGGGACAGCCGTAATAGTGGGTTGCCTCGGTTCTTGAAACGAGGGGGGTTATAAATTTGTATGTGTGTTTGTTTGTATGCCAGTTTGTTTGTCTCTGTGTGTATACGTCAGCCAAACAGCGCGCTGCTGTTTGTCATAGGCAATATGAAATCAGCATAAATGCGACAAAAGGACAGAAACTTCATAAAATTCCCGATATATTGTTGCTATTGTTTGCTCTTGCTACTCGTCATTAAATGGAGCTACTGCTATAGCTAAATTAAAAAAAAAATTACGAATAGGGCAAAAATAAAAACTAAAATAACAAAAAGCCCGACTGCTGAGCATGCTACTAAGCAAATTTAACATGGTGACTCATTATATTTTGGTTTGTTTTTAATCATGAAAATAAATTTCTCGAATCTGCGCCAGTAGAAGACACCCTCTTCCGCGCCACCGAAGCTCTAAGTTGTTAATATTTGAGAACGATATTTCATCGCGATGTGAGACGTGACGTGATACCGGCGATACGGGCCGACATGATGAATTGCCGTGCAGTTTGCTTTTAATATTGTCCGGGACGATGTGGCGGTTTTCTCATGAGCTTTTCGAAAGAAAACTGGCCAGCATATTTTATATTTGAACGATCAATAGACAGGGTTTTAGTAGCCTATGCGGTTGTGTTGTGCATCAAGTTCTTTGGTTTCCCCTTTGCGCAGGCAAAGGTTTTTCCCACTTAAGTCGAGATTTTTTTATCCTAAACTACGTCAGATGAATTCGGCAGATGCCGTTCAAGATTGTCTTTCCAAGGCTTGGGAAATGTCTTAGGCCTTGGGAAGACTACGATGTCCGTCTTGCGGTATCATTCGGTGATGAGTCTCGTCCACCTGTCCGGCTGCATTCGACTGGCGTGGCTGGCCGAACTCCACCTAATTACTTACCATAAATCATAAAAAAATAATTTGATATCTCACTTCAGGGCACGCACTTTCTCTCTGAGAGAAAAAAAAGAGAGAAACAGACAGGGAGAGAGTATGGACTTTATTGACCTGCGTGCCCCAAGTGCTCAGATACTATAAAACCTATAAAGCCTCGTCAGACCGACGCTCTGAGGTAGGAGCGGCTGGATGAGAATGACCGAAGACAGAAAGCAGTAGCGTGCCTTATGCCACAAAAAGAATCAATCAAAAAGAACCACAAACATCACCACTCCCACAACACAACCCTTACAACTCGGCTGTCCCAAAATAAACACAGTGAGGGACTTTTTTTTTCAAGATCGAGATATTACCACTATTGGTTACTGGAACCAACTAGTAACCAATAGTACAGATATCTCGGTTTTGAAAAAAATTACCCTTACTGTGTTTATTTTTGGGACAAAGAACTCGTCTCGCTGGATTGCATTGGATAATTTGATAATGTGGTTTATAGTAATAATAATAACTTCCAATTAACACAAACACGAGGATATCCTTGTTGTGGTAACCAGATAAGGAAGTCAAACTCAGATTAGTTTTTAAGTTAGGTACTTTCTCACTGCAACAAAATGACATTCAATCTTTCCCTCTAAAAGACGCTACCGTACTGAAACAAACCAAGTTAACAAGATTACACTGGGTGCTGCAATTAGCAAAGGAAGCGGCGGGCGCAAGAAAAACAAAACACTCGACACAGACGAGCACATTCTTCAAGGCGTCTCATTGGAAGACGCGGGAAGAGATAGATGCTCTCACTATGAAAGTTCTGCTGGGAAAATTCGTATATTTGCAGAAGCGGAGACGAAACGCGTAAAGAGTTCGTTGGTAGTGCTTGAATGTGGTGCTTATGTCCTCAATGCTTGAAATCGCCAGTCACCAGTGGGCACACGTAGTGGTTAAAAAGCGACCAAGTACTAATTTGTGTCACTAATGGAAATAAAAACCAGACAAGTGCGAGTCGAACTCACCCACCGAGGTTCCGTACAAATTTGTAGGTACTTACATATCATAAATAGTTTATGAATCTAGTCTCTGAGATTTTTCCGAGCTTTTCCCAGACTTCAAGGACGAATTTTTTTATGATTTCATCACAAATGTATAGTTTTCAGGTTTATCCCTGTATTTGTAATATAACACGATAT
This sequence comes from Yponomeuta malinellus, assembly GCA_947308005.1. Lineage (NCBI taxonomy): Eukaryota > Metazoa > Arthropoda > Insecta > Lepidoptera > Yponomeutidae > Yponomeuta > Yponomeuta malinellus. Next base: position 2,813,663 of record OX370998.1, read on the forward strand.
TATTTGCCAAATTTCATTGTTCTAGATCAACGGGAAGTAACCTTTGAATTTTGATTCCCTTGAGTGTCGAAATATACGTTTTTTCCAGCATAAACGGTTGTATCTTTTTTATACGTTAGCTTAGAAGTTTGATTTTTTTACAGCTTAAAGAGACTATAGACTAGAGTATATGATTTTAATTTCAAGTCGATAACTCCACGCGTTTCTGAGATAATGGAACTTGACAGACAGACGGACGGACGGACGGACAACAAAGTGCGATAACTTCATATCGTAACTTCTATTACATTAAGTTTTTGCAAAACTGACTGCAATTGCTACTTCTAAAACCTAAATCCTAACCTAGGGTCAATAACCACGGGGATTTTAGCAAAAATGCTTTAAAATCCTTGGGTTCTTGGCCCAAAATGCGGACAGACAGACAGACAATCAGCCAGCCAGAGAGCCAAATAGACGGACGGATACAGTACGAACATACAAACAGACGGACGGACAGACAAATAGACTTACGGGCGCTCATAGCGAGACTATAATAGTTCCTTCTTAATTTTATTACGGAACTCTAAAATTTTAAATATAGTACTAAATTATGTCTAAAGTTATAGCAGGTCGAGATGGAATCGTGAACCCTAGTAGCCCATTAAAGCGGCCTCAGTGTATTACATTTTAATAAAAAATACTTTAAAATGTTGCTGGTTTCCTTAGCCAGGCTGCTAACGACTTAGTGCGTTCGCTAATGCACTTTTAAGCTGTACGGATTTTTCTTTTTATTTTGGTTCCGTTTTTTTTTTAAGCCCGCGCTCTTGTATATCACCGTTAAGGGTGTTGTTCTTGTTTAATACAAGGAAACCGGTCAAGTGTGAGTCGGACAGGCGTCCCAAGGGTCCCGTATCACCACATACTCGTATTATATTTAGCATTTTTTTCTTTCATTCAGCTTGGGACCCTTAGCCGGAGTCTAACTCGCACTTGGTCAGTTTTAGTATGTTTTGTTAGACTATAGAGAATGCTCTATAATCACTCCAAGTTTAACACAGAGTAACACTTTAATACAGTCAGCGTCGCAAAGTTTTGATGTCATTTATGCAAAAAACGGCTGTTTCTGGCATAAATGACATCCAGTCCCAGGTCTTCGGTTGTGGGTCCAAAAAAATCACTACTTACGTGATTCTACTGACACTCTTTGTAAAAATGATCTGTACAAACGCGCCGTGTAGGGTTCCGTAGAAAGAGGGGGTTTTATGTGCTTTATAGAACTAAGCCTGCCTCTCAGATGTCATTTGAATTGAACAAAACTCAACTACTTGTATGTCCATGTCTACGTTTGGGAGAGTGGCGCATGTCAGCCTTAGAATAAGAGATATAATAAGAAATGCGCTATAATTCGCCAACAAACTACAAATAACATTATAACATTATAAATGTGAAAGTTTGTGAAGATGTTTGGATGTTTGTTATGGCTATAACGCCTGAACGGAGTTACATGAAACGTGGCGTGCAGATAGACAAAGATGTGAATTGAGACATTGTGTACTTGATATCCCGATAATGCGTTCCCGTGAGATAATATTTTATTGTTACCGTAACTTTTTTTCAAGCCAAACTCTAAGATATTTATTTATTGCGTTACCATGGTAACAAGAATCGTATAAACGGATTCTGTGGCGGCACGAAGTTCGCCGGGACAGCAGCTAGTACAAAATAATTGTAAGTAGAAGGACGTGTTGAAGGACTGCCTCGTTGGACTAGCCGTTAAGGCGTTTACTACCAAGATAGAGGTCGTGGGTTTAATGTCCACTGGGAGCCGCCGTACATTTGTACAAATGGCCTCAGCCTGGGTGTATTTCCATGTTCGTGACGTCCTTGCTTGGTTACCACAGCACAGGGTATCCTAGTTTGGTGCCAGGTCAAGTGATTGTGTTGTGTGGAAGTTATTATTATTATTATGTCACTTCGGAACTATAATGTGTTATAACTTACTCGAATACATAACTATTGTGACTAGTAGTAACACCACCAAGACAATGTTTATATGTAGGTAGTAACAGTTGCTGGCAAACATCTTGAACGATACGTGGTAGTCGATTTTGGGACTTTTTGGCGGTGGCACGGAGTGGGGTGTGATCATCATCAGCCATTTGACGCCCACTGCAGGACATAGGCCTCCCTCATGGTTTTCATAACCATGAGGAGTTTTGCCATAATCGCCACGCTTGGCAGGCGGGTTGGCGATTTGGGTGTGGTCATTTCGCCACAATTGGTCGATGAGTCGTTCCACACACCACGCGTTGCGCTTTCTTTGCTCTTTGCGCAGCTTTTTGCTCATCAATTTTGCCGGAAGCGGTAGGTAGGGGACCATTCAATAATTATGTAAGGACGATTTGTGCCATTTCTGACCCACTCATACTTCCATACCATTGGACTCCGCCTCAAGAAATATTTTGTGTCCTTATATGTCACATACACCGGGTTAACATTTTACGACACGTTGCACATTGCAACTTTTAAAATATTAGGTACATAAGAAAGGCTGCCCCTCCTCAGGTAAGGTTATATACAGATATATGAACTGCGCTTTCCCTCGGGATACTTATTTAATTAATGAATGGCCCCTAGTTTCGGTGGTAGCATAGATGTACATACGGGTCTCTCGCCCTAGAGGTTAGATTTCACTCATTAAAACTCATAAGTAAGGTTTGGTACTTCCAATGTATTCTATTAAGCTAATAAAGATTCCTTTAAAACAGTTTTCGTCGCTTTAATTACTGCCGCGAAAGTTTCGGAGTGGAATGTGTCAACAAAGTAGGGCGGGAAATGTACTTGGGAAGTTCCGCCATGTTTGTCCTCCGTCAGAAGAGAGGTACGCACAGATATGTACAGGTGAACGAGGAAATAAGTGGCGCTTGCATACGATGCGCAGTACTGAGCGTGAGGACTTTCGCCAGCGTTTAGAAGTTCCATATCACCGACTAGCAAACAACACCATACGAGTAATTTTTCTCTACTTTACAGTAAAGACAAAATTCGTAACTTTTAAATTCGTAACCAGTTTCTACAGTGTTCTATAGAAAATGTATTTGCGCGGTGTTAAAATTTTTGGAATAACGGCCGCTGATTAGTCTGATTGTTTCATTCTTAAAATCTGCACCCAATGGCATTCAAATGTCATTACCGTCAAATTTCGACTTGAATGAATGAATGAATGAATGAATAACCATGAGCGATCTTGTTTGCTAAGAGACGATACGCACTCAGCCAATGGTGTTCCCGCTATGAAATTAAACCCCGCGTTCGCAGACAATGCACAGTAGCTAAGTCGTGAATAATATTTGCAGATATAGGTTAGGATGTTGTCAAAATAATATGGCGTTTAATTTGACAGCGGGAAAAATTATGCCTACTTTTTGTTAGTCAGATACAAAGTCGTAGAAGTTGTAATTATTTTATTGTACACAAAACATACAAAAGAACACAAGAAAGAATAAATAAAAAGAAGACCTTAACTCTGTAATTCATTTCTTACAGCAAACCTTGTGGGATTAAAGAAGCAGTAAAGATTTAATTTGGCGAAAAAGCCTGTGTTTGAAAACATTTAGTTTCTTTATTTTTTCGGCTCTATCACACACATAACGCGAAAAAAAATGTACAAAATATCTCGTTAATTATAGACTTTAATATCCCAATTGCTTCCACTGGAAAAATTAACAAGAAGCCAAATTAAAAGTAGACGCCTCGAGATCCTTTCGCTGAAATTTTGTAATGAACAAACTTTTAAATTACTTTGTAGTTTGAAGCGTCATCTACACAAGTAAGACGTTTTTCTCTAAAGCAAGTGTAATAGGTACGAGACTCCTGTGAAATTAGGTCACTGTTCTCAAAATGCTGAGTCTCAGACATTTCTTTGGAGTGATAATGTTTATTTGAAACGTATTCTGTGTTTTACGAACAATCTACAGGACACGTAAATTTACGTGTTCCCCTGTTCGATGAGAGTATTTTAGAGCGAGAATTTTACTATTGTGACCTCTCTAACATGTCGATCGAAATAGGGGATGTATTAGATAAGATAAGATAAGAATGAAGCACACAAGAAAAAAAAACATAAATAAAAGTTAGAATGAAAAGTAAAACGGGCGCCCTTATTGCTAAGAGCAATTTATTTCAGACAACCTTGTGAGGGAAAGATTGCCGAAGGAGAAAGAGAGACGGGTAGTTGGTGCAAATAGGAATTATACTTAATAATAAACTTAAACAAATCTTACTTAAATAATTGTTATAAACTACGACATAAATAAGTAATAGAAAAGAAAATTAAGCAATCATGTACATCAGGACAGTCTCATAAAAACTCGACTTACGGTCTTATTTATAAAAATTTGATTCCTTAAAACACTTCAAAAACGCCGATTAAAACAGAGATTTTACAAGGAAAATATGTAGCCACAGCCACAGATTAAATAAACCGAGTTTTAGATTGGTTATAGAGGAATTGTGTTTTTTATAAATACGGCCGTAGGTTTAGAAGGAAGGATACAGTTCTTTCACCCAATTTTTGAAGATAGCTGGAGACGGAGAGCGCCTTATTGAGACCGGCAGATCATTCCATAGCCGAACTGCCCTATACTGCACGGACTGCCCTGCCCGTACCAACCAAGGGCAAGGTAACAGTACCTTTAACGGGTGTGCACGCAGCCTCTAATGAATGTTGACCAGGCGAAAGAGGTTTGTCAGGTTTGTGGCAAGTGGCAAACCCTAGTCTCGGCCTAGCCTTCCGAGATACAGACGTGAGTTTATGTATCATCATCATCATCAGCCATTTGACGCCCACTGCAGGACATAGTTTTCATAACCATGAGAGGTTTTGCCATAGTCGCCACGCTTGGCAGGCGGGTTGGCGATCGCAGTATGCGGTTGGAATCTCAGGAAGACGCTGCTGCCCGTCTCCTGGTAATGGATTCTACGACATCCACGGAAGGAAATGGAGTGACGCTATTCTTAATCCGGCGCCACACGGACTTATGTATGTTCAACTCCAAAATAGTACAAAAAATATCAGCTGCTCCATAGATTATAAGTTTCGAGGATTACCAACTAAGGCTTTAGCCGTGTTCACATTGGACGGTACCCATAACAACATCGCTGGGTTAGTATTAATCTTCTAAATATAAATCTCGTGTCACAGTGTTTGTACTCCTCCAAAACGGCTCCACCGATTTTTATGATTTTTTTTTGTGTATATTTGGTAGGTCTGAGAATAGGTCATAGGCTAATTGATATAGCATAACAACGTTTGCCAGGTCAGCTAGTATAACTGTAATGCCGAACAGATGACTTGAACAAAAATCTATGCGTCGGGATAATTTAACCAGTCGATTAAATGTTTATAAGTGGAAGTCCTAAAAGTACCAATAATAAGTCACGTTAATATATTCTTTTTTGCGCTAAGCCGTGTTATAGACAATTTTAAAAACCCATTTAGAGGCTAAAAATTTTACCCATGCCGGGACTTGAACCCTTTTAAAATTTTTATCCCCTAAATAGGTTTTTAAAATAAGTCACGTACCGTGTCCCATGCCAATGAGAGTCAAAGTCATTTGGTGATTACCCAGATGGTGTCGTATCGTTGCGGTTATCGTCCAATTTGATCTATCTGTCTAGATAGATGATAATCGATCATCTAAGGCCGCCAATTGTACTGTGTATTTTTCTAATTTTTATGTCATGTAATCTAGTGTACAATAAAGAATATTCTTATCTTATTCTTATCTAATCAGCTTGGCATAGTTCTCTTCTATTTCACGCCAACCCATTTAGTCCTTTGCGAGACTCGTCAATTGTTTCCGAGCCGCCTTCGAGTCGTCGGCCCTCCGGGCTGGAGGTCTACCCACCGAACGTCAAATCGTTCTTGGCCACCGTTCAGTAGCTACCTTAGTCTACTGACCATCTTTTCGTCTAACTAAATGCCCCGTCCACCTCCATCCAAGCACACAAAGCTCCAAAATGATACCGGCTGTTAATGTAATTATGGAGAATTTGTTCATACACCCTAAAATTGTTACATAAGTTCCTTTTTCCGCAGTCGCTAGTTACCTTACTTTGTCACAATGCGAGTTACATTTGAAACTCGAAAGGAACGTGTCGGAGGTGGACCGGGCAGAACTGCAACTTTACTGAACCGTTTAGAATGACTTCGGAGCTCCGCACGCTGCGGTCAGGGCCACTGACATGGCCCACTGTGGTCTATGGCTTACCGGTTCCCTCTTGGGAGAGGGATATCTGGCTCAAAGAATCTATTTACATGTAGCTGGTTATACATTAAACAGGTCTAATAGATAGATGTATATAAAAAATCTATAAATATCCTATAAAAAATTGCGGTGAGACTCATTTAGTGTATAAGAATAGCGAGTCATAAAAAAGTCTAACCTGGAAAAAATGTCTATCTAACCATTTACACAGCCCATGAAAGACGCCCACTGTTCGAAATAGGCCTCTTCACCGCCTCGCTAACCTCACCAGTGCCGGGCTATCTTTCTATAAATAACTTAAATAATAAATTGAGAGGCCAAAATAATAAATCATTAAAAAGAAAATTATACAGGGAATTCAGGAAAGAGGCTCGAAATTTCGGCGATGCCGATTAGATCAGTTGACAGAGCACTGGCTCGGTTAGCCAGAGGTCGCGGGTAAAAGTCCCGGCGTGGGTGGAATTTTTAGCCTTTAAATAGGTCTTAAAAAAGAAAATAAGGTCAACAAAACAATATTTTTGTAACACAAAATTTATTTCGGTTAGCAGAATAAATAATTGAGCAAATAAATTCCTTTTGACCAGCGCTGTAAAATTATTTGACCAGAAAAATAAATAATCAATCTGCAAAATTACCTATTCCTCTTTACAAGAAAATTATTAAAATAATGTACCCAAAAATCTCCTACAATAATTGTCCTTATTATAAAAATGATTGTTCTTTGTTTATGGAAAAAGCGCATGCCACGTTTATTTGTGGTTGTAAAACCAAAGATTTCATAAAGTGACCAATATCGCGCATTTTTTTTTTCTTTCATGGCCCAACGCTTCAGAACTTGGCTGCAATTTAAAACAAAGTTTCAAAACGGAACGTTACTAGCTTCTTAATTGAAAATCGCCCGGTCTTGGATTTTTCTGGGCGATTCGAATTTCGAATGTTTAGATTGTTTAAGAAACTCACCTTTTTAAGTTGCCAGTATTTACCAACGGATATTGCCGACTGTTATTTCAAATTTTCTGGTTTATTTTTTTGTGAACAGAAAAGGTCTACAAAAATTCGATATCAATGGAGATAGGTACATAATCCAACTTCCGTTGTACCGAACCTAGTAATGTGTAAATAGTATATAATAGTGAAAAGTCTCTAAGATCCCACTATTTTGCAACTAAAGAATCAGTCTGAATTAAAACGCCTAAACAAAAAAAACCCTTTTAGTGGTATTCGCCTTCGTATTTTTTTGATTTGTTTCACACATGGCCGCCATTTTCAAGGTTAATGTTACTCTCCAAATGGTTTCATTTGAATATTTCACGTCGCTAATACAGATTTACCATGGTTACATACAAAAGGGCTTATTCGGTTGTTGATGGCCGGGTTCACATTGGACGATAACTTCGCTTCAAAAATAAATGATTAAATTCAAATAAATACATATTTAAGGGGGGCTCCCATACAAGAAACGTAATTTTTTGCCGTTTTTTTCTCGATATTTGTGTCTAATGTTGTATAGATAATGGTGCGCTCGCGTTTCCGATTCGCACTTGGCCGGTTTTTTACGCTTAAATAAACACGTATAAATATGGGAACGTCAATTTGGCTTCATTTAGACCATGTCCGAGATAACTCCTACGGTTATTTTTATTTGAATCTTACCCGAGCGAAGTCGGAAGCACAGCTAGTTCTCCGTAAAATAAAACAATCTCGGCGAAAACTTAAGAAGAGGGCTATGCAGTGAAATGTCTACGCGTCATCACGGACAAAGCAACGAAACTTAAGTTATTTATGCGAAAACTTGCTTCATTTTTCTCCCGCGGAGCGAAATATTTCAAAGAATAAAGCGGCGGTCGTGAGATCTAGCACATAAATAACATACCTAACATTAAAGATGTATGAACGGACGGAACCACTTCTAGAATTATTCAGGGGGGGCCAAAAGGAGGTGGAGTTGTGACACGCTGGCCTCTTTGCTTCGGCGGGATTGAAGTTGCAGTGTATTGAATATATTGATTTAGGTAAAAGGTTCCTCTTTAGGGTTCCGTAGTCCGTCAAGGAACCCTTATAGTTTCGCCATCTCCATCTGTCTGTAGGTCCGTCCGCGGCCGGTGGTACTAAACAGCTGTAATTTGGTTAGTGTATACATGTTTATCATGCCGACAAAGTTAAAGAATAAAATGTTGGATAATTTTTTTTTACTGTACCATGAAACATGAAAAGTGGGTATGTTTTTTTCCTCGTCTACCCAGACCATTTTTGTTATTTAGGGTTCCGTTTGCAAAATATTAAGCTTTAAAGCGCACATTTTTATCCGAGTAGGGCTCCCAATCTCCTGGCTAAACGGTTGATTATAGAATCGTGAAAAAATTTTGGGTAGTAGCACATATTATAATGAACTTAAAAGGAAAAGTATCACGGCTAACGGCTTTGGTAGTTAACGAGTAATAGGCAACCAAGTTATAAAAATAAAATTTCATACAAAATCCATTGAAAATGTACCCAGAGAGGTCATTTTTACAAATAAAGTACGAATGTATTCAGTGGGAATGGATCCCACGACCTCTGTTTTACCAAACCAACGAGGCAGTCAATGTCTTCAATTCTCCATACCTATCCAGTTTCCTACGAGGTTTGGAATTTTTAACGAAAAGGATCATCACAAAAAGCGGTGAGGTTGAAAGCGAACTATATTGACTTAGGACTTGGGAACTATTTACCAAGATAATTCAAGAGCCTTTGTGGGAAGTGCGCTTGCGCACTCATGAAAGTTCTAATTTCAACACAAATAAACGTCCTACTCATTGTTAATAGTGGAAAAAATGTCGACCATAATATAGGTACCGTATGCTTCAGACATATAAGGAGTTTAAATATTTTAGGCGATTTATCTAAGGGTAGGTTTTGTTTTGTTACGTAAGCCGTTGAATATGTTAATTAAATTTCGATATATTCTTATTCATTATACAGGACTACCTTATAATATGCTCCTGCCTGAAACTCGTCGATTGGAGATCGTCATTTAATTTATCAGTTAGGAAATAGTATATATTTCAACGATGCGATACCTCTAACGTTGGAATACTTCTTAGTTTAGAATCAAAGGTTGGATATATTACAAAAATGTTAGCTACATGAATTTTGTTCAAAATATTGAACTTAACTTACATTGCTTTTAACTTATAATATTCTTTTTATCATTATTAATTTTTAATTATTATTAAAACATTTCCATAAAATATTTTAAACAATTTCAAAATCATGCTGTAGTTAGAATTGGTAAACGTTCTAAGATAGTATAACGTTCTGTTAGGATGGCGGTCCGCGGGTCCTTTTTAAAAAAAGATTTATTTACTGCTACAAAAAGATTTTAATTCACTACACACACACAAAGACTACAGGAATACAATTCTAGGATGACATGTTTGTCGGACGGAGGTTATGGGTTGACTACTCGAAAACAAGAGTGCAAACAGTTTTATATAATATTAATTTGCTTGCCTCAGCATTTACTGTGTACTAGGATTGATTATAACATCTCCCCCTTTAAGACGGAGCTTATCATTTTAAGATAAACGAAGGACAAATGTCTAAGGTAGTTAAAACACAAGTGAGGCGCAGCCACTAAGTATTAAACAGAAAGGACATCTTAATAAGTAGAGTGTCACACTAAAATTAAATCTAGTTTAAACTTAATCTAAGTCCCGAAATAGAAATCAATAACAGTCATTTAATGATTACTTAAGTTTCGGCTTGACGATACCTTCTCAAAATTTCTAAACATGACCTTGCTTTTATCCTTATTCATCTCTATTTCTGGGAGGCTCCTAATAGATTTCTTGTCACATTCAAAGGACTCGTCAGATATATCAGTTAGTTCAATAGACGTATTGACCTTGGTGTCCCTTCTACTAGTCTTCTTATTATGACACTGGTTGTATATTTGGATGCAACAAGAAGAGCTTCTATAACAATTTGAGAACCATTTCTTATAAATTTTGCTTAATATATAAATTATAATGGCTACAATGATAGTATAAGTAAGTCCTGAATAATAATGACCGTATTTTACAATATGAGACTGATTTTCAGCCTGATTGATTTGATCTTGTAAATGGTCAAGCTTATGGCTTGCTAATTTCAAGGACTCTAAGTCAACATCTGTTAATGAAATTGGGGACAATGGTTGAACACTGTTGTTTACAAGTTTATACTTACAGCAGTCGTCTTCGACAATATTAAAATCAATTAGCACTTGGCTCGGTAGTCTTGATTTGTAACTATGAGATGGACGAAATTGCAAAGTTTGGAAGTATGCAACACAATCATTTTTCAAGGATAATATACCAGTACCTTGTAAGGCATAGTCCTTGATCTCGTTGTTATCAGTACATTTTATAGTCAGTTTATTTGCCTTGGACTGTACATACAAAAATCTTCCATCGTTCAGCTTTTGCCATATGTTAGCATTGCCATATATTACCTTAGAATTGCAGATTTCAGGAAGTGACAGGGTTACTTCTTTTATAAGTTTCGTTTCACATATAGGGTTACTATTTGTAGATAGAACAGAGGGTAAAGGACATATTACATAGTTATTTTTAACATCGCTACATTCACTTAAACTATCTAGCATCGCGTAATTCAATCTGTCATCCGTTATAGCTATGTATAACTTAGAGGGATGAATAAGAGCATATGTTTGGAAGTTGTATTCATCTCGCGGTGTAGGTAGCGGCAAAATCTTATAGATGCTAAATTTAACTGGGTTAATTAAAGGTATTCTTATTACGAAAATTATCTTATCATTATAGTAATACGAAGCTAACTTAGATAAATCTATAATATAATGTATGTTCTCTAAGGACAGAGAGACAGGAAACTCTAGGTTCCTTTTTGTTACCTTGTTAGAGTTTAATTCAGTATATAACTTCGTCGGGGTTAAAACATAAGGGTGCAAAATATTCGCTTTTGCAAATAAGATAGAATTCAAGGTCGTATCCAAAATATTGGAAACTGACAATAGTGATCCTTCGATGATGTTAAGAATTGAGTTAATTTTGACAAGTTCACACTTTCCGTAGTTAACTTAGAGTTCTGTTGGAACATGTAGTCTAACTTTTGAAGTTGTTTATTTACTCTTATCTCATTATCGTTCAGCTGACGAATCGAGGTATTAAAGTTACTAATGGTAGACTGGACGACGTGTATGTTGTCTTTCATTAAAGAGAAGATTTCATGCTGGTTTAATCTCGTTAATGTGATACTTCACATGTTTCCTATTGATGCAAAGGGTGACATTATTTTTTCCGTTTACTTTAACAATTTTGTAGGGTCCCTTCCAGATTGGAGAGAGGGCCTTGCGCAACCTATGATGGTGTTTGACGTATACTAAGTCACCAGATTTATAAGTTTTCGATCTAGACGAAGCATCATAGTATCGTTTTGATGATTCCTTGCTTCTCTGAATGTTCTCCAAAGCTCTTTCGCGAGAGTACCTCATTCTATATTGTAAGGCTCGGATGTACTCTTGATACGTTGTGTTATCGCTAGAGTCGAATAAACTACTAGGTATGGTCGGTTTGTGACCGTATAATAACTCAAAAGGACTGAAACTTGTAGTGCAGTGTGGAGTTGTGTTATAAGAGAGAATTGCAGTTGCGATATAGCAATGCCAATCGTCCTGGTTATCGTTTACAAACGATTTTAAATACTCCTTAAGGGTTGCATGACTACGCTCCAGGGCACCATTCGTCTGGGGATGATAAGGCGTAGAGAGGAGGCTTTTTATTTTAAGAATTTCAGTTAGTTGCCTAAATAGTTCGGATGTAAAGCTAGTGCCTTGATCCGTTAGGATCATTTTGGGAAATCCGAATAATGAGAAGAAATGTATCAGGTTACGTGCAATTTCATCTGTTGTTGACGTAATCATTGGATAAGCACATGAAAATTTGGTTAGATCGTCCTGAAGAGTTAAGATGTACTTAAACTTTTGAAGGCCAGCTTCAGGCAGAACTCCGACAATGTCGAGAGCTAGTCTTTCGAATGGCTTGGTACTAGATGACGTTATAATCATGGGTGCTTTATTAGAAGCTCGTAATGGCTTATTTACTTGACATAGCCGACAGTCTTTTACGAATCGTTCTATGTCAGCGCGCATACTCTTCCAGTAATAAGACTCTTTGATTCTATTATACATGCGCGTAATACCCGGGTGACCCGCTATGGTCGTCCCGTGGTTCTCTTTAAGAATGCTTGTAATTTCGGCAGGGGTAGGATATTTTATTTGGTTCTTATATATATGAACCTTGATATCTGTGCCGTGAAAAAGATACGAAATGATGTTGTAGATTTTTACGTAGGCTAATTTAGTGAAAGGCTCTGAAAAGTCTGAAATAGCTAATTCCTTGTCGTATTCATCGGTGGAAATTATTAGGTCTCTTAATTTCCGCAATAGGTTATAAATAGCCTTATAGCTCGTCTCATCATAATGATGGATCTTAGTGTATAAGAAATAGAGCTTCTTATTATTGTTAGCATCAACCGACTGCACGGTATCGGGTTCGCGTTCTGCTGATAACAGTTCGTCGGGATTAGGTACTATCGACAACAGCTGTTCGCAGTGCGGCATTGAACTATCAAAATCAAGCGAAACTGGACACGCTATTGACTTTTGTTTTGCCAAAGTAAGACTCTGATTGTGCTCTTCTATCTGAGTATCGTTAGAGATAGACTTAGTAAATTGTTTTTTGAAAAATTGCTCATAAGTTGTTTTATTTATTCGGGAATGAGTTATGGCATTTACTGGGTTACGAGATAAGGCATCTGCATTAGAATTTATTCGGCCTGGCTTATAAATAATCTCGTAATCATATTCTTCTAACTTTAGTCGCCATCTCAGTAAACGTCCGCCTGGATCTTTGGCGTTAAAAAGCCATGTAAGGGGACGATGGTCCGTGACAATTTTGAACTTATACCCATACAGGTAAGGTCTATAGGTGTTGACACCAAAAAGAATAGCGAGCAGCTCCTTCTCAGTCGTTGAGTAATTTCCTTCGCATTTATTTAAGGTTCGAGATGCATAAGCTATAGGCTTATCCTTACCGATCTCGCCTTGTGATAAGACAGCGCCTACGGCATAGTTAGATGCGTCTGTCGTTACGATAAAGGTCTGCGTAAAATCGGGGTATTGTAGTAAGGGAGCTGAAGTTAACTTTTCTTTAAGAAGCTTAAAAGCTTGTTCTTGATCATGAGACCAGTGGAAAACTGTGTCTTTTTTCAATAAGGAAGTTAGAGGCTTTGTTATGTGAGAGAAATTCTCTATAAAACGGCGATAATAGCCTGTCAAACCTAAGAAGGACTTGACATCTTTAGCAGTTTTGGGTGTAGGAAATTGGGAAATGGCCTTGACCTTGTCAGGGTTAGGCGACACACCCTTGTCTGTGATGGTATGCCCAAGATAAGCAACTTCACGTCGCAAGAACTCGCATTTGTCGGGCTGTAATTTCAAATTTGCCTGTCTGAATTTGGAAAAGATGAGTTCTAATTTTTTCACGTGAGATTCAAGGTCGTGAGAATAACAGATACAGTCATCTAGGTAGATATAACAGTGGAGACCTTGCAATCCTGAGAGAACTGTGTTCATCAGTCTCTGAAATGTAGATGGGGCATTTTTTAACCCAAAAGGCATTCGTGTAAACTCAAAATGACCTGAAATACCGTTAGTGGTAACACTGAAACCTGTCTTAGCAGTGTCTTTGGGGTCTAAACAAAGTTGGTGAAACCCAGAAGCTAAATCGAGTGTACTAAAGTATTTTGAATGACCTAACTGGTCTAAGATGTCAGTTATGAGAGGGAGAGGATATACCTCTGAAACGGTAACATCATTAAGTCGTCGGTAGTCTATAACAATTCGCCATTTTTGCTTACCGGAAGCGTCAAGCTTTTTGGGTACCACCCAAACCGGTGCATTCCAAGGAGAAGTTGAAGGGCGAATAATATTTTGGTCGAGCATTTTCTTAACCTGCTTTTCGACCTCGTCCTTATGAATTTCAGGAAACCGATAAGACTTCACATGAATAGGAGGAGCATCTCCGGTGTTAATAGAGTGCTGAATTACATTTGTGTGCGTCAGAAATTCACCTTCAAGGTGGAAAATGTCGGTGTATTGAGAAATACAATTCATAAGGGTTTTCTTTTCTTGTGGATTTAAATGAGAGCATCGAATTTGCTCAAGGACCTTTTTGGAACGGTCACTATTCAAGGCATTTAGTTGATGAATGAGCTCGTGTGGTTTTTCGTCTGAGGTTGATGACGAGAGCTCGAAACGAGAAACTTGAACTTGGAAATTATTTATTTCTACATCAGATTCGGTAGTGTTTAAGACAGAGACATTGACTCTATTGTTTGGCTTTATCATTACTATGCAATTAGCCAAAAACACTCCTTCGCTAATTTTATGATCCAATACCAAGGCTTCTTTTCGGCCCGAAATTTCTGAAAGGTTGGATACTGGACATTCAATAACCATTTCTGACCTAGGAGGTATGACGTAAGATGGTTTACTGAAACAAATAGGTAGAAAGTGACCTTGTAGATTCAGCGTATTTGTAGAGTACTGAATGTCTATCTTAAAATGTTGTATAAAGTCGCTACCTATAATACCATCGTAGTGTAGGTTGATCGCGTCGCTTATCGCGTGAAATAAGAAACCAAACACTATCTTACTCTTTGGTGAGATTCGATGTTCAAAGTCGAGTTCAACGGTACCGAGAGATTCGCAAGATGAGTCGTTGTCACTTAAACCTTTGAGTGTGACTATCTCCGGTCCAAGCACTGGGTTTTCAAGGCTAGATGACTTCACTATTGATATTGAGGAACCAGTGTCGACTAGGAAGCACAAGGGCTTCTTGTTTAAATTGGTTTTTAAGTTAACGTGAGGGAGAGAAATCTTGTAGTTAACGCTATTCATCGTATAACTTTTCTCACGTGAGCAATTCCTAGAAGGAAAACTCGGCTTTTCGCGAGGTAGGGAATTGCATTTGAAATCCTCTTTGGGAATAGAACTTGAGACATTTGATTTACTATCTAACTCAGGAGTCTCTGAATTTTTGCTGACTTGTGTTGGGGATAATTTAAGAACACAAGGCTTAGAAAGTCCTTTATCAAGGATCTGAGACTGAGTAGAAGGCGTATTAGAATCCTGTGCAACCGCGAATTGACCACAGGTACTACCTTTTAGCTTGGCTGAGAACTCAGTGGATAAGGGCTTTTTATCAGCATATTTTCGTACATTTTTGTTCATCCGCGCTAGGGAGAATTTAAGAGCACGGGATTTAGAAAGGTTAGGAGTTTTCGTGTCATTTAGATCACCGTGGTGTTCCGGCAGACACGGAACCGAAACAGAATTTAGTTTAAATTATCGTGATCTTCAGAGGAGCTAACAACGTGCACATTAGGGCGATTATTGCTTGTCGCGTTACTTGAGCTAGGTGCATGAGCACCGGATAGTGCAGTGTTGCTGGAATCAGGGCGCGTATTAGTATTAGTGCTATTTTTATGCTTTAACTTGCGGCACTCGCTTATCACATGTCCATGTTTTTTGCAATAAGCGCAAGATTTACTCGAGTAGGAGCGCGACTGATTAGAATAATTTTTTGACGAATTTGCATTGGAATCTACGTTGTGAAGATTCGGACTTGACTGTTTAGACTTATTTTTGAAACAGTCGGAGGCTGTATGTCCAACCTTTTGACAGATAGAGCACTGTTTGGATGAGCGTTGAGCTAATTTAGAAAGCTTATAGAGTTTTTCTTCCTCGATTGCATGAGTGATTGCATCGGAGAGGTTCTTAGGATTCCTACAGCGCACTATGTGTGAAAAGCTGGGGTTCATACCCAATAAAAACGTGTTCAAAGCCAAATCTTCCATTGCGGCTAATCTGCCTAGAAGTTCTTTGTCGTCTTCACAGCTATAATGTATGTCTGATTGAATTCGCGTGAGACATGATTCAATGCGTAGAGAATATTGTGTCACATCTTCCATAGGTAATTGCTTGCAGTTCTGAAGGTCGACCAGTAAATGGGTCGAGTGCTTCTTTTCTCCAAAGGTGGCTTTAAGGAACTGTTTTATTTCGGCCCAAGAACTGAATTTCTTTAGGCAGCAAGCTAGCTGTGCTTTGCCCTCGAGTTGTGACACGATATATTTGCACAAAACGTTCTGTTGATCTGTACTGGCTAGCGAAATTGCATTTTCGCAATTTGTCAAAAACGCGGGCAATGACTCGCGGTTCCCATTATAGGGTTTGATAAATTTGGTCAAAACCGAAAGGCTAATTGACTCAACCATTTTGGGTTTTTGTCTAATCGTGACCTTGGAGTACGGGTCTTGTGCTTCTTCTTCTGAAGAGGAGCCGTCTGAAGTTAGAAATCCTTCGACTTCTTCAACCTTGACTTCTTTTTTGTAGACATTAATTAATTGACCTTATTATATTAAGGTGCAGTACAGACCATCAGAAAACACAAAAACAACTGTAAAATATATTGTCAAAATGCAGTAAAATAGCATGTAAAAATAAACTATAAAATGTGTATAAAATAAAATTTCACTTTCACTTAAAATTTCACTTGAAGTGAGCCTGGAGCTTAAAAGTTAGGAATCGATAAGCTCGTGAAATATAAAAAGTAACTCACAGGATGATGACAGCACTCACGAACATTTTGGAGAACGGCTTTTCCCAAAACCGTGAGAACGCGACGCGCAGGCACGGTGCAGCAGCGCGGCGATGACGTCAACGGGAACGTCGAGTGTCCGGCGACTCAGGGAGTCGTATTGCGGTTTACTTCGAAGTCACGTTGCGTTGTTCGTGATTTGACTTCACGCGTGGGAAGGCGATGCGAGTTGATGATGTGGGAGTCAACTGTCCGAAGATGGAGTCGATGGTGGTGCAGGAACTTGTGATGCGGGCTCTCACTCGAAAGCGGAGACTTAACGTCGACCACGGCAGCAGCAGGATGTTTCCAGGATGAGATGCGGGCTCTCGCCTGGTGGCGGAGTCTTATCGTCGACCTCGGAGTGCAGCGATGCGGGTTTAAGCGGGTGCCCAAAACTTATCGTCGACCACTGACACTGTCTAAAAGGACCTTACATCCACGGAGCCATAAAAAACGTTGTCAGGCGGGAAGTCCGTTTTTCGCGACACGCCTAACACCTAAAATCTCAGTACTTAGCGATTTTCCTGAGATCCCACTTCTGACACCAAATTTGTTAGGATGGCGGTCCGCGGGTCCTTTTTAAAAAAAGATTTATTTACTGCTACAAAAAGATTTTAATTCACTACACACACACAAAGACTACAGGAATACAATTCTAGGATGACATGTTTGTCGGACGGAGGTTATGGGTTGACTACTCGAAAACAAGAGTGCAAACAGTTTTATATAATATTAATTTGCTTGCCTCAGCATTTACTGTGTACTAGGATTGATTATAACAGTTCCATAAAAATTCGCTGCTTTCGAATGCTTATCCCTACTTATACAGATAAGATTATTTTTATGGAAGGGTAAAACAGTGTTTTACATTCCCTTTCATTGTACAATCACTCCGTCCGTCCGTCCGTCCGTCCGTCCGTCAAGACCCTCGGAAACGCGAAGAGCTTTCGAGTTAAAATTAAAACCATGTACTCAAATCTACAGTCCAATATCTGTAAATAAAGCTGTAAAAAAATTAAACTTCTAAGTTAACGTAAACAATCGATACTCAAGGGCACAGATCAAGGGTATCAATATTTATAGGGTACTTTCCGTTGACCTAGAACTATTTATAATATGTAAATACCTACAAATTTGTACGGAACCCTCGGTGGGCGGGTCCAACTCGCACTTGTCCGGTTTTTAAATTTTAATTTTGTTCATTACAGGAAAACATATTGTGTTAATATTCTAGTGTTAAGCGGATAAAACCCAAACTTTTCTCGGCAGTTCTAGAAAATATCTTCCGTAACCTAAAATAGGACTGATTTGGTCTAAGCATAGATGGAAAGTTTTATCTTCTTTGAACAAGATCCACAGAAAGTAGAGGAAAAGATGCAAGACCTGAACACCGAAAGCGAAAAAGCTGGAATATCCATGAAAGCAAATAAGACAAAACTACTAACAAACTCCAAAACTCAGACGGTAAAATCAACAACCATCCTATTGAATATGTGGAAGAGTGCTTAAACCGATCATCTCACACAAAGAAATTAAAAGGCGAATGTCAAATGGAAAAGTTCAGGACAAAAAGGATATACGTCCAACTGTAGGGCACAGGCCCTCTCTCAGAGAGAGAGAGAGAGAGAGTATACGTGCCCCTCGTAGGTTGACGCGCAGGTTTCAGGTATGGGAGTATTAAAACTTTGACACCGATGACACCGAGGCACTACTAACTATAACTAAGTAGATAAAATAACACGTAGATAAAATAATACGCAGATAAACCTAATTGTATTCCTTAAGGTACCAGGCATATAAATATATAATATATAATATATATGTTGTTTTTTTAAACCTGTTTAGAGGCTAAAAATTGTCCTCAGCACCGGTTAGTGCAAAAAAAAGAATATAATATATGTATTTTTTTTCTTTCAATCTAATCTACTGAGATCTCACTTAATTTTAAATTTTTTATTTACTTAAGTATCTAGATGATGTATCTAGATGTTCCGTGTGGCGCCGGATTAAGAATAGCGTCCCTCCATTTCCTCCCGTGGATGTCGTAGAAGGCGACTAAGGAAATCAATTATCAGGAGACGGGCAGCAGCATCTTCCTGAGATTACAACAGCATACTGCGATCGCCAACCGGCCTGCCAAGCGTGGCGATTAGGGCAAAACCCCTCATGGTTATGAAAACCTAGAGGGAGGCCATCTCCTGCAGTGGACGTCAAATGGCTGATGATGATGATCAATTCAATTCAATTCAATTCAAATATTTTTATTCATTGTAAAAACAGAATGTTTACTTAATGAACGTCAAAGTTGTTAGTTTCACAATTAATGGATTATGTGGAGAAGAAACTAACAAAGAAACTCCACATTTATTCTTTTCAAAACACGTTTTAACTTAATTAACAGAGTTTTCAACTTAAAATATTAGTCATGAATGTGTTGAACACTAGTCACAATCGTCCTTTAAATAATATTAATCTACTGTATTATTGGCGTAATACAAACTTATGATAAAACTGTGGCACCCACGATACGAGGTCTCCTAGTGTGGGTGCCGCTGGACAATTAGGTACATTTTTAAGTTACGAGCAATTAATTGGTTTTTTTACTTTTTTTTTTCTTTTGCTTTTGGCCTTTGCATCTATGTAATGGAATGATTTATGCAGCGTCCAGTGGCACCTTCACTCACACTAGATGGGCGAAGAAGCCACCCGGACTCTGCAGTACCTGGGACACTGTTTTTAGATGGAGACGCCCTTGCTTAGCACCTATACCATCCTGACAGCTTAGTCGGCCTAGCCCATGGGAAATACAATACATGCGGAGCCAACCAAGCCGCGGGATTCCTCACGATGTTTTCCTTCACAGTTAGCGTGTGGTAGTGCTACTATAAATCCGCAGATGTATGTAACATTGAAAATAAACAAAGTCATAGGTAAATGCGCGCACTGGGAATCGAACCTGGGTCTCTCGCTTACGAGTCCATTGTGCTACCCACTGGACTACCACCGCTTTAGGGAGTATTATTATTATCAAAATGAACCGTATTATAAAATAATGTATATATGATCACGAAAATAGGTCCACATTGACGTGGTTTAGCTTTGCACAACTTTAAAAATACCCCTATATAATATAAGCATGATTCCGCTATATTGGTGAAAACAATGAATTTCCTCCGTGAGAAAGGAAAACAATTTATAATAAGCTTTACCCAACATAAAGAGTGTTTTTAGGGATCCGTACCAGAATTATCACTAAGCGTACGCTGTCTGCCTGTCCGTCTCTGTCTGTATTGAACTATGGGACATACATAGCCGAATGGGGGGCGAGGAAGTAAACTATACAATGCGTCGCGTTTTTTCCACGCCCTCATCCCACGTCCTTCCTGTGTACCTACGCCTTACCATTTTTATCTCATGAATCTTAAATCGTAATGGGTAAGCAGTTGCAAATTTTGTAATAATTTCTAATAATTGTATGATGAGAGATTTGCCTTGCAGCGGTGGTAGCCTAGTGGGCAGAACATCGGACTCGGAAGCGAGAGACCCAGGTTCGATCCCCCGCACTGGGGATACCGCATGTACCTATGACTTGGTTTTCTAAGCAATACCACTCGCTAGTTGTCAAGGAAAACATCGTGAGGAAACCTGAGTGTCTGAGCTATTCACATACCTCAGCGCTTGAAATCGCCAATCCGCGGTGGTCACGCGTGGTGATTAAGCCCACACTCTCTTCCTGAGAGAAGGCCTGTGCCCTACAGTGGGACGTATATTATAGGCTGCTTATGTATGTGTGTATGTATGTAGATTTGCCTTTGGGGGAAAAGCCCTATATCCTTAAGCGTAGGAGTATAATTCCATGTTTATGATGTCTTTAACTGATTATCATAGCACAGGGTAGTAGTTTGAGACCAGTACAAGTAATTGTATTGTGTGGAAGTTATTTTTATTATTATCGTCGCGTGACGTTTCAGGTTTTTTCTTGCTTTATAGTACAAACATATAAGTGTTAAGCTTGGTGTGATTACAGCGCAGTCTTATAGTTTTCAACGAATACTCATAAAAACTGGCCAGTGTAAGTTGATCTCACAGTCCAGTACTGACTGAAAAAACACATATATTATAAGACATTACCTAAACTTATTCCTGTAACAGCGGGGTAATCAGAGACCAGGGTTTGGCACCTGCCACTATCCAAAAATATCTATTTTTTTATAAATACGTTGCACAAATATATTACGTTAGTACGGAACCTTTGATGCGCGAGTCTGACTAGCACTTGACAGGTTTTTTCTGTTTACTTTATGTCCGTGATATTTTTCGTACGCGACGCAATGTGGGACGTGTCTAAGACTTTTATATCCCGGGGAATCCCGGGGTTATTTATTCTATATTACGATACACCCGTGTAAGTACGTATGTATTACCTGTCTTAATGTGTGATATTTTGCGGTTGAAGAACTCGTGATAGTATATTTTTGTAGTAGACCTCTAGAAAAAAGTGGTTCAATAAGACGATGAGCGTGTGGACTTGGAGTGTCTAGAGTATAGAATACAAGATAATTAGTTTATGTTTAGTTTACCAAAACACAAAATAATTCGTAAGCAATGATAACAGTGTCACTCCATTTCCTTCCGTGGATGTCGCAGAAGGCAACTAAGGAAATCAATTTCCAGGAGACGGGCAGCAGCGTCTTTCTGAGATTCCAACCGCATACTACGATCGCCAACCCGCCTGCCAAGTGTGGCGATTATGGCAAAACCCCTCATTGTTAGGAAAACCATGAGGGAGGCCTGTGTCCTGCAGTGGGCGTCAAATGGCTGATGATGATGATGATTTGAAAACTAGTAATTAAGCATTAGCATTGGCAGTCCTATTTATGTAAATAGAAAGCGCTCTTTAGGGTTTAAGAAGCTTTTTGCTAAAAGAAGTCCTTAAACAGGTACTTAATATTTATAAATAAGTCTGCAAAAGCGAAAACCCTCCTTTAGCGTATGGAATACGTATATAGAACCGTCATATTAGGTATTATTTTTGCGTCAAATCCGAGAACTGATTGATACGTGTCGATAATTAATATAAATAATGAAATATTACGCGAAATTTTGGAATTATATTCCTAAAATTCCCGGGAATAGTACATCAGTACCACGGCTCTCGCAGCGTTGTTTGTCGAGGTCATTATGATATAGTGCATTCATAAGTAGAATACGAACTGAATATGAAAATGATAATATGTAAGTTTGTGTAATAACATTTTTTATTAGGTTTTTGCGGAATTTTTTTGGTGAGTGAGGTCACTCACCGGCCACAAGTTGGACAGATGACCTCATCCAAGTGGCAGGAAGGCGCTGGATGCAGGCCGCTTCCAACCGGTCTTTTTGGAAATCCATGGAGGAGGCCTATGTCCAGCAGTGGACTTCTTGTGGCTGAATGATGATGATGATGAGGTCACTCATCGCAAAATTTCTGAGGTTTATTTAACTGGGTGAAAAAACGATCTCCACTTGACCTAAATCCTCTAGAGACGCCTGTCTTTTTGTGAATCATAAGCAGCCTATATACATCCCACTGTAGGGCACATGCCTTCTTTCATAGAGAGAGTATGGGCTTAATCACCACGCTTGCCCACCGCGGATTGGCGATTCCAAGCGCTGAGGTATGTGAATAGCTCAGACA
The DNA here is from genome assembly GCA_947308005.1 of Yponomeuta malinellus. Lineage (NCBI taxonomy): Eukaryota > Metazoa > Arthropoda > Insecta > Lepidoptera > Yponomeutidae > Yponomeuta > Yponomeuta malinellus. The sequence goes on from OX370998.1 coordinate 2,836,291, forward strand.
CTCAAGTTTCCTCACGATGTTTTCCTTCACAGTTAGCGGGTGGTATTGCTACTATAACTTCACAAATGCACATAACTTAGAAAATAAAGTCATTGGTACATGCCCGCACTGGGAATCGAACCTGGGTCTCTCGCTTCCGAGTCCAATGTTCGACCCACTAGGTTAGCACCGCTTTGGCATCATAAGGAGAGAATCGTTTACTATAAACTTTTATGGGGACGTCCCAGGCGGATACACTCAAATAGGGAATTAATTTAATAATGTGTAGTGCTTACGAAAGTTTTAGTTCCGGTATAAGGTATGTATGAGGGCAACATAGAAAGTACCCGAAACCAGCGTGCGTGCATGCAGCGAAAGAAGTTGGTCAAAATCATGGCAACTAGCAAACCCTGATCTCTGCCTACCCCTCAGGGATACAGGAGTGAATTTATGTAATGTAATATTGTTAACCCCCGACGCAACGCAAAGAGAGGTGTTATAAGTTTGAAGCCTATATCTGTGTCTCTGTACGTTCCGTCGTAGCGGCTAAACGGATCAAGCGATTTCGATGCGGTTTTTTTTAATTGAAAGCTAGATTGATCGAAATGGTTCTTAGCCATGTTTGATGGAAATCCACTCAGCCGTTTATGGACATGGTCAAAACGATAACAGATATAGGGATGGTGCTTTGACTAATACAACGTACACCCTGGGAAAATTTAAGTGCGATAAACAAAACAAAATGGCCGCCAAAAATGTTGCTTTTTTTATTTTTAAGAGTAAAGTAAGTTTTTTTTGTGTCGGGGGTTTTTTAAATTTTACTTATTTGTAGTACTTACATATTATAGATAGTTCATTTCTGAGCTTTTCCCGAACTTCAGAGACAACTTTCTTTTATGATTTAATTACAAGTGTATATTTTTCAGGTACACGACGACGTTACTTGCCAAATTTAATAGTTCTAATAGTAGGATAGAAAAGTACTCTTATTTATGTGGCCTTTCAAGTCTTCTGAGTGTTTTTATTGAAGAAGAAATTTACGTCACCAATGGCGAGTTAAGAAAATTCAATGGGGTCACTATGTTTTTAGGTGTAGACTCTTGGCTACCATATTAAGGGCCGATTTCACCAGCGCGGTTGGTAAGCATCGCTGACTTAAAAATAATACAGCACTAAAAAGTTAGAATTAATTTAAAAAATACGATTAAATTAGAAGTACGTATACTAGATATTTTAGAAGTATAATTTGGAGTCGGTGCCCAAAATATATACGTGCTGGTCCAGAAACTGTACCTACATTTCCTACATTTGTCCCATACGACAAACGTATTTTTTTGTCGTTTTTTGCTCGATATTATTAATGGCAACAGGTAGACGCTTGAAATATTCATGGAATATTTAGTTTTATATTCGCTTCAAAAATAAATAATTTAATTTAAATATTTAAGGGCGGCACCCATACAAACAACGTGATTTTTTGCAGTTTTTTCTCGATCTTTGTGTCTAATGTTGTATAGATAATGTTACGGAACCCTTGGTGCGCTAGTCCTAAAGGTGCCACTTTCATTTTTAGTGGCCAATTATAATTATTACCCTGATTTTTTTGAGTAGTATTAAGTTGTAAGTAATTAAGTTTTTACATCATTGACATTGCTCAACTTGACACAGCTTATCTTGGATTTTGATGTGACCTACTCAAATATACATTGCTGCTCGAATATCTGGCGTATTTATAGAGTTCAATGACTTGATTAATAGGTTTTTCAGAGTGATCAACGTATCTACTGAAAATATTATATGCAGGTATATTTGGGAAATAAACAATCCACTTTTTTAAGGAACCCTATATACGAGTACGTCGCACTCCAGGACATGCGTCTTTCTGTCAGAGAGAGTATGGGCTTACCACGCATACCCACCGCAGATCCTCCGCGGTCTCCTTAATGTCTCCTTAATCCATTCTTTGAGATAATATGTTTGGCGATTGTTAAACTACACGTAAAACGCCTTTCATTGCATTTTGATCAAAACATCAAACATAATTATTCCCACAGGGAATGGTGGCTCCTTTTCACAATACAAAAGCCAAACAATACACACCAATATCATAATCTCTTCAAAAATTGCATCAACAATGACTTCGTAGATCCCAAAATTGGCATCAAAAGGGCGGTATCCCGCTCCGATGAGTTTTAATATTCCTTTCTAGATTCATAAATCCATTATCCAATATTTCGACGCAGCCGTGCTTAAATGTTAAGCAATTTATCCCCTATTTCTATAGCTTCAGGGATAGATTTGGCTTAGACGAAGGTTTGGGATTAATCAAAACAATGGAGCATCTGCGCATTCTGCGTTGGTTTTATTGAAATTGAGACTTCACTTTTTGAAATGTGCTTATTCGATTCGGCATCTATGATTTGGAGATCATACTCTCTCTTCTCTGAAGGCTGCGACATTGGTAGAGTGCGTAATCAGAGTATTCAATAAAATCACATTTCAAAAAGTAAAAATCTGAGAAATAACTCATAGAACAAAAGTTGTTGCCACAAAAACATTAATTGAGGTGTCTCGGTATTTGTGAATTTTACATTGATGCTGCACCTTCAAGAGGCAAACTCTTCGAGATAAAGAATTAAGGGGTATTTAAGATGTGTTGCAAGTCAGCCTTACAGTGTTATTAAAATTTATTAAAACTAAACTTGGCCTTTGCATTCCCACGTAGTGATATGATTTAGACAGCGTCCAGTAGCACCTTCACTCACACTAGATGGGTGAAGGGAGCACGGGCGCTGCCGTGCCTGGGACATTGTTTTGAGATGGAGTAGGCTTGCCCACCAACTATACCATCTTGACAGCTTAGTCAGCCACTGTACGCTGTACAAATCATCTCATTATATAGGTGCAAAGGCCAAAGTTTAGTTTTTATAAATTTAGAGTTTGACTCTTGAAGGTGCAGCATCTATGTACTATACGTACTCCTGGTTTTCGTTTCGAGTTTTTAAAACTCTAAGGAAAACAAAATGAAAACAATGGGTTCCACTGAAAACGGATCGTTTTGTGTTTGACGAAAAACAAGGGAAGAATACCATATTTATCTGCAATTATTTTCTTACTAACACGAGCAGTGGATTCAGCTGCTTATTCCTTTATTATTTACGATTTTTTATAGATTTAAAGAGAGAAAAAATACGAATCTCTATAAAAAACACCCAAATCGCTTCAAGTGTGCCTTTAAAATTTGAAGACTTCCCTCGTTTTCTTCAGGATTCCATCATCAGATCCTGACTTGATGACCGTGGGACCGCCTGTGAAGTCTACCTATTCAAACAAAAATTCCAAGTCGGTCTAGGCCTCTTCAAGTAATAGGGAACATACATAAAAGTAATAAAAAAAAGATTTCGATGAATTGAGAACCTTCACCTTTTTTAAAGATTGTTAAAAAATAAATGCGTAAGTTTATAAATATTCGTAGAGAACATCACACTTGATTCTGCAGTTCATCATAAGCAGCCTATATACGTCCCACTATAGGGCACAGGCCTACTCTCAGAGAGAGATAGTATGGGCTTAATCACCACGCGTGCCCACCGCGGATTGGCGATTTCAAGCGCTGAGGCATGTGAATAGCTCAGACACCCAGGTTTCCTCACAAAGTTTTCCTTCACCGTTAGCCAGTGGTATTGCTACTATAACTTCACAAATGTACATAACTTAGAAAACAAGGTCATAGGTACATGCCCGCACTGGGAATCGAACCTGGGTCTCTCGCTTCCGAGTCCAATGTTCTACCCACTAGGCTACCACCGCTTCTATTCTGCAGTTATTCTATAGATATTACCTACTATTCAACTAAACTGTTCAACTACGGGAACTATTCAAAAAAAGAACCATATTTGTCGCTAGATTCGAGTGAATCGTCGGGCTCAAGCGCAACGCTGACGACCCTTCCGAACGTATCGCTGCTTCATAATAAGGGCCCAGTCTGTGCCACAACTAACTGCAACTTGCCCCTACAGCTGTAGCAATTAAAACCAACTTGCACCTCTGAGGATTGCACTAACTACGCCTTTCCATGCCACACCACTCAGCTGTTAATTGACGCAATGACTCTTACAGCAGCTGAGATAAGGGTCAAAATGCAGTGTTTTGCGACTAGCATATTACGAGAACCCTTCACGGTATGTTTGCGATTGACGTGGTCGTCGAGTTTTGTTAAAGTTAAGATTTTCGTCGAAAAAGGTGAGCGTATATCAGGAGAGGTAAACAAGAAACACAGACAACCTGTCGTGGACTGTTTAGGTCAATGAAAAGACTTCCAGTGGTTCTTGATAGCTGTTTATTGTTCCAGGTTCTGTGGTAGCTAACTGAAAACTCCTAATAATCCAGGAAATGTTCCGGCTTATATACCATTTCGGCCAGCCTTCCAACCAATCACAGGTTGTTGTTTTCCCGGGCGAGCAATCAGAACACTCGATTTTGTGTCCTGTACTTTGCACGAGTTGCTCGCTATAACCTGTAACCTGTGGTGACTGGTTGGAGGGCTGAGGTCAGAGGAAAGTTGTACAATCTTACGCAATGTTGACAAAGTCTTACGCAATATTCACATACACTTGTTCAGCCTACAACTATAAGCTATGTTTGGGACGTAGTTTGGGACTATAACAAGTGATGGTGTTCTGTGGAAGTTATTATTATTCTGTTTATGGTAGGGCGAGGCAGTCTGTCATACAAAAAGATATACAGAGAGAGTGTGGGCTTATCACGCATGCCCACCGAGAATTTCTTGCCCTGAGGCACAGAGTCTGAGGTATTTGAACACCTTGGACATTCACGTTTGCAATTTTTTCCTGCACCTTTAGCGCGAGGTTTTGCTGCAACAAATTCATAAATGTAGGCCTGTAACTCAGGAAAGAAAATCATTGGCACGTGCCGAGAATCGAACCCAGTACTTCACGAATGTACAGCAACTTGCCTGCTCTCTGTGGCACCACCACTCTATCACTCTATCCCTATCAACGTAGTAAGATATCTGACAGGTTATTATAGGCACAAAACCAAGGATGTCTTGCATAAAACGTAACATAAACTCACACTGTGTCCTGTTATTAACCGACTTCAAAAAAGGAGGATACGTTGAGAATACGTTGTAGGCTAATTAAGATGGAAAAACAACGTATGCTGAGTCGGCTGGTACAACTAAAATACTGCCTTCCGATAGCTAAAACATCGCTAAGCCACAAAACCAAGTTTTGAGATGTGAAGAAAAATTTCACTGTTATTAGTCGTATCAAGAACATTGAATTATTGAAAAATAGCTCTTTTCATTTACTGTCGAATAGCTAATATCTCAATTTGAAATAGCTAGTTTTAAAGGGAGAAAAATATATTTAGGAGTTTTAGCTATGGAATATTGAGTTATTTTACTATTAAATCATCATCATCAACCCATTATGTCCCCACTGAGGTGCACGGGTCTCTTCCCTGAGGAAGGTATAGGCCATACTCCACCACGGGGGCCAAGCCCGGATTGGTGGAGGCTTGTAGACTAGTGGCTCGTCTACTGTCAGAAGTTGTCAAGCCGCCCTAAGGCCTCTGACTCGGCTTAACGACTGCCATCTATCGACGGCAGCCGGCATTTTACTATTAAATACTTTACGATAATATCGCTAAGTATACACTAGCGATATTTTAGCGTAGAACTTAAACGTGAATTCTGCCCGATTTTTTATGCAATAAAATTGTGTGCTCTTCCTACACTAAAAAGTCACTAAGCGCATTTAACGTTATTATATATTAGTTCAGGTTTGATGACTTCCAGCCTCCCGAACAAGCCGGTTTCCCAAAGGGCCTTAGTACCATAGACCACATCCACACGCTGCGGCAAATTATACAGAAAACTGAGGAGTATAATTTGCCATTCTGCTTCGCGTTTGTGGACTATGAGAAAGCCTTCGATTCGATCGAGACATGAGCAGTGCTCGAGTCTCTCCAGCGTTGCCGTATTGACTATCGGCATATCAAGGTGCTGAAGTGCTTGTACAACAACGCCACCATGTTGGTCCGAGTACAGGAGCAGGGCAATTCCATTGAGAAGAGGCGTGAGACAGGGAGACGTTATCTCTCCGAAACTGTTCACGAACGCACTGGAAGATGCCTTCAAGCTTCTGGAATGGCAAGGACGCGGCATCTATATCAATGGCGAGTACATCACGGACCTTCGATTTGCCGACGATATAGTAGTCATTGCAGAAACGATGAAAGACCTCGGCATAATGCTCGAAGACCTCAGTCGAGTTTCCCAACGTGTGGGGCTTAAAATTAACATGGACAAAACGAAGGTCATGTCGAACGCCCGTGTTGTGCCCACCCCTATAACATTGGGGAACTCGACTCTCGAAGTTGTAGACGAATACGTCTACTTGGACAAACAGTCCAACTAGGTCGGTCCAACTTCGTGAAAGAGGTCAATCGTCGAATCCAACTTGGCTGGGCAGCATTCGCGAAACTTAGAAAAGTCTTTTCGTCTAATATACCTCAATCGCTCAAGACAAAATTCGCTTCCAACCGGTCTTTTTGGAAATCCATGGAGAAGGCCTATGTCCAGCAGTAGACCTCTTGTGGCTGAATGATGATATTAGTTCAGTATTGATTTGAGTCTAGCGATGTTTTAGCTGAGCATTGTAGTTTAACGTTCTTGTAACGTAGGATTGGTACAAAGTTTATTAATCATCAAAGTCTTGAAAGGCGGATATAATCTTCAAGAACGGTAAACTGTTTATTTTTATGCCCACAATCCTACGCTAAAGAGAATTTAACGAGTTTAAACAATACTATCATTGTTGAATGTCGTTTTCTGGCTAGCTGTACCATGGCTTAAACGAAGCAAAGAACGACATATGTTTAAGGCTGCAAATGACTATTTACCCAAGTATTGATGGTTATCGTATTTTACCGTAGTTAACGCCGTTTTTGTTAGAGCTATCTCCAGAACTAAAAACGTTGCGAGAATGATTCTAGAACAGATCGATAGAGATTTTTTTTCTATGTAGAATGGTATCGATACCTCAAAATCGACCCCCTATGGCTTAGCAATATTTTAGATATCGGAGAGTAGAATAATGCCTTATTCCACTTAACATGCATACGAGAACCATCAGGATTCTCATAAACAACACTTATAAATCATGGACGTTTATTCACGGCGCGTCCGTTTAAAATATTAGTGAATTCCTCAAGGAAATTGATCAATTTATTACAAACAGTTTTGTAGCCCCGAGCTACCGGTTTGATTATGGTAAGCAACTGGTTGATTTAGCTCATCTTCTTTCATGTAAACACCTTAATTATTACCCTGGAAAGATAATTATTTAACATTATTATATGTGACTAGCTGTTGCCCGCGACTTCGTTCGCGTGGTAATTTTGATGTGTATTTTTCCTGGATAAATGTGCTAATCCAGACTATAATCTATATTTGTGGGCAAAATTTGATCCGGATCCGTTAAGTTGTTTTTGCGTGAAAGAGTAACAAACATCCATCCATACACACAAACTTTCGCGTTTATAATATTAGTAAGGATGGCTTGTAAAGGAGCGGAGGTAGCGCAGCGGTAGAACTTCGGCCTCACATTTGGGAGGTCGAGGATTCGAATCCCGGCATGGACTTTGTTTTCTAAGTTACGTAATTTGTGAATCTTTAGTAGCAATACCACTCGCTAACCGTGAAGGGAAATCACATGGTATTGCTACTACAAATTCGCATATGTACGTAACTTTAAATATAAACAAAGTCATAGGTACATACCCGCACTGGGAATCGAACCTAGGTCTCTCGCTTCCGAGTCCATTGTAGTAATAACCCTGTATAAAACTACGACTTATAGTTGGCAGCAGGTCAACCTTAGCCCCTCTACACAATGGCCCATGATGGGCCATTAAAAAAGTGGCCATCACCGCCACGATCATGGATTGGTCTCCACACAATCGTGACGTTACATTTACTCACTGTCGTCTGTTGAAGATGTACGTCGAAGTGACAGCGGCTGCTGCTATCTATTTGTTGAGTACATTATAATCACTATCGGAATGTGCATCAAAAAAAGGTCGTGAAAAGTAGATAGAGGAAGCGAAGATGGTGGGTAGTTAACACCCATTCACCGTAACAAAACAAGGTGCAGTAATCTTATTTATAATATGTATTTTGCGTAGCTCTTGCCTGCGTTTTCGTTTTCATGACTCCGTGCGACTGATTGGTGGACGATTGTGTGGACACGAGCACGATCATCGGCACGCATTTCTTTGATGTACCGACAACTCAACGATTACTCACGATGACAGGCGATGATGGCCACTCACAGACGATTATGCTCTCTACACAATCGTGCGTGGCTGCACTCGCCCATCATGGGCCATTGTGTAGAGGGGCCTTTACATGTTGGTTGCAAAGTCACCCGTAACGTAACTGAATGGAGTGCACGCCTGTACGTTACCGCGAAAATTCATAGTGAAGTCACTGCTTGGATTCGAGGAGGGTAAAGTATTAAAATCCGGATAATTTTCAACAATTTATTGGTCACTACGACCGCTTCAGACAAAATTCACAATAGAATGAATGCGTTTCACGGATTAGACCAAGTATTTATACAGATTGAATAGTTACGGGTTTTGAATACAGGTGGCGCCACTACACATTGTCTTTAGTCGATTCGAAACCCGTCCTATTTGTTTATACAACTCAAGGTGTTTGATATTATGAGTATATTAATTATTTTAAATCGTGAATATAATTTTAACCAAGGTTTGTACTTTAACTTAAATAGTTTTACAATTCTCAATAGATCACTTAACTAATAATATCCGTTCAAAACAAATACTTTGGAAATAAAATATAAATAGTAACAGTATAATTAATTAACTGTAACCATGGCAATACTTATTGGATAACGCTACAGTTAATATTAGTTAAATGTCAAAAATGTGCTTACAATAGCTTCGATTTTATTCCTCTGTGCTACGATGTACGCCACTGCGAATGTTTTGTGACAGCCTTTAGTCAAGAGGTAAAACGTTTGACTACCATGACAAAGGGGGTTAGGTTCGATTCCCGCTTGGTGCCTCCGCACTTTGATTTGTACAAACGGCCTCAGTCTGTGTATTGGTATTGTGTAGTACGGATGTTATTATGACTAATTCGAATAATTTTAACTAGTACTTAGTACTGTGAAAAAAAAAGGATACTACTTATCTAAAGAGAAAAAAGCAGTACTAACGAAGCAAATACAGTCTTAAAACAATACCCAGCTCTAGACTAAAACGTACTCATTTCTTATTTAACTTTAAAACTGTACATAAAACAAATGCTGAACTTGTATATTGACACGTAATACATGCGCCATTAGGGTGGCGATGGCGGGGCGGTAGCTCACAGATGCACATGTCAAACATAAATTCTTTAAAAACACACATTAATTTTGTTGAAAACTACATCGACGGATTCTCGACTAAGGGTGAGATGGCTACTTTGAGAGGGTCCCGTCGTGACTCGAAAAAGTTTTATGTGTTTAGTGTTTTAGACTGATTTAAGCGGTGAGTTCCGCAGCGTGCACATTCGACAGTTCGTCAACCATATTATTTAATAAATGCTTTTAAATAAATTACTCACTAAACTGTCATCATTGTTTTATAGTATAAGTGATTATTGTGCCTTACTATATTGAAGACAAATAAACATTTTCTATTTCTATTTCTACTTGCGATGCTTATAAAAGTTACATATTAAACGGGTCTAATTGCGATTATTTAGTAACGGCAAGCGGCGAGCGGTGGTAACCTAGTGGGTAGAATATTGGACCCAGGTTTGATGTCCAGTGCGAGCATGTACCTATGACTTTGTTTTCTAAGTTATGTACATTTGTGAAGTTATGGTAGCAATACCACTCGCTAACGGTGAAGGAAAACATCGTGAGGAAACCTGAGTGTCTGAGCTATTCACATGCCTCAGCGCTTGAAATCGCCAATCCGCGGTAATCTTTTAGCGCGTCAGTGCACGCATGCACGTCTTGCATATTATGTTACTAATCTGTTTATTTTGTTATAGTGATGTCTCTTGTTGGTATAATAAATGTATTTCTTCTTCATCTTCTTCTTCACTGTCACCAAAACCTGTTAGAATCTTTTGCGGTAGCAATTAGTATGGAATTGAACAGTTAAGTCGATCGGAGTCATTCAGGATTCGATGCCAGTAATATAAGAGGTCAGGAGCCTAACTTTAATATTTAAATATAATAAACAAATTCCATATTAATTGGACAGTTAGACGATTGGAGTCACTCATGGTTTGGTGCGCGTAATTAGGCTCCTGACCTCTTATATTACTCGCATTGAATCCTGAATGATTCCAATCAATTCAACTGTCCAATTCCATACTTGGTAATTGCTGTCGCAAAGGAGTCTAACAGGATTTGGTGCGCACAATTAGTCCGCAGTTACGGGCAACTTTACGACAAAAATTTAAAAGTTGACCTGCTATCGAGTAATCAAAATTATTATTTTTATACATTATAATAGTTGTATACGTGTCATCTTGACTGAAGGGTATTCAAGAATATCCGACGGTACCCCAAAAAAGGATCACCGCCCGGTGCTCCCAAAAAACTATTTAAAATAATTTCTATGCTCTTTAGTGTGTATCTTTTGAATTTATAACCTTTGATCCGTGTGAAGATAACGTACAATTTATATAATTTAAAACAGTTGTTACTTGCCTCTTTGTTAATTACTGAGTAATTAAATTAGGCTTTTTAACTACTTCTCTGTTTTTAACATGTTTATTATCATTGATTAAATGTTACTGGTCTTGGAACGAAACTTATGGAGCGAATGATTTTTATAGCTCACCACAAAGTTAAATGGACTATAGACCAAATAAAATTAGCTGAATACAACAAGGAATTGTCAACTGTTATAATGCAATTAAAGCGAATTACCTTTTCCCCACAGTATCCATGTTAATTTGACCATATTGCTCTGCAATTGAATAACTTTGCAAAAATTCAACTAGTTTCCGCTGCGATCTACTGAGTCAAAATAAGTTTTTTTTTACCCTAAACTTACGCCCTACTCGGACAAAAATTTGTTAGCAAATAGAACCCTAAATAAAAAAACTACCAATCCAACAATGCCCCACACCTGCATCCCGAAAAAAATCCAGAAAAAAAAATTGCATCCCTTTTTATTTAGGCATAGAGGAGGTACTCTAAAAAAATGTAACTTTTTATTCTACTGTTTTGTCGGCTTGATTAGTATGTATGTCTATGCCAAATTTCAGCTTTCTAGTACTTATCGTTTCTGAGCTAGGCCGTGGACAGACAGACGGACACACAGGGTGGACAGACATGGCGAAACTATAAGACTTCCTTGTCGACTACGGAACCCTAAAAATTTAATTATTTGTTAATTTCACCAAACTAAAGCTCAAAAGTAACATCCCGCATCAATGAAACCGGAATATCTCCATGCGGAGTCAGTCATTTGTTAGTTTTTCAAGTTACAAATTGTCAGGAATTATATCTCTACGAAATATTTTATCGATCAATAAATGCAAAATCAAAACGATCCAAAGCAGCAGGTGATTTCGACTACGTCACAAAAACTGTCTCTAAATCCCTTAGGTGTAGACAAACATAGTGATACGTTGGTAGTGACACTTGGTCGTAATGGAGCCTCATAAAAATCTAAATAATTGACAAGTAAAAAGGTTTTAGTATACTTCAAGAAGCGCTGGATGCAAGCCGCTTTCAACCGGTCTTTTTGGAAATCCATGTAGGAGTCTTATGTCCAGCAGTGGACTTCTTGTGGCTGAATGATGATGATGATGATACTTCAAGTACATCAAATTCATAGAATTAACAATATATTCTTTATACCAATCAATTAGCACCAAATTCACGAGAAGATCAGATATTCCGGTATCTGGTACCATAATAACATCAAAGCCCATAATTATTATAATTATTACAATTTTTATTATAATGAAGCGCAGACACTGTGACCTTATTTCCGTTACAAATTGAACATAGTTGTCCATTTCAAACAAGATGTTTTGTGTGCAATAGAGTATAGTTAATTGAATTGAGATCTAGGAGAAGAATTGGACAAGGAAATTCTGATTTAACAAAGTTTACATTCTTGTTCTTAAACATGCATTGAAGCGTTTTTGGTCTCTCTTTGTCAGTTAAATATTTTTTTTTATTATAGCACAAGTTATAGTTATTGTTACCCTTTCTGCACCAAGTGCCCTTTCTTATACATTTTTAAAGATCCCCATTCTTTTGGGATCTTATTGTAGAAGCGTACACAATCTTGGAAGTGATAGCATATTTTTATTCCTAGTATAAACATTGAATTGACTAAGCATGATTTCGAAGTTCCTGGCATTTTTCCTGACGGATATTATTCTAATAAATTAATATATTGACCAGGAACTATCAGGATGTTAGGTATTTTGAATAAATCTCTTAACGAGTCCCTGACTTAAAAATTAATCGGATCTCTCTTCACAGCACTATTTCGCACTCATACTATGGAAGTACTGAAATAAATGTGCCTAAAAGATTAAACTTCAGTTAGTTTCTTGATTCTTTTGACTGCATTTGCTGCAGAACTAAGCTTATGTGCCAATCGTGGTGACACTTACCGAATTACTTAAATTTTCTAAAAGTGTGTATTATATTTGCTTCTAAATAGCATAATATTTTTAGTACAGATAAGATTAATATCACCGGTAAGGACGAGGACATTTGTTTGTGAATAGAATACGCTGTTATTTAGTACCTGTGTTCGGACAAAGGACCGACCCGGCGTGCGGTGCAAGAACCCTAGACAAGTAGACAGTGGCGCCATCTGTTGGTGACGCGTAGTGATTTATTGGTTGTGTTTTTGGTTCTGGCAGCGAATCAGTTCTGCAGGGTGTAAATAAACCCTATGAATCTATTCAAAAATGGGAGGTTCTATTGCTTCCTATTCCAAAAATAGGGGGTTCTATAATTCTTTTCTGTTGTGTACAATAAAGAATTCTAATGTACTCATCTAAAGTAAAAGTAAAAAAATATTTATTTTTATAAACGTTTACGTGTTTAACAGCATAGTGCGAATGTAAAATTATTTACTTAATTCCGGAATCACTTGAATTTTTGAATTAAATTTTACTCTTCCGACAAAAAATTTAGTAGGTAAGTGATTGTGGAATGAAGTTATGAGTAATACAACTTACAAAAAGTCCAACCAACCAAAATTTGACCCAAATTCAATAATCTAACTCACTGCGAAGGACCTCGGTTGGTCCCGCATGCTTAGTGGTCAATGCTTAGTTGAGCAGCCAGGTTTTTGTTTATTTTTTATTTCAGTTTGTCGTGATTTCCGGTATTTTTGCGGCAAATGTATAATTTAATTTACGATTAGACATGATTTTAAGACAGCCGGTGATTTATGAGACGTATTTAAAATCATTTAGAATATTTATTTATTTTAAAAGTAGTCATTCGAGTAGAATTGTATTTTAAACGGATTTGCCAAACATTGGCGCCAAGAACAACCAATGCCATGTGCGCGCCTACAGTCTATAAAAAGGAGGGCTCATCGATAGACGGGCATTCTTGTTCTGGCGCTCGATGTGATCGGGCGGAAGCTCTGCCCAATTTAAGAATTTATGCTGGGTTAAATGTTGAAATTGTACATGTCTGAAATTATTATGCAGTACTATAAATAAAGTGAAATTGATGAAGTGAATCGTGTTGTTCATTTTACTTCAGAAGTGGGCGTGTGCTTGCGTGCCATGCCGAGCGGAAACGGTAAGTAATTTCGATTAATTTTAAAATACTTAGTTGCGTGGTGAAGGTACACACCAATACTAAAAATTACACTATTGAAACGGCTCTCAGCCATCCCATGATTACTTTTGGTGAAATTGCTATGATGTATTCACCTTATGCAGTATAGTATTTGAATAGTAACGGTAAACGTTAATGTTGAGTCGCTTGGTGAACCGTTGTTGGTTAAAGTAATGATTATTTTATTTTAAGAAACTTAATGAGAAGTCATTCGTTAGCATACGTTAAAAGTGTGTACATTCATCAGCTGAACTGCTGTAGAGTATGTGAACAGCCATGTAGGTGCGCTGTTTTGAGAGTGCGGCCATGTAGGTGTGCTGCTTTAGAGTACGTGAACAGCCATGTAGGTGTGCTGTTTATGAGAGCGCGGCCATGTAGGTGTGCTGCTTTAGAGTAGGTGAACAGCCATGTAGGTGCGCTGTTTCGAGAGTGCGGCCATGTAGGTGTGCTGCTTTAGAGTACGTGAACAGCCATGTAGGTGTGCCGAATTGTTCGGAAACATGTAGGTGGGTCCAAGTTTGGATATGTATATGAAGAGAGAGAATTGGCCATGTAGGTGTGCCGAATTGTTCGGAACCATGTAGGAGGTTCTGAGTTTGGGTATATATATATATAAAGAGAGACAACTGGCCATGTAGGTGTGCCGAATTGTTCGGAAACATGTAGGTGGGTCCGAGTTTGGATATGTATATGAAGAGAGAGAATTGGCCATGTAGGTGTGCCGAATTGTTCGGAACCATGTAGGAGGTTCTGAGTTTGGGTATATATATATAAAGAGAGACAACTGGCCATGTAGGTGTGCCGAATTGTTCGGAAACATGTAGGTGGGTCCAAGTTTGGATATGTATATGAAGAGAGACAATTGGCCATGTAGGTGTGCCGAATTGTTCGAAACCATGTACGTGGGTCTGAGTTTGGTTTCTATGCGTGAAATCTACTATATACGTGTACTAGATTATGTGGAATCATGTAGGTGCATTCTAACATAAAAGTAAGTATGATTTCTACGAATGTACAATTGGCCATGTAGGTGTGCTAACTTATACGAAACCATGTAGGTATGTTCCATGACCAAGTAGCATTGTGCTACTACCATTTTGATGTAGAAAGAAAATTAACCATAACTTAAACCAGGATTCAAGTATTAATGTCTTTTGTTTTTGTTCGAAGTTTAGGTACTGTAATGGTAATTGTTATTAACTCTTAGAAAGTAAATTGTGAAAGTTAAGAGTAAAAACAACAAATTAAGCGAATATAATTATGAAGACACAGTTAAAATTATCTTCAAAACCGAAGTGGGTACGTATAAGGGTCAAAATGCCAGAATAAGACAACTTTGTGACCTTTGCAGAATCGTGATGACTTCGGATGAAAGAGAAAATCCGCAACCAGAGGAGCCTCAAAAAACAGGGAGGCCATCTTCAGAAAGAAGATCTAGGCGGCGAGACCGCTCCTCTGATGTGGTTCAACCTCAAATTCAAAGATCCAGACGGCGAGATCGTTCGTCAGACTTGAAGCGACCTACGGAAAGAAGGTCTAGGCGACGTGACCGTTCGTCGACCGATACATCGTCCACCACATATACTTCTGATGAGCGACGGCGTCGTCGGAGAAGGCATCGCCGGCGCAGACGTTCGAGGTCTTCCTCTTCTTATTCCCGTGAAAGACCGCGAAAATTTCGACGTTCCAAATCTACGTTGAGACCGGAAGACGTGATACAGATACTGTCGTCGCTCCAAGGAGGATCAAGTAAGACTTTTGCCTCTTTCAATCAACACCTTAATGTGATACCCGATTTCGATCCCAATAATAAGGCCCAGAGTACAAATAGGTGGATTAAAAAGGTCAATGAATGTGCGCTAATATACGGTTGGGATGAGAAACAAACAATGCATTTCGCCTTGCAAAAATTGTGTGGTTTGGCAAAGAAGTGGTATGAGGCACTATCAAGCGTAAATTTTAATTGGACTGAATGGCAAGAAAAATTGGCGAAAGCTTTTCCTAATGATGAAAATTATGGAAAATTGTTGGAAGAAATGCTATCGCGTGTTACTCGTCCTGATGAAAATCTGAGAGAGTACTTTTATGAGAAATTGTCGTTGTTAAGTCGTTGTGAGATAAAGGGTAAGAAAGCCGTCGAATGCATCATCTATGGGATTACCCATAATTCTATTAGGAATGGGGCTCAGGCTCTAATGTGTAATGAACCAGAAGATTTGTTGAATTATCTAGTATCACAACATCCCCAGACACGAACGCTCCCTACTTCGACTTACCGTAGACGAGAATTTAGATCTTATAATTCTAATGCGGTTGGATCGAATTCTAATCCTACCATAAGACCAGTCCTTGCGAGTCCAGCTACTGACGACAAAACAAAGTTTTGTTTTAATTGCAAGGAAAAGGGTCATTTCTTCCAGTCATGCTCCAAACCTCTCATAAAGTGTAGGAAATGCGCAAGAATTGGGCATGATTTGGATTCTTGCATTCGTAAACCCCTAGTGAGTTCAAACGAAAAAGTTCGTGAGAGTGAAGATCAGAGAACTATGAAAATCAGTTGACTATCGAGCAAAACAAACAAAAAATTCTTCAAGTCTGTTAAGGTTAACCATACTGACCTCGATGCGTACATAGATTTCGGAAGCGATTGCAGTTTAATCAGAAAATCTAGTGTAAAGTCTCTTAGCGTTGAGGAGAATCTGTTAGATTTGCCAACGATTAGAGGGTTTGGGAACGCTATAATAAGACCACTTTTCAAAATCGAAGCGGAAGTTAGGTTAGATGAGATAGGGGCCCAGATAGAGTTGTTCGTAGTTGAGGATGAGTACTTACAGACAGATATTCTTATTGGACAAAACTTTACCGAATTACCTTTTGTCACTGTTCTTAAAAATAGCAAAAACTTGCTCTTTTATCGTAGCCCAAACAGTGATATACAACTCGAAAATGAGAAAACTAAGACTTATAAGTTATTTGTTCTGCATGACACAAAATTAGAAAATGATTGCTTAGTAGAAGTATACGCCAGTGAACCCTACTCTGGTGACATATTTGTTGAAGGTGGCACCCGAATATATCCAGAAAAAGAGTATCATTTACATACTGGTTGCTATAAACTAGATAACGGTAAAGGGGTATTGTTCATTACTGGGTTCAATAGCTCATTACTAGAATTAAAGGCCAATTCAATGATTGCCAGAGCGAGAGCAGCTACAGAATTTAAATGCTTCCGAATAAACACAGAGGTTAATGACTTGGTTCATCCACTAGATAAAAATGAGATAAAAGTTGGCGAAGAATTAGGAAGCCAAAAACAAGAAGATCTTTATAAATTATTAGAAAAGTATAGAGGTTGTTTCGCGACAAATTTACAAGAATTAGGCTGCACTAACGAAGCCCAAATAAGAATTGAGTTGCATGATAAGTCTCCGGTATTTTATAGACCATACCGCATGTCATTTTCCGAAAGAGATAAAGTCAGAGAAATTGTAGATGATTTATTGGAAAACGATATAATTCAGGAATCACAATCTGACTACGCGAGTCCCGTTTTACTCGTACGAAAGAAAAACGGCGAACAACGCCTTTGTATAGATTTTCGAGCTCTAAATAATAAAACTATCAAGGACAAATATCCTCTACCCTTAATAGACGACCAATTATCGATTCTTAGCGGAAACAAATATTTTACGACCCTTGATCTAGCATCCGGGTACTACCAGATACCAGTAGATACAAATAGTAGACATCTAACCGGGTTTGTTACTCCAGACGGCCACTACGAATTTAAGAGAATGCCATTTGGATTAGCGAACGCGCCAGCAGTATTTCAGCGAATGATAAATAAAATCCTTGGTGCACGTAGATTCACGTTTGCTTTGGCATACATGGACGATCTTCTAGTGCCTTCTTCCACGATAGATGAGGGATTTGAACGGTTGGAAGACGTATTGCAATTGCTGAAAAACGCAGGACTCACCCTTAAATTGCCCAAGTGCAGTTTTTTTAATACTCAAATTGAATACTTGGGTTATGAGATATCGCCCTCTGGGATTAGACCGAGTGAAAGAAAAATATTAGCCGTTAAAAACTTTCCAGTGCCCCGCAATGTACACGAGGTTAGGCAATTCTTAGGGCTGGCCAGTTATTTCAGAAAATTTGTTAAGGGGTTTGGTGAAATAGCAAGACCATTAACAAAATTACTAAAAAAGGAATCTATCTGGCAGTGGTCTACAGTTGAGATGGATTCCTTCGATACCCTTAAAAGTAGACTAATCGATCGACCAATTCTGGCCCTTTACGACCCAAAATTAGACACTGAATTACATACCGATGCGAGTTCTTTAGGGTTGGGGGGTATTTTGCTCCAATGGCAGAGTTCCCCTAGAGTGCTGAAGCCCGTCGCGTACTTCAGCAGGCAGACCACACCAGAGGAACGCCATATGCATTCCTATGAATTAGAAACTCTTGCGGTGGTCTGTTCCCTCAAGAAATTCCGCGTGTACCTCTTAGGGTTGAATTTTGTTGTATTTACGGATTGCAATGCGTTGAGAACGACCCTTACTCGAAGAGACTTGATACCTCGAATTGCAAGATGGTGGCTCCAAATAAGCGAATTTGACTTCAAGATAGAATATCGAGCAGGCCTTAAGATGGCGCACGTAGATGCTTTGAGTAGGAATCCCATTATGGAAAAGGCCTCAGAGGCACATCAACCCGTCGATAGTTTTCCCACCGTTTTGAATATCTCCTCTGATAACTGGTTACTTACACTACAATTAGCCGATCCCGAGCTGGCGCGCGTCACAAAAATCCTAAAACCTGATAAAGATGAGGAGTCTGTTGAGATAAAGAAAAACTATGTGTTTAAAGATAATGTCCTGTTTAGAAAAGTTGACGACCAACTGCGTTTAGTAGTCCCCAAGAATGCTAGGTGGCAAATTTGCAAAATTAACCACGACGATATGGGGCATTTTGGGTTTGCGAAAACATTAGAAAGAGTTCAGAGTAAATATTGGTTTCCCAAACTTCGGAAGTTTGTAAAGAAATACGTGTCTGCGTGCATTAGTTGCGCCTATAATAAGGATAGCGCTAGCAGAATACCATCAGGGCATTTGCATCCAATAGATAAAATTGGAATCCCATTTCATACATTGCATTTGGACCATGTTGGCCCATTCGTAAGGAGCAAACTTCAAAATAGTTACATATTGACCATAGTCGATGGTTTTACAAAATACTTATTCGCGCGACCTGTTCGAGACACAAAGACAAAAAGCGTAATAAAAATATTAGAGAGCATTTTTTATGACTTTGGGGCCCCCAAAAGAATAATATCAGACCGTGGAACTGCTTTTACTTCCTCACAATTTAAATCATTTTGCGCTGATAGTGGGATCAAACATGTCTTGAACGCGGTGGCTTGTCCGAGAGCCAATGGACAGGCCGAACGTTTCAATCAGACCATTTTGACTGCATTATCAACGCAAAATTTTAGCAAAGAGGAACGGGATTGGGACAAGCAATTAGGTAAAATTCAGTGGGGAATTAACAATACCGTACATGCTTCTACAAAAAAATGTCCTTCGGAATTGATGTTTGGAATGAAATTTTCTAATCCAGCTGAAAATTTTTTGAGTGTAGGTGATAGCAATATAAATGTCCAAAATACCGACCGTATCAATGACATTAGAGAGGAAGCTAGTGATAGAATAAAAGTGACTCAAGAAAAACAAAAAGAAAAGCATGATGCTAATAGAATAGCTGCACCTTTATACAAAGTCAATGATTTAGTAAAGATTACGAAAACATGTTTTAAAAATAATGGTATGAGTACTAAACTATTGCCCAAGTTTATCGGACCTTATAAAGTCGTGAAAGTTTTGGGTAATGATCGCTATGAAATTTCCACTGTACCAGGTTTTAAACAATCACGTCTATATGAGAGTGTTGTTGCATCGGACAGAATGCGCCCATGGATCCATATTAAGGCCTTGAGTATCTGTAATGATTCTTCTGGTTCTGATTCTACTAGTGAAGAGAGTTTGTTAGGCTCCGATAACGATACTGTACGGCCTCTAGAATAATGCATGCATAGTAATATTTTAAGAATAAGTACTTAATAAATTATATACTTATTGTATAAGATACTCCCATTCTACGCGGTTTTTACAAGTTGGGCCAAATGTCGTGATTGTGACGTTAGGATGAATCGCTTGATAAAAAAAAAAAAAAAAAAAAAAAAAAAAAAGCTTAGTTTCAATAGGTTAAAGTTATGTTGATTATTTTAATTAAGGTTATTATCAGCTTGGTGTATCAATCGTTGTTATTACGTGCACCGGAGGTTTGCACTTTATCAGATGGCCGAATGTCGTGATTTCCGGTATTTTTGCGGCAAATGTATAATTTAATTTACGATTAGACATGATTTTAAGACAGCCGGTGATTTATGAGACGTATTTAAAATCATTTAGAATATTTATTTATTTTAAAAGTAGTCATTCGAGTAGAATTGTATTTTAAACGGATTTGCCAAACATTGGCGCCAAGAACAACCAATGCCATGTGCGCGCCTACAGTCTATAAAAAGGAGGGCTCATCGATAGACGGGCATTCTTGTTCTGGCGCTCGATGTGATCGGGCGGAAGCTCTGCCCAATTTAAGAATTTATGCTGGGTTAAATGTTGAAATTGTACATGTCTGAAATTATTATGCAGTACTATAAATAAAGTGAAATTGATGAAGTGAATCGTGTTGTTCATTTTAAGTTTTTTATTTAACCACAAGAATTATTTTAAGTCATAAATAGTTTGAATAATTGTACAACAGCTATCAAAACTCCTTTCATAATAACATGCTATTAATCATCATTCAACGCAACAGTGTGGCCTATACTTTGATACATTCCACGTAACCCATTCATAAATCTAGCAATTAAACCCATCAAAATAAATCCGTACAAAAAATGAGGCCGTTTATCAAATGACTGGTTTTTGCTCCGGTTTCTTCTGAGATTCGATTTTTTTGTTGTTGTTGAATCATCCTTGTGGAATGTAGCTGATTTCTCTTGCAGTGCCTTACTTTTTAATTTTAATCTACGTAAACACGGCTTTACAAATACACGGCTTTCTTGATTGCTAAAAAAAGATGAAGGTAAACAACCAGAAGGCCAAGGCCAAGAACAACTCTTCATTTTTTCATTTCTTAAATGAAATAAAAATACCTAACATTTCACGATCGTTATAATGGGACGAAAAAACCACGAAATAAAAATTAACGCCCCCGGGTGGGCTCGAACCACCAACCTTTCGGTTAACAGCCGAACGCGCTAGCCAATTGCGCCACGGAGGCGATGGATACTAGCGTGAAAATATGTAACTCCTTCTATAGCGCGATAAGAAGCTCAGCAAAACGTGTGCCGTACTTGAATCATTATGACATGTGCACGTGTATTGTGAACTACCTACGTCAGCGGTATTTGACATTGGCAGATGTTACGTCGGTATCGGCTTGAAAAAGAATCCGGTTCTAAAATATTTTGAGTATGTAAGTTGTACCTATAGTTGTTTCTATTAAAGAAATTCATGAAATATAAATACCGTCAAAACAAATTGTCGGCTTTGCCGATAAAATAACTTCAATCTAAATAAACACCATTTGAATATTTCAAGCGTCTACCTGTTGCCGTTAGTAGATAATATCAAGCAAAAAATCTCCAAAAAAATCACGATTGTTGTGTGTTATAAATTTATATTTAAATATTTTTAAAATATTAAATATTTATTTTATTCTGTTTTTAGTGTTTGTTGATACAGCGGCTGTGAAAATTTCAACTGTCTAACTATCACGGCGTGCGGCGGTTCGTGAGATACAGCCTGGTGACGGACGGACGGACAGACGAACAGCGACGAGACAAAGGACGGCGTACTCTTTGGGTACGGAACCCCAAAAATTAGATTTAAAAGTTGTCGGTGTCTATGGGGCTGAATAATAATATGCTACTTTCGAACGTAAATATAAATTAAATGAACTCAGGCCTAATTATGCACACCAAATACTTTCGGAATTCTGACGTTGGCATAGGAATTAGGTACCTAGTGTGGATTTGACTGTTCACGATTTAAATTGTCCAGGATTTGGTGCGCATACCTAAAGGGGGCAAAAGCAAAACTCTTCTTTTTTTACTCTGAACATTAACGGTCTTATTAATAAAAACACGCTTCCTCTAAAACCAATCTAAAACTGTTCATTTCATCTGTAGCTACATCTTTTCTTTGTAAAATCTCCACCACAGACTATTTTAATCGGCGTTTTTGAAGTGTTTCAAGCAATCGAGTTGTTATATTATGTTAGACCGTTTGTGCCTAATTTTGGTAAAAGCAGGAAATGAGTGCGAACCTCCAAATACCTAGCACGGGACTAACAAGGGTCACCGTTTTAGCAACGTGTAAGAGGAAAAAATTTTAAAATCATTGTTGAGCCTTCGTAGAAATATCGTTTAGATTTATTAGGCTGTTTTGGTTGTTTATTGCTTATGTTCAGGTACCTATTCTTTAGCATGCCCGGCTCAAACTGATAGAGGTAAAAAACGTGTGCTGGTTTTTATGTACCAAGTACCTAAGTTCTCCTTGCACAGCAGTATACGAACATTATTACGTAATGATGTAAACGCAAACTCTGATGTTACTTTGAATGACAGGATACGCAATAAGTAGTTTGATTAGAGAACGTTGTAGAAAGAAATAAAGACAATATCAATTATCCACCACAACAACGAAAACCACATATTCTTTTATTTTTTTTCACAAACATGCACGCAAACAACAATCCATTACAGCACGTTTTATATACTTGTTTACTTTCGAATAGTTCCAAATTAATTCCAGATAAAACAATACACTTCTGTAAAAAATTGTCTAATTGGCGATGCATTTTCTTTTTGCAATGCTGAATTTTGATTTCGTATCCTTATAACATCGATCGCCCCTGAGACAAAACCGATTGCGCCCGCCTCTGTGAATCGTGAGAAAACCTGAGTGTCTGAGCTATTCACATAACTCAGCGCTTGAAATCGCCAATCTGCGGTGGGTACGCGTGGTGATTAAGCCCATACTCTCTCCCTGAGAGCAGGCCTGTGCCCTACAGTGGGACGTATATAGGCTGCTTATTATTATCATCATAATTATACGATAAATATACAAGTGATAGTAAATCTGTCTGTCAGAATGAGTCCAAGAGTCACTTTACACATTTTTGCGTAACTGTAACAAATATTAAAATCTCGTATCACAATGTTTGTCATCGAACTCCTACGAGACGGCTTCACCGATTTTTATGATTTTTTTTGTGTATATTTGGTAGGTCTCAGAATAGGTGGTAGGCTAATTAATATGTCAAAACAATGTTTTCCGAGTCAGCTAGTATTTAAATAAATATTCATCATTTCCATTCAGAGGTAACGAAGTTTCCTTTCTGTCTGACACATTGAAAACTATTAAAAAACAAAACTATTGTAGTTTCAATTCCTTGAAGTAACTCTGCTCAGTTATACTTAAAATGGATTGAGCTAGATAGATGATAGATAGATGAATTATTTATTTACATTTACACACACACGCAATAAAAACAATAATACAGTAGTGAGCGCACATACAAAGCACAATGAAACATTATCACAAAAAAAAACATCAACAAATGAGATACGTGTATAGCAATGCCTTATCCAGGGTGAGTATTGTGGGTGTGGCAAATGCAAAAGGGCTCTAACTCTGCATAAGCTGGAGATATGGTACCCCAGCACTGGTCTTCCGTCAGTACCCGTAACGCGGCGTGCAGAGCTACAAGAATATACCCCTTTCATTACACAGTTATAGACTCTAAATCACCGATGACTAACTGCCTTTAACAATCTGTGGTGAATTCGTTAAGAATAAACCGCAGTGATTTGTCAGAACGCCCACTATAAAATCTGTGCTAATGTTTTGGACGATGATTTGCGGTGAGAATGGCTTTGGAACGGGATTTGTGGAAAGTGGTAATTTGAATCCTGTGCAATTAATTAATAAGTTGTTTCTTGCTTGGAGTCTCTGTTGCAGGGCTCTTTTTCAACTCGAAACTCGATGTTTTAGTAAGTATGTTTGAATTCATGTTACGCAAGTTTTTAACTGATTCTAAAAAGGTGGATGTTTTCAATTCAACTTTCGGTTTGTTTCACATACATTTCTGTGAAATAAAATTTAGCTGACGAAGAAAACTGTTAGTGCTCTTTTTCGTTTGCAGCTTGAGTGTCCTATAATTCAATAATCGAGTGTAAAATTCCCCTAAAAGTAATTACATGTGGAGACCAGCCAAACTCGCGCCAAAGCCACTGGTGATGACACGCTGTAAAGAATCTTGGAAACTATTCTGTTCAGCAGACTTTTTACTAATACTTGAGTTTTAGATCTTTGGATTCGAGCTAAAGTAATGATCAAAAATAAAAGATCTGCTTCGACCACTTAGATCGATAGATCAATTCGATGCACGTATGCTTGCATAGGTTAAGATAAAAAGTACCCGAAACCGACATGTTTGCATGCAACGACTGATGAATTTTGATAAAGCGAAAGAGGTCTGAGAGGGTCGTGGCAAGTGGCAAACTCTGGTCTCTGCCTACCCCTTCGGAATACAGGCGTAAGTTTATGTATATATAAATTGAACAAGATAAAAATAAATTAATTTACGAAAAAAATTGTACTAATTTAACATAATGAACTTGATTCCAGTATTGCTTATTTGAATTTCTGTCGGAAGAATCAATGAAAAGTCAAGTCAATGATGTGTAGTGCTGACAAAAGTTTCAGTTTGATAATTTAACATACCTACTTATAAATTGCATGATACCAGTAATAATAGGTAATACTTATTGCTATAAGATAAGATAAGAATACTCATTTCATACCCCCATCTCGGAAAGAGTATTTTTCCTCTTCGAAATCTGAGTGCAAAAGCCGTTTTTATCCGCCACATCCTGTGCACTAATTTTGTAAATTCAAAACATCATTAAACCTATTACTTCTGCCGCCATGGAGCCGAATTTATCATACAACTTTTTTTAATTTGTTAAAAACTCAGACTCGGAACATGCTTTGTGTTTTTTTTTGCATTTAGACATTTCCTCGCTGAGGTGGGATGAAAAGTTACTCGCTGCGCTCGCGATTCAATTTTAGAATCCTTCGCTTGCTCGGTCATCAAAATTGAGCACGCGGTTAAAAAGCAACTTTGCACTCTTGTATAACAAATAACTATTAGTATTGTATACTGGTAAAAAATGTTACAGAAACAGCAATGACAAAAGAAAAGATACAATTGACGGCCTTATTGCTAAGAGCAATTTCTTCCAGGCAACAATATAATAGTTTATTTTACCAAATGTCTCTGAGCTGCACTAGATGTTAACCGAGTGTGTGAGTGTAAAGAATTTCACATTAGTGTACAGTAGTGATGACTTAACTTAAATAATTATTCTTTATTGTTAGAGTTGTCGTGTTGCAATTTCGATTTAAATCTCAGCAAATCACCAGAATCAGGCGCAACACATGCACTGCTCTATCTCAACATAGGAAAGCAAGGAGCAATCAAAATTCGTAGCTCAGGCTCAAAAGTTGGATTGGCTCCAACTTGTTTGAGTTATCACCCCCGCCTTCGGGCGCGTACTCAGGGAGATTCTGAGAGGGTGGCTCCCGGAGTTCGACACAGAAAAGTATTTATAGTAAAGTAAATATGTGTTTGTTTAAAAAAAACCTTACAAATATACACGAAACCGAGACCAAGACGAAACGAGAGTGAGATAAGATACAGCCTTTCTGTCCTGCACCTCATATATGTATCTTTTATTGCACATAGTTGTAGAAGAAAGTTATAAGATTCTCACTTTAATCCGTCAAAATGTGGCGTACCTAATATCATTGTCACGCCACAGATGCTACTGACCGTTTTTTATATTTCATTTGTTTACGATAAGCCTAATGACTATTTATGATAAATATTACTTGCCGGTAGGCTATCTATCGACAGTTTGGATATAGAAAACGGCTACAAAATGATAAAAACATTATATATAACGTCTCATTGTACCAAACAGAAAAATTAACATTTTTTTTAATAATGGTTAGGTATGGAAAAGGCCTATACCCTATACTATAGTAGTGGGCAGAGGTGGGCCGATGGTGATGATGAATTAAATGTTAGGTAACAAACCAACAAACTGATACAGCATTTTTTTTAATAGTCGCAAAACGTACAATCAACGCCAGAACTTACTACGTCAGTTGGATCACCTTTCCCTGAATACGTTCCTGTGCGTAGACCTCCTCCCTCAATAAAATAGTTTTAAATTCAAGTAGGTATTACCCATCCGTTTTACTCGTGGATCGCTTGTCTGAAACACTGTACAGCTCAACTGTAACTGATGATTTCAGTTTGTTTGACAATAAACTTTATGCTGGCGTTTCACTTAGCTATGTGTATTCGCGTATTTGGCGACAATTTAAAATGCATTGCAAGTTCTACGAAGTCAGTGCAAACGATTCGTGAGAAAACCCGGCAGTGCATGGTTAATATTTGACGAATACGAGTGGCCAAGTGACTTGACGTGACGAGTCATAGTCACAGTATTATTTACGCATTTAATTTATTTTGTTCCGCTCTACAACTAAACACTTCTGATAATAATGGTTGTCTACAGCAAATTTTTGCAATAGCACGCTCAAAACTGGTGCTGCTGTATGGATGGAACGAAGTGTTTTGATAAAAATTAAATTAACTTTTGGTAATGGCTCGAAGGAAAGTAAACGTTGCATATGGGGTAATCTGAGTCTTACCAACAATTAGATTAAAGTTAGCATGTTATTGTCTGATAATGAATTATACTCGTACTTAAATGTGCTCCGTTACTATGAATTAAAAGTTTTCCTGTAGGTTACTCAGTTATGAAAATATTATTTTTGTTACTGCTCTATCGTTAACACCAAAGAAGTGTGAAACTGTATATGTTTATGATGTAGTTATAGTCCGCACAGATCTTTTTGGCGGTAACGTGAACATAGTCACAGATCGTTTGCACATCGCTTACTGTCTTTACAGTGTATGTGTGAGTAATTGACGTAGTGTGATGCGTAGTAAATTACTATTAGTCAATACTAAAGTAGTCAATTACTCACACATACACCGTGAAGACAGTAAGCGATGCGCAAACGATTTGTGACTATGTTCACGTTACCGCCAAAAACATTTGCGCGGACTATATTATAAACTCCATGCAGGCGCGGATAGACCTCAAAAATGGTTCGAAAATCGAAAATCGGCCAAGTGTGAGAAGGAGCCAAGTACTTTGCTGCGTACCGAACGATTTTTTTTTTTTAATAAGGCATTGGATATAATATTATCTCAATAGGTCTGTTGATAGATCTCAATAGACCGTGAAAGTTTGACGTCACAAGTCTATTAGGGTTGTGTGCGTGCCCACCGTGCCGGCTGGATCTGCGCTTGGCTCCATGAAAGAGTCCTGATCTTAATGACACTGAGGTAATGTTGTATTAATATTGTACGGACGTAGTAAA
The DNA here is from genome assembly GCA_947308005.1 of Yponomeuta malinellus. Lineage (NCBI taxonomy): Eukaryota > Metazoa > Arthropoda > Insecta > Lepidoptera > Yponomeutidae > Yponomeuta > Yponomeuta malinellus. Next base: position 2,863,757 of record OX370998.1, read on the forward strand.
GGACCGGTTTTTTTAGTTGTTTACAAATCGACATTCTGAGCTGAATGTCATAAAACTTAACTCGTAGTTTATTATGTCAGTTTGAGGTACATTGCGTAGCAGACTTCCTACACGTTAATCAGTAGGTTAATCGACTTTGCAACATGCATCGAATTGTCATAGTAAACCATAAAACAGGCCCCTGAATTCAACTCGACATTATGACTACGCCTCCATAGTCAATACCAATCACAATAAATATTTCCAAATTCAAGTCTACCGAACAAATCTCGATCTCTGCCACTTTTATTCGTGGAACTATTACGGCTGAGCCCCTAACATTATTCCTAAAGTAGCTAAAAAGTTTTCCAATATCCAGCGGGGTGGCTCGGTTACATTCGAACAAGAACATTGTTGATCTATACTAGAACGTTGGGTTTTGTGCCCACCTTTTTATTTTTCGAATAACTTAACTTGTCAGCAATGAGTATTTTGGAACTTCTTACTGGCCGGTTCCAAATAAGGTTAAAAAAAGATTTTCCTTTTTTACTCACCTCCTTGGTGACTACTTACGAGAAACGACCATGGAGGTGAATGACTGGTTTTAAATAAGGTTAAAAAAGTAAAAAAAGAAAAAAAAACGAAAGTTGTTTCCCGTTTTCGCTGACCTCCATGGTGTATATCCTCGTGGAGCAACCGTAGAGGTAAGTGGCCGATTTCGAATAAGTTTACAAAAAAAGAGTTGCCGCTTTTACTAACATCCATGGTGCCTACCTATGAGTAGCGACCATGGAGGTCAGTGGCCGATTTTGAATAAGGTTACGAAAAAAAACCGGCCAATTGCAAGTCGGACTCACTCACGAAGAGATCCGTACCATTATATTTTTTTTATGTCATTTGCTCTAGTGTACAATAAAGAATATTCTTATCTTATCTTATCTATAAATCATTTGAATATGTCACGCGTCTACCTGTTGCCGCCATTAATATCAAGCAAAAAACGTAAAAAAAATAACGTTTGTTGTATGGGAGCCCCCCTTAAATATGTATTTTATTCTGTTTTTAGTATTTGTTCTTATAGCAGCAACAGAAACCTGTGAAAATTTCAACTGTCTAATTATCACAGTTCATGAGATACGACCTGGTGACAGACGGATGGCCGGACGGACGAACAGCGGAGTCTTAGTAATGACCCTATTACTAAGACTCCGCTGTGCGTCCGGTTATCCTTTGGGTACGGAACCCTAAAAAGAATTGCCATTTTTCTGACCTCCATGGTGCCTACCTACAAGTAGCGACCATGGAGGTCAGTGGCGGTTTTGAAATTAAAACAAAAATGACTAATGGGGGCGGCAACGGTCAAAAAAGTCAAAATGGAGTAGGTATGTCCCGTTTTCTAAAAATCCAAAAATAAGCAACAGTTATAAAATAAAACAAACATTTTTGGGACAAATTTTAGTGGCACCATCTGTAAATAGTTTCGTGTTGCCATCCCTATTAACAAAAATATAAAAATCATAAGAACTTAGCTCAGAGATTCGAAAACACCGTTTCAACGCTGCACTGCTATGTCGGACTTGTTTTTATAAAACTTGATAACCTATTTTTTCCTCTCGCTTTTCAGTATTAAATCTGCAAAATAAAGGAGTTAAGAGAGATGAATGGAGCGCTTTGAAATATCACCTTTAATACTGCTTTCACGTTCAAAACAACACAAAGCTTGGCTTTTAGTTGGCTCTCAGGAGGTTAGAGGATTGCGTTAAACTGAACTTTGTCTTTGACTTTGTGTGTCACTCTACTTAGTAACATTACGAGCCACTTTGCGTCAAAATATAGTATAACAGTTTATTCAGCTGTTGATTGTTTTAAGAATTCAGAATTTCTTCATCTCTTTATCGCTATTCTTCTTAGGGTTCCGTACCCGAAGGGTGACAAACGGACTTTTTTAATATGCCTAAGACGAATGTCCCACATAAAGGGTTCTATAACTTAAGAGCCGTAAAAGGTAACTGCTTGATTTTTTAAAGGATATGCGTTATTATGGCGGTTTCTCAAATGAAAACAAAAAATAAAATGTACGGGGGCCCTGTACTTGAAACGTGATCTTAAGTTTTCTTTTGCCCTATGGTCAAACTTGGTGCACAACAACATATAATTAAATCAGTCTGAGTTGGACTCCCACTAACGATCCCAAGCTAAATAAAAGAAAACATATTACGAGACCCTCGGTGCCCAAATCTGACTCGCACTTAGCTGGATTTTTAGCTCGGCCACACGCGGGATATTTTTTGTGTTTCACTCTGACAGCCAAAAAGGTTCTATAATCATTTAGCGATGACTGGCCACTTTCCTTGCTTTGATCCTAGCATCACCTGTCATTGTGTCCCGATCCCTTCAACAAGCATCTATTAATTTCTTTATAATATTATTTTTTCTTTTTTTATTTCATCTAAAACTATTATTGTTTGTGTAACGTGCTAGTCTCGTTGTGAATAGATTTTAATTGAGCCTGGTTGGAACTGATAAAGTGGCAAAGCCAAATTTAAAAAAGTGTAGGTACTTTATTTTTCGGCAGACTATTCAATGCATAAGTGGCTAATATTATTTTAGTTCTAGTTTGTTTCTAAGTAGGTTCCGTTTCCAATAACAGATCAGTTTTAAAATAAACATTTAGTTCTACGGTTCTACGTCCTGTTTTCAGTTTACTGAATGTAAACTCCAGCCAAGTTATCAACAAATAAAGCGAAACCCGATTCTCCAATACAAACTTTCAAATAAAATCAATGTTGTGATCCAAACGGGAGCTCAAAGTTTATTAATTGCTACTTCTGTAATGTAAAAGTTGATTCCCGGGACAAAATAATCACGCCTCTTACAGATGTTAATTAAGTTTTATTAAATTCGCTCTAAAATCTTTCTTATTATGTAGGCACTGAGAGTAAAAATAGATCAGTGGAGAACTTGCACAAAACATGTTTTAATATAATCGGAGAGGCCTTCTTAAAACTTTCATAATGTTACCTGTCGAAAAGTTATTGAAGTCACGTGGTACAAAAACGCGCGATACATACGGACGGACTCAAGCTATGACGTCACAACTTGCACGTAACACCTTATAATGTATAAAGCGTTTATAAATATTCGAGTTATCTCGTAAAATAATGTTTTTACGCACCTACACCCTTTTCAGAAAATGTTTACCTAGAATTCAATGAAAAAACGAAATCTAACATGTTTTTTTATTATAAGAGTAACTTGATTTTTTGCATTGATGGGACCCCGAAAAGACCGAAAAAAATATTTTTATGATTTTCTTTTAAATATTTCTTTAGTTTTTCTATGTCCTCCATTGTATAAAAACAATGCTATTGCTACTTCAGTCTGAGTAGGACACAAGTTCCCCTTTTTAGTATTCCATTACAGAATTTAAAGATAGAAAGTAATTCAGGATACTTACTTTACTAACACGTATCAAACCTTCTCGGCATCAATGATAAATTGCGTCAAAAACACGTCACGTGACCCGACCAATGAACAACGGAAAACAAAATGGCATCAAAAACATGTCACGTGACCCGACCGTGTATCTGTCATTATATTATTTAATTTTGCAGAGGAGAAAAAACAGAATTAATAAAAAATACTCAAATAGAGTAACCGACTTATTACATTTTGTTAAAACTTGACATTCCTTAACTTATGCTATTGCATTTACGTATTGAGATGATTTATACAGCGTCCAGTGGCATCTTCACTGACGCTATATTGGTGATTGGTGTAGGCTTGCCCAGCACCTTTACCATCTTAGTCAGCCTAGCTAACAGGAAAGACAAGCCAATACGTGCGGAACAGTCATTACCGCTAGATAAAAGCTTAGTATACGACAAAAGCAAAATACATGAATATCATGAAAATATATCTACAACGATACAAAACAGTACAAAAGCATCTATATGTAGTAATTTGAATTTAAAGTAGGTCGGTAAAGAAAAATAAGCAAACGAGAACATTGCTGTTATCATCATCATTATCAGCCATTTGACGCCCACTGCAGGACATAGGCCTCCCTCATGGTTTTCCAAGCTTCCCGGTCTTGTGCCACCCGCATCCAGCGACTCCCCGCCACCGTAACCAGGTTGTCAGACCATCTGTTGGGGGGCCTTCCCACGCTGCGTTGTCGGGTCCGCGGTCGCCAGGTCAGAACTATTTCGCTCCAACGGCCATCAGTTGTTCGAGTTAGCCACATGGCCCGCCCACTGCCACTTCAACGGAGCAATTCTTCGAGCTATATCAGTAACTCGGATTCTTCTGCGGATCTCCTCATTCCTGATTCGATCACGCAGTGAAACTCTCTCTCCATTGCTCGTTGGGCGACCTTCAAGCTTCTTATGAGGGCCATAGTCAGCGACCATTTCTCACATCCATAAGTCATCACTGTTAACACACATTGGTTATAATGCTGTTAGAATAACATAAAAATGCAATGATAAAGACACAAAAATCTAAATGTGGCCAAGTAGGCACTTATAGGTAGCAAATTACACACTGCAGTTGTAATGCATTAACAGATTGGAGATCCCGGACTTAGCTCAACATGTAGTACCCGTTAAGTACGACGTCTGAGAGACTCGTTTCGTGCATCCTTAACTCTTGACTGTGAACAAAGCAGGTATACTTACTTAAAGTCTGTTTTTTAATTCGATGCAAAAAAAAAAATAGTGCCAGTTTAATATGTGCTGGGGTCGTAAACCGTCACAACAAGTTTATTTTTTAAGGTCGTAACAGACGACGGCTAGAAATTTCGCGATGTCTTGTTGCAGTCGTGTGAGGACGCGGGTTGCATGTTGGATACTGTATGGAAAAAATATCGCATATGCCACAGACGCCGTCGTCTGTGACGGCCAAAAATCTAAGGTTCCAATGAAATGAACGCCGATAAAAAACTCTGTTATCAAAACAAAAGTAAAACAAACTTTTATCCATACAACAGAAATCTCTCTCACATGTTGCATTACGTATGTGGACTCGAAAAACTAGCCATCAATCACAATAAAACACAGGAAACAACATTCGCGTAACCAAGAAAGCAAACGGAATGTTTGAAAATAAATTACGTCTTCACGAATGTATCAAACCTCACACCGAAGGTTATCTACATCCATGTGTTGCTAATACGTAAAAAATAAATAATTCTCTTTGACTTCTAAATAATATTTGTGTGAGCAAAGTTAGTATTTTTTAAAATACTTTTCTTTTATGGGTTACAAAATATTAACGTCTTTGATGCAATTAGGTTTGTGGTCCCACGAGTCTACTTTTTAACAGTAAAACAAAAATTTTGCGAATATAAAGATATATTTTATAATGGTAACACTGCTCCATTTTTTTGCATTGAATTAGAAAACAGACTTTAATAACTAAAGTGATGACTAAGCATGACCAAAGCACCTTTTTTTTACTGTATCAAGTCATCGAACCTTGATTAAATAAGAACAAAGTACTTAACTATATTCCGTTGATATGGAAGGTAAAACATGAGACATCTCTTCATATATTGAATTGGTTTGACACTTATCCCCACTTTCTCGTTTGAAATTATTTCGAAAACGACACAAATTATAAAACGCTCTCACCTTTGATCGCTAATAATAGCCAATTTGAAGATGAAGCAAGCGATCTCAGAGGTAGAAATGCTAGAGGTACTTATTAATACGGCCCATAGTTAATTTGATTGGTTTTGATAAAATGGTGCCGAGAATACGTATTGCTTTGTACATTTAAACCTGATTGGGGGGTAATTCTACTGAACAATTACTGTTTGATTCCAAAAGTTCGCTTAATTCGCAAAAATATAACATTATGTTTAATAATACAAAATCTCAATTGTTGGGCCAAACTTTAATATAAACTAAAAAAAATACTGAGTAAAATTTGTTCAGTATCGTGAGTAAAAATACCCCTCATCCGCAAATCAATGTCAGGTTTTTGTGTTGGTACGGAACTCTCTGTGCGCGAGTCTGACTCGCATTTGCCACGTTTTGTAGTACCCATATCTCTTTAAGTTTTTTTAATAAATTGCTATTTTCACTTATAGAACTTTGTTTATTTTGCAGTCTGTTTAAAATGAATTAGAATAATAAAGAGAATGTGCTGTCTATTACGCCAAAAAACATATCCCCTACATGACAAAGGACCTCTAAAGAGGATTCTGCTTCATCATTACGTTTTCATTAGTCGAGTGCCGAGGGGAAGCGATGCAACTGTTATCATGATCTTAATCAACAGATAAGTAAATTTCGAAGACGGATGGATGAAATTAAATGTAGTTATTAGTAGGTATTTATCACCAATAAATTTTATAAACAATTTTGTTAGTGGAATTCTCGAATCAGAAACCAGGGGTTAGGTTTCTGATTCGAGAATTCCACTAACAAAATTGTTTATTGAATTTATTGGTGATAAATACCTACTAATAACTAAATTTAATGTCATCCAGCATTAGTAAGCACACCGATAACGCTGGATTCTCCAAGCACACGGATTTGTATGGGAATTACTGCGCTGCGCGAGCGAATAATTGGGAGCCAAGTAGGCATTTTTGAAATTACAGAAATACAAATCCCATTAATAGAATTTTGACGACCGACGTCACTAACACATTTAGTGATAGTATTTTTGGTATATTTTTTATTATCCAAAACTCAGTGCAGGTCGAATAAAACCATAGGTACCTAGTTACAATTTAGACTCGCGCACCGAGGGTTCCGTACTCACGTTTGGCCGTTTTTTATATGTTGTTAGAATAAATAATGAGCCCCACAAACATGCCAAGTTGCCTGTATGTATTACCGTTTTTTACGATAGAGCATAAACAAAGAAAAAGCGATAAAACACGTTTGTTGTATGGAGACCCCCCCTTTTTTTTCATTAGTTTTCAAATTTTATTATTTGTTAGGTAAGTCGCTGTAATAAAAAATATTTTATGAAGATTTCAACTGGCTACCTATTACGGTTCCAAAGATAAAGCCTGTTAAAGGTCGCACAGGCAGACAGCGGAGGCAGAGTAATAGGGTCCCATTTGGCACCTTGCGGGTACGGAACTTATACGTACGGTTTTTGACTTAAATAGTATTTAATATATTTGTTTACACCCAGACCAAAGATGAATGAAGCTGAACTATCCGTTCGCATTCGTTCGTTCATTTCGGTCTGTCTGGACCACCACAATAGTGTCCCCAAAGACCGTATAGTATAATTTATATTCTTTTTGTTGCACTAACCTGTGCTGAGGACAATTTTAAAAACCTGCACTCGCCCATTAGCTCAGTTGGGAGAGCGCTGGCACGGTTAGCCAGAGGTCGCGGGTTCAAGTCCCGGCATTGGTTGAATTTTTAGCCTCTAAATAGGTTTTTTAAGTAATATAATTTGTCTACTCTGCCTACCCTTCTAGGTCACTTCAGCTTCAGTAAAGTTTATGCAAGTTTATACGCAAAGTTAGGCTGACAATTTGTTTTTGTGATTTCTTTGTTGTCCCTGTAGTTAAATGATATATTTTTATCGACGAATCCTTCCTCCCTGCCTCGATAAGGGGAATTTGATACTACTTCGTACGACGCGCAGCCATTTACACCCTGTGTCGGAGGTCGAATCTGTCCTCTGTCGGCGCCCACAAGGTGGTCACGTAGACGGGGGTAAAGTCACAACTCAAAATTGTGACAGAATATGTTACACAGAGACAGTCCACTCATTTGGCCCGTGATCAGCTCCTACGTTACGCGCACCAAATCCTGAAAGATTGTTACTGTAAATTCCATCATCATCATCATCAGCTACTTGACGCCCACTGCAGGATATAGGCCTCCCTCATGGTTTTCTAACCATGAAGGGGTTTTGCCATAATCGCCACGCTTGGCAGGCGGGTTGGCGATCGCAGTATGCGGTTGGAATCTCAGGAAGACGTTGCTGCCCGTCTCCTGGTAATTGATTTCCTTAGTCGCCTTCTACGACACCGACGGAAGGGAATGGAGAATTTTAGCTGTAATAGTGTTTTATTTTAAAAGTAATAATTAAACATGATACGATATGACTAGTCTGCCTCATTAGTCTAGCGGTATCACGTTTGGCTACCATGTCAGAGGTGGTGGGTTCGATTCCCACTTGGGGTCGCTTTACTTTAACTTGTACAAATTACCTCAGCCTGTGTATTTTACCATATTTGTGATGTCTTTGTCTTTTTATCTTAAGATACGCTATCCTAGTTTAAGTCCAGCACAAGTGATTGAGATTCGTAGATGTTCGGTGTGTTACAATGAAAATGAAAAGCGTCTCCTAGCCGAAATTGAAGCCATGACCCCTATGTTAGTAATTAAGCGAGATACTGAGACCAACAAGGCATTATAAGTCTTCAGTACTGAGTTGCCGCCCTGATGGTGGATATTATGAGTGAGACGTAATTTGAGACATTCTTCTGAGACGTTGAGAAAGCCGAGTGCATTCCCTGTTGACCAAATTCATACATCATTCGGTGTTAGAGCATAGATAAAGTACTTGCCTCAAATTCTGACGACTCTGAACTCTGAAACTCTGAAAACTCTGACGCTCTGACTATGCCTGGTCCTATGTTGTATTTAGGTGACTAGTTTTTTTCCTTTGAGATATATTATGTTGAAACTGACACTATCTTCTTTTAAATATAAGTAACAATTAACTAGCAATAAAAACAACGCAAAACATTTGCGAGAGAGAGAGAGAGAGAGAGAGGGGAGAGAGAGAGAGAATGGACTTATTTATAATTACAGGCATCTTGTTATACCTTTTTTTTCTTGTGATCCGTTAATTTGTCCCAAAGTCTTTCCTTCTCTTTTTCTTTCTTTCAAAATTTGAATGGTTCTGGGTTCAATCTCGGCATGTACACTTTGTTCTTTTTTGTGAAATTGTATCTACCACTCGGTACCGATGAAAAAAATATACTTTTTACTGCTGCTGCAAGGCACATGTTTTGTCACAGAGAGAGAATGGGGTCTGAACGTTACCTCACGATTTTATCCAGGCCCTAGAGTCTAATAAATAAATAGTTTTACAATAGCTGCTATTTGCCGCAATTTGGTAGTCTGCTAAGCAATAGCAGTACAATGTCAATGTTATATAACCCGCTACAAATGGTATGCATTTGAGAGTCTCGACCCCTGTACGATTGGTTCAATAAACTATCAAAATGTTGACATATTACGGTTATTTATTGTGAGTTGGTAGATCTTGATCTGACAGCCTAAGAATATTCCTGGTTGTATCTACACACCAGAAAACAGCACCTTTATGTTGTAACTTTGACGATTTCCTCACGATTTTATCTGGCTTATTAGCAGACGACCGGGACGGTATATGGTCGTGATTATTATTCGTGTTAAGAAGTATGATCAAAACGGAAAACCCCGTGACATTTTATCAGAACATTAATCCAGATTCAGTAGAATTCGGTAACTCGAGCGGCGTACGTGGCGTGCCCGGAGCGATTACGTGTCCCCAGTAGGTGCTTATGACGCCCAACAGTGTGATAATCTATCTCGGGTTAGGTTTCCTACCTCTCGGTATTCTTTGTACTCTTCTTGCCGTGGACGTATAACTCGTGGTTTGTCGAGGCAGTTCGATGTCCGTAGCGAAGGCTAGTCTTCCTACTCGTTAGTCTGTGGGTTAATCAACTTCGCGATGTTTATCGCATTGCAATGTGTCATTGCGGGCATTGTAGTTCTGTGAAATAAGGTCCCTTGTCACAAAACATTTCTCTTTGTAAATAGGAAGCGGTTGTGGTCACTGCGAGATATTCAACTGGATGTGTTAATTTACTTAATTTAATCGCATAAGGTTACTCCTATATATAACTCATCCGAGAAAGAGCAGGTAAACCCAGTTTCTTCACATTCTCGAGGTCCTTGGTTCATCATCATCATCGTAAGCAGCCTATGTACATCCCACTGTAGGGCACAGGACTTCTCTCAGACAGAGAGTATGGGCTTAATCACCATGCGTGCTCACCGCGGATTGGCGATTTCAAGCGCTGAGGTATGTGAATAGGTCAGACACTCAGATTTCCTCACAATGCTTTACTTCACGAGTTCTCGGTGCGAATCGCGGCATTTACCTATTAATTACGACATTCGAATATTGTAGTAGTTTCACTTCCTGTTCCACACTGATCCACATAATATGTTAATCAACTGTTAATTGTTAACAAATGTCAGTTAGCCGAGGTGCATACAAAAAAAAACATCTGTCAGCTGTTAACAGTAGTTTAAAACATTGTTAGTGCTGTGTAAACCAGGACGTTACACTACGCTTTCTGTATTGAGAATGATCACTACACTAATATTTTCAATATCGCTCTGTTTTTTTCAGATGATTAAAAAAATAACGAGACAGTCGGATTCATAAGTGGTTTTCCCATAAATCGGTGCTTAGACAATTTATATTTGTAATTATTTCTTCTGGTTGCACAATTAAGTGTTCTCTATATATCGGTCTACACATCTATCTACCTATAGTAGAATCAAACTTCAAAAATGTATAGGTAGAGTGTCAAAGAACTTAAAATGAAACGAGTAAAAGCTAATATATTCATTTAAAACCTTATAATAACACAGGCAATTCAATTCACAGCTGGCCAGTAACACAAAAAGAGAATAAAATGCAAGTAAAAGAAAATTAAATACGTCTAAACGGCCCGGCTGGGTCGATTATAAAAATAGTAGAATCCCCACGGGGTGACCGGCGTTTTGATGGTGAATTATGGGCTAACGACACTCAGTAAAGTAATATACTTGAGTGAGGATTTGATAGATCTTATCCCAATAAAAATATGAGCGTGGAAGTTTGTACGTGAATCCAAAAGGCACTGAGAGTTATAAATATAAACAGCTGAAGATGAGAATTCGATTTGGTTAACAGCTAAACTATGTTTAACGTAAGCAGCCTAAATACTTCTCACTGCGGAGCGCAGGCCGTCTCACAGAAAAGAAAAGAGTATTTTTTAAATGTGATTTTTACTTAGTGATACATTTAGTGGGTCCATCTGCGATTACTTAGGTCAGGTAACCCGAAACGTTGGGAATCACGGTTACTTAATAATCGCGATTAGACCCGTTAAACTTATAACTATTTAGGAGTCTCGCGTGTCATTAAACATTATTTATTACTTCTACTTTACATTTACTTACCTTTATTTACGCACCTGATGATTAAAATGCAGACACTCTCATTTATAACAATATTAATGACATGGAACTGATAGAAAATAAAGAAGTGGAAAAACCAACGCCCGATTTGAATTCGGGGTCAAATCGGGTACGCTCCCATAAACCATAACCAAATCCGTACAAACACGACCACGGAAAACGGGAAGCTATGAGCGATAACCATGAGTTGCAAGCAACAAAGTTATCTACCTCACTACGAACACCTGTTACAATCTTACGTCCACAATTGAAACTAAGATGGAAATGTCTAAAAAGTATACTGATACTAGAAGGATAATAATGTTTTATCATGGGATGGTTCTACGACAAAGATATTTTTTTGTCGTAAAAATGACTGAATTTGTGAAATAGTAAGAATAAGAAATGTTTTATTTATAAGCCATGACACCAGCTAGACAAAACAATGTTAAAATAAACAGTCAAATACCACGGAAAAAATGATAAATTCTAATTTGAACTGCGAATTCACAGCTCATTTAAAATTCACTTTAATCAAAGTTACTGTTAAATAACAAAACCACGACTTATGCGCAGAAGAGCAGATGGAAGAAGCGTGCTTTGGAGAATGCCTATGTGAATATCGGCTCTTGGTTGGATGAATGTCCTTGAAGATATTATAATAAGATTACCAGAAATGCGGTCCTAGAAATCTGTAAAGCACATTTTGTGTGAAAAGGTATAACATTAATGAATTTATATGAGAAAGATGTCTGAAATTAAAGCAAGTACAACCCATGATAGATAGATAGAGAACACTTTATTGTACAACCAGAAGAAAGAATTGCAAATGGTACAGTTGGGGGTTTTATTGTTTAGAGCGATCTTTTCCAGACAAACTTTGGGTGTAGTGCCTTGCAGGAAGAATATAGTCGGTCGGTGGACGTGACTTCTAGGTTTGAAAACAGGTATTAATTCAAACTAAGGACTAAAATTGGAAAGACTACGTTTGGAAATTATTGGTTATTTTTTCTCCAAAACGATGTAAAATTTTAAAAGGATACCTGTGTTTAATGTATAACGCTCATTGAGTCGCAGTTTCTACGCTACTTTGAATCAAAACATTTTGAAGTCGACTTGACTTTGCCTGGACAAATCATGGTAATATCTCAGACAGTACCTAATTTTGTCCACAACTGTTGGGGTCGCGTAGGGCAGCCGTTGTTAGCATTTTCGCGCCCGATTCCGAAGTTAACCTCTAAACCTCTGGTTCTTCTAGGACAAACGTGAGAAAAGTTGATGAGACATTTATTCTCACGATGCTCTGTGTGGTGCCATTAATTGTTAGTATAATTACATCGTTAGAACTTAAGCAAAGCACAGTAATCAACTTTGAAGGAAAGCAACGTCAGGAAACCTGAGTGTCTTGAGGCGCTTGAAATCGCCCATCTGTATTGGGCACGCGTGACTCTAGTCTCTATGTGAGAGATTATGATTTGCATCATTACAATTGTTTTTCCAAAGAAACTGTACTAGAGCGGCTCAGGATTTATTGAGGTCCAAAATAGCAGGTTTTTTCAAAAATGTATAGTAATGTAATGTTTTTCCTTGTCAAAATTTTCAAGTTTTCTACTAGAAAATTACTTCAAAATTTCAATGTGTTAAAAATATATAGGATATCAAACAATTATTGGGTATTTCTAGCTTATAGGTAGTATAAGTAAGCATAAGCTCACTGACGCTTAAAGTTCCAAGTATTTTGGATATTTTAAACAAAAATGTCCTAAAGGGCTCCAGGAGTATCCAAAATAATTTCTCTTTTTACAAATTTGCAGAAAGTGTCTGTATAATTTCTCAATCATGTTAATAGTGATTTTTAGGACCCATGGCCGTGAACCTAAGGCAAAAAACCTAGGACAAGATAGTATTAACGGCAAAAACGGCCGTTTTTATTTTGTTTTATTTTATTTAATAGGTAAACTTACAGGTTGCAACCACTTACGTTACAGCTATAAAAATTACGTACAGTCTTGTATCCAGGCTGTAACCCAAAAACAGTTTACACAGCATGCTAGGTACCCACTAAGTAACAGAGTTAAACATATTAATAATTTTAACATCATAACTTCTATAAAGTTTGAATTTGGACTTAAAATTATCTTAACATACAATAACAAGTACAGTAACAAAATTTTTACACAAAAACTAAAATGAAACTAAACCTTAACTTTGTTTAAAACATTTTTGACTTGTTTTTGGCATAAATGCTACCTATTTCCAGGTTCGCGATCCTAGGTTCTTTGTCGCGAATCCTTAAAATCTATGTTATGAGGTGATTGAGAGATTGTACAGACACGTTTTTGCAAATACGATCTGTAAAAGAAGACATGATTTTTTTCATTGGTGGCTCTAGTTAGCTAGGTTAGTCAGGTTGTTAAGGGGATCCCCTTAATAACCCAACTAACCTAGCTAACAGTGCCCCTTAACAACCTATATTTTGCAAACGAACCTGAATAAAATTGTTTCTACTTTCCAATGGTTGGCTACTTCCGAAGTAGTGATGTATCAGAATGTATGTTCTGGAACAATGCTCTCGCATTATTCACAGTAAACTCCGTATGTTTGTGAAAAACAGTGAATTAATTGAAAATTAGTATATTATGCAATTAATAGCTGCCTCGTTGGAGTAGCCGTTAAGGCGCTTACTACCAAGATAGAGGTCGTGGGTTCGATTCCCACTAGGGACCGCCGCACGTTTGTACAAATGGCTTCAGTCTGGGTGTGTTTCCATGTTTGTGATGTCCTTGCCTGTTTACCATAGCACAGGGTGTCCTAGTTTGGGACCGGAACAAGTGATTGTGTGGTATATTATTATTATTAATAAAACTGAATTTAAACGGATATTTACTCGTTTACTTATTCATTTTACAATTTTCCGACGTTTCGGTACTTTTGCAAGTGCCGTGGTCTCGGTTCAAAATCAGTTTTATTATGTCTAGTACTCGTGTTAACCTCAGAAAATACTATTATGCAATTAGTGAATAAAGGTCGGATTTAAAGCAAGGCCCATAGATGAATCACGAGCAAGTGAAGGATTCTAACCACTGAATCACGACCGTAGGGAGTTAGAATCCTGAGCGACGCGAGTGATTCATGGCCCTCAATGTTAATCCGTACTTTATTCAAGAGTTGCATACTAGGCTTTATACCATGACTACGAGAAAAAGAAATAATTTAAGCGAAAATAGACATGACTACGAGAAAAAGAAATAATTTAAGCGAAAATAGACATTTAGTGAGGAGAAAAGGAAAGGTTTTTTTTTTCTGTAATGGCAGTAAAGAACACAAAACTGGTTTTATTCTAATGCTAAACTCCTTGTCGCAAATATCGACCAATCAAATTTCGAGGAGTTATTTGCACAAAGAGTTTATGTGTCAAGTATTCTTTCCGCAAGGAGTTTGTATCGAGTATTTTCTGCGCAAGGAGGTTGTATAAGTCTCCGATGAGGTCGGAGATGGAGGTCGAATATATTGGTGTGTTCCAAATTCAAACACCAAGATAGTGATTAAAAGGCCTTTTTATTCACTGTTTTCGGTGAATAAAACAAGCTTTTTAGAGTGGGAATGGTATAAATACATTATTTTTTAATTTATATTGTCTCTTTGGACAACATTCTCCCCAGCCCATCTCCAGCTCGAAGTAAGTCCGAGTGCAGCGGATAGTTGCCAAGTTAGTTGGACCAAAGATTTCGGCACTTAGCTTGATAGTTTGGCCATTGCACATGGCATGTTTTGCAAGTTGCAACTGTGGCCGCCAGCCTCTTTCAAGAAGGCCAGCATCACTTACAGCTGTAATTGTTTGGAAGCAAACATAGCAGTTTCCATACCTAAATGTTTACAATATTCTCATATTAGAAATCCCTGGTATCCGTATGATAGGACGCAAATAATTCCCCTGTTTAAGATAAAAAGTATCAAAAACCAGCGTGCGTGCATACAATGACTTATAAATTCTGATGAAGCAAAAGAGGTTTGACAGGATCAAGGCACTCGGGTTTCCTCACGATTATTTCCTTCACACTAATCAAGTGCTTTGCTTTTCTGATGTTGTAATTATACTAACCGTTGATGCCATCACACAGAGGATGGTGAAAATAAATCTCTCACGGGAGTGCATATAGATAACTTCTATTTTTTGTGAGTGACGCTATTCTTAATGCGGCGCCACACGGCTCGTGTGGTCACTCCATTTCCTTCCGTGGATATCGTAGAAGGCGACTAAGGAAATCCGTTACCAGGAGACGGGCAGCAGCGTCTTCCTGAGATTCCAACCGCATACTGCGATCGCCAACCTACCTGCCAAGCGTGGCGAGGGGTTAACTAATTATAGCCCATATATTTACTAATTAAATAAATAAAAAATCAGATCATTTATCACCTTTAAAAAAGTATTTACTCAGACAAATTCTCATTTCATAAATCAGTGGTGATCACATTGTGCGCCTGACTCCTAATGAAGAAATCTAAGGAGTCAAGTCGATATCCGAGTGAATAAAAAAAACTCATTTCAAAAAGACACTGGAAATGGCGGTTATCCTTTTTCAACGTTTAACGGGTGGACAAACATGAAACCTCTTTCAGTTCGTATAAAGCGTATTCGAACATTTTAATTTATCTTTTTTACGTAACTGCAGACAAGGAAATAGATTAAAATGGCCCCCGGACTGAAAAGGAGTGAAACACAGTGAAACAGTGCAGATTAAAAATGCAGAAAAACCGTTTTGAGGTCCACATAGTGGCAACTTTATGTAGCGCGACAAAACAATGCAAAAGTAAAATGTAGCGTAGTCTATAAAAAACCAAAACTGTATCTTGAATGTAAATCGATTCTCACGGTTATAATTTTACGTGTCCTTATAATTACAATGAGAGCTTCTTACGATGTGATTTGGTTTTTGCAGCTGGCTTTTAGCGAACCGTCGTCGTCGATTTGAACGCAAGAGATGTCCCTATGTAGAAGCGATTACCAACTGAAGGATGACACACACCAACACGGTGGCGGTGGTGGTCCATACATTAGTCATTTACAGCAGTAGTATTTTGTTTGAACCGCCACCGCCACCGCCACCTCCACCGCCACCGCGTTGGTGTATTTTATCTTTAAGACTTTTTCCGGCAGCTTCAGAGATACTGAATATTTGAGGCAGATTGGCAACGCAGACATAGCTTCAAGTATTTCCGCTTACCAAATGTGTTATTTGAATAATGGAAAATCTGAAAACCTTTTCTGCAGTATCGTTATGTCATTAAATTACTTCCCGCAAAAGTTTCAAATTATCTGAATTCTGAAACCATTTTTGAGTTTTCTGTTGATTCAATAACGAGTCTTTAAGATGCAAAAAATCGCCCGTGTGTGACGGCTTTTCTTTCTTCTCTTTTTTATAAACACACAGGAACAAAAGTGATATTTTCACTTCAGCTCCTTTCTCTGCAGCACGCGTTATGTTTTTAAGCCCTCTTTTATTTATGAACCTCTATTTCCGGGACTTAATTTTTTAAATGGTGGATTTCTTTATTATGCTAAAATGTGAATCTCATTGTTTCGAGCTCGGAAAAGTTGTAATGCTGCAAAGTTAATGGGCTATTAGGCATTGTTTACGAATTGTACGTTAGTACGATTGCATAGTATTTGCTTGTTTGTAATGGACGGCTAATAAGTAGTACTGCAATGAGTGGAATAGTTGAAAAGCCTTTTTATTTCAACTATATTTTCGAGTTGCTTTTGCCCGCAACTTATATACTTAATTAATTTCAAATTGAACAAAGCACCTTTTTACGGTGATATAAAGCAAAACAGGCTTAGCTGATATATTATTTTTTGCGTAGGATTTTTTTTGTGATTTTTTTTGTTATAGCGTGAAATTTTATAATCACGTTTCTAAAATAAACAAAATAATAATAATGCCGCCTATATACCTACGTCCCACTTTTCAAGCACTGAGATATCTGAACACCTGAGTCACTCCGGTTTCCTCACGAAGTTTTCTTTCACCGTCAGCGAGTGGTATTGCTACTACAAATTCACAAATATATGTGACTTAGAAAACAAAGTCATTCGTACAGAGCTCGAACACACAACCTCCTCAACGAAAAGTTACCTAGGCTAAAACGGTCATAGGTTATTAATAATATTTCTGTATTTATACAGTATATTTATTTTATTTATTTATTTATTTCTATTTTGGCAACAGACAGTCACAGTTTTGAAAATAGGTATAATGGAAATATACTTAATGAAAAGACTAACTAACCCCCAGTTTCTTATACACTAAGGCCGATATTCAGAAACACAGCGTTGAGCTACACTTAACGTGCACTAAGCTGAGCATCGGTTGAGCAATCTCAACAAAGACTCAAGAATTTTGTATTCACAGTCAATATCTCGACTCGAACTCAGCTAAGCCACAGCTCAAGCTAAACTTACTCGAGCGTGTAATCTGTGGTACAGTTTTTGACTTTACCGGTTTATATTGTCTGTTAACGCTACATGAAAGGCATACAAAAATACACAGGAGTGAATGAGATGGCAACAAATGTCGAAACTTTTTACGCGTGGTTATACTTTATTTTGACTTCTCATTACTCTAAAAACAAAATTTCAGAAATCAGAAATCAATAATTTATTTCAACGTAAAGAATTTACATTCTGTTTGCTGAATGTCAATGTACTATGTTACTATGTTAGCATTTAACTTTTTGAAGGAAAATTAGCATGCAAAATGTCAAATTGTGAATAAAAAAAAGGTTACTTCACCGAATTGCCTACAGGTGTCGCTACTTTCTTCGTCATTGCCACCTTGAGTCTTAGCTAAGTCGCCGAAATCCACTACTCAGTCTCAGCTTAGCTTGCGCTCAATTTTTGTTATCTCAAACTCAACTGTGAATACAAAATATCCCTGAGACTTTCCTTTTGACAGTTGGAAGACCCGGACTCACATTGAGCTCACGCTCAAAATCGTTTCTGAATATCGGCCTAACACTCTGTTAATCTACTGTTAACAGCTGTCAATTGACCAAAGTTCGTACAAAAAAAAACCACTGACAGCTGTTAACAGTAGATTAACAGCTTGTTAGTGTACGACAAATCGGGGGCTAGAGTGCCAAGAATAACATTAATATAAAATAGGGAATCGCTCGTAGCCCCGGCTGCCTGAGTGATCTTAAACGATCACGAAGGTTAAGCAACACAGGGCGCGTTCAGTGCATGGATGGGTCGCCGTCTATGCCTAACGCTAGTGGCATTTTTCCGAGCGGTTCCGTGCTTCGCAAGGCACGTTAAGCTGTTGGTGCCGGCTGCCGTCGATAGATGGCAGTCGTTAAGCCAAGTCAGAGGCCTTAGGACGGCTTGACAACTTCTGACAGTAGACGAGCCACTAGTCTACAAGCCTCCACCAATCCGGACTTGGCCCCCGTGGTGGAGTATGGCCTATACCTTCCTCAGGGAAGAGACCCGTTCCCCTCGGTGGGGACATAATGGGTTGATGATGAAGGGACTATATAATTATTTTTCAGGCAAACTCACTCCCAAAATAAACTTGAACTTCAACTAAGTACCATCGGCTGAACGCAAAAGCAATAAAAATCCAGGCAAGTAGGTAAATAGAATCACAACTACATTTAAGCCAACGCGACAATATAATGATGAAGCTTTGATTTTAATTAGCTGCGGTATAATACAACATATTATGAGAGGCGCCGAGTTAAAAGGGCTCAACAAATTAATCACGTAATTCCACATCGGCCGTGTAAAATCCGGTACGAACGCGTGTCCAACACAGGCCGGCTTGCCACTGACGGTGGTAGACTTCGGAACATATTGTAGATGGGTCTTTAAAATGAACAGCAAATTGTTCGATGTTCGGTAGTTACAGTGGACAGTGAATCGACCTTTGCATTTTGTTGCATAGTCACTCGTAATGTGACCGAATACAGAGCATGCATGTAGGTGTGGATCTGCTATCGACTGTGTTTTAACTTTAATTTTAAAGTTTTATGTAATCTAGTACTAGATTTAAAAAATTTTATAATAGTGTGATTAGTTCCCCAACAAACTGCTACGCAGTTTATGGCTTTTTTTTCTTGTGATGTGTTAACTTGTCCCAATAAATTTATTTCTTTCTTCTTTCTTTCAGTTTAGCGAATAATTAAAAAAAATAGTAGTGCAGTATGTACTGAAATAAATAATAAAGCGGTGGTAGCGGAGCGGTAGAACGTCGGCTTCTCATTCGGGAGGTCGTGGGTTCGAATCCCGGCATGTACCCAATTACAATGAAGTTACAGTAGAAATAGCATTGAAAAACAGAAAAGGAAATGTGAAGGAAACCTGAGTCTCTGAGGTTTTCATATACATCAGTGCTTGAAATTGCCAATCCGCGGTGAGCACGTGTGGTAATTAAGCCCATACTCTCTCTCTGAGTGAAGGCCTGTGCCCTGCAGTGGGACGTATATAGGCTACATAAAAATAGGGTAATTTTAAACAGAAAAAGTAGTTTAGCCGGTAGATAATGCTAGGTAGCAAGCTCGCCTATGTGCAAAAGTATGTGTTTAAATGCAATAAAGAATTTTAATAATAATAATAATAATCGTTTTTGACCTTCATAACCACAAGATGTCATCTTTCTTTCTGTATCGTGCATATGCGTGTGTGTGTGTGTGTGTGTGTGCGTGTGTGTGCGTGTGTGTGTGTGTGTGTGTGTGTGTGTGTGTGTGTGTGTGTGTGTGTGTGTGTGTGTGTGTGTGTGTGTGTGTGTGTGTGTGTGTGTGTGTGTGTATATGTGTATATGTGTGTGGTATTGAATGTGTTGTGGTAATATGGTAATTCATGCAGAAAAAAAACATTACGAGTATGACGCCAATTGATACTGCTGCTAATGAAGATCAAAAGTACCTACCACACCGACTGAGAGAATATTTAGTTGTTCCCTGTCCTTCCCCCTACATGTCCCTTCCTAACACTATGGCCCAGCCCGATGATATACGTCCGTACCTCGGAAAGGGATGGCCGGAGAAAAAATAGAAACATCCCGCGCCGGCCATATTTATGTCACGGTGAGAGAGATAACTATCCGGGAATAAATTATACCGGGGCGCATGCCAGGATGCTAGGAATGGGTCGAAGGTGTGTTCCAGAGGACGGGTTAACTGAATAAAAGTATGACTAGTGTCTAAAACTTATTACGTGAATTGGCCACGCAATATTCCATTGAAAGGCATAAGGTTTGAGTCACGAACCCAACGTGGTCATTGTACTAAAACTATCAACAAATTTCTTCAGTTTCAAATCTGACAGTTCATCATAATTAATCGCTACAAAGAAAAATTATAAATTTATTGTATACCACGAAGACACACACACTACAAATAAATATAACCGACATGGCTATACCAACATTGTTGTGGTAAACATACCTAGGTACGTTTAAGCACGGCGTGTCTGTCTAAGCAGCGGTAAAAATGACTCTATTTCAGAATATTTTGCTGCACTACACTTACAGCACTGATCACTAAAAACTGTTTGAATATTTTACGTTAAATATAATTATGGTTAGGTGGGTTGAAATTCACATTCTCAATTGATCACAAACCGCAGTGAACCAAATTGGTAGTAAGGCATGAGCATGGCCAGAGACGAAGGGGAGCCCTATATCCTGTAGTGGACGAATGTGGACTAAACTGCACTTCACTTCGTCGAGGCATTCCTTTTTAAAGATAATGTCTAAAACGCACCTAATGAAGCCTAAGTATTCTCGTAAACCTTTCCGAACATGCCTAATCTTCGTTAAAGTCGATTTTGAAATCCAGCATGGTATGTCTGCCCAATACATCCTACCGTTCGTTATTATTCTAGCCGAGTCGAGTTTTTAATTTGTTTTGCGTTTTGTAAAGGACACTCACAGGTTTTATTTTTAATGCTTGTAATCGAAAGTGATTTAAAAACCAGATTTATTTCTAAGGCTCCTTACTGGCATTTCGTTTGCACAGGAAGACGACACTTTTATCACATGGATACTTGCTAACACTACTGCAAACCTATGTTTAAGGTGAGCACGCAATTAGCCAAGCCGAACGCGTCGAAGCAGCCGAAGGTAACGAATTTTAGAATTCTTTGTATGAAATCCTTTGAAACAACCACCCGCGCCGCATCGGGCTAATTTCGAATTCGGAATTAAAAAATTTGGAAGGCTCCTAATGACTTCAGCACAGTCGATTCTTTCGGCTCGGATAGACGTGCGTTCACCCTTAGTCTCATTTACTGATTTCAACCTTATGCGGTAGAAAGGATTTTATCTTTATTTTAGAAACAAACAATGATTTAAATTGGATTGCAAAACTGCATCTTATATTAAATAGATAAACTTTTAGTTTCTCTTAAATTCAAATACATTTTTTTAAGGTAAATACATGGTAAGACTTCGCTTCAATATTTAAAGTAATTAAGTCAAAACGCAGGAATGCATCAAGCACTTGTGGTGTCAATCTGACAAATTGAAGTGTGCGTCCGAGACATTGGGAAAAACATTGAATAGTAGATTGTTCACCTAGGGCGCAAACAAAATTTTTGCGTCATGGTTGTGAAATTGAATCCAGAGCGAACTGAGGCGATTCTTGCATTAACTAAGAATCGCTGAAGGAGCGAGGGATTCAACACTACCGAGACCAAAAATGATTTGCGCCCGTGTAGAACACTGCTTTTCACTACCATCTGAGGGGAATGAAACGAAAGATAACACTTACATACCACTCAAATGTAATAAATGGTCTTGAATTGCTTGTGTTGCCCGTTTTTTATACATTCTGGTGATAAGAAGACACTATCATCATCGCTTGACGACATTTTTCCGAGGAAATAGGTGAAAATAGACAAAAAAGGCGCGCCAATGTTAATGATTTTTTGCGTAGAAAAAAAAAACTTGCGTTCCAATTTCAAATATTTGACAATCAGCAAAGAGTTTCGTAGTTCAGTAAGTAATTCCAAACTCGGTTTTAAAACTTATTGCTTGGGTTGGAGCGAAATAGGTATAGGACGAATCCTCAAGAGTGAAAGAGAAGTCCGACTTCTTAGTAAATAAGTGCATTAGTATATAAATTCGAAATTGGATTTTGAGTCTATTTACTTTGATGCATCTTAGCTTGAACAAAATAGCGTGTTTTGGGCATCGAGCAGATGGAGTGAAAATGCATTTTATTTATTTACTAGCTGTCCCGGCGAACATCGTAACGCCACAGAAAACGTTTGTATGGGAAATAGAAAAGGGCTGTTTTTAGGGTTTTCCCGGAAATTATTCGATTTTTTCTCGCCTTTTAAACCTTCCCTAGACCTCCACGAACATTTCAAGACTAAGATAAGATAAATCCGTTCAGCCGTTCTCGAGTTTTAGTGAGACTAACGAACAGCAATTCATTTTTATATATATAAGATTTAGGTAATTATTTTGTTAATGCCATTTTGGCCCATTCGTACTTTAACAGTTATGGTTTCATGTATTGTGTTGTTGCCAGCTATCTTCGCTAGAGAAGAGAGACGCAATCGTAATTTACACCCGCAAGCTCTCCATCGAGGTGCTGACCGCCGCTCAAAGCCCAAATTCACGGGGAATTAATTTATTTAACAGCAACACCCCAGAACAGAACACGCTACCCAAACTGGTGTACGCTGGTTGAGTTTAGCGTGACGCATGGGTCCCCTGGGCATTCCTCTATTTGCGTCGGCTACAGAAGGGTGAGCTTAAAAGCCAAAGCGACACAATCCAAGACTGTTACTGATATTCCTTTAATACAATTCCTGGTGTCAAATATTGAATATCCTATCTATCTGCCGCTACTAATATGCTGTTACTAATAACATTGGGAATATTCCCTGGACAGTAATAAAAATATTGATCACAGAAAAGTTTAGGCATGTTACCGGTAAGAATACAATACAATACAATACAAATACAAATACCAATAAACTTTATTTCTCCATCCACAAATAAGGTACAAAAGAGGTGGCACATATGGCACAATCTGAAGCAATTTGTGGAAAGACTGCTGGATACAGGCATCTCCTAGCGGACACCACTCATTTTTGTCCTCGACCGTCGTCATCCATCCATTGCGAACAATCTGCAACAGATTGTCGGTCTTACGAGCCTGTGGGCATCTTATGCTGCCTTTTTCAGTTCGTGGTCTCCACTCGAGGACCTTTGTACTCTACTATCGTTTCTTCCGCAGATGTCACAAGCCAACTAACACTTCAACTCGCTAATTGAAATTAAGATGCCGGCAAATAATAATGAGGGATTTTCTTTTTATTTTTTTAAAATTCTTCCCTAGTCGCTGGATAGATGGCGCTGCACTTGGTACGTTACTGCAAGGAAGGGAACGACACATTATTTTTTGACTAATTCACTTGGATATAGTTTGAGATCATAAAACGAAACGTACTGACAGCATTACTTCCTCTCTTTTGTTCATATCGAAGATTTGTATGCGAAATTAGCAAGAACCTACGACTTTAATGTCTTCCTCAATGAAGTCGTATAATTTAAACGTTTTCTATTAATTAATCTGAGTATGTAAGCGATCTGCAGTGCGTTCAGGTTTGCCCACGGTCGCAAATTGGAACGTTCGGCTGGTAACGTAGTCAGTTCAGCGCCATCTACAGAGTCCTTGGGAACTACTTTTTTTTTTAATAGTCAAGAAGAAAACCTCCCGTTGCACAAAAGCCTGCGATTGACATTTGCCATTAACCAAAACTGAACGACATAATGGGACTGGTATTTTCATACATTTCCTAAGGCCATTGTGTAAACGTTGTATGAATACCATTCCAACGATGTCGTGCAGACCAATGTGAAACCGCCATCGTCTGCCAATATTTTCGCTTAAGCTAACCCCTACAGGGTATATCTCTATTTGAGTTGCCGACCAGGGCCGTCCCTTGGCTGTTCTATACGGAGTTAGTTTCGGCATGGTAATGTTGTATAGAGTGGGTAGGTAATTATGATTTACAGCGGTTTTTGGGCAGTCAAAGTTTTTTACTGGACGGAGTGGGTTGGAGAAGAACTGCGTGTTTCAGAAAAGTCTGGTAAAATTCTCGTTTCTAGACGGTCTGTCTATAAACAGGCGAAAAGAATGACGTTACACTGACCACGTGCTTATTATGGTTACTGAGACTTTCTATAATGGTGAAGACGTGAAATACAGAATGCTTTTCCTTGGAACTTAAAACTTTTCTTTGAAAACTAGAGGTTTGTCTCAGACTATCATATCGCCATCGTCATGTTACCACTGTCAAGTTTCGACTGTGCGCCGTTTTGCGTCCATTACAATGAGACCGTGATATTGATACCGTCGCGATGCGAGCATCTTCAGTTCCACTATAGTTTTCAGTAAGATAAGGTAAGAACATTCCTTATTGTACACCGGAAAAAACTAACAAAAAATATCATCATCATCTTCATCATCCATTTGACGCCCACTGCAGGACATAGGTCTCCTTTGTGATTTTCATAACCGTGAGGGGTTTTGCCATAATCCCTACGCTTGGCAGGCGGGTTGGCGATCGCAGTATGCGGTTGGAATCTCAGAAAGACGCTGCTGCCCGTCTCCTGGTAATTGATTTCCTTAGTCGCCTTCTACGACATCCACGGAAGGAAATGGAGTGACGCTATGTCACTGAAAATATTTTTCTGTAAATCCTCACGGAAAAAAACGACGACTTTACAATAATTGCATAATAATTGCTTGCGCTAATTTTACAATAGTTTCATAATACCTAATTGCTTGCGCTAATAACTTTACAAGAAAAAAAGGACGAATTACAAAAAAATAATTACATTTAAACTATTTGAACTAGCAAGGAGGTTACAGACTTTTTGGCAGGCGCAAACAGCGATCCTCATGCCGTGACCGTAAAGTACGTCGAATCGCGTCCACCAATCATGCATCATGAATCATGTCGCATCCGTTATGTGATACACAATTTCATGGACGTCATGTCACCATCTACAGACAGATTAACAAAAAAAACTTTTTTTTTGTGGGTACTCACAGCGCATTTGTTAGAGTTCTGTGAACGATGCGTCTACTTTGGGTAATACGAGGGGTATTCAATAAGTAGTGAGAATGAGGTATCATCATCAACCCATTATGTCCCCACCGAGGGGCACGGGTCTCTTCCCTGAGGAAGGTATAGGCCATACTCCACCACGGGGGCCAAGTCCGGATTGGTGGAGGCTTGTAGACTAGTGGCTCGTCTACTGTCAGAAGTTGTCAAGCCGCCCTAAGGCCTCTGACTTGGCTTAACGACTGCCATCTATCGACGGCAGCCGGCACCAACAGCTTAACGTGCCTTGCGAAGCACGGAACCGCTCGGAAAAATGCCACTAGCGTTAGGCATAGACGGCGACCCATCCATGCACTGAACGCGCCCTGTGTTGCTTAACCTTCGTGATCGTTTAAGATCACTCAGGCAGCCGGGGCTACGAGCGAACCTACTGGCATGCTAATGGCCAGTTTCTGGATTGAGAATTACGCTAAGTAAATGGTTAACTTTAGTCTCAGAAAAGAGTGTGACAGAACGTTACTTAAGTATTTAGTTAGTGAAATTCACAATTCAGAAACTGGCCCATAGGCCAATTATTTGTCGCCATAATAAAGTAAAAAAAAAGTTGATGCTCTTTTGTTTTTTCAATCATAGAAGGTTCTTACTTGTGTTCTGTCGAATGGAGAAAATTGATGTTTGACAAATTTTACTACGGAACAAGTAAATCAAGACTTGCAAGATACGTTAGGGTTTCATGCTCCTTCTTATTTTACGGATGTGCGTTGGTGTACTGAGTTTAAGCGGGGAAGAACATCCACTAATGAAGGGCGCCCTACGACTGCAGTAACTGAAGAAATGATAAAAAATGTTGAAAAAATAGCTTTGGCGGATCGTCGTACTACAGTTCGTTTTATAGCTGAAGAACTAAACGGAGTGAAGACTAGGCAGTGATCATAATATAATACATGACCATGTGGGAATGAAACAAGTCTCCACGCGTTAGGAGCCTGCCTAGAATTCTAACGGCCGAAAAAAAATGAACCAGGCTGAGAATTTCACAAAGCTGTTTGGAACTATTGCAACAAGATCCTGACCGGTTTTTGGCTCGATTTCTAACCAGGGACATTGAATTTTAAGTTAAAATTCAATGCTAGGGATGAAACATGGCTTCACCATTACGACCCTGAAACAAAAAAAGAATCTATGGCTTGGAAGCGACCATCATCACCGACCCCTCAGAAATTCAAGGCCGTTCCATCCCTCGGCAAGATCACTTTTTTGGGATAATCAAGGGGTGGTGGTGATTGAATACGTCTGTCATGGAGCCACTATCACGAGAAAAATGTACGCAGAACAAATAAAAAAGTTGCGTAACGAAATACGCGAAAAACGGTTTGGCAAACTCGCTAAAGTTAGTTTCATCTAGTTAACGTCCCAGCGTACAAGTCCGAAGCTGCAATGGCTGCCATCAATGATGCTGGCTTCGAATTGATGGAATACCTGCATATTGTCCAGACCTTGCTCCTAGTGACTTTTATCAATTTTCGAGATTGAAACAATATCTAAGAGGCCAGAAATTCGACGATGATGACGCACTGATCGCCGCAGTACAAGGTTTTTTAGAGAATCAAGATGAAGTGTATACAACTAAAAAGGGGCTGGAAGGGGGGACCAGGTAATTTAATAAAATTTAATTGCATCTTATTCTTTCTCACTGCTTATTTAATCACCCTACTACTGCTTGTATCGACTGAATTTTAATATAACCTACTCATGATGAAACTCCAAATTTTCCGTAGTTGCCATAAATCTACCGTGTGCGGAGGGAAATTCTCGCGAAACGTAAATTAAAACTCCCACCCCGGTAGGTACGTGACTTTATATATTTTAATAAATTGGTATTCTTTAGCACGACGTAGAACCGTCCAGGGAACAGAATAAATCAAGCTCGGGTTTTATTCTTTCACAGAGGTACAGAGTCGAGAGCAGGTCAACCCATACATTTTTGTTGGACTGCCTCATTGCACTAGCGGTATCACGTCTGATTACCATGCCAGAGGTCATGTGTTCGATTCTCACTGGGGTCCGCCATACACTTGTACTCGTGGTCTCAGTCTGCGTGTATTTCCATGTTTGTGATGGCCTTGCCTGGTTACTATAGCACAGAGTATCGTAGTTTGGGAACTGGACAAATGATTGTGTTGTGTGGAAGTTATTTATTTGTTACAAAGTCGCCCTTATTATATATGTGGTTAGAATGCCCGTGTACGTAGAGGATGACGTGCTGTTCAGTCAACTCTACCAGGTAATACGAGGGTACCTCAGAAGTGCGCATCTCCACAAACACATCAATTTTAGAATTGAAACTTTCGTAAGCACTACACATTATTAAACAAAAACAAAAAACTAAAATCCGAAAAACAACATTTTCCGACAAAAATTCAAGCAAGTGATTCTGGAATTAAATGAACACCGTCAATCGAGGCTTCTCGAGGAAGCGTTGAACCACTATTGACGTATTTTTTGTCTCCCCCTCATAGAAAATACAAGTCAATAATGAATGCCTCGTTAGTCTAGCCGTTAAAGCGCTTAGCTACCAAACAGAGGTCGTGGATTCGATTCTCACTGGGGGCCAAATTACAGTTCATTTGTCATTGTCAGAGTCATTGAAAATGAAGGATATTACAAACATGAAAATACACCCAGAGATGACCTCAGTCTTGGTGTATTTTCATGTTTGTAATGTCCTTGCCTGGTTACCACAGAACAGGGTATCCTAGTTTGGGACCAGGTCAAGTGATAGATAGATAGATAATACTTTATTGCACACCAGTAATTTACAGAGATATAAGTTACTGTGATTGTATTGTGTGGAAGTCTGTTGTTACTAATAATTCCGTGGTTCAGTTATAATCAAGTCTAAGCAATTTCCCGCAATATTATCATTCCAGTCGCTTTGGTCGGTGTGCATTTGAATTTCTAATTAATTATTGCATGTTGTATGTTTCCTTAGTGAATTATGTTAACCAATGTAAATTGAGCTTCGCTCGTGAGCTGCCGCAGTTGTTGTGAAGGTTAAAATCACACAAAATGTATGTTTGCTAGCTAAGTGTGAACTCTTCCATTTATTTAAAGATAATGCTTCTAGGTAACTACATATTTCCATCCCGAATAATGCCAATACTTCATTACTAATACTTCACTGTCCGTCTATCTGGCTGTCTGTCACCAGGATGTATCTCATGAACCGTGATAGCTAGGCAGTTGAAATTGTCACAGAAATTGTTATTTCTGTTGCCGCTATAACAAGAAATACAAAAAACAGAATAAAATAAATATTAAAGGGGGTTCCCATACAACGAACGTTGTCTAAAGACAGCGCTCGCCATCTAGCAGCAATCTATGTAATCTCTACAGCGCCGATGTCATGTCATTAAATGTCAATGTTAAACGCTTCTTGTTGGTTTCTATAGATGGCACTGTTCTCAAATTTGATATTTGTCTAATGTTGTGTATTTAATGGTACGGAACCATTCATGCGCGCGACTCGCACTTGGCCGGTTTTTTTCTGCCTCTTTCTCCGCTACAAATCGACCCGAAGGTAGCGGCTAATATTTTATATCATCGGTCGAATTCATTACTGGAACGTTTCAAATTATAGATACATCATCAACCCATTATGTCCCCACTGAGGGGCACGGGTCTCTTCCCTGAGGAAGGTATAGGCCATACCCCACCACGGGGGCCAAGTGCGGATTGGTGGAGGCTTGTAGACTAGTGGCTCGTCTACTGTCAGAAGTTGTCAAGCCGCCCTAAGGCCTCTGACTTGGCTTAACGACTGCCATCTATCGATGGCAGCCGGCACCAACAGCTTAACGTGCCTTGCGAAGCACGGAACCGCTCGGAAAAATGCCACTAGCGTTAGGCATAGACGGCGACCCATCCATGCACTGAACGCGCCCTGTATTGCTTAACCTTCGTGATCGTTTAAGATCACTCAGGCAGCCGGGGCTATTATAGATACAAATTATAGATACTGTTTTGAGTAATTGACGTTTAAAAATCTGTAACATTTTAAAATCCATAGTAGAGTAGATGTTTCTTTACTGGTCGAGGTCGTTTTATAATAGTTACAATTAACGTTCCAACTTGTACCATTAGAGATTAGGACAATATCTTTATACTACACCTGCTTGGAAAGTACCTTGATACTTTATCAAATTTACGGTAGAAAGTACATCATTGCATATCGAACAAATATGCGGGGAGAAAACGCATCTGAGCGGGAGAGAAAAGTGTATGAAAATCCATTTCTTACGTGGTTTTTCTTTTTTAATTTTGGGTAAGACTATGCGCCGGTAACCTAAATATCAAAAGCCAAAAAGTTTTTATAGTGAGTTTTTATCTCCAAGTTCGCAAAATGACACTGGCCACTAGCTGTGTGTTGGATGGTGTCGGGCTGGCAGTGCGACCCTGCGGCGGCAGGATAAACAATTTGAAAAAAGAATATGTGAAAATTGCAAACGCTATTGGCGCCATTTCCAATTTGTGTGTTGTTTGAGGATTCAGTTTTCGTAGAAAGTAAAATCAAGGTACTTTCCAAGCAGGTGTAGTATAAAGCACTATGTATCACTCGAGAGAAACTGCGATTCCCGATCTCGGGTGTTTTAAAGCCCTCGCCTACGGCTCGGGCTTCAAACGACACCCTCGACGGTAATCGGTCACTTTCTCCTCTCGGTGAACAATGTACTATAAAATCTATATAATTCTGCATACATAAGTCAAGTGGTCACCCACAGTGGTGGTGTGTTTGTGTCTTGCTTCTGCTTGAAAAATGACGAGGGAGGGCGGTGCATTAACTAACCGCATGGTGATTGTGGAATTTTGGAAGAATTTAGCAAAGTAATTTTCACATTTTAATATCCTTTACTGTGTTTATTTTTGGGACAGCCGACTTAGTCAGCGATAAATTATTGAATTGAATTAAATAGTTTATTATAATAGTTTATCAGAAATGAGGAGATCCACAGAAGAACCCGAGTTACTGATGTAGCTCAAAGAATTGCTCAGTTGAAGTGGCAGTGGGCGGCTCGGAGAACTGATGGCCGTTGGGGCGACAAAGTTCTGTCCTGGCGACCGCGGACCGGACGACGCAGTGTGGGACCTGGTTACGGTGGAGGGGTGTCCCCGGATCCAGGCGGCACAAGACCGGGAAGCTTGGAAAACCATGAGGTAGGCCTATGTCCTGCAGTGGGCGTCAAATGGCTGATGATGATGATGAGTAGTTTATTATGACAATTCGATGTACACTGCGTAGCCGAGTCTTCCCACTGTTATTCTGTGGGTTAATTGGCAATATACATCAAATTGATAAAGTAATCCACGAATTGTTGTTCTATGAAATAGGGTCCAGGCGTGACTGGAGCCTTAACTTGACTTAATAAAACATAGTAAGATTTTGACAAATATTTCGAATTTAATGCATAGGGCGCAAGCAGTTCTAACCGCTGGGTTCCACAAGAGTACCTGTAACAAAAAGCTTACGACAATAGTGTGAAAGACAACTTCTTTAGTGCTGTCACGTCTGAGTATAATACTACTTAGCCAGTCGGTTTGGTTTCTTGAACAATGAGACCAATTTCATGTAAGTACTTCATTGACCTATTACAGTACACAATCTTGGTTAATTTTTCTGCCGAACAAAAGGCATCCTAACCGCAAACAAGCCAATTACGTACACAAAATAACGGTTGCATTCAAGCGGCCAGAATTATTGTTACATATTATTTATTTAAGACTTGTACAGACCTACAGTTACATTTAGACGCAGGTCATTAAACAACGCGCCGCGCGTCCGCTTCACTATATGAAAATTTAAAACTGCGTTTGTACCGCGTCTTAAGCTGATAGGATACATGTTCAACAAGCAATTACCTAAACTCCAATTTTTTCTAACAAAAAGGTCGCGGCAAGTTTGTAAGAAAAGTAAAATAGAAATTTATTTGATTAATAATAAATAAAATAATATAAATGTAATTTTGATATAAATTTAATTTATTGTGTACATAATTTTAAAAACCTATTTAGAGGCTAAATATTCCACCCATGCCGGGACTTGAACCCGCGACCTCTGGCTAACCGTGCCAGCGAGCCTCTTTACAAACTTCTCTGTATTACGTATAGGCAGCAACATCTGGCCGAAGCACGGGTTAGTACAACAAAAAGAATATAATTGTGTACCTACATAATATTAATATTATTACTAACATAGCATACATCACCATTGTTATACTCTATGGGTATTACCTGAAATAAATGAATACAATACAATACAATTTTTACATCTGGTTTTATGGTTTTGGGTTATTTCAGTAACACGTTGTTTCTTAGGTACTTACATAAGTTTTTTTACGATCAGGTGAAGGCGTATCAAATAATCATGTACATTTATAATGTAACTACAAATTGACGAGTTTGGGATATTTTCCTTTGCTTGTTGTAAAATTTTATTATTACAGGTTAAAGGGAAGGTTGAAGGTTTTAATAATAAGTTTTAATGTACAAAAAAAACACAAATGCATAAAACTTTTGATTTCATTGACTTAGAATCTTGAACTTTTAACATATTCAGGATACCATAACGTTAATATTTGTATTTTTTCTTTATTAATTATTTTTTATACTTACGACCTACGGACGAACTGAGGACAAAATTATCCTATGATCGTTCCGTTTCTCTTAATTTGTTGGTAGTAACAAGTTTTGCAACAGACTGATGTCGCTAAAGGTTTACTTTACTCAACTTATTTTTCGATATCTAATATAGTTTGGTAATAGAAACGGTATTTTCTTATGCCTGGAAAGACAATTTTTTTTCAATGGAGCGCATCCGCGCGTCGGGCAATCACCGGTGTCTGAGCGCATCTTTACCCAAATGAGCGGTGGCACTATCCTGCGGTTTTTATGGCTTCGGATGATCGCGTTTCTGCATCTGTTGTGGGCACCTACGATGCGTCTGACAGAGGATCCCGAAGACTCCACAATAATATTGAAATTTTGCAGGCATCCTCTGTACCAAACGAAAGTTGTTTTGACGTAAACAAATAAGACAAAACTGAGTAGTTCTTGAGTCTAAATAGTGAAGTTAAGGCGTAATGGTCTGGTCATATTTACAATCGAACCGATTATCGAGACGACAGAGACTAAAACAAATTGTATCTTCTTAGACTAATGAGCAGTAAATAACTATCTAGACGACTACATCATACTGTTAAAATAACAAAAACCTGAAAACCGTTTCTTCACTATCGGTATAAATTTAATTTATCTATAGGTACTGAAAAAACTCTTTTAAGGTTTTGATTCAGTCGAACCACTCATCATTTACATCATGATTATGACTATGTCATCATCATAAGTTATTGATAATTCCAGATCATTCGTTCATCAAACTTATACAGACTATTTTAAAGACTTATTTTGTTTAATCAAGCTTCAAAATATAAATCATAAGAAAAAAGTAGTTGAAAACGAGAAAACGTATAGGGAAACTGTAACTGGCAAGAAGTATACCACTAGACAACGAGCCATTTAAAAACCCACCCGGCGTTCATTATTTTCTGTTCATTGGAAGCCTATAATTTCACACCACTCGCTTTCCTGACCGTATATTAGCGAAGAAATACTCACCAACCAGCCGATAAACTAGTGTTTGTCGCAAATTATTCTACACTTCAAAGGCATTAAATTATTACTTATTCACGGCGTATGAAAGAGAAAAGGAGTACTTTAAAGACGAGCCTAGCATTGAAGAAGATATTCTTACAATACGACAATGGTGCTAGTTGTACAAAGCCACTAATTTCAATAAGTAATCATCATGCGTCGGAATCAGGAGGGGTGACGTCAAGAATTAATAAGTATTGTAAACGAGGCTAACACATGGGACGGGTAATTTTACCCCATCAAAACATAAGTGTAAAAAACTGCCCAACTCACGGCACGGGTAATTTTACCCCATCAAAACATAAGTGTAAAAAACTGCCCAACTCACGGCAGGTATATTACGATATGTAGAGGTAGTTGTTGCAAAGTACTTTCTACTTTTTTTACGAGATTAGCAATGTTTTGATAAACACGGAAAAATATTGTTTGAAGTATTTTCTGATTTCTGGTTGTTTCGAAAACCAGGTCCACCTTACCTGGTTTTCGAAACAACCGGAAATCAGAAAATACTTCAAACAATATTTTTCCGTGTTTATCAAAACATTGCTTCCGTGTTTATCAAACATTGCGTTATAAATGGTTTTTGACATTTTAGCTGATTATTCATGATGATTTTTCCCTCTTTAGACACTATTTATGTTCCAAATTTTAAACTTCTAGTTTTATTCTATTTCCAGACTTTGGTCTGTACATATAAAAGTCACACAATATTTTTCCGATTTCCGGTTATTTCCAAAACCGGGTCAACCATAACAATAATGGTGATTTTCGCCATTTTAGCTGATTTTTCATGATTCAAGCTGATTTTTCCCGTTCATTACTCTTTGGACACTATTTGTGTTCCAAATTTCAAAGCTCTAGTTCAATTAGAGCTACCCTAGAAGTAATGATATATCAGTGAGTGAGTCAGTTAGCCAGTAATTGCCGAAAATTGCAATATGAAATTTGTGAACCCTACTAATAGAGCATGAACTTTTTAAACAGTGTGTCGTTTCGGAAACCTTAATTTTACCTGTGTTAATATATAATTAGTCCTGTGACATAATTTATAAAAAGCATGGAGTCGAAACGAGGTTAAATCGGTTCGAGTAAATTGCGAGCCGGTCGAGAACTTGGCCTGGCGCACTCTGTTTGCTTTGATTACGTCTTATAATCATGGCAACCATAGAAATATATCCAGGCTGAGCCCACTGAGGCCAACTAAGTGGACATATATAGGTAGTTCCACTTAGTTCACGTATCCTCCTCTTCAATTGGAACTTGAACCGTATCATCATACAGTCGACAGCACATTAACCTTTACATGTGTGTAGTTTATTACGTGGTGTTACAGGTGACTGCAACAAAAATGTAAAGGTCGACCAGGTGTTGACTGTACACCAGCTCTTCCCCTTCGTGGTAGCCTTTTCAGCAGTCCAGTTTTTGTTATGTATTGAAGTGTTTTATTTGTGAGTTACGCTCTCGCGCCACAAAAGACCACAAATTATTTGGCATCGATTCCTCCTAAATTTCTCGAGCCAAAGATTGCCGGTAGCCAAATAAAACATCGTTCATTAGACGCCAAAGTAGGGTTGCCAGCGCCCATTTTATATTTTAGAGGATTTTTTGAACAAAAAATGAAATTACATATCATAGTTTTCAGGAAAATTCTCCAACTAATATTACATAGGTTTATAATACAGCCCCAATTTTTATTCGATTGTCGAAATTTTAACATTAAGATTTAGGCAAATTTGACTCAGAAACGATGCTTTAGTGACGATCAGGACATTTATAACGTGACAATTAAAAAAAACATTTAAACACCATTTATTTCAAAAATATAACCTTTACCAAATCATCTTAAGACAGAAAGAAAGAAAAAAATAATCGTGAAACCGGCTAACTGCGAGTCAGACAGACAATGTTATAGGATCCCATCAATTATAAGCAGATTAGACTTTCACTATTAAGAAGAATATCGTTTGTCGAAAAGAATGAACATTCTTCTATGCAGGGCAGTCATTTGCCGGAGACTGCGACATTGGTACTTGTAAATGCAAATTTCATAAAATCATGTAAGCCTTTCGACATGTCGAGAAATTTGAGTAAATCTAAGAAAAAGCGGACGGGTCTGCGTCGGGCTATACAGCCGTTGGTTTAACGTCAAATATCTGCAAGTAAGCGTTAACGACCTCGTGGCGCAGCGGTAGTGCATCTGCATACCATGCGAGAGGTCCCGGGTTTGAATCCCGGCTGGGGACAAAAAAAACCCCAGGTCTTGGATGTTTACATGTTTGTGATGTCGTTGTTTCTGGATCCCACGACACAGGGTATCCTAGTGTGGGGCCAGAAGCAATGTATGTGGCTGTATGTAAATGAAAAAAAAAAAAAGAAAAATTGTTAGCTCAAACTGTTCAATACGTTACGCGGCACTGGTGCTGTCTAGCGACACAAGTAATGCCTACTTTACTCTACCTATTCCACGATACATAAATTAATTGCACACAATGACAAAACCAATTATTATCTTCTATGCGGGGCAATGGTTTGCAGGAGACTGCGACATTGGTACTTGTAAACGAAAATTTTATAAAATAATGTAAATGTAAGATAAGATAAAAATATTCTTTATTGTTCACAAGAAACAAGAGACGTAAAATATGAAAGTTACAATGAAAAAGTACAATGGAAACCTTTCGACATGCAGAGAAGTATTGGTAAATCTAAGAAAAAGCGGATGGGACTGTCCGACACAGCCCCACCTGCTTACAAGGCCTTTGGT
Organism: Yponomeuta malinellus; assembly: GCA_947308005.1. NCBI lineage: Eukaryota > Metazoa > Arthropoda > Insecta > Lepidoptera > Yponomeutidae > Yponomeuta > Yponomeuta malinellus. The sequence goes on from OX370998.1 coordinate 2,899,500, forward strand.
TTAACGTGACACGTCTCTAAGTAAGCATTAATTTTTAGCTCCAACTGCACAATATGTTACGCGGCATTGACGCTATCTAGCGACACGAGCCAAGAGATCTGAGTAACGCCTACTTTGCTCAACCTACTCAACGATACATAAATGAATTGCACATGCATGAGTTGTAGTTACAGCCCTCCCCAAGGTGCGAAGTTTTCGTTGCACGCGTTGTTAGCAAGTGACCTCCTATTACCGAAACAAAAGTTGCTGTAGTATTTAACTTATAATTGTAGTTTTTCAGGAGTTTGACCTTGTTAAGAAAACCCTGCATGCTATCTGGCAACCCTGGGCCAAGCCCACGTCCGGAGCGATCCATCCAAATTGTAACAAATGGCGCTCACGCCCCGCCCCTTAGGAGAAGAGACAATGGAGGAAAAAACGGAAAAAGAACTCTACATAATAGATTACCGAAGAAATCCTAGTAATCTTATACAATATACACGCTGAAATCTGGGTGGTTTGAAAGTCGCGGTTACATAAGCAGCCTATATACGTCCCACTGTAGGGCACATGCCTGCTCTCAGGGATAGAGTATGGGCTTAATCACCACGCGGATTGGCGATTTCAAGCGCTGAGGTATGTGAATAGTTCAGACACTCAGGTTTCCTCACGATGTTTTCCTTCGCCGTTAGCGAGTGGTACTGCTACTATAACTTCAGAAATGTACATAACTTAGAAAAGCAAGTCATAGGTACATGCCCGCACTGGGGATCGAACCTGGGTCTCTCGCTTCCGAGTCCGATGTTCTACCCACTAGGCTGCCACCGCTGTTATGAAAGCCGCGGTTACGTAATAAGTAATTAAAAATACCATCTATCTAGACTAGGTACCTATTACTTTGAAGTATGTATATGTTTACGTTTATACGTAAATTGAAAAAATATCAAGTTGAGAAATCTTGTTTATAAAGTAATAACGCGATAATTCGAATTTAAAATTATGTGCCAAAAAACGACTGCCAGATTGAATTTCGAACAACACTGCTCCGGAAAACTGAACTTTAAATAACTTCTGTGAAAGGACTCAAATGCGAAAAGACAAACAGTTATAAAAACCAGATTCCTCTTAGACACTTCTATCATCATCATCATCATCAGCCATTTGACGCCCACTGCAGGACATAATCCTCCTTCGTGGTTTTCATAACCATGAGGGGTGAACACAATATTAGAGTGATACTTCAATATATCTTATTTGTACACAATTTTAAGTGTATTTTAGAGGAATCGTGTTCATAACACTGTTAGATTTTCACGAGCTCATAATTAAAATACTTTTTAAACGCATCAAAGCGAGAAAGGCCTCTCTGTTATTTTCATATTATGTCACTTGTCTATTTGTTTTTTTTCTGTGATGTGTCTCGTTGTTATAATATTTAGCCTTTCTTTCTTTTTTTCTTTTCTTCCTTATTTATAAAAAAACGATTCCTCTAAAGCACTCCTAAAAGTCAGTTTATTAAATCCGTGGTTACCACAGACTATTTTAATCGGCGTTTTAAGGAATAATATTTCTTACAAATAATCATAGGTATAAATAGTTATTTATAACATTATTCTCTTAGCAGAACTCGTGGTTACGAGGGACTAAACTTGGGATTATAATGACGTAATAATAACAAGTTAAATCAGTTTAAAGAGTGTCTGTTTAAAAAGTGAACATTTGCCAAAAACTTAATCTGTGTTGCAAAAAAAAGTGCATTTCTATGGTCATTTAACTAACCCTTTAAGGACCCTTTATCTCTGTGACAATCTTTAAATCGTATTTTTTTTTGTTAAAGGATAACAAAAGCCCGTAAAGTTAAAATATTAACCCTTTGGCCTAATCCCGGGACGGGTGTGATAAATACAGGGTGTCAGTAACCTTTACATCCAGGGGGTCTACTAAGAAATGCGAGCGTAGTTAAAAAAAACTTAGCGAATGATGAAACACCCGCAATATGTATAGCTTCTTTATGTATAAGTTTCTCGAGTCATTAAAAATACGAATGAAGAGAATTTTGTTTTTGTTGTATACCATAAATACACTAACCGTAAAAAATGGTGTGAACATGGTCAGACTTGTACCCGGCAGTGGGTTCCAACGAGTTAATGATTATTATGAACACAATTAAAATAATAATGTGTCTCAATGTACGTCAGAATTTGATGTTTTTTATTATCAGATTCAGAAAAGTAGATAAATCTTCACAACTTAACTACTTACCACCGCCAATTTTGGGATTCCCAATTCTAATATGCCAATACAGCCTAGTTTCTTTTGATTTCTCAAAAAGTTGCGAGACAGAACCAGTTAAATATTTTCTTAGCTATCCGTATATCATATGTATACTAAACATCGACATTTTTGCAAAAGTTTAAATGAAACTAACAAATATTAACGACTCATCCCATCCCACTCGTAGTGGTTATATTCTCTTTGATCCCACTTATATTATATCTTAAGTGTTTTTTTTTGTCACACAAGCATTTTACAGGCCTCCCGAACTAGGGAACTAGGTACTCTAGGTAGTACCTGTGCCTCGGTTTTTTTTTTTTTGTTTTTTAGCAGGAGCCGACACCATTTATTTCGTGGCGTCCTTTGTTCCTTTATTAAAATGAGATGGTAGTAGTTATACAATAAAATTCTTATGTCTAGATTTTAAAATTAAAAGTGACATAATAAGATGTCATACTATTAAAATTGTCAAAAAATAAAAACTAAAAAATTACCTAGAATAAAATAAGTGTCAGATTATAATAAAAATGAGAAAAAATTCTCTGGATACCCCGACGCCTTGTCTCTGTCTACTCCTAAGAGTAGTAACAAGCAAGGCGCCGGGGCTAAGGATAAAAGTTAAAACTTAAAATGAAATATGTCAAGAGTTAAAACAAAGGTCAAATGTAATATAAAATAAGATTATAAAATTAAAAATATTAGACATTTCGATTGTGCCTCGGTTAGTAGCGAGCTGTCCTGTACATAATAATATGTGAATCACAAATTATTCATCTCAATTTTTTTTTTTTTTTTTGAATAGCTGGGCCAATTTGGCTAATTGTCTACAAATGTTAATAACACATTCAATTTATTCCAGAATTCACAAGTTTTAGGGTTGTTACATTTTAATAACTTAACTAAATATTACACACATACTTTTTGTTGCTAAGGAGTAAACTAAATATTAAATTAAACTAATTAAATATACCGCCCCGGGACACGCCTGATCCAAAAGTTCCCATGACGCTAGCAGCGTTCCCCCGCTGCACCGCCAGGGAAATCCTCTGCATCAGGTATGCCCCGGAACGATGGTCATACCCACGACTTCTCAGGCGTCGACCGATTTCCCTTACGAAAACTCTTCCCTCATCCCCCCATACTCCCATCGTTTCCACAGCCAGTGGGACGAACAAATAATGAAGCATAAGCTGGCTATATTTCCTTATCTTAAGTTTAGCCGCCGCTTCAGCAGCGGCACCTGCAGATGCAGCTGTTAAACCCAAATGGGAAGGCGCAAAAGTGCAAACGCACGTTGCGTCCCACAAAAGGCTCCGACCCTTCTCCCACGGCACCAAGGTGAGACCGTCCGGGCGCTTACCATCACTGCGGCTCAACCCTGGTGGCTCAAGAACCGCAGGGACGTCAGCCGAAACCAACGCTCTCCGGACAATGTCATTTATCGCATGGTGCCGTGAGAGCCTACCCGCACTTCGCACGCAGTGAAGCCCGTGACGACCCAGGCGATCCACTTCCACTCCACAGACACAGTAGTGTGGCTCGCACACGGAACACCCAAGGCGAAGTGCCACCGCCACGCGCAATGAATCGTCATCTAACAACGTCCCCAACTGCGGCGATGGCAACGCGTGCAACCACAAGCCGGACTCCGGCCGGGAAACCGCCCGCAATCGCGCTTGTTCAGCACCGGCACTAGTTATCAGAAGAGTCTCCAGAGTTGTCTGGCACAACTCTTCATCCCAAGCGCGCTGGCGTTCCGGCTGCTCCGGCACCGCGCTACCAGGACAGGCAGCCTGCCAAAGCCGTAAAGCCTCCGCCGCATGGGGAACACTAAACCCGTCACCATCAATTTGCAAAATGCGAGTGACGAGCTGTAACACCCCATGCGACGAAGCCAAAAAAGCCGGCAACTGCGCGTCCCCCAAACGCCGAACGCCGAGCCCACCATACCTTACCGGAAGCGCCGCCTGGGCCCATTGATCACCAGACAAGCTGACATTGAGGACCCCTTCTAAAAGATCCTTCAGCACAGCGTCATAACGCTGGGACTCCTGTCTAAATAACCAAACCGGGGCCGTCCGCAGCGTGTATGTCAGTCTCGGCATTGACAAACAACTGCGCAAAATAGACAGAGCTACATGAGATGAAAGGTGACTGAGATGCTGTTTGGTTTCCGCCAACGCTCTCATCTTAGACAAAACCATCAATGGCACCCCCTCAGGGAATACCGGTGCACCCAGAAGCATAAAGGAGGCTTTGTCCAAGAGTTTTACTCCCGGCACCAATGCATCAAACCGCCCTTGTACGTCCGGAGCCAACTGACCCGAACAAGCGAAAAGTTCGCACTTCTGTGGATTCACACGAAGGCCAATGGACCGTAAGCCCCGAACAAGGGTCTCGACATCCCCCAAGACATCATCCACGCTACCACCTACAGTGCCATCATCCAAGTACCACAGGTTCAATGGTGAGTTCAGTGACGACACCACATCCTGTATCGCTAGGCTAAAAATCAAAGGACCCAGAGGGTCACCCTGCTGCGCTCCCACCCGGGACAATATAGGGGTACAGCCATAAAACAAGTTGCTGGGCCTTGCATAACATTGGTGAAGAAAGGGAAACAGGGATGGGGCATGATCTTTAACTTTGTCTAAAATGGTGTCCCGCTCAACCATATTAAACGCATTCTCCAAGTCAACCTTAAAAATGACGTCATCCGACCCATCCCTGGAGTAGGCAAAAGACCGTGTAGCATGAATGGCCGCCTCGCACCCCAGAGGTACCCCAAAACCCAACTGCCGTGGCTGCAAATGAGCTGCCACTTCATTCTTAACAGCACAGCAGCCAAGCTTGGCTACGAGACGACGGAGTACACTACCCACAGCAATGGGCCGGACGCCACCATCTTTCTTTTTTAATGCACACAAAGATGCCCCATAGAGAAACGGGCACACCTCCCTATTTACCATGCCCTTTAGCATGAAGTTCGCCAAAGTGCACAGCGAATGCAAAAGAGATGCCCCATTATCCCCAGCAGCCGGTGAAGTCAACTCCTTGAGATGCTCCGGACGAATACCGTCCAAGCCACCTGCCGAACCATTATTAAATGAAGCAATTGCTTGCGACACGTCGGCCACCTCCACAGTCAAAAAATCGTTGGAGAGGTTCGGTTCTGGAGAAAAGTCCAAGTCCCGACTAGGAGCAGGGTGCTTAAGCCGAAGAGCCTCTACCGTAGCATCACATTCATCCGCCAAAGAACTGTCCGACAGCAAAATCCTAACAGCCCCGCTCAAATCTCCGTCGTGGACTTTGGACTCTACCACTTTATAAAGAGCACTTCTGCCAGCCGGCCCGCAGCGCGCCGTGTCATCCGCGGACAGAGAATCACCCAAAACACCAACTGTGATATTTTCCTTGACCTTGGACGTTAGAGATCTGCCCCTGTCGACAGAGGAAGGGACCCTGAGACATGAGTACGCGAAAGTCTGTAATTCGAACCAGTCATGTGAACTATTTGACTGTACGCATCTCTCTATGACCTGTGACAGTCTTCCCGCGGCCAAATACCTCGCACCTTTTGGGATATGCTTTAAAACTCGGATCCCCCTTCTCATTAACGGAAGGTCCTCAAACAACGACTGCGAACTACTGGCAACACCATCCTGAACATTCGTCGATGACTGCTGCAAAACGACACCCCTATGCACCCGACTAATGTGAACACTCAGACCCCGAGGTACCACGAACTGCCTTGAGGAGCCGGGGCAATGCGGGCAAACCGCCCTAGAAACATTCATAACAAAAAAGGGGCTCCTAAAAATGGGAACCAGCTATTGAGTATACACAAGTCATTAACCAATCAAAAATCTACACCTAGAAAAATCCCATGCATTAGGTAGTCACTTAAAAATTATATTGTCGATACAAAATGTAAATTTTTCAAATTACCAGCAATTCCAGAAATAATATTTGTAAACAGTAGGTAATAAAACTATATAATGTCAATCATTAAAATCAACTAGGTACGTGCGTCGGATATAAAAAATGACAAAAATTGTAATAAACGTCATACACCCAATAATAGTAGGTACCTAAATGAAATGTATTAATCACAGATGTCAAAATTAACTACATATAATGAAGGCAAAAAAAAAACGCAGCTTCGCGGCAAGTATGACAAAATATAAATAAATTTCATGTCAATCATTAAAACCAACTAGGTACGAGTGCGTGCGTCAGATATTAAAAATGTCAAAAAGTATAATCAACGTCATACAATACAACGTCATATAATACAATAATAGTAACTAAATGGAATGTATTAATCACATATGTCAAAAGTAATTACATAAAATGAAGGCAAAGAAATCGCAGCTTCGCAGCACGTGTAACAAAATATAAATAAATCGGTATAATCACTAAAAAGGTACAAAGTCAAACTCACAAGCAATAAAAGCACGAAGTAAGCATTGGTTTATAGAAGAAGCTAGTAAGCTACCGCAGCAACAGCAACATCAAGCAAGTCCGATTTAAAAACACCCCATACTAGACACCACCGGTGAGCCCTCGCTAGTATTAGTCTAAGCAGCAGCGACGGACCACCAAACGGGCCGACATAATCCGGACCATCCACACAACGCGAGCCTGCACCTCACTCGCATCGGCGAAGAGTCACCGACGACAGCAATAGGCGTGGAATGGAACAACATCCGTCACTAGCGTCAAAGTTGGGTGACAGTGACAGCGCATGGGGGTCTCCCATTGGTTGCTTCGAATGACATCGTGACGCAATTATCTTTGTCTCTTTTCGGCTCTCAGCCGTTACATATCCAGACCACCAATATTGATGGCACAATTGAGCTTTGTACTCACAAATCCAGCATCCAAAATCACAAATTACGACGATTACACTGTGTACTTTATGTAAATATGCATCACAAGATGATCCACTCCTGATTACATTTTATTTTAAATAAATAGACGCCGACAATAACAACAAGATGTTTGCAACAACACGGCACGTTCCGTTTCCCTCAATTCGATCAGCTGTAAGTAAAATGTTAGGGCCAATATTCAAACATACAAACAATAACCATAACGCCCCTCCAGGAGCAATTACCATACAAACGTAGTTTGGTTTTAATTCACAGATGACATGCCGGATCTCAACGATATTTTACTAATATATTTACAGGATACAAATGAAGGTTTCCTCGTGCTTAAATCTGAGAGAAACAAAATAAAAAGTAAGCCTTTTAATGTATTTTGTTTTCTGGTGTGTACAATAAAGTGTTCTAATCTAATGTGAATTATAGTCTCATGAGACTTTTCATAGAAACTATTCTCAAAAATCTCTTTTTGACTTTGACTTGTATCCTCTAAACGTATTGGCAAAGTTTTATTGCGATCGCCTGTCGTTTGTAAATAAAAACTAAACTACGTTTATATTCTTTTTGTGGCTCTAACCCGTGCTGAGGACAATTTTATTTTAAAAAACCTATTTAAAGGCTAAAAATTCCACCCATGCCGGGACTCGAACCCGAAGCCAGAGGTATTGTTGTTTAGGATACGGAGTAGGGTCCTCGAGTCATTATGGCATTTAAATAATTCTCAAGCAGGCCTATTGTGATTTATGAATTTGTTATCCATGACGTGGGTCGGGATATCTGGAGGGTTAAGTTTTATAACTCCCTTTATTAATGTCCCTTTAGCAAATGCATAAATGCCTGATTGTAAAAGGGTTAAATAGGGCGACTTTGTGCCATTTACCTCGCATTTTCGGTCTGTTTCTATTTACGTTCAATAAAATCACTGTGATCATAATCCTATCACTATAATTTGATCTTACCTGATTCGCACCAAATAACAAATAAATTGTACTTTTAAAATTACTAATATTATTGTTCACCATAATATGTAATTGGTTAATTTTCATATAATAGCAATAAAATCTTCCACACAACACAGTTACTTATCCTGGTCCCAAACTAGGATACCCTGTGCTATGGTGACCAAGCAAAGGCACCACAAACATGGAAATACCTACCCCAGATTGAGGCCATTTGCACAATTGTCGGCGTAATAATAATAACGCGTAATGCGGCGTAATGTATCTATGTATATCGGTATGGACTTAAATTTCATTTATTTGAGTAAAATAGGTACTGTAACATTCAAATAGCGCAATATTTCATCTCATAAATTATGACTTAAACACTCTATAACAATAAAAACCAAAGGAAAAATAAACATTATCAAAATGTCAGCCTATTAAAATCAAAATCATTCGCAAAAAGCTTCGTCAAATACAAAAATGTGAAATGAAAACAACAGAAAACACAAAATCATTACGAGAATAAGCCGCCCCGGGACACATCCGACCCAAAGGTTATCCGTATTGTATAGTATTGTATAGCATTGTATAATATTGTATAATAATAATATGATTTTATTTCAGAATACACAGTTCCAGATTATAAATAAATAACTTAGAATACAATACAGAAATACAATAAAATAAACGAAATAAGCACAAGTCATTTTCGATTATTGTCGCGCTGAACGGAATGCCAATGTTGGTACAGTGAACTGCCCACATCCTCACACAGACACGACAGAATCTCATTTTTGGAGGCCCTTAGTCGGCTCCAAAATGAGGCAACTCTGTTACGAAGAATGGCAAAGAAATAGTATACGGAAGGCGTCATTATATTGCACTCTCAGAGTACTGTACGCGCTTCTCGTGTAATTAAACCACAGCTGTACTATAGTATAGTATTGTACTAACTACTGATGAGTGCCGTCGTAAGAAGAAAACCCTGGCTGCAGCATCAATTTATTTCTATCAATTTGTGTATTGTCATAATAACTGAACAAGCACGCAAAATTTGAAAATTTGTAAGATTACCGGAAGTTCTTAAAATTTGACTTTCAATTCTGTCTTCAGGGTGACTTTGAATTTGTTGACCGTATTTTAAAAGAATGTTCTTTTCATTGTGAAAAATAGTATTATTAATGATTTCTCAGAAATAGTATTAGATGTTTGTAAATATTCGTGATTTCCGACCTTTAGCTCCAAACTGTGAATTCCAATTTGAAATTGTAGGAAGTACTGAAACGTCGCAAAAGGTTTTTTAATGTGTTAAATTCTTAAGTCTGACGACCGATATGCGTAAACAATTAAAAACATAACAATTGTGTTGGCCGGCGCGACCACATTATGAGCATTATTAAGATGCTCAAAACATAGTGTTGTTTGGTATTTTGTTACTTTTCGTCCTGATATTGTTTGTTTCTGCCCAAGTGAAGTAAAATTTCAATAAAAAAAATTCTCGGACGCGAAAATTTTTACAAGTTGCACCATATTCTATGTTTCTAAATCATGGTTAGAATTCGGTGAACGAATTCAAAGTCACCCTGTAGTGTGAGTGAAGGGGCCACTCGAGGCTGTATAAATCATTTCATAACGTAGATGCAAAGGCCAAAGTTTAAAATTACAGGAAGTGGTTGAAATTTGGCTTGCAAAATTTCGATCTAGATGGAATAAATTGCATGAACGTTTCCTCTCCAAAGGATTATAGAGGACAAAGCGACACACTCAATATCGATCGATACACGAACGAAAAGAATGAAACGCAAAATAATTAAATTAAAACGGTCCAGTGATCGTACTGTCAAAATAAATGATAAATAACTCTGGTTGCCTGGGGCCTGATACCAACAGTTGTTATTGGTGGCTAACCAAATTTGTGGTAAAAAATGTACTGCATATTTCTTGTGTAGGGGAAAGCTTTGACTTGCATTTTTTGAGTTTCACGACTCCATTGTCTTATGTATAATTGTACGTGGTGGAAAATCATTCAACGAGGTTTCGAACGTAAGCCGTATGGGCCCACCCAGGATGGCAAAAATCGCTACTGACTGTGTTAAGAGCAACGGAGATGGCGGGACGACCGACCTCACAACCTTTCTAATGGACTGGCAGGAGTGGAGAGCAAAAGGGGAGGCCTTTGCCCAACAGTAAAACATAATCGGGGCTACATAAAGAAACTGATTGCGAAATAAACACGAACAGAGTAGGCATATAATATTGCATTTATCGAAGATAACTTCTCGATAAAAAAACTGCATAGTGACGTTTTTTATAACGATACACATGCACATTTAAATGGACACTCGGAGCACTCGCTTTCCGCCGACTCGTTCGCCAATTAATTCGATTCTCAAACAAAACGATTTCATTCGAATTACTCCTTTGATTCGATTTCGCTGCGCGCCCGCTAACAAGTGGAGTTTTTTGGTTTTTAATTAATAATAGGCACAAAGCCTTCAGGGTTGTGGAACGATTTTGTGTTGTGTGTACATTTTATTGAGCGTCGCTAACTGCGTTGTCGGACAATTCAATTACCAACTGTGACGTTTTAAAACGATAAAAAATAATTTAATTTATGACAACTACCTTATGTGAAGTGCAGTGGATTTTATGACTGATTCGATGTTAGTCATTAAAAGCTTTGTAAATCAATTTCTGTCTACGTTTACTTACCATCAATGAAATTCGGTCATGACGATGAGCCATCTAACACCTGCACTCAGGAGGACCCAATTTTTGCAAATGATAACGCAGTCAGCATCGCAAAGTTCTGGGCCGCAACTGTTTAATAAAGACTTAGGCAAAAGTTAAGTGTAACACATCTGTCTTATTGGCAATAAATGGTTATTCACTCATTCATTCAAAATTTGTTTTGCCATCGACACACTAAGAAGAAGAAGAATGAAATTCGGTAATAGGCATAGGCAAGGGCACCTTGCAATGCGCTTTATAGAACAGTTAATATGAGAAAAGGACTGAAGAACTATTTCCATCTCGTTCACGCAATATAGACGGCATTATTGTTTTAGCGAAAGGCAATTAGTAGTCTGTAAGTTATACATACTCACAAACTTAGCAGTGCAGTGGACAGCTCAGGAACTAATTCATGATTGAAAGAGCTATTAAGTGAAGTTCTAAGGCCTCGTTTAAATCGATAAGTAACTATATCTGTGCGATCCTCTTATCGAATATTCTTATCTTATCTTATTCTCTGATTAAGGGCGTCTCATTTAACCAGACAGTTAAGTTGATCCAAATGCGTTTGACATTTCCATTGTAAGCTTGGTAAGCTGACCTGAGTAGTTATGGGCGGGTAGCTAAAAAATTAAAAGAAGTGTGAATTATTTTGCTGGATTAAGAATAGCGTCACTCCATTTCTTCCCGTGGATATCGTAGAAGGCGACTAAGGAAATAAGTACCAGGAGACGGGCCGCAGCGTCTTCCTGAGATTTCAACCGCATACTGCGATCGTCGGGAAGGGACCCGTGCCCCTCGGTGGGGACATAATGGGTTGATGATGACTGCGATCGTCAACCCACCTAACAAGCGTGGCGATTGTGGCAAAACCCCTAATGGTTATGAAAACCACGAGGGAGGCCTGTGTCCTGCAGTGTGCGTGGACTGCATGAACTAAGAATCGAGCGTGCATTGAACAAATTGACAGTAAACCCATTTACATTTTTGTGACTATACGGTGAATAACTGATTGAAATTAGTCGAATGAAGTCGGGATTTTTTAACGTATAAGTACTCAACATACGAATACATTTTCGAACCATAATCTCGCTAGCCAAGCTCTAGATCTGACACATATTAGCCATAGATTTATGTAATTGTAAAAGAACGGAAATTCTTATCACGACAATAAATTTATTTGAAATTACGATTGCTCGACACCATTGATAACCTGGCCATACAATTATGCAAAGTCGCTCATAGCATAACTTATTAGAGTGCACTGTTGACTGTACCATTAGGAAAGCTGCAGAAAGTACCTATATCAGATGCTGTCTAGCTTGTGAATTCTCGTAGGAAAAAAATATTCAAATTACACGCACTCAATTCCAGAGCGATTCCATTCGTACGCCGTTGAAAACGAATACAGCCCCAGGTATGTAAAATCTGAACTCCAGTCGCTGACGCTATTACCAATAACAGTGAAAGAGCAAGACAGCGATAGAATTGTTCGCCTGCAGCTCTCAATCAGCGGCTACAAACCTAATCCAATGTATCCCCGTCGACGAAACAGCCATAAGCATATTTCCAATCAAACCGCACAGAGGGACACCGATATATTCCTCCATTCTTAATAAAATGTGTTGGTAAATTCTCCTCCCTCTCACGCCGGCAACCCTAACACCTTCCAGCGCTCCGGGGGAGATTCTACTTTAAACGCGAGCGACATTCGATTGGATTTCACTTATTTGCAGTCGAGTCAATAAGGTCGTTTGTGGTGTGGCAGCGTGAATTGAATCGTGCCGTCTAGTAGGATTCGTACATTGCCGTATAAATAACTTTGGACAATAAACGTGAGCCAAATCAAGGAGTATTGTTGACGCGGCTCCTTTAGCCACGATAAATGTGTGGCAGCCCTGATTTCTTTATTTTTTATTTTATTTGATATCTCAATAAAACAGCGGGGTGTAGATGGTAGAAGAACTTACTAGACTGTAGAAGACGCCTAGGTCCCTAGGCGGTTCTCCGGCGGAATTTCTAGTGTTTTGGGATTTTTATGTTGTGTTAAAAAAGAGAACGTTAATGAAACATAACATAAACCCGCATGTACCATGGAGGGGTAGCTAGAGACCAGGGACTGCCACTTGCCACGATCCTGACAGATTTCTTTCACGCCGATTTCGGGTACTTTTTATCTTGTCCTTTGATAATACATCCCCTATTTGATTGAAATATGTCCGCCAGGGAAGTCTTTTACAGGCGCTTCCATCCACATTAGCTCGATATTATATTTCTTTTGTCAATATTTCTTCCTTCATCCTCTCCATAGTATTTAAGGGACCCTATTACTAAGACTTCACTGTCCGTCTGTCTGTCTGTCTGTCTGTCTGTCTGTCTATCTGTCTATCTGTCACCAGGCTATATCTCATGAATCGTGATAGCTAGGCAGTTGAAATTTTCACGGGTGATGTATTTCTGTTGCCGCTATAACAACAAATACTAAAAACAGAATAAAATAAATATTTAAGAGGGACTCCCATACAGCAAACGTTGTCCAAAGACAGCGCTCGCCATCTACCGGCCATCTATGTAACCTTATATGCTGCATTGTACTGATTGCTAAGAATTGTGATTGATTGAAAATCTTTTATTGTACAATAAAAAACAGTTGTACATAAGCGAGCTTAATACTAATAAGTATTTTCTTCCAGCTAACCTTTGGTGATGGGGATAATGAAATTAATTTATTTATCGCCATAGATACCTAGATAAACCATAATACATAAGAAACAAAATAAAACAAAAACCCCCTTTCTCGTTCACTAACAATCTGTTACTCTACTGTTAACAACTGTTACTTGGCCCATGTGCACACAAAAAAAACCAACTGACTGCTGTTAACTGTACGAAAACCGGGGATAAGCCTCAAGGACATAAGCTGCAAACCTACAGCCTGCATAGCTAATAAAAAACATTTATTGTCTTGATGTACTATATGACATTTATTCCACCTTTTGTCAAATAAACACAAGTTTATAGGAGCATTCCGTTTTGGTGCTTAGTTACTCCCTCAGTTTGTCATTATTCGCGGCGTATTCGGGCAAGTGTACCCACGCCATATTATACCGCTTAGAATGTTGCGCGGGCAGCTTTTAAATATTTCCCGCACTTGATTTATTGTCTGCCTTATAAAAGCTTCCAGCGAGGCCTTCCCGCAAGGTAGGAACTAGGAAGTCATGAAAGGTCCATACACTTTTCCTCCAAAGCCGGCACAAAGCGACTTGCGTTTCATATTTGGACATAAATAAGTGAATATTATGCGGTGGCAGAAGAAAATCCTAGGCCCGTAATTCAAAAAGGAAACAATTACACAGGACATAAGTTAATTGTCATAAACGAGTAAATAGGCGAGCTTTCTCATATTTGTAACTGTAGCATAAGCAGCCCTTAGACGTCCCACTGTAGGGCACAGGCCTTCTCTCAGGGAGGGGCTTAATCACCACGCGTGCCCACCGCGGATTGGCACACAAAATGTACTGAAACTAGAGCACGTGCGTTACGATTTTTCAATTCATTTCTCGGCACCCGCACGAGATTGCGGTAAGTGCCCGCAAGTACCTTCTCACCCCAACGGTTTTTTCTAATTACATAGCACAATACAGGTGATACGGTACATTAAACTCGCCAAACTGTTACACTTGATTTTGAGAGGAGATCACTCGTTTTGCATTCGTATTTACCTACCTCTTATTTTTTTTTTCAGAGAGATGACCTCATCCAAGTGGCAGGAAGACGCTGGATGCAGGCCGCTTCCAACCGGTCTTTTTGGAAATCCATGGAGGAGGCCTATGTCCAGCAGTGGACTTCTTGTGGCTGAATGATGATGATGATGATGATGATTTTTTTTTCTAGCCAATTGGCGGCTGTATAGGGTACAGACCTACTCTCAGAGAGAGAGAGTTGGGCTCAATTACCACGCGTGCCCACCGCGGATTGACAATTTCAAGCGCTGTGGTTTGTGAACACCTTAGACACTCAGGTTTCTTCACGATGTTCTCCTTCACAGTTAGATAATGGTATTACTACTGCGTGTTCACAAATGTACGTAACTTAGAAAACAAATTCATTGGTACATACCGGAATTCGAACCCACGACCTCCCGAATGAGAGGCCGGCGTTCTCCCGCTGCGTTACAACCGCTTTTTTTACCTCTGTTCTACCGTTTATAAACGCAATATAGCAGAGCAAACACAGAGGTGACTTTTCATCCCTTTTGAGATGTGACGGTCCAAGGGGTGAGGTCGCTCGGGGGGTGATTTTTGGCAAATTTCTTGCTTTAATAAAAATCGCAAACGCCTTGTTACGAGGGAGTTTTAGTTTTCGCTCCAATCCATTGGTTTCGTAGCAGTAAAATCCTCACGCATCGCCACACTGTCGATTACTAGTCAACA
Organism: Yponomeuta malinellus; assembly: GCA_947308005.1. Taxonomy (NCBI): domain Eukaryota; kingdom Metazoa; phylum Arthropoda; class Insecta; order Lepidoptera; family Yponomeutidae; genus Yponomeuta; species Yponomeuta malinellus. The sequence goes on from OX370998.1 coordinate 2,914,752, forward strand.
GCACGTCGACCTTTACGGTTTAGTTCCAAAATCGCCCGTAATGTGACTTAGTACGTAGCACTATGACGCGAGTGGCGCGTCTTAACGTCAAAAGTCGCGACTTTCCAGTACATTAATTGTCAACTCTTACATTTTAGCGCCAGAAAACGCGTGACTCGAGCCATCGTAGGTACCACAGAACATAGGAATCGATTGTACCACGTTTCGTAATCATGTTTCACGTTTTCATGCTAGATTTAATCTTCTTCTTGCACTACCCGTCGCCAGTCTCTTCAAAACCAAAGGTTTGCTGGAAGAGAATGCTTCTTGCATTAAGCACGCCCTTGTACACTTACAATGTAATTAGTGCAATAAAGAATTAAAATAAAATAAATAGAATTTGTGGGTTCGGTTCTCACACGGGGCCGCCGTATATTTGTACAAATGGACTCAGTCTGGGTGTATTGGAAATACAAATGTTTGTGATGTCCTCGCCCGGTTACCATAGCACCGGGTATCCTTGTTTGTAACCGGGACAAGTGATTGTGTTGTTTGAAAGTTATTAGGCAGTTAGTTATAATCAAAACCATGCCAACAATCCCGCTGACTAACAGTATCTTTATCAGTCTGTCAAACTCAAATTTATCACATTAATTCCGACGTTATTACGCGGACGGACGCAACAAAACAACACCGTGGGACAGATATAATGAGCAGGACGCCGCCGCGTGAGTGACATCCTCATTTTGACAACACTCAGTAGGCCCGAGGCGAGGCGAAGACGATAGTCCGGGATACTGCATATAGGGAAGAGCGGGTGATCGTGCTCTTTCACTATAGAGAGAAATTTCCCGCTAGGCAGATCGTATGCCTGGTGGGGATCGGCGGTCCGGACGCTATACTTTGCTTGCGCGATGCAGGAATGTCAGAGTATGTGCGCGCGCAGAGTTGACATGTGGTGCCACACAGCACATACGAACTTCCAGTGAAAAGTTACATTTCGGGCCCGAGTGAGACTGATTTGCACTGGCGCTTCTCGCATACGTGCCAGCGCCCTACCCACTAACTGTTAGTTTCTGAATTTCACTAATAAGAAACTAACGACATTTGTAAAGGATCATGACACACTGCATCGCATTATTATGAAAAAAAAGTATGGTTGTGACTAGTGATAGCTTGTTATTTTGTTCATTTTCATTCACTTTTTGTAATTTTTCCCATTGCTTAATTCCTGCTTACCCATAACCTATAGATTTAATTTAAAATATTTTGTTTTTTTTTCGTCACCATGGATTATTATTTATCGTAGCAATTAAAATTAACGAAATTTTGTTATTGTGTAAAACATAAGTATCAAGCCATATAAACGATTGTTACTTTGCATAGATGTATTTGATTGTTTGATATTTATAAGTTACACTGGCAGGGAGAAGCGGGATGTGACTTAGAATTCCACAAACTTTAATTTAGTCAAATTAGCAAAGAATTAAAAAAACTGCTCCAACATGTCCATCATAAACTCATCGCGACTGCGCAAACTGTTGTTTAATTTTTTATAGCCTATAACGTCCCACTGCAAGGCAAAGGCCATTTATCAGTAACAGAGTATGGGCTTAATTACCACGCGTGCCCACCGCGGATTGGCAATTTCAAGCCCTGAGGTACGTGAACACCTCAGACAGTCAGGTTTCCTCACGATGATTTCCGTCCCTATTAGCGAATGGTATTGCTTCACACGCGTACTTGACTTAGAAATCAAAATTATTGGTACGTGCCGGGATTCGATCCACCCTCCCGAATATAAAGCCCGTGTTCTACCGCTACGCTACCACTGCTTTGTTTAAGTTATCTTCAGAAAATTATAGTTCTGTCATAAAAACTAAGACATAATGACAACTGTATTGAGTGGGCTCCCAGCCTATGGAGTACCTACCTAATCTGTCACATGTCAGAAGCGATAAACACGCGATAATGAAGATGTTTCCGTCCTTGTCCAACTCATACACAACTTTTTCCATCTTGTTCTCACATAGGTGCGCCCTGTATTCATCTACGTAGTTATTTTCATTAATTTCCGAGTATAAGATTCCGTATTCGGCCCCCGTTTGAAGTCAAATTATTGCTTCTTTTTTGTTACATAATTAGCGTGTTAATTAGACGAGAACGTACCTAATTGTTGGCTTCTGTAATCAGGGGTTTGATACTGTAATGAATAGAGTGATTTTTAATTAAAGATATTTCTAGCGTCACGTTATTTTGGTCAGGGATTATTTCCAGTCGAAATAATAAGGAAATATTCAACGACTAGAGTTATTGACTGCGGTGGTAGCCTAGTGGGTAGAACATTGGACTCGGAAGCGGGAGACCCAGGTTCGATTCCCAGTGCGGGCATGTACCTATGACTTTGTTTTCTAAGTTATGTACATTTTTGAAGTTATATGTAGCAATACCATTCGCTAACGGTGAAGGAAAACATCGTGAGGAAACCTGAGGGTCTGAGCTATTCATATACCTCAGCGCTTGAAAACGCCAATCCTCGGTGGCCAAGCGTGGTGATTAAGCCCATACTCTCTTCCTGAGAGAAGGCCTGTGCCCTACAGTGGGACGTATATAGGCTGCTTATGCCACGACTAGAAGCATCTAAAATGTTCAACGACTTGTGTTCTAACAATACAGGGTTATTTTTAAATAATACAATTCCTAAGACATCTTTATTAGAGTTTGTGTTTGGCAAAAACTTTTGGTCAACATGTTTTTTCTCAAATTTCCGTTTACTTTTTGACAAAACTAAATGGACTGCTCAGTGGGTTGCGGTTCATTAAACTGCAATATTTATACGACTTACATTAGTTTATGATGACTATTCGTGAACCGTAGTACATAGTTAGACAGTAGAAATTTTCACAAATGATGATTGTTTTTCTGTTGCCGCCATGATGAAAAATACTAAAAATAGCATAAAATAAATATTTAAGGGGGGTTCCCATACAAAAAACGTAGTTTTTTGCTCGATATTAATAACGACAACAAGCAGACGCTTGAAATATTCAAATGTTGTATAGTTAATGGTACGCAACCCGTCGTGCGCGAGTCCGACTCGCACTTGGCCGGTTTTTAATTTAACAAATTATCAATCACATGCCAAATAGACTTAACAATGTAGATCTAGAATGTCAGCCCAAAGCATACACACACGTAAGATTAATAAATGCGCATGTCGACCGCCATTTTCGAAATATTTTGTAATGTCTTAACTCCAAAGCGGATGCAATCAGTAGCAGAGGGACATAAAGATGTCATCCAGCCCTATAACTGCATTGAAAGTGTATTAAGAACCCTCCTTACGGCTGGTAATTAATCACTGCTGCACTTAAGGGTTACATCACGAAGCTACGAAAGTAAATGAAAATGGAGCGAGAAGCTTTAGTTTATTTTAATCACGAAAACACAAATGTAAAAACTCAGAGCTCGTTTCTCTAAAGCGGGAGACCCAGGTTCGATTGCCAGTGCGGGCGTGTATCTATGACTTTGTCTATTTTCAAAGTTACGTACATCTGCGAATTTGTAGTAGCAATACCACACGCTACGCTCCAATTATTCTACAGACATACAGAGATTGCTGACAATCTCAACCTCACTAAATAAGTAAACTGTCACTTCATATTTCTTAATGAAGGACTAAAAAAACTGTGCTTATAAACTTACTTCATGCCATTCTATATGTAGAAACCTGCGACTAAAAAGTATTTTATTAGATTACTAGCTTCTGCCGGCAACTTCGTCCTCATAGAATGAGTAATTTCCGGGATTAAAAGTAACCTATGTCCTTTTTCGGGACTCAAACTAGGTATCTCCATACCAAATTTCATCTAAATCCGTTCAGCCGTTATTACGTGATTGAGTTACAAACATCCAAACATCGACACAAACTGTCACATTTATAATATTACTAGCTGTCCCGGCAAACTTCGTACCGCCACAGAATCCGTTTATACGATTCTTCCACAACGCCATCTATTTTAAAAAATCAGCGTTTTCGCTCGCACAACGCCATCTCTTAAAATAAATATTATCCCACGCAAACGCAATATCGGGATATCAAGTATGCTTTGTCTCAATTCAGGTCTTTGTCTATCTGTATGCCAAGTTTCATTTCAATCCGTTCACCCGTTATTGCGTGATTGAGTAACAAACATCCAAACCTAACATCCAAACATCTTCACAAACTTTCATACTTATTATATCAGTAGGAAATACGATAGTATGATAAATAGTCGGATAATCGAATAATACTCATTATTGCACACCATACATTATAAAAGTAGGTACATGAAAAATCTTAACCACATTAGTTACATAGTATACAACTGGCGGTTTTATCGCTAAAAGCGATCTCTTTCTCACAACCTTAGGATAGATAGGACTGAAAACTTAAGAGAGTAAGTAGGTGTATGTAAATTGTATTAGTGGAATTTTCAAATCAAAAAATCTGAATTACCTTGCCTAATTTCTTGAGGCCTTGGTAAATGGAAAATTGCCTTGTTCATTCGTTAGTTCCTCCATCATAGATTCGAGTTCACCGCAATATCTATTCTTAATCACAGTACTTTAAAGGGGTGCCTCAATCCATACTTACTTATACAAACGTAGTTTCATTTATATTTATTCAGAAACAATCAACACTGTATTTGAAATATAACTTATTATAAGTTATTTAACTAAGACCAGATTTTTCAATAGTCTGATAAAACTTAACTGGAGAATAAAACTTATGTTGTCACTGTCTTGTCGTATGATTTAGACAGTGATAGCATGAAATTTATTCTCCAGTTAAGTTGTATCTGTCTATTGAAAAACTGGCCCTAAGATTATATAATTATGTATTACAATATTTATATGGAAAATTGCATACTCTTACTAATTGTTCTTGATTGATTGATTGAAAAAATCTTTAATGCACTAAAAAACTAATTTTGTACAAAGGCGAGCTTAAAACTAGGTAGTATATTCTTCCAGCTAACCTACGTTCTTCTTGAATATCAAAATATTTTACACTAGCAGCGCCTGCGACTGCGTTCGCGTGGTAAACGGATTAGCGATGTAACCACTGAAAGTCCGTTCTAAAACTGGTAAAAGAGTGGTTTCTTCCCCCCATCTTGGAAAGAGTATTTTTGCTCTTCGATATCTGAGTGCAAAAGCCGTTTTTATCCGCTAGAGAATAAAGTAAATTGAATTTAGAACATCGTGTGCACTAAGCCTGTAAATTCAAAACATCATTAAACCTATTTACTTCTACCTCCATGGTGCCGAATTTATCATACAACTTTTTTTAATTTGTTAAAAAGTCAGAGTCGGAATCTCCTTTGTGTTTTTTTTGCATTGAGTCATTTCCTCGCTGAGGTGGGATGAAAAGTTACGTGTTGCACTCGAGTGCGAAGATTTTTCACCTCGTCCTCTTTTGATTCCCTCGCTGAGGATTCTAATTTTTGAATCCTTCGCTGGCTCGGTCGTCAAAATTGAGCACGCGCGGTTAAAAAGCAACTTTGCACTCTTGTATAACAAATAACTATTGTAATCGGATAAGTGCTTTTGGAGATTACCCCTACATACGATACCTACAAACTTACAAACATATAAGCTTATTTTTCCCCTTTAATTAGTGTAGAATTATTAGTATAGAAGTTTGGATATAGATAAGTATAAAAAGTTAACAATAATTTAACATGCCATCAATGCGCAATTAACAAAATAGTTTCGCCAAATAAATAAATTAAAATAAAATTAGTATGTACATAATTCACAAAATAAATATGTGTAATGCAGGATTAATAACGTGATTGACATATAAACCGGATTAAGATTAGCGTTACTCCATTTCCTTCCGTGGATGTCGTAGGCGACTAAGGAAATCAATTACCAGGAGACGGGCAGCAGCGTCTTCCTGAGATTCCAACCGTATACTGCGATCGCCAACCCACCTGCCAATGCCAAGCGTGTTGATTAGGGCGAAACCCTTCATGGGCATGAAAACCACGAAGGAGGCCTATGTCCTGCAGTGGGCGTCAAATGGCTGATGATGATGACATATGAACAAATTATAAATATTAACTTTTTTAGGGTTCTGTACCGAAAGGGTAAGGGACCCTATTACTAATACTACACTGTCCGTGTGTCTGTCTGTCACCAGGCTGTATCGCATGAACCGTGATAGTTAGACAGTCGAAATTTCCACAGATGATGTATTTCTGTTGCTGCTGTGACAACAAGTACTAAAAACAAAATAAAATAAATATTTAAGTGAAGCTCCCATACAACGAACGTGATCTTTTTGCCGTTTTTTACTCGATATTAATAACAGCAACATGTAGACGCCTGAAATATTCAAATGTTGTATAGATAATGGTAAGGAACCCTTCTAGCGCAAGTCCGACTCGCACTTGGCCGTCTTGTATTTCATAGACATGTTTTTTTCAAAGCTTAATTGGAGCTTGTATTGTTTAACGTAAGCCTAGGATTTCAGCTCATTAGAACGAAGGCATTAGCATTATCCAAGTAACTTGATATATTGTAGCCTAACTCACAGACGAAATATTGTCGAATATTTCGTCTGTGAGTTATTTTCCTAATTAGATCAAGTTGTGCTCTCCCAAATTCTTTTGAAGTTGATTCGTCAACAACAAACCATTAATTTTTTGGATTTTGGCGAGACTGTATACTCTTCTTAAACATGTTAAAAGAATATTCGTAGCGATCACTGCCACAAAGGCGTTTCGCTATGAAATTTCAATCTAGAGAGCATTTCGTTGGCCTCGACAATTTCATCTTGGCTGTCTGCAGTTATGAGAATATTTCGACGTACAGACCTCACGTCACGCTCGTCAGCTACCGAAGAGCAGTTCTTATTGTGGACGGCATAAGAGCTAGTTTCAGTCAAATAGTTGTAGCCGGATGTGAGGTCCACGAAAAAGTGGTAAAGTCAGACCGACTTAAAGATACAATTGCAATGGGGAGGTATCAATCTGACAATGTCACTTTCTACGTTGACTAATTAATAGCGTAGTGACTAAAATCAACTAAGACAATGAAGATGGTATAAGGTCGACTTGAAAGACCCTTTCGTTTTAGAATTCCGTTCTCCCAATAAATATTTTATTTACAAAATCGATATCGTTATCGTTTATCATATTATTTAGAGTAATTGATAAGGGTTGATAATGATATCCTTGATATTTTACCATTAAAAATATACCAAAAAATATAAAATATAGACCATTTTATTATGTAAGAGACATAAATTTATGCTATCAATTCGGGCAGTATATTTTTTATTTCGACCTTATTTTATATTTTTTTCTTAAAGCAGAAGTAATTTCTAGAGACTAATTTCATTTTTTCAGCGATTTGTTAAGTTTATTATTATAAATTATTTATTTAAAATATTTGAAAGCATGACGTCATATTTTTCGAGTGCACACGCCGAAACGTCGCGCAAACTGTCACACTTTGTTTCTATGATTTGCTGTCACAGACGTTTTTTTCAAAGACAAGGAAATGATATGCATATGACAGTTATGACAGCAAGTCTTTTTTTTAAGTAACGTAGTGTTGCCATATGTTATGTTTATTTTAAAATGTGACGTCATCAGAAGGTCAAATGAAGGTTATTGTTTTTTGGCAAAAATAACGCTCATCTTCCTTAATATTTATCTTAAACATAGAAAATATGGTTACTTAGATGTTAATCTCGAAATGGTTTTTGATTCAGCCCTCAAGAAAAAAAATAGTCTTTGCGAATTAATAATGTTTTAATTCATTAGAAACAATGTGTTTGCGCCAACCAAAAAGTCTGTAACCTCCTTACTAGCGCAAATACACATAAACGAAAAACTAATTTCAATTGTGTTTCAAATAAAAAAATATGTCATTAAATGTTTGAATTACCTTCATGTTTCGTTTCACTCTATGAATTTGCCATTTATTTTTATGTAAGTAGGAAATAAATATTGTCAGTTTCAATTTAGCGATTTTGTCTTTTCGACATTTTTTATTTAAAGTGTCAATTTAAAACTCCCAGCTTTCTAAAAGCTGCCGGTTTCTCAGAAGAAAGCACCATCTACCACATCACTGTGGTGACGTAGACGTTGTGATATCACTGAGGAATTTAATTATACTTCGATTTGGATCGCAAAGACTCGATGTAAGTAAAAAGTTCTTGCCAGGTAAGCGGCGATTTAGGTTTTTTTTATATATTAGGGGTTAAAGTATGAAATTGCCGTTTTATTGCAATAGGTTCTTTGAATTGACATAGAATCTTCATGGTTTGAGGTTTTCGAATGAAACTTTTTTCAAATGGTTTCTATGATATTCTTTTTTTTTAAAATGTGAAACATTTGAATATCGACTTTCAATTGTTTTTGTTATTCAATTTAGACAAGAAAGATGGATACTGCGAAAATTCGAGTGATTATGAGGCACCCATTTTTCGTATTTTTTTATTTTATTGATTTGACGCAAGTGAGTCAATATTGTGGGTAAGGTAACGTTAAACCATGCCGCTAATTCCTGGGTAGTTTGACTAGGGTCGGCTTCCACTATCTCTCTTAATTCATCGTTATTCACCTGTGTGGGCGGTCTTCATCGTGGCTCGTTCTTTAAGTCGAAATTTCCATCACGAAAGCGTTTAAACCAAAATCGCACGGTGCGTTCATTAGTAGACCCCTCTTCAAACGCAGCATTGATATTGCGGGCTGTTTCTGCCGCGTTAGTTCCGCGTCGGAACTCGTATTCAAAAATCACTCGAATTTTCGCAGTATCCATCTTTCTTGTCTAAATTGAATAACAAAAACAATTGAAAGTCGATATTCAAATGTTTCACATTTTTTAAAAAAAGAACATCATAGAAACCATTTGAAAAAAGATTCATTCGAAAACCTCAAACCATGAAGATTCTATGTCAATTCAAAGAACCTGTTGCAATAAAACGGCAATTTCATACTCCCCTATTATATAAATAATACTGGCATTTCCGCTATAAGGTTCGGACAGAATACTCTGAAGCATTCGCACATCCATCAAAATTCAGTTGTATGTACGCGCGACACTACAGTTGTTCTATCACCTTCGTTCCGGGCACGAATCATTAATAAATAAAATAAGATTTAATCTTCCTCAGCATCAAAGACTGAGCAATTTGTGCTATTTATGTTTTTCATAAGAAAGCCAAACTTATTCAGAGGCATGTGTCCAGAACGGAGCCAGAACGCTGAGACCAAATCTAAGTTTAAAATTAAAAGTAACCACATTTTGTCAATCTACTTAGACCACATTGAAAACTTACTATCTGACATTTATGTAAGGCACATATTTGTTTGCTTTAGGGGTGGAAGTTCCTTTCATTTTATTCTCCAACTTTGTGATACCTTATCCATAAAAGAATCGTCTAAATCCGATCTCATTTCGTGAGCTACGGTAAAAAAAAGAGTGTTAAGAAGCGTAATTTTGTCGGAATATGGAATTTGACAGTTAGACGATTTGGATCATTCAGGATTTGGTGCGTGTAATGTAGGAGAAGTTTTCAGGGTTCACGTCTGTTTCTTTATTCTACCAAAACTTTAACGAGCGATTTTATATAAGTGAGATGCTGATAGAACCTCATGGAAAATAATATAGTAAGTAAACATCCTAATTGACATAGAGTACGTAAAATGGCAGTAGCGTTTTCTGTTTTTATAAACAGTTTTATTCTAACAAAGGAGCTACAAACATATTAGTTTTTCCTTTCGTTTTTTGCATTTCTTTAGACTTGCGCGTATTGTGACAGGACCCTAATGGAATCGTCGGTTTTCCCCCTAATGGCCGGTTTCACATTGGGTGATAATTGTAACTGCACGGCACGACATCTCTGTATTCAAACAGCGTCCACACAATGTCCGCACAAAATATGGACGGATATATAAAATATTTATTTGCATCTGACATTTTGATAATAATTTTAAAATGCACAAGCAAAACAATGCAAAATGTTACAGCAAGTAGACAGACAAAAACAACAAAGGAGAACAATCTGCGGGCGTGGCAAGTGCAAAGATATTACATTTAATATGATTTGAGAAAAGATCACGTCGCTTATTTTTAAAATTAAGAGAAAAGAAAATAATCTTGACGATGCAAATAATGTTCTCTCTCGTGTATTAGATTGGTTCACGGCAAACAATCTGCTTTTAAAGGCAAAATGTTTTACGTACCAAACGTAAGATTAGTTGAAAACAACATCGTATTCGGAAAAGAAAAACTAGAATTTGTAGAAGATACCGTTTTTCTAGGCATCACAATCGATTCAAAATTACAATGGGGTCCTCAGGCTTAGCTCTGCAGCATATGCAGTCAACAGAATCAAAAAGCTCACTGACTTTGCCACTGATAGGCTTGTCTATTTTGGTTAGTTCTTATCTTATCTTATCTTATTATGTCCTACGGTATACTACTGTGGAGTCGGTCCGATTTATATACAAGCTGCGTAGTCGGGACTCGTTAAGGGATTTCTTTAAAGAAACTTATATCTTAACAGTTCTTAGTGAATACACTTATGAAAATATAATGTATGTTAGACAAAATATCAGCGATTTCGAAAATGTTCCATCCTAATATTGATACTAAGAATAGACATAAATTGTCATTTCTACGTTTTAGACTTGCAAAAGTTAATACATCCTAGTAAGGATATTACATACATAATAGTAAGTAAATCCTTTATGGGGCACTGTATACGGTTCTACAATAAAATTCCTCGAGACATATTAGAGTTTAAAAATGAGTTAAGCATACTCTGTGCAAAAAAGCCTAGTATAACATTAAGGGTTATTTGGAAGACAAAAATGTCTAGTATTTAAATAATATTATCGGGGACGATGGCATCTAGTGTAGTGTAACTTTAAGTTGAAAACTCTGTTAATTGAGCAAACATGTTTTGAAAAGAATAAATTTGGAGTTTCTTAGTTAGCTTCTTCCCCGCATAATCTATTAAGTGTGAAATTAATAGCTTTAATGTTCATTATTTTTATAGTGATTAAAAATTTTGACTTTGACGGTCAGAGTGGAGTCTAATTGTACCTTGACATAGTTGACATTCAACAAAGACTTCTGATTTCTGAAGGGCCGCTGATTAAGCATTTGCTGAAGAGGCAGACTATTATAACGCCCGCCTTACGTCAGTTACCTATCCGCTGATATCGTGTCGTCACGGTTATCGTCCAATGTGAAACCGGCTATGTTGTGCGTAGTTTGAGAAATGAAACAGTGTTCTTTTCTGCGCTTTTTGTCTTCTGGGCCGTTAAAAGTATTCGTAGCTGGGGCTACGAACCACTCACCAGGTTCCCATTTCATTTTTTTTTTTATTTGGCTATGTTCCTCCATAACTTCGTCAAATCTTAACTGATGACCAAATTAACTTGGGACTACTTTTACACTATTTTATGATACACCACAGGCTACATCTATAGTCCTATTTTATTTATTCGTTTTGTCTGTTGTGTATTTAGTTTTCCTTCTGTGTTGTGCATATTATGTTACTTATGTGCTTATTTTGTTTCTGTGATGTATCTTGTTGGTATAATAAATGTCTTTCTTCTTCTTCTTCTTCTTCATATGGATTTTACTAAAGAATGTGCCCCATTAGGTCTTATTTAATGCTGTCCATTGAAGAGTTCCGTTCTCCATCTCTGAAAGTCTTCATCAGATCTTCACCAAATTAAAATGGGACCAATGGTACTTTTTGATTCAAAATAAACAAATTATTATTATTATATCTGTACAAACAAAAAAAGAATTGTCAACATCGGTTAAGATTTGACGGAGTTACGGAGGAACATAGCCAAATAAAATATATATATATATATACACGTCGAATTGATAACCTCCTCCTTTTTTGAACTCGGTTAAAAGGTATTCGTAGCTGGGACTACGAACCACTCATCAGGTTCCCATTTAATAATAATAATACTTTATTCATTTATTTGCTTCTTTCTAAGTAGATCATAGAACTACAATTCATGGGTTTCTGTGACCATTCGATGCACATTGATTTAAACTACAGATTAACAAGTAGGAAGACTGACTCCCTGTTTCTCGTACAGCAATAATTTGTTAACCTACTGTTAACAGCTGTACCTTGGGAAAGGTGCCTATAAAAAAATAACTAATAGTTATTAAAGATACATTAACAGATTTTAGTGTACGTGAAACAAAGGTTACAATTACCAATCGACTAGGCAATGTACAGCGAATTATCATAATAAACAATGAATGGTGGTTTTATGAAACGCGGCTCTGACGAAAAAACGCTGCCAAATCTGACGTGTTCCTTTAAGGGCGTCACAAACGGCGAAGATACGATAATATTTTATCTTAAGATACAATATCGCTCGCCATACAATCCAATGGACAGATACTAAAATATGAATAGATTATATTATCTTCGTCGTGTGTGATGGTCCACTGAATTGTATGGCGAGCGATATTGTATCTTAAAATGTATCTTCGCCGTGTGTGACGCTCTAGAGTATAAAGTACTACGTATAGAGAGGACACTCCTACCAACCTTTGTGTCCCAAGATTTGCGGTCACTTGGTAACAGTCCATTTCGCGTCCATTTAGTCCATGAAGAGCGCAAAGCGCCTTGCGCTCGTAACGTTCGAAATTGTGTTAACGCGAACACAATTTCGAACGTTACGAAAAATACTTTCGTGTGTGATTAGACACTCCAGGAACAACTCACAAAAAACCAAAATAAAACCGAGGAAATCACTTTTCATCAGAATGTTCTGCAAATCTCTTGACAAAACCATAGTTACAAATTAATTTTACTAACCCTTATTGAAACCATACTCGTATACAATAAATTCTGCCTAATAACAACTAAGTTTGTTGGCGGATTTGCTCTTTGTCTTTTCCACTTATCTTAAAAATTTAAATGATGTACTTATTTTTTAAGATTTTTCCTTCGTAAGCACTACATTTGCGGTGTTATTTTAGTGAAAAGGTTTAGTAAAAAAAATTAATACGAATTAAATTATGCTATTTTTCCGCTACCCTACTCCTGATCTTAAAGTTACTGCAACAATTTACCACTGACTTTATAGCTTCAGCAGGCGTTCCACAGCCAAATCATCTGTTTTTTGAATTGTTCCTTATTGCGGTGGCGATCATTCAAAGGGAACGGGAAGTTCTCCCTCCGGGCCAATCACTCGGCCATTGGCAGCGTAATTGGGTTAGGTTAGGATTAGGATTGACGACGGCGAACGGTTCGATGACGCGATAGTCACCAAAACGGGGGCTGAATTTATTCTACTAGTATAGTGTTGTGATAATAATCAATAATCAATGCGGAATCTTTTGTGTATGAGAATGTGGTACAACTGCAGTTTATTATTGGATGGAAGCGCAGAATACTTTCGGTTGGCGACTGTTTGGTGCTTTCGCAGCTTGTGCCTGTCATAGATATATAGATAGATATAATATACATTATTGTATATAGAAAATTAACAGAAATTGAATAAATCGTAGTGCATAGTGCCATTGGAAAAACAATTAAACCATATTTTAATGAAGGTCATATTAAACCTTGTTTGGACAGATGATGGTCAGGTATCCGCAATGCAGTGCGATTTAGCGAAGCCTCCTCATTGATGGATTATTAATCAGTCAGTCAGTTCCCATAACTTGGCATTTCATTTAGTTCGGGGCCAAAGTAACTCCAAAGTGTGCCGGTGTGGGGGTGTCATTTATACCGCCGATATGGCTTCACCAAATTAGGTGACACGCCTTTCATGTCACTGCACTTTCACTACAAATTAAACAACAGAAGTTGCATTACAAGGGTCCAGTCAGTCGGTCCCTCAGTCGTGACCTTGGATCACGGGTCATAGGTGTAAACCCATCCCAGTCATCCCAGCGGTAGATGTCAGAAATTAGAAATTTATTTCAATTTGAAATTACATTTAGTTCTTAAAATGTCACTGTACTACATATATTAGTTGCTATATACTAAATAGTAAATAATGGCGGTGGTAGACTAGTAGGTAGAACACTGGACTCAGAAGCGAGAAACCTAGGTTCGATTCCCAGCGCGGGCTTGACAAACTATGTCTTTGTTTTTTACGTTATGTACATTTGTGAAGTTATAGTAGCAATACCACTCGCTAACCATGAAGGAAAATATTGTGAGGAAACCTGAGTGTCTCAGCTATTCACGTGCCTCAGCGCTTGAAATCGCCAATCCGCGGAGGGCACGCGTGGTGATTAAGCCCATACTATCTCCCTGAGAGAAGGCCTGTGCCCTACATAGGCTGCTCATGTATGTACCTATATAGGCTGCTTATGTATGTTATGTTAAATAATGGCGTAATAATAAAAATGACGTTTAATTTCATCGAGAAAAATAATAAGCTCGCTTTTATACAAGTGGTTTCTTGTACACGTAATGTCGTTTTGTAAATATCCATCAAGAAATTGTTGGTAGATAATACTTTCAAATTTTCGCAGAAAAGCGAATAAAAGTAAGAGTCAGAAATGTTTTATTCATATACCATAATACAGCTATAATAAATAGAACCGGCCAAGTGCGAGTCGGACTCGCGCACGAAGGGTTCCGTACAATTATCTATACAACATTAGACAAAGATCGAATTTGAGAACAGCGCCATCTGTAGAAAACAACCAGAAGCTTTTCACATTGACATTTAACGACATGATATGGACGCTGTGAAGGTTACAAAGATGGCCGCTAGATGGCGAGCGCTGTCTTTAGACAACGTTTGTTGTATGGGAGCCCCCCTTAAATCTCTATTGTATTCTGTTTTTAGAATTTGTTATTATATAGACAACATAAATACATCATGTGTGAAAACTTCAACTGCCTAGCTATGACGCTTCATGAGATACAGCCTAGTGACAGACAGACATACAGACGGACGTCTTAGTAATAGGGTCCCGCTTGGAATCCTTCGAGTACGGAACCCTAAAAACGTTAAATGGAAACAAATTAGCCTAATATTGGAATATACACTTTTAGGTTCAAAAGTTCGCTTAAGAACTAACATGAAAACACTTAGTTTGTAATAACAGCTACATAGGGTGATGACACTGTGCGTTATGGCCATAGAGCCATGTAACCCTCTCCACGCAACTATGATTCGCACTTGGCCGGTATTTTAGTTTCATTTTAAAATCCCCTCCATTTCCCAAGCTGCCTGTAATTCTTTAGCTCGCAGCAAGGAGGTACAAGTTTCTTCGGAGAGCGTTACCTTTTGTCGCAATTTAGAAAATAACAGCTTCCTAACTCCAAAAAAATGTTTAAAAGGACTTCGTTACATTTTGATTTATCTAGAGCATGAATCGGGTTATTGGCGTGAACGGAAAGAGATCTAAGGCCAACAGTGGTCTATGTTTATGGGGTTATTAGATATAAAGATAGACATATCCCGTGATGGGGTGTGCAACGAGGTTCACTGGAATGACCATTTTTTAGGGTTCCGTAGTCAACAAGGAACCCTTATTGTTTTGCCATGTCCGTCCGTCTGTATGTTCGTTTGTCTGCCATGGCTTAGCACAGAGACGATAAGTGCTAGAGAGCTAAAATTTGCCATAGATATACATAATATTTATTACGCCGACAAAACTGTAGAATAAAATGTTGAAAAAAGTTCTTACTTAATTCTTAATTACTTTTAGTAATAAGGCCACCAACTGTACTGTACTATATTATTGTTTAATTCTCATAATTATGTAATTCCTGGTGTACATACAATAAAGAATATTCTATCTATCTATATTTTAGGGAACCTCCCCTACACCCTTGGGGTGCATTTTTTTCTTAGCTACATCATAGTTTATATATTGTTGGATGTATTGTTAAAAATATTGTGGGTGTAGAAAGACCATTTTTCGAATTAAGGTTCTGTTTGCGAAATTTGAAGGCCTAAAGCGCAAATCTACGTCCAAGTAGTGCGTCCCCCTCTCGGGGCTAGACGTTTGATCAATATCGACAATTTTTTATAAAAATATCTGTTGTTCCATGCCGCAAGTATTATTATTATTTTCAGATGTGTATGCGGATTTTAATTGACCCTGTGTTCAGGGTCTTTCTGGAGCAGCAATCAATCAATCAGCCCGTACTTGTCCACTGCTGGACATAGGCCTCCCCCAAGGCACGCTACTTCCTTCATAGCGAGCATAACATAGCATCTGGAGCATAGCGATCTAAAAACTGAGCACCAAATGTAAATGTGCCTATGAGCCACGAATGCTTTCTGATTCTTTTATGTAGCCTATATACGTGACACTGCTTTGCACAGCCCTTCTCTCAGAGAGTAGAGGGCTTAATTACCATGCGTGCCCACGGATTGGCAATTGCTGAACACCTTAGACACTCAGGTCTCCTCACGATGTTTTCATTCACAATTAGCGAGTGGTATCGCTACTACAACTTCACAAACATACGTAACTTAGAAAGCAAATTCATTGGCATTTGTCGGAATTCGAACCCACGACCTCCCGAATGTCAGGCGATCACTGCGATACTACCGCAACTTGCAAAATGTTTTATGATTATTATTATTATACAAGTGTTCGGCTGACAGAGTGCAACAGCTGTTCCCTGTCTTCTTTTGTATTCGGTCACAATAAGTGCCGCGGCGTTCGTTCGTCGTCTAATGAAATTAAAATGAGCAAGAAAATTAGTTTCATACTATAAGTGAGACACTCACGTTTCTTAGGGAGCCCGAGCGAATTTGACTGGATGTCTTGCTAAGTTTTTTAGGAATAAAAGCAGTAACTTTACCGTCTTCATTTTTTGCTTTAGATAAGTTGTGATCTATAGAGTTGCTGGTAGATAGTTTTCCCTCGTTGGTCTAGCGGTTAAGGCGCTTTGCTATCAAAACAGAGGTCGTGGGTTCGAGTCCCACTGGGGGCCGCCATACATTTGTTCATGTGGCCTTAGACCGGGTGTATTTTCATGTTGGTGACGTCCTTGCCTGGTTACCATAGCACAGGGTATCTTAGTTTGGGACCAGATCAAGTGATTGTATTGTGTGGAAGTTATTATACCATTATAACGCGCAGTATAACACAGAACTACTATATTGTATCAAGTTAAGCCTTATTCGACTTTTAATTGAACCTTATCTCCTTGAGATAAAGTCCAAAACCAATGAAAAATATATACTGGCTATGGCCGTTTAAGGGTTAAATAGAATCATTATCATCATTCAGCCACAAGAAGTCCACTGCTGAGCATAGGTCTCCTCCATGGATTTCCAAAAGGACATTTCTTGGAATTTCTCTGAGGAATTTCTCCACGAGATCGAATCAGAAATAATGAGATCCGTAGACAAACGAAAGTTTTCAACATACCCCAGTGGATTAGTGAGTTAAATAGAATAACTAAACAAAATTAGTTATAAATCAGTCGAAAATTGGCTACTGCCAAGGAAACACAAGGATTAAAGTATGAAATTGCCGTTTTATTGCAATAGGTTCTTTGAATTGACATAGAATATTCATGGTTTAAGGTTTTCGAATGAAACTTTTTTCAAATGGTTTCTATGATGTTCTTTTTTTAAAAAATGTGAAACATTTGAATATCGACTTTCAATTGTTTTTGTTATTCAATTTAGACAAGAAAGATGGATACTGCGAAAATTCGAGTGATTATGAGGCACCCATTTTTCGTATTTTTTTATTTTATTGATTTGACGCAAGTGAGTTAATATTGTGGGTAAGGTAACGTTAAACCATGCCGCTAATTCCTGGGTAGTTTGACTAGGGTCGGCTTCCACTATCTCTTAATTCATCGTTATTCACCTGTGTGGGCGGTCTTCCTCGTGGCTCGTTCTTTAAGTCGAAATTTCCATCACGAAAGCGTTTAAACCAAAATCGCACAGTGCGTTCATTAGTAGACCCCTCTCCAAACGCAGCATTGATATTGCGGGCTGTTTCTGCCACGTTAGTTCCGCGTCGGAACTCGTATTAAAAAATCACTCGAATTTTCGCAGTATCCATCTTTCTTGTCTAAATTGAATAACAAAAACAATTGAAAGTCGATATTCAAATGTTTCACATTTTTTAAAAAAAGAACATCATAGAAACCATTTGAAAAAAGTTTCATTCGAAAACCTCAAACCATGAAGATTCTATGTCAATTCAAAGAACCTATTGCAATAAAACGGCAATTTCATACTTTAACCCCTATTATTTGTTTTGAAGCCCAAAAATAGCAATTAAACCTCGGTTTATTAAGCACAATAAACTCTGTCTAGCTATCTATCTTTTAAGTTTCTGTCGAACGGGGTGGCAGTAAATCCACTTAACCACCGTCGCCGGTGAGACACCTGCGCTTGGAAAATTCAGTTACGGGCTTTTTATGTCATCCCCTGTCGTTTACACTTCGACGCAGAGTAAACTGGACAATCGTTTAATCGATTAACGGGTCTAGTCGCAATTTAAGCGTTAAATCGATCAAAGGCACTGATATAATATCTGTGATCAAATGGAATCTTTTTGCACTACTCTTAAGTTCGCCGACTTTTTAAAATAATTTTACCTAAATATGGAGCCCAAAAGGAGCTATAGGGAAGAGCGGGTGATCGTGTTCTTCCACTAAAAAGGGAAATTACTATTGAGTTGACATGTGCTCGCCACAGAGCGTAGGTAATGTGTTTGGCTCGGACGTATGTATGTATGTAAGCATGTCTGATTCTATGTTCCGATATAACTCTTTAACCAATCGTCAGATTTTATCAAACAAGGTACAAATCTATTCGTTTTATTTATGCGTTAAAATCAGCACAACTCAAACAAATTAAAAAAAAACCGTAACAATCGATCGAAAAAAAATCAACCTAATATTAATAATAATAATAATAACTTGCACACAACACAATCACTTGACCTGGTCCCAAACTAGCATACCTGTGCTATGGTAACCAGGCAATGACGTCACAAACATGAAAATACACCCAGACTGAGGCCATTTGTACAAATGTACGGCGGCCCCCTTATGGGAATTGAACCCACGACGTCTGTTTTGGTAACGCCCAGACCAACGAGGCAATCAATGAATCAATCACATTACGCTCTTATAGGGCTCCATAGTCAGGTCAAAATATTTTAAAAATTTTACGAATTTAAGAATTGTGCAAAAAGCTTCCCTTTGATTGGTCTATTTTGAAAAAGTTCCCTCCGTAGTTACTAAATCTAACCAAGCTTCTATTTAATTTTGCTACTCATTACTACATCACATTGTATCAATAAATTATTAATTCATTAAACTGAGAACTGTTAAAAACTGTTATACGTGTGATTTGCACTGTTCACAAGAATAGACGGACAGGTCGCAAGTATAAGAAATATACTATAATATGTTTTAGTGTGGCGTCTTCCCGTACCAGGCTAATAATGCTGAAAGACAAGATATCTAAGAAAAGGATGTGAAGGACTTTTAATATTTTTCCCTCGCAGGAAATTTTTCCTTTCCTGTCTCCTTGTCCTGCATTTGATTTTTATATTTTTTATTCGTACTTTTTTTTGACTAAAATCTGGATATTTTTGTAAAATAATGTTTGTAGTTTGTTCCTAGTACCGGAAAAAAGAGTACGCGTGCTCTGGAAGAGAAATTTTGTAACGATTTAATAAATCATAATTGTAATATATTGTATTTTCTCCTTGTGCAATAAAGTGTTAACCACTGCTCTGAGGTGTTATCTATCTGTCTACAGTCGACAGCAGGTCGACTTTGTTGCAAATTCGCTCTTAACATAACTGCTTTGAGTGCTGCAAAGGTTTATATGCTGTCGACTGTAGCGAATCCTACGCATCCTCGATTACAATAGAAACTAATTTATCGATAAAAAAAGTCTAGCAAATAGTTTTCTGGCTTTTCAAATATCAAAAATGTAAGCACGCAATGTATGCATGACTTTCAGCGTTGCGCTTGCTAGAAATCCCGTTTTTGTTGTTGTTTTTTTTTGTATTTTAAAACTTTTATAGGATATTTTTATCTAAATGCCACGCAAACCAAGGCGCAGGCACGGCTAGTGTCCGTTTAAAATTAGGACCGGCGTTTTGTCAGTTTTAACACAACTGCCAGCAATCCTGGCTGACTAACTAAGAGAGTCACAATTCCTTTGTCTTGCCGAAACAAAACTTGTATCCGGTCCCAACAATATCTCGGAAGAGAGACATTTCGCAGTTTTCACTAAAAGTTATTGAATTTGCAACTTTTGTCATTCCGCGCTTCGTTCGTATTGAATTAGAGCTGAAATAAAAGTTTTACAGTTGACATAATGAAGAATGAATGTTGTTTTTTTGCTGAACCGGATTGTGTTGATACCTACAAGTTCGTCTTTAAGTTGTCACTTAATACCGAATGAACAGCGAATGTGGGTGGAAGGGCCAGTACGTCCCAGGCGGACATAATGCGACCAATACATTTTATGCATTTATACCCTTTGGAGAAAATGTTTAGAATTCAATGTAAAACGAAATATAATGCTTTTTTATTATTAGAGTAGCTTGATTTTTGGCATTTTTTTTTGACCCCGAAAACCCCAAAAAAATATTTTTATGATTTTAATTTTAAATCATTTTCGAGTTCTCTTTATCTTCTATGGTAAGGTTGTATACCACTACTTAGATTTAAGAAACTATTTTTCACCTGGTTGTGCAATAAAGTGTTCTCTATCTATCTATCTCTATCTATAAAAGCAATGCCACTTCAATCTAAGTTCGACGCAAGTTCCCCATATTGTACATGAAAATACTGTAAAGAGACCCAACATGTCATACCTATCTGATTTTCATCAATAGTTTATTATCAGTAAATACCCTCGAGAGGTTTCTGTCAAAATCAGTTTACATTAATACTTTTTCGTTCCGAGCTATTTCTGCGCGCCTTTTGCGACTTTTCATATTAAAAATTAACCAAAATGCAGATTGAAATAGACGGCGCCTGTGAGGGTGGTTGGATTAAAATTTGTAAGCTATATAAAGTGGTCGGAGAACACTCTGACCCCATTTTGTGTCGGAAAATATTGCTGCTTGTAGACGTTGGCTGCCCCCGAAGGGGTAGGCAGGGCCGCTGCTCTTGCTCCACAGAGAAGAATTAAATTGCACCAGAAACATGTTTTAAAGAAATGTTAGGAATATTTTAGCCGTAAAGATTGACAACAATCTCATGACGTCACTGCGTGCGTGCGCCGTACCCGGGTCTCTTTTTTCTTCGTGTCTATGTTGGTTCACGGAAAGGTTCGAAACGAAACGAAACGAAACGAAACGAAACGAAACGAAACGAAACGAAACGAAACGAAACGAAACGAAACGAAACGAAACGAAACGAAACGAAACGAAATGAAACGAAACGAAACGAAACGAAACGAAACGAAACGAAACGAAACGAAACGAAACGAAACGAAACGAAACGAAACGAAACGAAACGAAACGAAACTAAACGAAACGAAACTAAACGAAACGAAACGAAACGAGACGGGACGAGACGAGACGAGACGAGATGTGACGAGTTTATGTATGTGCTTATGTAAAAATCTGATGAGGTTATATTTCCGTTACTTTGAAATTCTGTGTCTTGGCAAATTACATTTGGGTTCTTTATAGATAGATTTCTATCTATCGGTAATGTAATTTATCTCACTGTTCGCAGTAGTGTTTTCGCGATTTGTTTTCCTTTTCCAGTATAATGTGAGTGGTCCACCACTACAGTTGAAACTTTTCATTTCGTTCTG
The DNA here is from genome assembly GCA_947308005.1 of Yponomeuta malinellus. Taxonomy (NCBI): domain Eukaryota; kingdom Metazoa; phylum Arthropoda; class Insecta; order Lepidoptera; family Yponomeutidae; genus Yponomeuta; species Yponomeuta malinellus. The sequence goes on from OX370998.1 coordinate 2,936,522, forward strand.
TGGGAGAAAACGTGTCATTATCATAATGCGAGAGGACAATACAACATCGAATGGAAATGCTATTCTACTCGTTCATTGTTTTCTTCATGAAATATTTATGCACCTATCGTCTATTTACGAAAGGCTACTGTGTTTTTTTCCCATCTACATAAATAGGTATATTTTCATATAAACATAATATTTTGTTACAATTTAACAACAAATTTTTCACTCTTCACATGTCATGTGAGAGAGAAAAGTAAAAAGTCTTGAAAACGTTGAAAGTTCAAAAAAACAAACTTTAAAAATGTCGGGAATGAACGGCGGCTTGTTTTTAACGTTTATTGCCATGAAACAACAAATGAAAACCGTTTCTTCAGTATAAATACCTATAAGTACCTAGTATACATCTCTGTCCATTTATTACGTAAGCTGCAAGTTTCCCAAATAAATAATAATAATAATAAAACCGACCTCCAATAAGTCAAAGTACTTTTTTAACTTCCCATACAAATTCAAACCTCAAGTTTGTTAATTTGTATGGAAGTATGAAAAAAACAATACTAGATGATTTTAGGCGAGATAAGCACAGCTGAATGAGGATGGCCGAGGACACGAAGAAGTGTCGTAGAGTCAAAAGCACATCAACATTTAAAATGTGTACTCTAATCAAATGTGTACTCTAACCAAATCTAAGCTCTTGACGTAGGTGGCGGTTTCATGACAGTGAGAAATTCATCCGTGGATTGACGTTCAAGTAATAATAAGTATTAAATTAAAAAATATGGTGTAAATAATTATTGTTAATAAATTGGTAAATAATGAAATGATATAAATAATTAAATAACTAGAGGTATAACGACTATTAATTACATAGAACAACAAAACAACAACACTAATTACACAAAACACTACTTCCCTTATGAAAAATGAAATCAATAGACCTTAATTATAACGAAATTCTAATATATTTAATGTACAGAGCGTTTTTTCTTGTTATGCGTTATGGTTTGATTTGTCCAATTTTTTATTTTAAACATTTAATGATTATCTATACATATCTATAATCGCCGTTCTCACACTCTGGCTGTAGCTGAAAATCAATAAAATATCTGCTTAATTAAAGTGGATATTTATAATGCTGAGATACGGCCTTTTGAGCTTTTGTGGCACACCCATATATGGCCTAAAAGTGCCATATGACTTTATGTTTGTACATATAAGTTAGTTTGTAAGATAAGTTTGTACTTGTATCTAAACTATTCTATGTCATCAACTTTTATGTACTTATTGCTTTATGTGTGTGTGTCTCTAAGCACAAATAAATGATTTATCTATCTATCTATCTATCTTAATCAGTTACGTTAAGGGTGAGTTTTCAACAAAAAAAGTAAGGGTTGATCTTCGTTTGACTGTACCTTGGGGGAGGCCTATGTCCTGCAGTGGATGAGTACTTCAACGATTTTCGATACAAGCACAGACAGAAAAACGCTGTTAACGCCACGGCGGCCTGCTCTCGACTGACTGCACAGTCGTTGGTATTGCCAGCGCTGAATTTTGTACTTGCCATGCAACAAATAAATTAAATACCTACAACATGGCATTTTTCAGGCTTCATTAGTAAATTAACCTACATAAACATAACATAACATAAAGTCACGGCTGTATCCCAGAGGGGTAGGCAGAGACAAGGGACTGCCACTTGCTACGGTCCTGACAGATCACGCTTCCTCAACATTCATTCGCTTCCTCAACATTCATTAGTCGTTGCATGCACGCACGCATGTGGACAGGATGAAGGAAGAAAGATTGATATATCGAGCGAATGTGGGTGGAAGGGCCGGTCAGGGACCACCCAGACGGACATACTTCGACCAAATAGGGGATTTATTAGCAAAGGGCAAGATAAAAAGCACCCGAAACCGGCGTGCGTGCGTTAACCTACAATAGAGCTTAAATATTGACAACGCTAACAATAGGAATAACAAAAAAAAAGTTTACAACGTTAAAAACGTTTAACTTTAGAATGTTTACTCTACATAATTACCATTAAGGTTCTGATAACTTTATCTTTAATTTTAGTCTAGTTATTAACAATCTATTAAATATTCTATTAAGGTCTAGACGGTACGCTCACTAGTAGGTGCCACAAATTGGAATTGAAATATCATGAAACCCAACAAAATGGAGATAGGATTTTTTTTAATGAAAACGGACATCCGAACAAGCTTTGGCCGATTGAGATTGAATAGATTACATTCAACATTGGAGCTTTCAATTATCACGTTTCAAGGATCCGTGTTAACATGCAAATTGGTCCATCCAAATTTTGTGAACCCCGTCCTCACTTTATTAGAGAGAAGTTGCAGTCCCATAAAGCCAGCTGCATACCTTTTTTATATCTTTGTAATTCCCTTTTCTATGCGCGATAAAGCGTTCTCTATCTGTATATTTATTTCCGGATTTATTTTGCGAATTTTATTTCCGATGCCGGCGCTTTGAACTCGGCAAATCCATGCAAAGTTTAGGCATTTCATACATTGTCCAGTAATTTCGAATGCCAGTCCAGCAAATTACGTGCCGAAAAATCGACTGTGTGTGATGATTGTGCGGACAACCGAATAATACGGATTCACGCAGCCAAGGTACAGGTATGTAGCCTTAGTTGCTATTTACTTGTATGTCACCACTTTTGCTTTTTTTGGGCCTTTTTTCTACGAGAGACATAGAGTGGCTCATAAATGGACTCTATAAATGTCAATATGACGTTTTGTACACATAAGTTTTTGTGTTTTGAAAAGAATAAATGTGGAGTTTCTTTGTTAGCTTCTTCTCCACATAATCCATTAATTGTGAAACTAACAACTTTGACGTTCATTAAGTAAACATTCTGTTTTTATAATGAATAAAAATATTTGAATTGAATTGAAAAAAAACGTATATCCGTTACCCGTCACCCCCCCCCCCCCCCCAATTTAACTGATGGCCAAATAGTATAACATAAATTAATTGAAATTTTGGCGATATCATAATAAACATAATATGTTTGGTATGGTAGAAATAAAAAAACAAGTAACAAATTATATTACTTTGTAAGTGCATTATTAAAAAATGCCCGGACTCATTTGGTTCCTTAAATGTTCGTAATAGTTCAAATTCTTTTTTTTAAAGCTTTTTAAAGAAAAAAGCATCGGAAAATATATTGAAATAAATATATCACAGGAATTAAAATAGGAAGTATACGTAGACTGTGAAACTAAATTCATCTTAAAAGTGTTCCGCATCCCAAAAGGAAAAACCTAACCCTTATAGGATCAATAATAAATTTATTGCATGTTGTAATCACCTGCCCGTAGATGGTACACTACAATCATGTTTTGTTGACTTATACCTAGTTAAGTAACGTGTCACAGTGTAATTTTCTGTTTGGTAATTCTAAAAGTAATAAAAAATAACACTGCTGTCCGTCCGTCCGTCCGTCTGTCAGTCAAGTCCCTTTATCTTGGGAACGCGTGGAGGTATCGAGTTAAAAACTATATACTCAGGTCTACAGATCCTTGAAGCTGTGAAAAATCAAACTTCTAAATTAACGTGAAAAAAAAAGACACGGCCGTTTATGCCACAAAAAAACGTAAACGTAACTCAAGGGAATCAAAATTTATAGGGTATTTTCTGTTGACTTAGAACTATAAAATTTGGCACGTACTTTCATCTTATACTACAAATACAGGAAAAAATCTGGAAATTATACAATTGTAATTAAATCATAACAAAATAGTTTTTGAAGTTCGGGAAAGCTCGGAAAAAACTGCGAGACTCGCTTCCTGAACAATTTTTAATATATGAGGACCAACCAACAAGTACGGAACCCTCGGTGCGCGAGTGCGACTTTTACCCTTTACTTTTTACTTGCACTTGGCCGATTTTTTAGTTATTTATTCTTAATTTATAGTAACGTCATGATAATAACGAGTGTCCAAGTGAGACTTCTCTGTACCTTCTCTGTACTGTCCCTCCCGCTAATAGGAAATGGCCCTTTCCGTTATTATTCCCTTCGCTCGGCGAGCCCTTTTGTTTCCTACTGCGAAGCTTCGCCGAAATTATCCCTTCGACCCTTTAAAATCGGCGAATACCTCGACCGTTCAAAGTTTTTGCAGGAAATAAAAATTCACATGACTAATTTCGGTATGACTAAATTGGCACTCAGGCCCTATTTCATATTAGGGGTTAAAGTATGAAATTGCCGATTTGTACTGAAAATCTAAATTGTTTATTTTTTAAATTTTTAACAAATTTATTTAATCAAAATAGTTGCCATTATTATCTATACATTGCTGCCATCTAATGGGAAGGTCATTAATGCCTTTGCGATAGAACTCCGACGATCTAGACTGCACAAACTGTGTGAAAGCATTTTGTACTGCCTCCTGGGAAGAAAACTTCTTGTCACGTAGATAATTGTCCAAATCACGAAAAAAATGGTAGTCCGTTGGAGCACGGTCTGGTGAATACGGAGGATGACGAATGGTTTCTAACTGCAGTTCCTGAAGGGTCAAAATGGTTTCTCGTGCTGTGTGAGGTCTCGCGTTGTCATGGAGCAATAATGGTGAAGATCGTTTTCGTATTTTTTTATTTTATTGATTTGACGCAAGTGAGTCAATATTGTGGGTAAGGTAACGTTAAACCATGCCGCTAATTCCTGGGTAGTTTGACTAGGGTCGGCTTCCACTATCTCTCTTAATTCATCGTTATTCACCTGTGTGGGCGGTCTTCCTCGTGGCTCGTTCTTTAAGTCGAAATTTCCATCACGAAATCGTTTAAACCAAAATCGCACGGTGCGTTCATTAGTAGATCCCTCTCCAAACGCAGCATTGATATTGCGGGCTGTTTCTGCCGCGTTAGTTCCGCGTCGGAACTCGTATTCAAAAATCACTCGAATTTTCGCAGTATCCATATTTCTTGTCTACATTGAATAACAAAAACAATTGAAAGTCGATATTCAAATGTTTCACATTTTTTAAAAAAAGAACATCATAGAAACCATTTGAAAAAAGTTTCATTCGAAAACCTCAAACCATGAAGATTCTATGTCAATTCAAAGAACCTATTGCAATAAAACGGCAATTTCATACTTTAACCCCTATTATTTAACACGTTCCCTGTCCCCATACAAGAGGTTTGGTACTACCCATACGTCCAATAGATTTTTGGTTTTCAACTTTAGCATGCCCTAATACTTTCCCAAAATATGCGTTTACCAATGAAAAATTTGTTAATTTTCCCGGAAAAACACGATGACTCCGTATGGAGTCATGGACGTATGAGCATAAATGTGTGTGACTCTATACGGAGTCATGGGCGTATGAATGCAAATCCTTGTAACTCCGCTTAGAGTCACGAACGTATGACGATATAAATGTGTTTATTTTCAATGGCAACACCACAAATTATAGAATTTTTAATACTTGTTTTAATAGTATTTTAATAGTATTCTTAATACCCCCATATTAAAATGATCGCTAGCTTGTGAATTGTGTATTCTAACGTTCTATGAAAGATATTTCGTAACTTGTGCAACAAAAATGGATAAAATACTTCATGATACAGATATATTACGAGTGTTGGAAAACAGTGACGTGGAGCTGAGTTCCGAAGAAGAAGAGGATATCGTTTTTGATCAGGAATCTCCTCCACCACTTCTACGTGAATCCATTGAAGACATCACCGATTTCATTCGAGCTGAAGAGGTAAATGACCAGGACCTAGATACAGGAAACCAGTCTTTATTATCCAGTCTTGATATATTTTTCCCAAGTGATCCTCAGCTGGCCGCAGAACAATTCTCTGCTGGGATATTCTTCCTCGTCAACTTATTCACTTTGACGAGAAGACGAGCGTTTTCTCTATTTTCCGCCAAATCATCGACGATAAAGTCATAAAACTCATGGTACTGGAGTATAATAAGGGTAAAAAAGGCATCGACGTTTCAGATCAGCTAATCAGCTACAATAACCCTTCCAGAAAAACTATGGTATGGCACAAAAAAATTGACAATTTCATCTTTTCAGCTGAGTTGCATAAGAGTACATAATAATCAACTCCAAAGTTAAGTTTGTAATCGTTTGTACTGAACCCTGAGAGCGCGAGGCCTGTTTACACTTATCTACAGGGTGAGTTCACCGTACTTTAAAGAGACATTCTAACCATGATATAGAAACATATGGTGCTAGCGAAAATAATTACGCATCAAAAACAATTTTTTTTTTAAACCCAAAATTACTTCACTTAAGCATAAACCAACAATATCAGGAAGAAGTTTTATAAAAATCCAAAAAAAAACTACGTTTTGAGCGTGTTATGATCGGCGCCGGTCAACTCAAGTGTTTTTTAAATTGTTTACGCATATCGGACGTCGGAATCTTAAGCATTTAACATATTAGAAAACATTTTTCAACGTTACGGTACTTTCTACCACTTTGAATTTGGATTCACTATATGGAGCCAAAGGTCGGAAATCACGAATATTTACAAACATGTTTTACCATTACTGATAAATCATGAATACTACTGTTTTTCACAATTAAAAGAACATTCCCTTAAGATACGGTGAACGAATTCAAATTCACCCTGCAGTGTTCTAACCTGTATAAGTGCCCTAACCCTAAGCTCTTTTGTCTCCCACTGCTTCACAAAGGGCACCTGCTCACCAGCTGCGAAGGATTATTCCATGGAAATTCTACAAAACATCAGACATTACTTATTATAACGAAATGAAGTATACCCGTATCATAACATAATTCAAGTTCCCAACTTTCTTTGGGACTTTCATAAATCAAGTGGCAGGTTGCGTTAACACGTCGGGAGTACCACGTACCCTGCTAACTACTCCTTCAGCTCCACGCTACACTTCCTCTGGAGGTCCCCAGCCCCGTACTTAAGAGTATGACCACAGAGGTCACCGCGAGGGCCTTTAGTGTGGACAGTTTACTAGTTTATTGTGGAAACGACGCATTTTAGGGTAAGAGCTGGGTGGTGACAGCCAGTTTTGTGGTTTTCATAGTATTTGGGCTCAGTCTGTTGTTGTTCCGAGTAGATTTTCAACGATATCACTAAACAGAGGCGCTCGCAGAGGCGGGTTTAGTCTTAGAAGCTTTAATGCGTCCATAAGTTTGAAAAAAATTATTATATAAGTCATTTCAAACTTTTTCTTAATGGAAGTGGTCGATAGTGAAGGAACGGTGTTCAGGTTTTGCGTTCTTTGAAGCAGGTCAATTTTGACATCACTGTATGCTCAGTAAAAGCCGTTGGTTTTTTTCTGGTACCGTAAAACGGAGCGATTAGAAACAAAAAGTGATAAATGGTTTTTGTTACCGATTTTATCATCATCATCATAATCAGCCATTTGACGCCCACTGCAGGACATAGGCCTTCCTCATGGCTTTATGACCGATTTTATACTAAACTTTTAACCTATAGGACGTCTTTTGACAGATATGATATAAAGATACGTCGCTACATTGTAAATTCAGCGGGAAATCGGTGACACAAAACCATTTTCCACTTTTTGTTTTCATTCGTACATACTCAAGTTTCTATTCACCCTGTTTCACTGTTCAGATCCTTAAAAAACTGCTTTCCATGCTTTATAGCGAAGAAAACGTTCTTGTTGATATAATGAATGATATAATGAGGGAATTCGTACTGCGTTAACAATCTACAAAAATGCTAATGGTAATTGTATCTCACACGCTCGCTTGAAATGATCAGATAAACGCGACATCCGTTTCTCACGAGCAATGTATTGCTTACAAAAACTTTGTGTGAGGAAATGATTCCCTCAATGTAAATAAAACGTTAAAGAAAATCCTTCAAATATGGATATAACTCTATATCTACGTATATCTTCTTGGCCATTCATTTATCTATGTAATAAATTTATGAAATCGTTTTAGTTTTTAGGATTTTCTTGTCATACTCATATCATACCATGGGAGACTTGCCTCAAAATTACATTGGAATGACATTTTATTTAAAATAAACCATCAAAATACGTTTTCGTGGTTTTACAGGTCCCAAAAATATCGAAAAATTAAGTTACTCTTATAGCAAAAAAACTCATTAGATCTGCTTTTGCTATTGAATTCTTAACGTTTTCTTAAAATTATGTCATCATCATCATCAGCCATTTGACGCCCACTGCAGGACATAGGCCTCCCTCGTGGTTTTCACAACCATGAAGGGTTTTGCCATAATCGCCACGCTTGGCAGGCGGGTTGGCGATTGCAGTATGCGGTTGGAATCTCAGGAAGACGCTGCTGCTCGTCTCCTGGTAATTGATTTCCTTAGTCGCCTTCTACGACATCCACGGAAGGAAATGAATATAATTATGTAAACACGTAAAATATTTTTTTACGAGGTAACTCAAATATTGATGAAAGTTAAAATAAATAGTACGTACACCAGAAAAACTGGAACTTTATCAATTATGACAAATTAAATAAATGTGTATATTTCCAGCAAGCAATAACTTCTAGATCGTTGTGGAGGTTAAATATAAAAATAATCTCCACATTCAGTCTTTTTAAATTTGGTCCACGATCCTAAACTATTATAGTCTCAAAAATTCCGACCCCGTGGCGCAGTGGTAGTGCATCTGCATACTATGCGAGAGGTCCCGGGTTTGAATCCCGGCTGGGGACAAAAAAAAAACCCCAGGTCTTGGATGTTTACATGTTTGTGATGTCGTTGTTTCTGGTTCCCACGACACAGGGTATCCTAGTGTGGGGCCAGAAGCAATGTATGTGTTGTGTCTGTATGTAAATGTTTATGTTTTAAAAAAATGATTAATATATCTCGTACTAAGCAAATAAATAATAAACAAAATTATATCTGATCTTGCTGTAGCCAGTGTGGTATAAAAATGATCTTCTTACTTTTTCTGAACCACGTCTCTCTGGTAAGCATAATATAGGCATCTTATTGGACCAACCAACCATGAACCATGAAGCATACTTTTAAATCTCTCAAACTTTTACCTAACACGCAGTGGTATTTTACTCTGGAACAGGGTTTAATTATCACCCTAAGAAAATGTTAGCCTTCTTTCTCTGCGACTAAATAATATGAAAACTGGGCTCACCAATAAAATTCGCATGGTTCTGTGGGGGAGTCCCACGTACAATTGCATCGCAAATCACGGGAAATGTTTTGACTCACGTGCGGTTGTTATATTCTGTCTCATCATAAGCAGCCTATATAAGTGCCACTGTAGGGCACAGGACTTCTCTCAGAGAGAGTATGGGCTTAATCACCACGCGTTCCCACTGCGGACTAGCGGTTTCAAGCTTTGAGATTAATAACTCAGACACTCAGGTTCCCTCACGATGTTTTCCTTCACAGTTAGCGAGTAGTATTGCTACTATAACTTCACAAATGTACATAACTTAGAAAACAAAGTCATAGGCACATGCCCGCACTGGGAATCGAACCTGGGTCTCTCGCTTCCGAGTCCAATGTCCTACTAGGCTACCACCGCTGGTACAATTGTATCGTAAATCACGGGAACCGTCACGGTGTTTTGACTCGCGTCCGGTTTTTGTATTCTGTTTGCAGAAATTGAATTGACTAAATAAACTGTGAAATTAATCTAGGCTATGTGGTCGTTTGTGTGAGAGTTGTCAATGATATTGTTGAAGGTATGTACAGCCAACAGCGCGTCAACCTTATCGTAAGTTTACTATACTTAGCTAAATTATGGGCGACTTCGCAACGAAATGGTAAAGGATGACCAGCATTCGATGTCCATTGACATTGACGCTATGAATAATACCTTTTCACAGGTTCTTTCTTCGCCTTTGCATTTGTTCATAAATGAATCCTAGCCAATTAGGTATCCAATTTAATCCCAATCGCAATTAAGTGACATAGACAATAATCGTCCTTCTCTTTAAAATTCCCCCCCATAAATTTCTACAAACCTGTCGACTCCGACATTACATAGACCTCATAGTGCGATAGACATCGCACTAGCTTAGTTCCGTTTGTATATGCGGTTACTAACTTCGGTCTAGCCGGTCTACCGGTTCGGTTCGGTCCAGTTCGGTTCGGTTCGGTCTACACTCGATGCTAATTTAGTCCACTTGCGTTACAATTGAGTGCATTAATTCAGCTAAAATATGTTTTCAATTTCCGTTGCGCTCTGAAGTTCCAGTAAGTTAAATGCTATTTTTTACAACTAAAACGTTTACTAAGTCAGTATTTCTGTCTCATTGCATACAATTGTGACGCAATTTGAACGCAATAACGCCGAGAGTAGAGGGAAAGATGGCTACCTCGCCGGTCATTGCCAAGACAAGGGTCATGGATTCAATTCCTACCAGCTGCCACCGTACTTTTACTTAGGGGAGCGAGGGGCAAGTTGTAACAGAGGTAAGTAGTAACAGCTTAATTACTCATCAGGTTTCAAATATTTGGTTTTGAGTGGACACTTAATCCGCTCTTTACAGGGCCTACGACCTAAGCACAGCCAATTCGTGATTATGAGCAGGGACACCATTTTTGCTAGCTAACATAAAAAATATATGTTCATAAAGTTTGATTCTAAATTAATGCAAAAACTTTTTGAAATTAGTATCTTTTAATATGTGTAGTCAATCAATTGAGATATCAATGTAATTACTTGAATTTGATAATAACATTAACTTTTTTTTAACAAACATAAATGTAAAAAACTTTGGCATGGGGTCTAATTGTAACGAAATGTTGGGGTATATTGTAACCTGTTACAACTTACCCTTTCATGTATTTTAATAGAAATTCGTAGCTTATTTCTATGCAAAGGGATATAGAATTGACATATTCTGATCTCGAAGACCCCGAATTGCTACAATCTGCACCGCAGTTTGATAGAAACGTCACGGATGTTATCGTAAGCTAGTTCCGGGATCTTCAAGCATCCAAAATAAACTAGTCAGTTTCCTAAAATAACATAAACTCACGCCTGTATCCCAGAGGGGTAGGCAGAGACCAGGGACTGCCACTTGCTACGATCCTGATAGATCACTCTCGCTTCCTCAACATTCCTATCCTATCCTCATAAATCAGACATATTGTCTTATATTACAAAAAAAAAAATCTGAAAACCATACTTCTGTAATTAAATCATCATTTAAAAATGTTTTTGGAGTTCGGTAAAAGCTCGGAAAAAACTGCGAGACTCGATTCCTGAACTATTTATAGTGAGTACATACAAATTTGTATGGAACCCTCTGTGGGCGAGTCCGACTAGCACTAGTCCGGTTTTTTTCATTTTCTCCATTATTGGTCCATCATTGGCCGTGATATCTCAATATTTTTCTTTTCTCTTTTCCCTACGCTGGCCCCTACAGTCCAGTCCAATCCCATTATTATGGTAAGCAAAATAAAAATAATGTTTTGTGCATGCAGTACCGACTTGAAATGAACAAATTAAACTTTAGTTCGTTTTGTGTCGCATTGTAGGTAAATATATTTTCGTTGTGAAATAGATTCGCTGCAGTACGGCCGCTATATTAAGACGTATAGCGGGTAATATGATAGCGCTTTGTATCGGGATCTTGCTCTAGGTAGCAATTAAGAGCGAGATTGCGTGACGTTTAATCGCGTTGTCGCACCCCATACAGTGGTCGTAGCTCCCCAGCAGGCAGAAATAGTGTAATCGCCAATGTGGGGTCTGCTAGATAGGTAGTCTATGGCTCTGAAATCCCTTTCCATAGAGACCTAGCTAAAAGGGCTTTCTTTTTATCTCTTGATACCTAAAAAACCCTAAAGACTACGGTAGTTGCAAAGACGCTTGTGGTAGTTGCTTGGCTGTGCTGGGGCTCTGTTCTGTTGCATTTTAACTTGAATTACGGCCTTTGGGCCAATGTCGGCGATAGTCACAAAAAATACAAAAATCAAAAGATGCATAGGAACAATTGAGAGAGTTTACGACAGATGCAAAGTGTGAAGGTAATAGAAAGAAGTGTAAAAGCGGGAAGTCGTATAAACGGTGCGTGTGATGTGTGAGTAGCCGAAATATCTCCAAAACAGCTAGACTGGTTATCCATAATGTAGTGCTGGTCCCATCAGTTACTTATGTTCCCAAGACATAGGTATAGCAGAAGAATCAAGGAGGTAGGATTACTGCAGGAGTTATGACATCATAGACTATTTCTGTCAAGTCGGGCTGGTGTGAAGTAGATCACATTGGTGAAAGAGTCTCGAGTTTGAAGTGGACATGGACAATGGCATGAATACGGCAGGTAGACTAGAGCAATAATAAGAACAGGATAAAGGTCAGTGGGCAGACCAGCCAGTAGCCCGATCATCGGCTGATATCGTTGAATCGGCGGAAGGTGCATGGATGTGGATGGCAAGGGACCGTGAGAAATTGTATTTGGGGAATAAGACCTATCTTTCAATTGTTAGTATCAAAGCGCTAGCGTGAATTTGTTGGTATTTCGTTTGTTTTTGCCCGGGCATATTTTTTTATTTTATTTGTTCAAATTTATAAACTTCATTTTTTTTACAGATGTCGCCAAACTGTGGTGCAATACGGGCACTGTACATCAAGGGCTGTGTTTGTCGACCCATTGGGTGAAGCGCAGAATAGAGATGCTTAGCACGAAATCATCGGTAAGAATAAAGTTTATCTCCGAATATATAACTTTCGGTAGGATGCAAATTTTTGCCCGTTACGGTTAAACGGATAAAGCCTACATTTGGGAAGTAAAATGAATTGTTAGACTTTGCGTTAGGACTTGAAGTCGTATAAAATTTTTGGGAACATAAAACGTGAAACTCGTTAACAATTTCAAACTTACCGTGAAGAAGAATTTAATTAATTATTCCCGAGGCTACGATTTAATAAAGTTGTTTTATACTGCTTTTATGAGGCATACATTGTAATTTGACACCATAGAGAAGGTTTTCACACACGTTTAATTGTTAAGAAATTTTAAATTCTTCTGTTTTAGTTACACCCCTCTCTCTTTCTCTTCTCAGAACAGAATTATCAACAGCGGATGATTTTTTATTTCAATTTATTTATTTAATATTTATTTTTATTTTATTTTAGTTAAATTGTAATTTAACTCAGATATCCCCCAAACCTCTAGAGGGGTAAATACTAAGGATAGTCGACGACACATCAACTTTTACATTTTGAGAGAAAATGCGAGAGATCGTGGCTTCGAATCCCGGCATGTACCAATTTACACTTTACAATTTACAATTTACTTGCATTTTTTTAATCACGTACATTCGTAAATTTGTCGTCACAATGCCCTCACTAACAATGAAAATGTATTGAGGAAACCCTCACCCTGATTGACTCCACGCTGTCATTATTATTATCAGCCGGAAACTCGCTTTAACGGGCCACTAAACAGCAGATACACCGTAGAATCCAGAGTCCATTGTATGCATATTCTCGCCACGATATTATCAAGCCTTTTCCTTTGCAGTTCGTTACTATAGTGGACTAAGCAGCTCGATATCACACTCCTTTGCACTTAGGTTTAGATCGGGGCCACGAGAGACGCGTTTGGAAAATAAATATACACCATAAATTTTGGTTGGTTTGAAAGCCATAGAAAATTTCGCGAATTTTCCGAAACAAGTTGAGTTTTATAAATAATTAACAAAAACTTACAACTTGCATATTTAAATGTAATTTGGAATGAGAAATGCTAAAAACAACAAATTATTCAATAATAAAAAAAATGGTAAAAAAGTGGAGGAGGGGCAATAACAATATTGTCTTACGTACAATACATTCATTCAAAACAAAATTAAATAAAAAAACATAGTAAGAAAAAACGTAAAGGGAATAAAAGAAAGGATAAAAAATTAAAACCTATTTCAGAATACAATAATTTGGAGTCGGTGCCCAAAATGTATGTGCTGGTCATGCAGCTCGGCACCAGCTCCAAACCTCCAATTTTTAATTGTTTCTTAAAAATATATATGACAAATTTTTTTGTGAGGACCCCAGGACTAAGGGATTGCTTCCGTTGTTAATCTCCGAAAGTGTTCATCAGATCTTCACCAAATTCAAATGGAGCCGTGTGTGCCGCCCATTGTACTCGTAACGTGGATAGACCTTCATTACAAAATTTGTTGTAAATCGGCGAAACCAAAACCAGCGTGCGTGCATGTAGCGTATTATGAATGTTCATGAAGCCAAAAGGTTTTCAAGATCGCGGCAAGTGCCAAGCCCTGGGCTGAGTTTCATAAAACTACAATTCGTAGTTTATTATCACAATTCGAGATACATTGCGTACCAGTCTAATTGTTAATCTGTGGGTTAATCGACTTCGCAATGTACATCGAATTGTCATAATAAACCATGAACTGTAGCTCTATGAAACAGGCCCCTGGCCTCTGAATATTCCTCCGGAATTCAGGCGCAATTTTATGTTTAGTTTTTATGTTTATTTCATTGTTTATTTTTTACCGCCCGAACAAACATAAACGACAATCGAGCGGATACGTTTATTATTTAAAAATTTAACAGGAAGAAGAAGTTTTCCTTAATTTTATTAGCGAGTAAAAATTTATCTTTTTGGGAATGTAAGGGAATTTGTTAAGTCGCTTTTTCATGGCCACGCCCTTGCCGTATTCAAAACTAGACCCCGGCTCTCTTTGTGGGTCTAGCTCGAATGGTTTTCGCCTTCAATCAGATGTAATGTCGCATTAAGATTGGATCTCCCGAGTTAGGGTCCCGCGCTCGCTTCCTAGTTTTTACCCGACGATGGTGAAAATAAAGGAGAGCTTTCTGTTCGATGTTTCTCGGGCGTATGTGCGTATGTAAATTTATTTATGAACACGTACAGACCAAATAGCTTGACTAATTGTGACAAATGAGGTGTCAAATGAAAGGTATGACGGTATGAATGACGCCAATTTCTGATCATACGATGCCACGAAGAAATAAAAAAACCGGTCAAGTGCTTGTCGGGCCACGCGCTGTGCAGGGTTCTGTAAAAGGAAGGGAAGAGGGGGGTTAGAAGGAACCCTTAATTTTTTGTTAACTACGGAATCCTAAAACCGAATAGTCAATATTAAATATATATTCACTCTCGTGCACTGTGGCTACATAATATATTTATTTCTTAGTTATTTAGCAGAGATTTTTTTCCTCTCATTCAGCTCAGGATCCTTAGAGGGAGCCCGACTCTTTAGTAATTGTTGTTATACCACAGTGACTGCACTACAATCCGTGTAATGGTTTTTATGATAGAGAAAAATAAAAACATTGAAAAACTCAACTCATTTACTTTATTATTTGGGACAGACGTCGTAGGAATATTAAAAAAAGCCTTGCGGGACGGACCCTAAAAGTCTGCAATTATTTGAAACTCACTTGTTAGTTAGATTATTTCAACTCTACCGCTGCTGAGAGAACAGTTGTACCCTACAGTGGGACGTGGATAGGCTGCTTACCAAAACGAATGAAATAAAAAATATATTTTGAATAAATAAAACATTTATGAAGTATTATTCATTGCTTTTCAGCAGTCAGGTTTTTGTTCACACAATTTAGTTTTTTAATTTTGCTCGGTGCTATTTAAGTTGAAGTACAAACGTCGTTATTAGCTGAAGTTGTCAGTTTCTATGTTATGTATGTATATCATCATCAACCCATTATGTCCCCACCGAGGGGCACGGGTCTCTTCCCTGAGGAAGGTATAGGCCATACTCCACCACGGGGGCCAAGTCCGGATTGGTGGAGGCTTGTAGACTAGTGGCTCGTCTACTGTCAGAAGTTGTCAAGCCGCCCTAAGGCCTCTGACTTGGCTTAACGACTGCCATCTATCGACGGCAGCCGGCACCAACAGCTTAACGTGCCTTGCGAAGCACGGAACCGCTCGGAAAAATGCCACTAGCGTTAGGCATAGACGGCGACCCATCCATGCACTGAACGCGCCCTGTGTTGCTTAACCTTCGTGATCGTTTAAGATCACTCAGGCAGCCGGGGCTACGAGCGAATTTGACAGTTAATGTACTGGAAAGTTGCGACTTTTGACGTTAAAACGCGTGACTAGCGTAGTCGTACTACCCATGCTGGACCCCCCTCGGACATCCCAGGCGGACATACTCTGTCAAATGGATGGGGATTGGATTAGATTATAGTGAGTTCTTAAACATGAATAGCTTATATGTAGTTAAGCGGAACGAGTTAACCGCTGTGCTGGAGGAATACAGAATATCAATCTGTCTCGCTGCTTGAACCCTAGCAATTCCTGAGCAGAGAGTACACGGAGCTGGAAAGGTAAGGAAGTAAGAACTCACCGGCGAACCGCTGACATGCTGGGGTGCAACCACAACCTTTACCACACTCCAATATCAGTTTTATGGCACGAGGGACGTCCAGGAGCTTTATTTTTGAATCACTCGTATCGCATCGAGCGCTCGATTTCTACTGATTTTCGTTCGACATCTGAAATTCCGTATTTTTTAATCACTCGACTGCAACGAATGGTCCTTACCACTCGTCTCGCATGGCGATCGGTAGATTAATTGTCAAAAAACGATTTCGACATTTCGTTAGAACAAACACAAACCAAAATGACAGTAGTGTTTTGTTTGTAACAAAAGACAAAGATTTTTTATTTAAACAGCCAATAAAACAAAGTATTACGTTCCGTTTCTGTTACGGTAGTTTCCGGTTTTTTTAATTTCTGCGTGGAATGGATAAAATACGATACTTCAAATTGTACTGGCAACACTTCAGGCGAACGATTAAAAAATACGGAAAAACGACATCATGCGACTTAGAAGACGAGTGTGACTTAAGTCGCATTCGACAATACAATTTCATACGAGTGATTCAAAAATAGGTCTCCAGGATAAGTGTCCACTATGATAAACTGTATTTCCACGAGTTTTAGGTAATTTATTTCATTTACAGAGCACTAGTTGGCGCCGCTGGCGTCGCGCGGATTGTCTATGTCCGGTCGGTGGCAAATTTGAACAATTGTGAGGGGAAGGAAAAGGATGCCCATACATTAGGAGTTCCGTCTCCTATTTTAGTTACATAATTTTTAAGGTAAACCTGTAATTGGGCGTTATAAATAAACTTAACCTCTTAGACTATGACCTTGAAAAGAATCATTAAAAACCGTCGTTATGGCTGCCCGATCGGGTCCTTTTGAATTCTACAGATAAATGCATTTTGTAAAGAGCCTGTTGAATTACTAAATACATAAAATAAATATGTCAGCGAGGGGCGGAAGACAAAAAGTACCCTACACCGGAGTGCGTTCATGCATCGACTAATGAATGTTAATGAAGAAAAAGAGGCTTGTCAGAATTGTGGCAAGTGGAAAAATTGAATAGGTACGACACCCTAAAAGTATTGGTTTTGTAAAGTCACCCAACGAGCAATGCACAGAGCTATGTTAGGAGTTTGATTGCGTGATCGAATCAGGAATGACGAGATCCGCAGAAGGACGCGAGTTACTAATATAGCTCAAAGAATTGCTCAGCTGAAGTGGCAGTGGGCGGGGCACATAGCTCGGAGTCCTGATGGCCGTTGGGGCGGAAAAGTTCTGACCTGGCGACCGTGGACCGTACGACGCAACGTGGTCAGGCCCCACACAAGATGGTCTGACGACCTGGTTACGGTGGCGGGGAGTCGCTGGATGCGGGCGGCACAACACCGGGAAGCTTAGAAACCCACGAGGGAGGCCTATGTCCTGCAGTAAGCGTCAAATAGCTGATGATGATGATGATGAATCAGAAATGGAATAAAGAGATAGATGAACTTGCAAAAGACAGCCTTCACAAGAGCTATACCTTATAGCGGAACGAGCAATCAGTAAGTTAGAATAATTTTAGCTCTAGCAATACTTAGGCCCGTATTACAGAAGCATACTCAAGCGCCGATCTCAGTTTAAGACTAGATTTGAGTATGGTTTTCATTTTAGAACGTTACTTGAGTTGACACTTACAAATCACAACTCGACTGAGTAATAGCTAATTCGAGAACGATACTTGGGTTGCAATCTCTACTTAAGTCATGTTCAAATCTGTATTTACTCAAGTGTGGTCGGAACCACGCTTGAGAGTCGATTTTCCTTGTGAATTGTTTCGTAATTATTGTAAAATGAATATATTTGAAGATATTGATCCTTATGACGATATAGAGGGTTATTTTTAAAGTCACTGGATGCAGGCGGCACAAGACCGGGAAGCTTGGAAAACCATGAGGGGGGTCTATGTCCTGCAGTGGGCGTGCACGTTTTGCTTATTTATTTTATTTATTTAATAAATTTATTCTTATTCTTATTCTTAAATAATGAAAATTTAAACATCTAATTGACGAATAAATAAAAAAATATTTTATTTTCCTCTGTATATTTCACATAATTAAACAAATTCTTATCAATATTTTATTACACCATGCGTAGAACGAAATAAAAGTTTATACTTGATTTTTCTTGTCATAGAAAACAAACATTGGTCATAGACAATCGGATTGCAGTTCAGAATCTCTACTTAAGCAGCGATTGGCTGAGGAACCCTTAAGTACTATTTAAAAATAAAGGGTGTGCTTGAGCATCGATTCAGCGCTCAAGTTATGATTGGGCGATCCGAGATCAATCTGCGCATGAGGATCGTTCTGTAATACGGGCCTTAGTTAAGAAAACTAAACTTTGGTTTGGTTGGCGGATGTCTATTTCTCCTTGTACAGCCAAACTGATTCACTTGTGGCCTCTGTCTCCTTGCAATCAGTATGAAGAAACAAAAACCAGAAACATTACAACAAGGAGAATGAACTCTACACAGTGAGAAGATATTACTAGAGGAGGCAATTGAAGCAATTTTTTGGTCCCAAAGAATTAATAAACACTGTATTTGGACGGATATTTACTCGTTTATTTTTTTCATTTTAGAATTTTCCGACGTTTCGTGCAAATTCACTTTTTATTATGCCTAGTGCTCGCGCAAAGAATTAATCAATAAGCACCCATTCCATTGGATTTATATTTTAAAGTGAAACCCTCTCCCAGTCAGGTACATTTGTGAAGTTGTAGTAGCAACAACACTCGCTAACTGTGAAGGAAAACATCGTGAGGAAACCTGAGTCTCTGAAGTGTTCATATACCTTAGCGCTGGAAATTCCCAGTCCGCAGTGGGCACGCGTGGTAATTAAGCCCATACTCTCTGAGAGAAGGCCTGTACCCTGCAGTGGAAATAGGCTGCATAAAAAGAAGTGTAAACTTTTTGAGCCGCTATTTTTCTGAAAAATGATCAACCATCTCGCTCGGATCCGTAACGCTGAATCGGATATCCTCGGCTTCATTTGGTCGGTGACGCTGAATCGCGTATAGTCGACTCCAGACATCATATAATTTTTTTTGTCTTACGTAGCTTGTGTCCCACTGCTGGGCAAAGCCCTCCCCTTCAGCTCTCCACTCCTCCCTGTTCAGGGCCACCTCCTGCCAACCCGGTAGAAAGGTCATGAGGCCGTCCCGCCATCTCGGCTTGGGTCGGCCGCGTCGTCATCTAAGTATAAAATAATAATAGATATTTTTAATTACTATCGTGTGATCATAAAAACTATACCGGGATTTGAACCCACGACATCTTAAATGTTAGTTGGCGCTGCCTTCGCTTCATTATGATGAGCATCCAGAATAACATTAATAATTTGTGTAGCGCTCAGAAGAGTTTCTGCGCTTATTTTATGACTAGCATTCCCCGCGACTATGTTTGCGTGGTTAACGGATTAGCCTATAACCACTCTGATGGTCAATTTTTAATACTATTAAAAGATTTTTTTAAATCGGGGACCGTACACTCTCACATACACTCTCCAGTATCTCAGAGGCGAGACCGAGTCTTTTAGTTATTATTTACGATTATTTTTTTGTTTGTTCTGTTTAAATGTACTGTGATTTTGTCTCTTGTAGTGTCTTATTTATTTTGTATATGGATCTCGATATCTCAATTAAATTAAATTATTATTACAAGTACTTTTAGAGGTTACCCCCTACATACAAACTTACAAACACATAAACTTACAAATTTTTCCTATTTATAATATAGAATATATAATTTTATACATAGATATAGATTATAGTATTACCTACTATCTGACTCGGCAAACGTCGTTTTGATATATTAATTAGCCTGCAACCTATTCTCAAACCGAGCCAAATACCAAATATACACAAAAAAAATCATAAAAATTGGTGAAGCCGCTTCGGAGGGGTTCGATAACAAACACTGTGACACGAGATTTTTATTTATCAGATTTTATATCAGATTATAGCAGTATTGGCGTTAAAATACTTGTATCATTGCAACAACCGTCCTTCATAGACTAAGGCCGCCTAGCACCACTTCTTAAATGTCTTATACAGCCATTTAAATTGACTTTTGTATGAAGAACTCTGTTAAATAGTACTTAAGCCGTGTGGCGCCGGATTAAGAATGGCGTCACTCCATTTCCTTTTGTGGATGTCATAGAAGGCGATTTAGGAAATATATTACCACGAGACCAGCAGCAGCGTTTTCCTGAGATTCCAACCGCATACTGCGATCGCCAACCCGCCTGCCAAGCGTGGCGATTATGGCAAAACCCCTCATGGTTAGGAAAATTATGAGGGAGGCCTATGTCCTGCAGTGGGCGTCAAATGGGTGATGATGATGATGATGATGATGACTACTTAAGCCCCATTTAATAAAGCAGTACAAGTCGGCCTAAATGAGTCACTGCCAAATAGGCTACCACTTTTAAGTGTCGTGCGACTCAAAAGTAAGTTGGAATGCCTCCTCTAGTACATAATACCTCATTGGTGGTACAAGACAAACTCAATACGAGAAAACCATCATCACCTTTCTTTGCGCGTCACTCTTAGTGGCTCGAATGTAGGGCCGTAAATCGAGTGTCTCGGGCGAGAATAAAGGTTGTAGTGCTGGAACAAATTGTCGTTGTCATTGAAGACAGCGAGAACTAACAAACCGGAATGGTGGTTGGTAAATTCGGAATAGGATTTCAGCTTAAATGTTTAGCTCAGTGCCGCATGCAACGTGTGCTAACTTTGAAATGGAGTGCTCGGTATGTAGGTTAAGAGCTAGTACTACACATTGTATTAAATTCGTATACTCTAGCTATTAAACTTGTTGAAGAATCAAAACTTTCGCAAGCACTACACATTCTTAACTTAATTCCGGAATCAACATCATCATCAACATCATCAGCCATTTCACGCCCACTGCAGGACATAAGCCTCCTTCGTGGTTTTCATAACCATGAGGGGTTTTGCCATAATCGCCACGCTTGGCAGGCGGGCTGGCGATCGCAGTGTGGTGTTGGAATCTCAGAAAAATACTGCTGCCCGTCTCCTGGTAATTGATTCCCTTAGTCGCATTCTACGACATCCACGGAAGGAAATGGAGTGACGCTATTCTTAATCCGGCGCCACACGGAACTTTCAAATTTTTGTCAGTTTGCTTTTATTCGATCGGACTCTTCCGTCAAAAATTCAAGTAACTGATTCCGGAATTATCTTAAGAATCGCTGTAGAATTTCTACACACAATCTCAATCCTGGGTTCATCGGTAAGGTTCGTCCAACAATTTTAAGCTGCGAAGCACAATGTATTCAATGGACCCACAATCTGAGGTAGATTGCGGCAGTATGCGGATGGGCACGGTCAAAAAGAAGTGACGTAATTGGGGAAGCCTACATTCAACATTGGACGAATACGGTCTGACTAAATTATCATCATCAACCCATTATGTCCCCACCGAGGGGCACGGGTCTCTTCCCTGAGGAAGGTATAGGCCATACTCCACCACGGGGGCCAAGTCCGGATTGGTGGAGGCTTGTAGACTAGTGGCTCGTCTACTGTCAGAAGTTGTCAAGCCGCCCTAAGGCCTCTGACTTGGCTTAACGACTGCCATCTATCGATGGCAGCCGGCACCAACAGCTTAACGTGCCTTGCGAAGCACGGAACCGCTCGGAAAAATGCCACTAGCGTTAGGCATAGACGGCGACCCATCCATGCACTGAACGCGCCCAGTGTTGCTTAACCTTCGTGATCGTTTAAGATCACTCAGGCAGCCGGGGCTATGAGTGATTCTGACTAAATGATTGATTAAAATGAAAATGAAAAAATAAATAAAAGGGGCATGTTTTTATTATCGGTTCAGGATTACAGAAAACATAAGTTTATTTGATTGATTGATGTATTCGCAACCTCGGGATCTCAACCAAGTGTGTTGCTGCTTTAAACTTACACTCTGTGCCATCATCATCATCATCATCATCAGCCATTCGACGCCCACTGCAGGACATAGGCCTCCTTCATGGTTTTCATAACCATGAGGGGTTTTGCCATAATCGCCACGCTTGGCAGGCAGTTGGCGATCGCAGTATGCGGTTGGAATCTCAGGAAGATGCTGCTGCCCGTCTCCTGGTAACTGATTTCTTTAGTCGCCTTCTACGACACGGAAGGAAATGTGCCATAAAATCGCTCCGTGCCATAAAATGAGGCAATAAATATTTGTTTATCCTTAATCTTTATCTTATAAAAACGATGACATTCAAGCATCCATTGCGTGCTGCTGTCTTGCTGATTTTTGATTGATGCTGTCATGTCTCCAAAAAATTAATTAACAATAATAATATTCTTTTATTTCTTCAATATTTACCCGGATAGGTGGGCGAGACTTGCCACCGAGTGGGTGCCACAAGGCGGTCGTCGCAGGAGAGGCAGGCCAAGAAGACGTTGGCGAGACGACCTCGACCGACACATGCCGGAGTGGCCTGAGGTGGCACAAGACAGAAACATCTGGTCTGAGTTGGGGGAGGCCTTTGCCCAGCAGTGGGACACAAACGTGGATACGTAAAAAAAAATAAAAAAATTACAAATAGTGGTTTGTTACATTTTTTCAAAGGTCTTACCACATCTTAGGCAAAAAGAAAAGCTGCATATTATTATGAACAATTGTTTTCTGCGCCTGAACTAGGTTCTAGACCTGTATCTCGGGCAAATTAATTTTCAGCAAAATTTAACGGATCAAGTACCTAGTGTATTTAGCTTATTTATTTATTAAAAACGATTAATGAATGTTGATGAAGCGAAGGATTTATCCACATACCTCGGACAGGCGTGAGCTTATATATTTTAGTGTCTAGGCCTGATTTTCAGGAAACCACAATTCGTAGTTTACCACGACAATTCAATGGACATTGAGTAGCACAGTCTTCCTCAATCGGCTTTGTGATGTACTATCGAGCTGTCACAGTAAACAACTAATTGTAGTTCTTTAAAACAGTATGCGTGGCTTTCGGGTCAGTTTTGTAACATCCTGTACAGCTGGGCTGAGATCCAAAGAGCAAACAACGTCGGGTACTCTATGACGCTTGATTATAGGCTCACACGTCTTGCTTACGGCAGAATTGTTGGTAGGTGCAATCGACAGCACATCGACCGTCGTCAATCTGATTTCGACTCTAAACGTTGAACTTAAAAATTCAAAATAATTTTATGTAATTACCTAACGTTTTACTTTTTTTTGTTTTTCCTCTATCATAAAACGGTACCGGAAACATTAGTGCTTGGTGTTATTATAGTTCACGTAAAACACGTCACGCGACCGGACCGCCTATCTCTCATTTATCTTCTATATTTTGTCTAAGATTATAAAGAGGAAGAGTTTGTAAGTTTGTTTTTGTTGATGCCCTTTGTGGCAACATTGACACACCACAGGATGCACTGTGACGCACTGACTTTGTCTTGTATTGTGTTGTATTATGTGACTTATTTTTCCTTTGCTTTGTACTTGTTTATGTTATTTGTTGCCTTTTTTTTTAATTAATTCGTTACTTCGTCACAATAAATGTCTCTTTCTTTCTTTCTTTCGTTATTTCTTTCTTTCTTTCTTTCTTTCTTTCTTTCTTTCTTTCTTTCTTTCTTTCTTTCTTTCTTTCTTTCTTTCTTTCTTTCTTTCTTTCTTTCTATCTTTCTTTCTTTATTTCTTTCTTTCTTTCTTTCTTTCTTTCTTTCTTTCTTTCTTTCTTTCTTTCTTTCTTTCTTTCTTTCTTTCTTTCTTTCTTTCTTTCTTTCTCTCTTTCTCTCTTTCTCTCTTTCTCTCTTTCTCTCTTTCTCTCTCTCTCTCTCTCTCTCTCTTTCTTTCTTTCTTTCTTTCTTTGTTAATATGTTTGTAAGTTTGTTTGTAGGAAGGTAATTTCCGAAAATACTTATCCGATTTCAAAATTTCCTTCACCAGTATTTAGAATGGACATTCAGGGAGGACATGGGCTATAGCCTAATAAGTTCACCACGTGAACTGCAACCCAACTGAATCAAATCCCTGTATATTAGTGCATATCGTCACTATGATAACGGTAGTCGGAGATAGAAGACTAAAGTCTATGCGTACAAAGACGCGGGTAAAATTTACAAAATTATTATCGTAATGTGCATCCTGGGCCCACTGTACTTGAACTTACTCTAACCGCAGACATAACGCAGACTTTCACATGAACACTCGCTCGCGGCGTATTACTTGGATACTTTGTAGGGGCCAAAGATTGGCGTGTTTGTTTTAACATACCCCAGCGGAAAAACGGCGTGAGGAAGCCTTCGCAGATATACAGGGTGCTTCAAAGTGTCTCTGTAGAACTTGAGATGGTTAATTAATCTATTTATCTAAAAATATATATGTAGTACCTTTAGACGAGCAATTCTTGTATATAAATATATAATCTCAATCTCAGAAACGGATTCAACGATTTTCATAAAATTTAGTATGCAGAGGGTTTTGGGGGCAATAAATCGATCTGGCAAGGTTTCATTTTTATAAAACGTCATTATATCCGTGTTTTAGGCAATGAAAACTGCTCAAATGTCATGAGAATACGAAGGTAAATTTCGCCACCATCATCATCATCATCATCATTCAGCCACAAGAAGTCCACTGCTGAACATAGGCCTCCTCCATGGATTTCCAAAAAGACCGATTGGAAGCGGCCCGCATCCAGCGCCTTCCTGCCACTTGGATGAGGTCATCTGTCCATCTTGTGGCTGGCCGTCCTACGCTGCGCTTGCCGATATGTGGTCTCCGTCCGAGAACTTTTCGGCCCCATCGGCCATCAGTTCTGCGTGCTATGTGCCCCGCCCACTGCCACTTCAACTTACTAATCCTCTGGGCTATGTCGACGACTTTCGTTCGTCTACGGATTTCGTTGAAAGTCAAATAGCTTAGAAAGTAATTTATCAATATAAGTCTACTCTTCTCGGGTTTAGCTTTCAAATTACATAATGCTGTATGTGGTAGTTCGTTTATGGCGGCAGGTAATATGTGGTCTGCAGCATACATGCAAATTTTGTTCAAACCGTACAGCCGGTCAATCGTTACTGCATAAAAAACTTACCTTAACGTATCAAAACGCCACAAATTGCACAGAACACTCACTGATACGAATATGGCTCAAAAATTCCGCCACAACATTTTGCCCAACGCTAAAATTACCACCCCGCCTTTAAAACAACATTAAAAGCCTAATATATTCAGTAACAATGCCGGCCAGAGGTTGCCAACCCCTCAGCCGACAATGGAAGCGGAAAGTAGCCAGGCGGGGCAGAGGTGCGCAACAATTATAGCGGTGGTCCAAGTTAGAAGTGCTGACATCTAAATACGAAAGCACTTTCTGTTTTACGTCCGGGTTTGTCTAATAATTACTTAAGACAACGAGGGACGAAGGGTGTCTGAACCAGACTTGATTTTTCATAGGGTCAAAATGTTTTTTTTTCTAACGTAGGGGGATGGAAGTGGCTAAAATTATCTTAATACATACGTAATAAATGTTACGTACAGTCTACAGCAGATCAATCTTTACACGCGTGCACTCTACTCAGTTACGTTACGAGCGACTTTGCAATAAATATGTAAGGGTTGACCGGCTATCGTCTGTACTTATCTGTTCTAATAATCTATGCCGGTACCGATTAAGTGGAGAAGAGAAAAAATTCTGGCCAATTTCTACGTCACGACAGCTTTATAACAAACATCACAGAAGCAATAACAGAAAGAAAGAGGGGTAAACGAAGGCGAACGGAGAAGTTATTTTGGCCAAATTAAAGGGACGGTGGATGTCAAAGTGTACCAGGCTGTCAAAGTGGCCTAGCTAAACCAGCCTGTTAGAGGCAAGAGGAGTACCTACGTAAAATATGCTACAATTATGACTTGCCAATATACCTCAATCCTTCAAGACAAAATTATACAACCAGTGTGTGTTACCAGTGATGACTCATAGCGCTGAAATGTGGTATCTCACTATGGGGCTCATAATAAAGCTCAAGGTCACGCAATGAGCTATGGAAAAGGATATGCTCGGAATTTCTCTTAAACGAGATCGAGTCAGAAATGATGAGATCCAAATGCTCTGAGATGAGATAGACGGACGAAAGTCATCGACATTGCCCAGCGGATTAGTAAGTTGAGGTGGCAGTGGGCGGGACCCACAGCACGCAGAACTGATGGCCGATGGGACCGAAAAGTTCTCGAATGGAGACCACATATCGGCCAGTGCAGCGTAGGACGACCAGCCACAAGATGGACAGAAGACCTCATCTAAGTGGCAGGAAGACGCAGGAAATCCATGGAGGAGGCCTATGTGGAGCAGTGGACTTCTTGGACTTACTCAGCCGGGATACAGGCGTAAGTTTATGTAAGTATGTATGAAATAAAATCAACATTTTACTTACAAAGTTACAGCTAATATAATACAGAATTTTACAAATCCTTAGAAACTAATATCACTTAGCATCAACCAATCAAAGGCGATTGGTGTGTCAGTGTACCGCCGGCTGTTGCCGTGAGATGCCATTCGATGTTGCTCCACAAATGAATGAAGGTACTCCTGGCTGTAGTGGTGTTCGATGCGGCCCTTTTCTTCATTAAAAGGCCCTTGTCCAACAGTGCATAGCGACATATTGAACATAGCAATAATAATAACTTCCACACAACATAATCACTTTTCCAAGGGTCTAACTAATTTTACGCATTTTACGCACCAAATCCTGTCAGAATTCTGATGTTTGCGATAGCAATTTGTATGTAATTTGACAGTTAGGCGATTGGAATTTAGGATTTGGTGCGCGTAATATAGGGGCTGGCCCCAAACTAGGATACTCAATAACACGTTACGTAACTTGCTCATAACTTGGGCCACAGCCGCAGGCGCATTCGCAGTTAAGATAACCATTCCGCAGTTGCAGCGAACCTGTCTATTACCGGCCATCGCCGCGCCTGGCTCGCGTGAAGTAATGAGCGTTTTAAACTTTGGACTTTTCGTTTCAAGACACGTCCCTCGCAGGTATTTGTAAGTAGAAAAACTATATTTACAAAATATACTTCCAAATATACAGGGCCACATCTAACAATAATAAAACTTCCACACAACACAATCACTTGTCTCAAATTGGGATAGTCTGTGCTATGGTAACCAGGCATGGACATCACAAACATGGAAATAACCCCAGAATGTACAGCGGCCCCCAGTGTGAATCGAACCCATAACCTCCGGCATGGTAATCAGACGTGATACCGCCAGACCAATGAGGCAGTAAAATGTCGGGTATGAACCTACTGAACGAATGCTAACTAACAATAGGTAGAAGCACATCGGTAGAACGCTGGCCGTTGTACGTTACGTATATTTGTAGTAGCAATACCACTCCCTAATTAAAGAAAAACATCGTGAGGGAATCGCAGTTTCTGAGTTATTTGCAGTGCTTGCTACAAACAATGGCCTACCTAGAGGCTGAGTGCGGAAATCTCAGGTGTAACTAAGTAGTGTGATTAAAATATATAAAATATATAGTCGGACTTGCGCACGAAGGGCTTCGTACCATTATCTGTGCAACATAGGCACAAAGATCGAGAAAAAAATCACTTTTGTTGTATGGGAGCCGTGGGAAATATTTATTTTATTTTAATTGAATTATTTATTTTTGAGGCGAATATACTAAATATTCTGTGAATATTTCAAGCGTCTGCCTGTTGCCCTTATTAGTATCGAGCAAAAAACGGCAAAAAAAATACGTTTGTTGTATGGGAGCCCCCCTTTAATATTTATTTTATTCTGTTTTTAGTATTTGTTGTTATAGCGGCAACAGAAATAAAAAAATTCAACTGCCTAACTATTACGGTTCATGAGATACAGCCTGGTGACATACAGACAGACAGACAGACAGACAGATAGACAGACGGACAGACAGACAGACGGACAGTGAAGTCTTAGTAGTAGGGTCCCGTTTGGCACCCTTCGGGTACGGAACCCTGAAAAAAACAAAATAATTGTTGTAGGTAAATGACAAACTCCAATTGATATGAGGTAAACTTGGAGGTAAACATTTAGAACTCTGTCGTGCCGTGCATAGACACTATCACACTGAGCCAATAATTCATCGAGACATAAACTCAATAGTGAAGTTAACGAACTAATGCTAAGTTTAAATAAATGAATACAGAGAGGACGAGGGCGACTTCAAAGGGGAACGCAAGACTAAGTCTTAAACCCGAGCTAGACTAGGAGCGCAAAATAACTACAATGAAAGGACTATGGTACTACGACTTGTTCTGTTTACGTCCTCGGGCAAATTGAAAAGTAACAAGTATTTTAGTCATAAAAGAATTTGTATGGAATCAGGCGTTACTTTGCGGAACTACATAATAGCATTCCTAAATTCCGCCAAAATAAAAAAGATCAACACTCTCTATATAGGCTCCCTATATTA
The DNA here is from genome assembly GCA_947308005.1 of Yponomeuta malinellus. Taxonomy (NCBI): domain Eukaryota; kingdom Metazoa; phylum Arthropoda; class Insecta; order Lepidoptera; family Yponomeutidae; genus Yponomeuta; species Yponomeuta malinellus. The sequence goes on from OX370998.1 coordinate 2,965,285, forward strand.
GTGTGTATTGAATTATATCATTGCTGAAATAGTCATTTTTATATGTGCCCCCTCTCCTTATGAGACATTTAGGTAATTTCAATTTCGGCCTCTTCTGTACCTCCCGCAGGTTGACAGGTGGAAAATGCCATTAGCATAAAGTCCACCTTTTGTACACTGTCTTTGTCCAGTAAAGAATTATTTATAATAATAATAATAGGCAAGGGCTGTCTGGAAGCGATCACTTTTAGGGATAAGGCCGCCGTTTGTTATCTATGTTATTTCCTTTTTTATGTACAATAAAATGTTTTCAATCTATCTATCTATTTTTATAGGTTTTTAGGGAAAAAATAAATCCTACTGAACCCGTTTGCTGGGTCACTTGGAGAGTATGGCAGAGGATCGGGCATACCTGGGGCTACTAAACACTCACAGACCGAATGGTCTCCCCAAATATCGCTGAATCTGTTTGCTTGGTCACTTAGAGAGGATGGCACAGAATTGGGCAGTGAAGAGATCCGTTTGCTTGGTCACTTAGAGAGGATGGCACAGAATTGGGCAGTGAAGAGATCCGTTTGCTTGGTCACTTAGAGAGGATGGCACCGAATTGGGCAGTGAAGAGATCCGTTTGCTTGGTCACTTAGAGAGGATGGCACAGAATTGGGCAGTGAAGAGATCCGTTTGCTTGGTCACTTAGAGAGGATCGCACAGAATTGGGCAGTGAAGAGATCCGTTTGCTTGGTCACTTAGAGAGGATGGCACAGAATTGGGCAGTGAAGAGATCCGTTTGCTTGGTCACTTAGAGAGGATGGCACAGAATTGGGCAGTGAAGAGGGCATACATGGGGCCACCAAGCCGTCTAAGGCCTATTGGTGGCCCCAGCCATCGCTGGAAAGACTATGTAGCCAAGGGTCCGCGTGAGCTCCGGGCTGGCGATTGGCACCAGACCGCGCACCGACAGACTAATGACTATTTCTTGTATCGGAGGCCAGGCCCGGTTCGGGTCCCTGAGCCAACGTTACGGATTAAGTAATAATGTGACATTTAAACGAGCGTGAGCTATAGTTTCCTATCTTACTTTGTTATAGACTTTAACAGTCTATAACAAAGTAAGATAGTTCACGGCCATGGGACCTAAAAATCACCTTGAGAGACTGTACATACACTTTTTGCAAATACGATCTGTAAAAAAAGACATAATTTTTTTTCATTGGTGGTGCTAGTTAGCCTACTGAATCCCCTTAAGTAGGTGTGTAGGTACGTGTTACAAGAGGGTGGGGTTTCTTTAGAATTTCAAGTTACTTGTCGCCATGTATAATGCCGGAATTCGAGCCCACGACCTCCTAAGGTCTCTTAGGAAAGGTTCTTACCGACACCGCATAACTGAACTTTCAACATTGACATATTCTCTGACTCCTGTACAAAGTTTAAGAGAAGTATCCTGTCGTCCGTCTGAGGTTGAACCCATTTTTTAATGTATAATGTTAAATTGGATATGTAGAATTAATTGTTGAAGCTCAGAGGCACAAACCGCTGTTAACTAGATTTAATCATTAGCTTTAGTTCCTCATGAAACATAATACTGACGGTGCATGTTGTGGCTGCCTGTAAGTGAGATAACACTTGGCTTATTTTTGGTTTTATTGTCTGTTGTGAATGTATTGGTGTGTATCTTGTTGGTGGTCCTAATTAAATAAAATAAAAATAAACTGTGCCTTGTAGTTTTATATCGTTGCTTATTCTGTGCCCTGACCGATCCAAGACTAGGAAGGAGCGCCTACCCGATCTAAACTTTCTCTTTGACTATCAAACGCAGTCTTGGCTTTGGAAGTTAATCCATGTTTGTGTTCTGTTTGAATACGGAAGGTTGTATTTTATTGATGGGTTGAATGTCTGCGTGAACTTGGCTATTTCTTTGTTTTTAGGAAATATTAATTTTGTGGTCTATTATTGTTCCATAATCTCCATTTCCTTCCGTGGATGTCGTAGAAGTTGACTATTGAAATGAATTACCAGGAGACGGGCAGCAGCGTCTTTCTGAGATTCCAACCGCTACTGCGTGGCGATCGCTACGCTATTGGATGTCGTAGAAGGCGACTTAGGAAATATATTACCACGAGACGGGCAGCAGCATTTTCCTGAGATTCCAACCGCATACTGCGATCGCCAACCCGCTTGCCAAGGGTGGCGGTTATGGCAAAACCCCCTCATGATTGTAAAACCATGAGGGGAGCCTATGTCCTGCAGTGGGCATCAAATGGTTGATGATGAAAATAAAAAGCACTTGAAACCGGCGTGCGTGCATGCAACGGCCAACGACTAATGAATGTTGAGGAAATGAAAGTGATCTGTCAGGATCGTGGCAAGTGGGAGTCCCTGGTCTCTGCCTACCCCTCTGGGATACAGGCGTGAGTTTATGTATGTATTTTTGGATAATGATGCACTCATAATTGTTAGGCTTAGGGTAGGCAGAGACCAGGGTTTGCCACTTGCCACGATCCGGACAAACCTCATCGTTTCATCAACATTCATTAGTCGTTGCATGCATGCACGCCGTCTACGGGTGTTTTTTATCATGCCCTTCGCTAATACATCCCCTATTTGTTTAAATTTTTGTTAACATACATAATTATTCAATCCCGTAGCACCGACGGAGTAGGTTTCTTCACCAAGCCCCGCAAGGCTATAAGATACTGACCCCCAGTTTCTCGTACACTAACACGCTGTTAAGCCACTGTTAACAGCTGTCAATTGACCAAAGTGCATACAAAAAAAAAACCACTGGCAGCTGTTAACAGTAGATTAACAGCTTGTTAGTGTACGAGAAACCGGGGTAAATCTTATAATATACTTTATTGCACACGAAACACTGAACAGTACGTTGCACAAGAAATAGCATGTTCATAAAAAGGCGAGCTTATCTCTGTAAGAGATTGCTTCCAGCAAATCTTGGAGAGTCGGAAAAGCGGTTTAAAAGCGGGTTTAAATACGTGTACAAAATAAATAGCATTGACTACAAAAAATCCTAAACCATGTAATGTAGGTATATTAAGCAGAACATAAATATACAACATTCACTAAATAGGTAAGTACCTACCTGTAAAAATAATAAAATACATAGTAAATAATACATAAACATACCTTCTGAAGGGGGGTGTAGGTTCTAGTACAGTAAATATGTGTGGAAGAGTGAGCTCTACTTGTAGGGGACAGCCCAGTTTTACTACGAATATGTAAAATGATTAAACCATTCACGGGTAGGTAGAACATTGGACCCAGAAGCGAGAGACTCAGGTTCGATTCCCAATGCAGGCATGTACCTATGACTTTGTTTTCTAAGTTATGTACATTTGTGAAGATAAAGTAGCAATACCACTCGCTAACTGTGAAGGTAAACATCGTGAGGAAACCTGAATGCCTGAGTTATTTACACACCACAGCGAACAAAATCCCCCTCCGCGGTGGGCACGCGTGGTGATTAAGCTCATACTCTCTCCCTGAGAGATGGCCTGTGCCCTACAGTGGGACGTATATAGGCTGCTTGTGTACCTATGTATGTTAAATCATTTATTATGAGGACTAAGGAAGAAAGACTGATGAAACAAATATATCGAGCGAATGTGGGTGGAAGGGCCGATAAGGGACGTCCCAGGTGGACATACTTCGATCAAATAGGGGATATAATAGCGAAAGGCGAGATAAAAAGTACCAGAAACCTTTAATGAAGGTTGAGGAAGCGAAAGTGATCTGTCAGGATCGAGGCAAGTGGCAGTCCCTGGTCTCTGCATACCCCTCTAGGATACATTCGTGAGTTTATGTATTATTTTTTTATTTGTTTTTTATTTATTGAAATTTTGGTATCGCAGAGTTTTAAATTTTATAAATTATTCGCCAAACTGCGTGGCAGTTTGTTGGCGAATTAATCGCACTCTTTTAACATTTTTTAAAAATAGTGTTAGGTAACAATAAACTAAATTTTAAAGTTTTAAAGTACAGTCGACAGCAGATCCTCCCATACATGCTTACTCTGTATTCGGTCATATTACCAGAAACTAGACATGTTTTGTGGTATTGAGAACCATCTAGTCGTTTTAGTAGTACCATCAGCGGCGTTCGTAGTATTCTTCGTGGAATTATTCGTAGTAGTGTTTTTAGTAACATTCCTCGTAGTGCCCTTAGTAATGTTTCTCGTTATATTCTTCGTGGCGTTCTCTGTAGTACCACGCGACGTCGACTTGGTTGGCTGCGATGCCATTTCGTTGGACAGTAGTTCGTTTTCAACGTCGTGGAAGTCAGGTGGCTGAGCTCTCATGGCGAATATGCAGGTCTGGACGCATTCGTACTCGTCGCCGAACATGTTCGGGTTGGGTAGGCAGCCCCGCCAAGTGCCCACCTCACACCGGGACCCTAGCTTCCAGTAGTAGACGACTGGTGTTGGCAGGCCACCGCAGTCGTCCCAGCGGAACGGAGCGAAGCACGCCTCAGGTGGAACTAGGCCGGGGGTGAAAGAATAATGTTATTGTGTGTGCGGTGTTGTAAATAGGGATTATAATATGTACTACATTTCACTGTAGCGCAGCGTAGGACGACCAGCCACAAGATGGACAGATGACCTCATCCAAGTGGCAGGAAGATGCTGGATGCAGGCCGCTTCCAACCGGTCTTTTTGGAAATCCATGGAGGAGGCCTATGTCCAGCAGTGGACTTCTTGTGGCTGAATGATGATGATGATTTCACTGTATGGTTGCAATAGAATGTTATCCTACTGAGTGGATATACCGTTTTTAGGGTTCCGTACCCGAAAAATGCCAAACTCTAGGGACTCTATTACTAAGACTCCACTGTCCGTGTGTCTGTCTGTCTATCTGTTACCAGGCTGTATCTCATGAACTGTGATAGTAAGGCAGTGGAAGTTTTCACAAAAGATGTATTTCTGTTGCCGCTATAACCGCCGATGTCATGTCAAATTCAAATTCGACCCTTGTCTAATGTTGTACCCTGCGTGCGCGAGTCCGACTCGCACTTGGCCGGTTTTTACCTATTTAGCTTTGCGAAGGGTTTGAAATCTCATTTTACGAAACTTCACATCATCACTTCGATATGTAAGCTTTTTTTATGCATTTTTCTGGTGCGTACAATAAAGAGTTCTTATCTAATCTAATCAATGATGTGAGAGGTTATTAGGTTGTAAGTGGATTAATATTGTACTCATCAGTACAAACATTTTTCATTAAGAAACCATCTTTCATTGAAATAATATCTAGTAACATTTAAGTACGGAACAGTTAGTATTTTTTTGGGTTCCGTACGCAAAGGGTAAGGGACCCTATTACTGAGACTCCCCTATCTGTCCGTCCATCCGTCCGTCTGTCACCAGTCTGTATCACATGAACCGTGATACTTAGACAGTTGAAATTTTCACAGATGATGTATTTCTATCGCCGCTACAACAAAAAATACTAAAAACCGAATAAAATGTATATATTTAAAGGGGGCTCCCATACAATAAAGGAGATTTTTTTGGTTTTTTGTTGTTTTTTGCTCGATATTAATAATTCAACAGGTAGACGCTTGAAATATTAAAATATTGTATAGCTAATACGATACGGAACCTTTCGTGCGCGAGTCCAACTCGCACTTGGCCGGTCTTTTTTGCTACATACCTATTTGACAGTTGGTCCCATAAAAAGGGAAATATGTGCATAAAGGTGTAAACATTTTCCCGAAAGGCCCGGGTTGTTGAGCTCGCACTTTTCCAGTTTTTTTTTTTTTTTTCGTTTCATAATGGAGTTGAACTGTTATTTTAGCACAAAATCAAATGCTTACCAGAAACAGTAAACGAAAGTTCAAAACCAAGCAGAAGTATCACATAAATGAACATGGCGACCGACATTGTGTCTGTTGTCCAAAGAATGAACTTGGTTAAAAAATGAATGCTCAAGATTACCTACTGCTTCATTAAGATAAGTGTTAACGAGATCTGCACGTGCACTTAAACAAGCTGCAATTTAAGTGCGTTGTTAAGAAAAATCTGTAGAAATTATGTAAGTACGGGTTACTTTATTGCACACATAAAACACGCACATTAAACACAAAAATTACAAATAAAAAAGTGTGTACGGTGAGCTGGCGGTTAGATTTTTATTTCATGCTAAGTGTGACAAAAATCGTCACGACTTTTTCCTCTGTTGTCCTTCAATAGACTGAAATAGACTGTCTCGTTGGTTAAGGCGTTTAGCTACCAAAACAGAGGTCGTGGGTTCGATTCGCATTGGGGGGCGCCGTAAATTTGTACAAATGGCCTCAGTCTGGGTGTATTTTCATGTTTGTGACGTCCATGCCTGGTTAACACAGCACAGGGTACCAGGGTGTGGCGAGCACATGTCAACTCTGCGCGCGCACTACAAACTCCGATATTCCTGCATCGCGCAAGCAAAATCTTTCACATGACATACCATAAATATAACGCCCGACAAACATCAGTCGGCTGCGCCCTCCTCGGCTGCGCCCTCCTCGGCTTCGAGGTGGGTCGCTCATGATGTAGGTTTAGAGGTCCTTAGGACCAAACCAGCCCCCAGGTGGTGTTTAGTGGGTAGGCGCACTTCCTGTGAGTCCCACATTGGCAGCACGGCCGGGCCCGTGCTGTTATGCATGAGCATTCACCACCTCTCTCCCCCGTGTCCTCCGGAGGGTGCCCTTTTTAGGGCTAAAAAAAAAAAAAAAAACATCAGTCGGACCGGCCGTCCCCAGGCATACGACGATCTGCCTGGCGGGAAATTTCCCTTTATAGTGGAAGAGCACGATCACCCGCTCTTCCCTATACAGGGTACCTAGTTTGGGACCAAGTCACGTGATTGTATTGTGTAAGTTATAATTATGATCAATAATTTTTTACTCGACCACTACTAGACATAGGGCTCCCCCAAGGCACACCACTTCGTTCTGTCCTCGGTCAACTTCCTCCGGCCACTCCCACAAATCTGCTTCACCGTCGGTCCAGCTAGCTGGTAGGCGTCCTCTGGTGTCCTTGTTCGGATCTGAATGAAATAAAATTGGCACAGAGTTAGATTATGATGTCTGGAATAGCACATAGACTACTTTTATCCCGAAAAATACACATTGAAATGTCTGCGCGAATGAAGTTGCGGGCAACATACAGGACAAGTCTGATTCTTTCGCTGATGTTACATAGTTGTGTTCTCTTCAAATACTTGCATTTATAATTTAACAGGAGACATGTTGTTTCTTTTTAGGATTCCGTATCTCAAAAGGAAAAAAACGGAACCCTTATAGGATCACTTTGTTGTCCCACCGTCCGTCCCTCCGTCCGTCTGTCTGTCAAGACAGTTTATCTCGGGAACGTGTGGAGAAATCTAGTTAATTTCAAAACGATATAGGCCTATAGTCCCTTACTGCTGTGAAAAAACCAAACTTCTAACGTAACGTAAAAAAAAGATACAGCCATTTATGCCGGCAAAAAACGAATATAGTGTCGAACTCAAGGGAATCAAAATTTATAGGGTACCTACTTTCCGTCGGCCGAGAACTATGACATTTGGCAAGTAACATCGCCTTATACTAAAAGTACAGGAAAACTATACATTTGTAGTTAAATACCTATTTAAAATAATTGTCTTTGTAGTTAAGGAAACGCTCAGAACTGCGAGACTCGATTCCCGGACTATTTATAATATGTAAGTAACTACAAACTTGTACGGAACCATTGGCATGCGAGTTCGACTTGCTCTTGTAAGGTTTTTTTTATGAAGCCTCCATAACATAGGTTTCCTAGTGGGTAGAACATCGGACTCGCAAGTGAGAGACCCAGGTTCGATCACCAATGCGGGCATGTACCTATGACTTGGTTTTGTAAGGTACATTTGTGAAGTTATAGTAGCAATACCTCTCGCTAATTGTGAAGGAAAACATCGTGAGGAAACCTGAGTGTCTGAGCTATTCACATACCTCAGCGCTTGAAATCGCCAATCCGCGGTGGGCACGCGTGGTGTTTAAGCCCATACTCTCTCCCTGAGAGAAGGCCTGTGCCCCACAGTGGGACGTAGGTATTAGGCTGCTTATGTACAAATAACACTTTTGAATTTCAATTGTTTGAAATTTCTAGTCGTGTTGCCACTGGACTCTGTACAAAATCATTTTACAATCTAAAAATACATATGTGAATAATAAAATGTTAAACATACATGACGTTCCGGCTGACGCTGACCGTGTGTTGTTCTATAAAGTGAAGGGTTCAACGCAGCTGTGTGCTGACACGGGTCCAAAGGAGGCCCCGGCGGTGACGGATGGTCCGTTTTATATGGGAGTATAAATATAACTTTGTGCCAAGAGCGTGCGGGGCTCGGTCTGCCTTAGGGCCAAAGTGGGGAACTTGCGGCGATCTCAGATGGAGTGACGTTGCTTTTATACCACGGAAGACATAGAAAAACTGAAAAAAAATAAAAGCATAAAGATAATCGAAAAAGTGAAACCGAAATTTATTAAACTAATAATGTGTGCTTACGAAAGTTTTAGTTCGAACGCAGTCAAAAGTAACTCCGTTTTTAATGAAACTGTTGAAAATTGACACTAGTATGTAAGTTTATCTGTTTCTTTAAAGCACGATAACTTCTAAGCGCTTGGACCGATTTAAAAGAAGGTTGTTTCATTAGATTTAATGTTTAATTTAATATAATATAAACAATCCTTATATCATCCCGGATTTGGCGATTTCAAGCGCTGATGGATGTAAATACTTAAAACACTCAAGCTGAAGTCTCTTTACTTTCGGTTTTTAACCTCATTTCTTAAGAAGGTTAAAAACAATTATACTGTCAATATTTTTTAAATCTCACTTTTGTTAATACAGACGTTTGTTTCAGAGTTTATAGACAAAGATGTACAGATGTAAGTTAAGAGGATCGGCAAGCTTACTGAAGACGTGAAACCATTAAGGCTAGAAAGCCGTAATGGTTTAAGTCATGAACTTATAGTGTTTACATACATACATAAACTCACGCCTGTATCCCAGAGGGGTAGGCAGAGACCAGGGACTACCACTTGCCTCGATCCTGACAGATCACTTTCGCTTCCTCAACATTCATTAGTCGCTCGCACGCCGGTTTCGGGTACTTTTTACTTTTTTAATTTTTTTTATGGTGTTTCTGACTTAGTATTGTTTTTCGAAGTTGTAGCTTTTGCCAGTGCTCATTAAATCAGTCAATGGTTACACACCTGCCACAATGCCTGTCAGCCAAATCAAACATTACATTTTATAACGTTCGATTAATAATCCACCCGTGACGTAATCTCACTGATTTTGCTACTCTACTGAGTACACGCATGTAAATATATGTATTAAGGTGTTACTACATATTATATTCATCCCAAAATGGGTGGTTCTTTGTAACTTTTGGTTATGATATCCTTGTCTGGCTATCCTAACACAGGTAGGATTAGTTTAAACCTAAGTTGAGAATAAGTGATTGTGCGTTGTGGATGTCATATATTTATGAAAAAAAAAACAGCGCTGCTCTCAGAGGGGCAGTTGAGATTCGACACAAATGTTGACACAAACGTTTTCCTTACAATTGAATGCATTTATGCATTTATTTGATGGTTTAGCTAATGTTAACCTTCAGCGTGCTTCAGCTTCGAGACTTTTACAGTTGTGGCTTAGTTTAAAATACAATAACGGCGAGAACAGAGGTGCTGAATTACGACCATATATACTAGCTAACTCGGCAAAGGTTGTTTTGCCATGTTGATTAGCTTACGACGTATTCTCAGCCCTACCGAATATAAACAAACAATTTCATAAAAATCGGTGAAGCCGATTTAGAGAAGTTCAATAACAAACACTTTGACATGAGATTTTTATATATTAGATATAAATAATAATATATGATGTATGATAATAACTTCCACTCAGCACACAGAAATACACCCAGACTGAGGCGGTTTGTACTAATCCGGAATGGTGGCCTCCAGTGATAATCGAACCCACGACCACTTCGCCGTCAAGCGTGTTAACCGATAGACCACGAGGTAGTCAATTGGAGTCGCTGTCTCTCGATCAGCAGCGACCGCGCAATACTCGGGGCGCCGCAATCATAGCCTGCAGTCCGAGCCAAAGAGGCATTGTGTCGAACAATGAACGCCAAAGGTGCTTTCATCTGCTAATAACGCTCCACTCAGCCACACTCAGCTACACAAGTTCACTCTGACAACTCAATACAGAATTACATTTTGACCTCCGGCCGAATTCTGACGTTTGATATTTTGATTTGCATCAGGATTACAGTCACTTAGTGACATGCCATGTGGTCTAAAAAAGCGGGTGAGACCGTGTCCGATGACACGGCCGTTGGTTGAACGTGAAACGTCTATAAGTAAGCGTAATTTTTTAGTTCAAACTGCGCAATGTGTGACGTGCGTGGCACTGGCGCCATCTAGCGGCACGAGTCAAAAGGATTTGAGTAATGGCTGCCTTGTTCTACTCAACGATTCAACGTTTTTTTTCTGTGATTGGTCTCGTTCTCGTATAACACAAATTATACACAAATTGTACACACGTGTGTATAACACAAACGATACACACTTGTGTATAATACAAATTATACACACTTGTGTATAACACAAATTATAAACACTTGTGTATAACACACTAACGTCAATTAAAGAAAATAAATCTGGGCATCTATTTGCAACTTGCTTTTACAAAAAAGTCGTCCAATAATAACAATAACAATAATTTCATAGTTTACTTAATAATTAATTGGCTCTTTAAATATACTTGAATAGTTATCTAGTCCCTTTCTTAAACTAACAGTACTCAAAATATCATAAATGAATAGGGTAGCTAACGGCACGGCACTGTAAGGAATTAACAAAAACGTAGGTCATAAAACGAAGAAAATATTAATACCTTGGTGATATTGTGTACAGTGGTCGGTATTACTTAATAGGGATGAAAAAAACTTGGCCACAGAAAAAACGTTATAGTTCCAAAGGTAGGTAGAGCCTTCAGATATAATAATAAATAATAACTTCCACACAACACAATCACTTGTCCTGGTCCTAAACTAGGATACCCTGTGGTGTGGTAAATAGGCAAGGACATCACAAACATGGAAATACACCCAGACTGAGGCCTTTAGTAGATACTTGTATCATAAGGTACTTTTCCGTTCTTAGGGTTCCGTACCCAAAGGGTAAGGGACCCTTTTACTAAGACTCCACTGTCCGTCTATCTATATGTCTGTCACCAGGCTGTATCTCATGAAACGTGATAGCTAGACAGTTGAAATTTTCACAGATAATGTATTTCTGTTGCCGCTATAACAAAAAAAAAAACTAAGAACAGAATAAAATAAATATTTAAGTCTCCCATATAACAAACGTGATTTATTGCCGTTTTTTGCTCATTATTAATAACGGCAACAGGCAAAAGCTTGAAATAATCAAATTTTCTATACATAATGGTACGGAACCCTTCGTGCGCGAGTCCTACACGCACTTGGCCGAGATACAGTGCGTGTGAGTATCAGGTTCGGGTAGCTGCAAAATCCCGAACGAGAAGCTTGACAGATGCAATACAGAGGTATATTTATTGCTACAGAGATCGTGAGCCGCGGAAATGTATGGAGTTGCGATGTTTTCTGGTGAGCCGGGTTGCTACTGTTTGCTGGCTCGGAAATAAGTGTGTGAAACGTCTGTGCACGTAACATTAGTTGAAGAACCTAGATGACCGAGCTTTGCTCGGTACTTTTTTTTTTTTGGTTAATATAGTTTTTTGGAAATTATTTTTAGATACAATGAAAAAAAGGGGGAAAAAAGGAAAAAATTATCGGACTGGAGACTGGCTCGAACCGGCGCCTTCTGGTTTCGGGACCACTCGACTTTGTAAACGGTGGCAATAGTTACCTTCTTATTCTAATAATATTTTAGCAGTTTTTCATTGCCTAAAAACACGGATAAAACGACGTTTTCTAAAAATGAAACCTAGCTAGATCGATTTATCGCCCCCGAAACCCCCGGCATACTAAATTTCATGAAAATCGTTGGAGCCATTGCCGAGATTCTAGGACAAACACAAACGTAAAATTACATAAACTCACGCCTGTGTCCCGGAAGCCTAGACATAAACCTGGGCTGAGTATAATAAATTACAGTTCGTAGGTAATTCGTAGATAAGAATGACAATTCGAGGTATATTGCGCAGCAGGATCTACTTGTTAATCTGTAGGTTAATCGACTTTGCAATGTACATCGAACTGTCATCGTTAACCATGCATTGGAGTTCTACACATTCATCTGACATTCCAATTTTCTCGGTTTTATTGTGACTATTAACCCTGTAATAATAATTAAGTAACGGCGCTCTCTCCTACCAAAAATTTGTATGTCTACATTGACATAACATGCAGAACCAATATTTATTATTGTACCATCTATGCATACTCATGTTTCACAAATAAATATCTTTATCTTATCTTTATGAAACAGGCCCCAGAGTTTGCTACTTGCCACGATCCTGACAGGCCTCTTCCGCTTCAACATCAATTAGTCGTTGCGTGCACGCAAGCCGGTTTCGGATACTCTTTTATTTGGCCCTTTGCTTTGCCGTAACTTAATCACATGTTTCGAATTCGTCTATTTAGTCTCCAAGTCTGCTACTGACACTATTCCTTTACCACTTTATATTTAGCTTTGTTTCTATACTGGGCTATTCATCGGAGAAACCAAAATGCATTAGAGTGAGATTGGTAAATAATCCCCGACAAATACATTAAATTATGCATGTATCAGAATCCCAACTCGCAATTAATAATTTTAAAGTAAGTGAAAGAAATTTTTTATTTACAACACTTTAGAGACGACTTATTTATAGTTACTATAATGTAGACTTATAGAGTAAACCAGTTATTTCAAGGGACTCCATGCAATAACACTAGCGCCATAAAACTAATATCTTTTATACGGCTAATTTTTCCAAAAAGTGTCAATGTCTCAATTATATTAATAGTGATTTTAGGATCTACGACCGAGAAACGAAACTAGGATTACGGACCTGGGACTCACAAACACACACGCACGCACGCACGCATGAACGCACGCACGCACGCACGCACGAACGGACACACACACACACACACACAATCAAGAACTCAAGAAGACGCTGCTGCCCGTCTCCTGGTAATTGATTTCCTTAGTCGCCTTCTACGACGTCCACGGAAGGAAATGGAGTGACGCTATTCTTAATCTGGCGCCACGCGGATAGATAATCTTTATTCTATTCCGGAAAAACAACAAACACACAATATTTACAAAGTAAACCTATTAATAAGTGAAAATAAAACAATAATTGTGCCCTTCAGGTTCTTTTTAATTCTAATGTATTTTAGCCTATATTGATGGAAGCTGATATCTATATTACAGACCCAGTGTAGCTTAGATACCAGCTGTAACTTTACTTCTGAAACCTAAACTTTTGTAAGCACTCTAAGTTTAATAAAAACAAGTGTAAAAGGTTTACCAAATAAATTTAATTTCATTTCAAATCACTATAACATGAGTGAAAGGTCGGTCTGACACTTTTTGCAAAAACGATTTGTATAATCTGTAGAAGATATGATGTTTTCCCTTTGTGGCGCTTCTGTTACTGCTTGGAGTCCTTTAAGTGATTCAGGACAAGATAATCTGTCAGTGCTAAAATGACTGGCATATTAAGAAAGAAAGAAAGACATTTGTGAAGTTATAGAGCAATACCACTCGCTAACGGTCAAGGAAAACATCGTGAGGAAACCTGAGTGTCTGAGCTATTCATATACCTCAGCGCTTGAAATCGCCAATCCACGGTGGGCACGCGTGGTGATTAAGCCCATACTCTCTCCCTGAGAGAAGGCCTGTGCCCTACAGTGGGACGTATATAGGCTGCTTATGTAGACATTTATTGGGACAAATTAACACATCACAAGAAATAAAAGGCATAACATAATACAGGGCAAAGTCAGAGCGACAGAGTGCACCTGTGGTGTCATTATGGCTGTCCGTTTCTTGTCCACAGTCCAATGAATGGTCACGTGGGTGTTACCACTCTCTGGACTACCAATATACATAATTATACACTGTGCATTATTTCAATTATTCTTATAGCTTATTGTAATATCACCCCTCAACTTCGATGCAAATTCGTCACACTGAAATTAACATTTATGAATAATTGGAGGTTATTGTGTGATTATACTCAGTAAGTCACTGCGTTTTAATTCAAGTATGTATACGCTGTTCCAGAACAACTTCCTATACGTGTACTATACACAAACTTCATTTAAAAATATGGTCAGAGACAAGACGATAATGCAGATATTATGATTGTTTATTAAATTTTTTATTGGCCAAATAATATTATAAAAAAACAGAAAGAGTAAAAATAAGCGGGAGTTTATTTCTCTTGATTCCTTGGTTGATTGGTCGGTCGGTCGGTCGGTACGTCGGTTGGTCGGTCGGTCGGTACGAGGGTCGGTCGGTCGGTACGATAGTCGGTCGGTCAGTCGGTTGTTTCTATTTTACCGATTCGTATCAAAGCAACGGATTATTTACCATTTATGTACATCCTATCTGGCACGAAGTATAGGTGCTTACCCTAGGTAATGCTCAAACGGCGTTCTTTGACAAAGTCACAGTAGGTGGTGGAATCTTCTATTGTGCTAACTAAATTGTATTACTTTAGTTGATTCATAAATTATGTATGAGTAATTACACACCCTATTTAGCATTCAACATTTATTTAAAATATGTTTGAACAAAATGGTGTCTTGACAGGCATATTTTAATCATACGTTCATGCAAACTGCGGGCATTTGCACTGATAAAATAGAACGCTGATGACTCCTTGTTGGATGCGGGCGGCACAAGACCGGGAAGCTCGGAAAACGATGAGGGAGGCCTATGCCCTGCAGTGGGCTGACGACTGATGATGATGATGATGACTCCTTGTTGGAAACCCACGGCCTCTGAGCTGGTGATCAACCCTGTAACCAATAAGTACCCTAGAGCAATAAAGCAGGCTTCAGTTTTCAGCAAAGTAATCAATTTCTCATTATAACAGGCATCAAATTTAGCAGTGACATAATCAACATGGCTCGAACCTATCTTGCTTTCACAGCTCTGGTGGAAACGCATAGCATTATTCCGGTGCCGAATTTAAACTGCGGTTCTTGGCTTCATGAAGCGTCCTCGCTTATATGCTTAAAACAAGATAATTAGATAGATTTATCTTCTTTAATCTTCGTAATCGCTCGTAGCCCCGGCTGCCTGAGTGATCTTAAGCGATCACGAAGGTTAAGCAACAGAGGGCGCGTTCAGTGCATGGATGGGTCGCCGTCTATGCCTAACGCTAGTGGCATTTTTCCGAGCGGTTCCGTGCTTCGCAAGGCACGTTAAGCTGTTGGTGCCGGCTGCCGTCGATAGATGGCAGTCGTTAAGCAAAGTCAGAGGCCTTAGGGCGGCTTGACAACTTCTGACAGTAGACGAGCCACTAGTCTACAAACCTCCACCAATTCCTCCCATTCTTTACATGTTCATCTAAACTTTTGGCAATTAACAAGAGTTCCAAATAAGGGCTTGTATGAAGTCGATATTCCCACTCGCTCACTATTTTTTTAACCTACTCCACAAAAAGGAGGTTATTAATTCGACGCGTATGTAGTTTTCTTTTGTTACGTTCTCGAATAACTCCGTCAAATCTTAACCGATCTCGACAATTCTTTTGTCCTGTTGGTGCCATTTTAACTTGGTGAAGATCTAATGAAGACTTTCAGAGATGGAGAACGGAAACTCTTCAATGGACGGCTGTAAATAAGGCCTAATGGGGCTCATCCTTTAGTAATATCCGTATGTTTCATAAAATAGCAAATGTAAAATAAAAGTAGTCCCAAGGTAATTTGGTGATGTTCTGGTGAATACTTTCGGAGATGGAAATTGATAACTTAAAATTTTAAAGCAACGAATTAAGTAGGGTAAATTATGGTTATAATGGACTTCTTTATTTTTCTCCCGCTCCCCCACTAAAAATTTAAAAATAATAAATTTTAAATAAAAACCGACTTCAAAACACTACAGCACTAAAAAGTTTCAAAAAAATTAAAAGTATACCTTTAAATTAGAAGTATGTATTCATTTAGGTCTTCTAGAAGTATAATTTGTAGTCAGTGCCCAGTTTAATGACCAGGAAATATATAATTCTAATGTAGCCTATATACGTCCCTCTACAGGTCACAGGCCTTCTCTTAGAGCGAGAGAGAGAGAGAGTCTGGGCTTAATTGCCAACTGCGGATTAGCAATTTCAAGCGCTGAGGTATGTTGAACACGTCAGACACTCAGGTAAAGAATGAGTATACTTTTAATAAACGTAGAAAGCATAGGCAGTCGAAAATAGATTTTAGGCGTGTTTCAGTTGTGCAGTTGACAGTGGATCAACCGTTACATTATTGTTGCAAAGTCGTACTTAACGTAACTGATTTGAGTGCCCGTATATATGGTTGATGGGCTGTCGACTGTACCACCCTGTAGGTAGGTGAAGCCTTTGTAGGTTAGGCCCTGTATAGGAGAGGTGAGTTGGGTGAATGTCGTATATAAAGCTTTACTATACATTCAAATGTAATTTCTCATCACGATAATATACCGTAACACCATTCTTAAATGAAAAATATCTTTTAATAAAAAAAATTCTACATTGTTTCGTGACGATACTTACTAATGGAAAGTAATTCCAGCTACTTTTCCATAAACAATAGTCTTCTTTGTGCACTATTTCACAGTGCACAATTATATATAGCGCATATGTCTACATTTTATTTATTTAATAATAATTTTATTGCACTTAATCCAAATGTATAATGCAGCGGAATTAATGCCATGGGCATTTTAATAACCATTGTCACACATTTCAACCACCAGGTCAAACAAGAACGTTAAGATATCGCTAAAAGTATATAAATAAATTATATTATCGCGACGCCGATGGTTCCATCAATTATGTCGATAATATTTCTTCCTTTTCATGCTAAGCCGTACACCACTCTGTAATTCAATATGACTTCAGTTTTGTCAAGTAATCAGAGCGCAGGTTCATTCTAGTTTAGTTACTTCTGTGCTCCATCTTGTGTACATTCAGATTAATAAATATATTTGTATTTGTATGTTTATCGACTGCACCTGCTGGCCTATGTTTAACCTGTAACGTTTATAAAGACGCAGTTTCTGTGGAACTTTGAATAACAACACTTTGATCATGACTTTTGAGTTGCTGGTGATTGTTGTAGGTATACTAATAAAAAATTACACTTTCCTTTCTCCTAAAACCAATTCTACCTTAGGCTCAATCACGACACGTGACTAGCAACTCCTCATCATCAGCCATTTGACGCCAACTGCGGAACATAGGCCTCCTTCATGATTTTCATCACCATGAGGGGCTTTACCATAATCGCCACAGTTGACAGGCGGGTCTCCTGGTAATTGATTTCCTTAGTCGCCTTCTACGACATCCACGGAAGGAAATGGAGCATCTCCTATATATACAAAATTTCAATATTCTAACTCAAACAACCCACCAAGCGAGTACGCCAGCTCATTAATATACGTTAAACTCCAGACTAAATACGGCGCCTGAATAAGCAGAAGATATGAGTAATTAAGCGATGTACGCGAGTGCAGCCGTAATCAAACTCCGTCTTGCGGATGCAATGCCGTCGTGATTACATGACTTGACTACCAGGGAAGCTAGGCTAGTGTTCTAGTCTTAATTAGACACATCGCTCATCGGGAACAACCACGACGGAATACACTTTTGACAAAACCGGCCAAGTGCGGAGGGTTCCTTACCATTATCTATACAACATTAGACACAGAGATCGAGAAAAAACCGCACAAAATCACGTTTGTTGTGTGGGAGCGCCCCTTAATTATTTTTTTTGTTTAATTTAATTCTTTATTTTTGAAACGAATAAATAATTAAATATTTTGTGAATATTTCAAGCGTCTGCCTGTTGCCTTTATGAACATTGAACAAAAAACGACAAAAAAAATTACATTTGTTGTATGGGGGCCCCCTTAATTATTTATTTTATTCTGTTGTTATAGCAGCAACAGAAATACATCATCTGTGAAGATTTCAACTGCCTAGCTGTCACGGTTCATGAGATACAGCCTGGTGACACACAAACAGACACTGACGGACAGACAGACAGACGGACAGACAGACAGACAGACAGACAGACAGACAGACAGACAGACGGACAGTGAAGTCTTAGTAATAGGGTCCCGTTTGGCACCCTTCGGGTACGCAATCCTAAAAACCTAAGCATAACACAATAAAACGCTAAAGGGAAGTTAAACACGTGGAAACGACTATGTTTCGTGAGGCTTTCCGAAGACTACAATTATAATCTTAGGAGAAAATAACACGGAACGGAACGTGCCGTGTTGTTGCAAACATCTTGTTGTTATTGTCGGCGTCTATTTATTTAAAATAAAATGTAATTAGGAGTGGATCATCTTGTGATGCATATTTACATAAAGTGCACAGTGTAATCGTCGTAATTTGTGATTTTGGATGCTGGATTTGTGAGTACAAAGCTCAATTCGTGCCATCAATATTGGTGGTCTGGATATGTAACGGCTGAGAGCCGAAAAGAGACAAAGATAATTGCGTCACGATGTCTTTCGAAGCAACCAATGGGAGACCCCCATGCGCTGTCACTGTCACCCAACTTTGACGTTAGTGACGGATGTTGTTCCATTCCACGCCTATTGCTGTCGTCGGTGACTCTTCGCCGATGCGAGTGAGGTGCAGGCTCGCGTTGTATGGATGGTCCGGATTATGTCGGCCCGTTTGGTGGTCCGTCGCTGCTGCTTAGACTAATACTAGCGAGGGCTCACCGGTGGTATCTAGTATGGGCTGTTTTTAAATCGGACTTGCTTGATGTTGCTGTTGCTGCGGTAGTTGTTGCTGCAGCTTCTTCTATAAACCAATGCTTACTTCGTGCTTTTATTGCTTGTGAGTTTGACTTTGTACCTCTTTAGTGATTATACCGATTTATTTATATTTTGTTACACGTGCTGCGAAGCTGCGATTTGTTTGCCTTCATTTTATGTAATTACTATTGACATATGTGATTAATACATTCTATTTAGTTACTATTATTGTATTATATGACGTTGTATTGTATAACGTTGATTTGACATTTTTAATATCTGACGCACGCACTCGTAGATACCTGGTTGGTTTTAATGATTGACATGAAATTTATTTATTTTTTGTCATACGTGCCGCGAAGCTGCGTTTTTTTTTTTGCCTTCATTATATGTAGTTAATTATGACATCTGTGATTAATACATTCCATTTAGGTACCTACTATTATTGGGTGTATGACGTTTATTATAATTTTTGTCATTTTTAATATCCGACGCACGTACCTAGTTGATTTTAATGATTGACATTATATAGTTTTATTACCTACTGTTTACAAATATTATTTCTGGAATTGCTGGTAATTTGAAAAATTGACATTTTGTATCGACAATATAATTTTTAAGTGACTCCCTAATGCATGGGATTTTTCTAGGAGTAGATTTTTGATTGGTTAATGACTTGTGTATACTCAATAGCTGGTTCCCATTTTTAAGAGCGCCTTTTTTGTTATGAATGTTTCTAGGGCGGTTTGCCCGCATTGCCCCGGCTCCTCAAGGCAGTTCGTGGTACCTCGGGGTCTGAGTGTTCACATTAGTCGGGTGCATAGGGGTGTCGTTTTGCAGCAGTCATCGACGAATGTGCAGGATGGTGTTGCCAGTAGTTCGCAGTCGTTGTTTGAGGACCTTCCGTTAATGAGAAGGGGGATCCGAGTTTTAAAGCATATCCCAAAAGGTGCGAGGTATTTGGCCGCGGGAAGACTGTCTCAGGTCATAGAGAGATGCGTACAGTCAAATAGTTCACATGACTGGTTCGAATTACAGACTTTCGCGTACTCATGTCTCAGGGTCCCTTCCTCTGTCGACAGGGGCAGATCTCTAACGTCCAAGGTCAAGGAAAATATCACAGTTGGTGTTTTGGGTGATTCTCTGTCCGCGGATGACACGGCGCGCTGCGGGCCGGCCGGCAGAAGTGCTCTGTATAAAGTGGTAGAGTCCAAAGTCCACGACGGAGATTTGAGCGGGGCTGTTCGGATTTTGCTGTCGGACAGTTCTTTGGCGGATGAATGTGATGCTGCGGTAGAGGCTCTTCGGCTTAAGCACCCTGCTCCTAGTCGGGACTTGGACTTTCCTCCAGAACCGAACCTCTCCAACGATTTTTTGACTGTGGAGGTGGCCGACGTGTCGCAAGCAATTGCTTCATTTAATAATGGTTCGGCAGGTGGCTTGGACGGTATTCGTCCGGAGCATCTCAAGGAGTTGACGTCACCGGCTGCTGGGGATAATGGGGCATCTCTTTTGCATTCGCTGTGCACTTTGGCGAACTTCATGCTAAAGGGCATGGTAAATAGGGAGGTGTGCCCGTTTCTGTATGGGGCATCGTTGTGTGCATTAAAAAAGAAAGATGGTGGCGTCCGGCCCATTGCTGTGGGTAGTGTACTCCGTCGTCTCGTAGCCAAGCTTGGCTGCTGTGCTGTTAAGAATGAAGCGTCAGCTTATTTGCAGCCGCGGCAGTTGGGTTTTGGGGTACCTCTGGGGTGCGAGGCGGCCATTCATGCTACACGGTCTTTTGCCTACTCCAGGGATGGGTCGGATGACGTCATTTTTAAGGTTGACTTGGAGAATGCGTTTAATATGGTTGAGCGGGACACCATTTTAGACAAAATTAAAGATCATGCCCCATCCCTGTTTCCCTTTCTTCACCAATGTTATGCAAGGCCCAGCAACTTGTTTTATGGCTGTACCCCTATATTGTCCCGGGTGGGAGCGCAGCAGGGTGACCCTCTGGGTCCTTTGATTTTTAGCCTAGCGATACAGGATGTGTTGTCGTCACTGAACTCACCATTGAACCTGTGGTACTTGGATGATGGCACTGTAGGTGGTAGTGTAGATGATGTCTTGGGGGATGTCGAGACCCTTGTTCGAGGCTTACGGTCCATTGGCCTTCGTGTGAATCCACAGAAGTGCGAACTTTTCGCTTGTTCGGGTCAGTTGGCTCCGGACGTACAAGGGCGGTTTGATGCATTGGTGCCGGGAGTAAAACTCTTGGACAAACCCTCTTTTATGCTTCTGGGTGCACCGATATTCCCTGAGGGGGTGCCATTGATGGTTTTGTCTAAGATGAAAGCGTTGGCGGAAACCAAACAGCATCTCAGTCACCTTTCATCTCATGTAGCTCTGTCTATTTTGCGCAGTTGTTTGTCAATGCCGAGACTGACATACACGCTGCGGACGGCCCCGGTTTGGTTATTTAGACAGGAGTCCCAGCGTTATGACGCTGTGCTGAAGGATCTTTTAGAAGGGGTCCTCAATGTCAGCTTGTCTGGTGATCAATGGGCCCAGGCGGCGCTTCCGGTAAGGTATGGTGGGCTCGGCGTTCGGCGTTTGGAGGACGCGCAGTTGCCGGCTTTTTTGGCTTCGTCGCATGGGGTGTTACAGCTCGTCACTCGCATTTTGCAAATTGATGGTGACGGGTTTAGTGTTCCCCATGCGGCGGAGGCTTTACGGCTTTGGCAGGCTGCCTGTCCTGGTAGCGCGGTGCCGGAGCAGCCGGAACGCCAGCGCGCTTGGGATGAAGAGTTGTGCCGGACAACTCTAGAGACTCTTCTGTTAACTAGTGCCGGTGCTGAACAGGCGCGCTTGCGGGCGGTTTCCCGGCCGGAGTCCGGCTTGTGGTTGCACGCGTTGCCATCGCCGCAGTTGGGGACATTGTTGGATGACGATTCATTGCGCGTGGCGGTGGCACTTCGCCTTGGGTGTTCCGTGTGCGAGCCACACTACTGTGTCTGTGGAGTGGAAGTGGATCGCCTGGGTCGTCACGGGCTTCACTACGTGCGAAGTGCGGGTAGGCTCTCACGGCACCATGCGATAAATGATATTGTCCGGAGAGCGTTGGTTTCGGCTGACGTCCCTGCGGTTCTTGAGCCACCAGGGTTGTGCCGCAGTGATGGTAAGCGCCCGGACGGTCTCACCTTGGTGCCGTGGGAGAAGGGTCGGAGCCTCTTGTGGGACGCAACGTGCGTTTGCACTTTTGCGCCTTCCCATTTGGGTTTGACAGCTGCATCTGCAGGTGCCGCTGCTGAAGCGGCGGCTAAACTCAAGATAAGAAAATATAGCCAGCTTATGCTTCATTATTTGTTCGTCCCACTGGCTGTGGAAACGATGGGAGTATGGGGGGATGAGGGAAGAGTTTTCGTAAGGGAAATCGGTCGGCGCCTGAGAAGTCGTGGGTATGACCATCGTTCCGGGGCATACCTGATGCAAAGGATTTCCCTGGCGGTGCAGCGGGGGAACGCTGCTAGCGTCATGGGAACTTTTGGGTCAGGCGTGTCCCGGGGCGGTATATTTAATTAGTTTAATTTAATTTTTAGTTTACTCTTTAGTTACAAAATTTATGTGTGTAATATTTAGTTAAGTTATTAAAACCCTAAAACTTGTGGAATGCAACAAGACTTTTTGTTCATAAAATACCTAATATTATAAATTCAATTAAAGCTGGGTTTTGACGGTCTTAGTACGCTCGGACCGTGTGCGTACAGTTTTAGTTGATTTTGACAGTGCGCTCGGACGAGTGTGTCGTCATCAACTAAAAGTGTACGCACACGGTCCGAGCGTCTAAGGCCGATATTCAAAAACGATTTTGAATGAATGAATGAATAATGGGTCATGTTACGTCGTGACGTGCCTATGCATGTTTCTCGGTGGCAGAGTCGCTTTGGATCCTTTTAGAACAAGTAATTTTCAGGAAATTTTGCTTTATTTTCTGGTATTATTTTATATCTTTGTGAATAAAAAGCCAATACTGATTAGCTTAGTTAAAAAGATTATCATTTATTTATTAGACGTTTGACTAAAAATTGACTACACAGACCTATACAGGGTTACCCCTAAATCGCGACAATAGAAGAAATATTTCATTACATTTTTATTCATGACTAAAGGAAACAGTTTAGTGACCGTACCACCTTGAAAATGACTTCAATTGGGGCTATGATCGTGAAATAAGTCATTTCCCATTAATGAAACACGACAATCAGTTTTTGTTTTATGAATGAATGAATGAAATATGGCCACAAACATGCGTACATAACAGTAGTAGTAGTTATAGGCAGAGAAGTGTGTGTGTGTGTGATAATGATACTGATTCAGCGTTTACTGTTTTTATTCGATACAGCGCTGGCTGTAGCAAACACCAAATAAAATTTATTATTTATAATAATAATCTTCGTGTATTAGGGGATGTCTTAGCAAAGGGCAAGATAAAAAGTACCCGAAACCGGCGTGCGTGCATGCAACGACTAATGAATGTTGAGAACGCGAAAGTGATCTGTCAGGATCGTAGCAAGTGGCAGTCCCTGGTCTCTGCTTACCCCTCTGGGATACAAGCGTGAATTTATGTATGTATGTATGTATTTAATAATCTTCGTTCACCGCTGGCGTGTGTTATGGCTACTATAACTTCACAGATGTAGGTAATTTAGAAAACTTATTCGAACCCACGACCTCCCGAATGAAAGCCGGCGTTCTACCGCTCCGCTACTACATCCGGAAAACATCGTCGGGAAACCTGAGTGTGTGAGGTGTTTACATACCTCAGCGCTTGAAATTGCCGGCACGCGTGGTGCTCAAGCCCATACTCTCTCTCTGAGAGAAGGGTGACCCTGCAGTGGGGTCAGTTGCCTCGTGGTTAACCAGTTGCCAAGATGGCCTAAGTTGGCAAACCATTTCAGATGAACCCTAACAGGTGGAGCTATACTCTAGATTCCTGATCCTGATTCTACGTATATAGGGTACATAAAAAAGTAACCTTGGTGTTGACTTTTTTCTCGGAGCTTACAAAATTTAATTGAAATCACGCTTATACTCGTAATACAACACCAATTTTGCAGCCTTTTCTTTCAGACACTACAAAGCTGAAAAACGGTAACGTCATACAAATAGATACAGAAATAAATAAAAAATAAAAACCGACTTCAAAACACTACAGCACTAAAAAGTTAGAAATAATTTAAATAATTAGAAGAAGAAGTATTTATACATGTAGGTATTGTAGAAGTATAATTTGGAGCCGGTGCCCAAAATATATGTGCTGGTCTTGAAACTGGGCACCGACTACAAATTATACTTCTACAATACCTACATGTATAAATACTTCCACTTCTAATTATTTAAATTATTTCTAACTTTTTAGTGCTGTAGTGATTTGAAGTCGGTTTTTATTTATTATTTTTTTATTTTTAAATTTTTAGTGGGGGAGCTGGCGAAAAATAAACAAGTTCCTTATAACCCTAATTTACCCTACTTAATTCAATGCTTTAAAATTTGATGTTCGCAATTTCCATCTCTGAAAGTCTTCACCAGAACATCACCAAATTAACTTGGGACTACTTTTACGCTATTTTATGAAACATTCGGATATTACTAAAGGATGGGCCCCATTAGGTTTTATTCATTGCTGTCCATTGAAGAGTTCCGTTCTCCATTTCTGAAAGTCTTCATCAGACTTCACCAAATTAAAATCGGACCAATGGGACGTTATATCTATTCCAACAAAAAAAAATTGTCGAAATCGGTTAAGAAGGTTTAAATAATTAGAAGTATGTATACATGTAGGTAAGTATAATTTGTAGTCGGTGCCCAGGTTTATGACCAGCACATATATTTTTGGCGCCGACTCCAAATTATGATTCTACAATACCTACATGTATACATACTTCTAATTATTTAAATTATTTCTAACTTTTTAGTGCTGTAGTGTTTCGAAGTCGGTTTTAATTTTTTATTAAATTTTTTTTAACTTATAGACAGTATTTACTAGATATGCTTAATATAGTTTGTTTGATACCGTAGGAGTAGTTCAGTAACTCAGGACCATTCAGACTAAAGCGATGGTGGCGGTGGTGGTAATTTACTGCCAGTAGTATTTGTAAGGAAGATACAAACCAAAGCGGACTGCGTTCCACGTTAAACCAATTTTTACAACGGAAGCAAAAAAACATCACGAAAATGGTTTTGCAGATGTTTCATATCCTTGCAAAAACAACGTATACCTACTTCCTTAATAGTTTATTTCCATAAGTTGTTCTGATTTTTGCACCCGGCCGTTCTTGAGAGTGAATTTTGTAGAAAAAAACACTTCGTTGTTTTTTTATTCGTAATATAAACGGCTTTAACTGTTGATAATGTGGTGTTGTATTCAATGAATGTTATGGATATTAATGAAGTGAAAGAGGTTTGTTAGGATTGTGATCGTAAGCCCTGGTCTCTGCGTGTCCCGGATAGGGTTGCCAACCCTACTATATAATATAGTATCCTAATATATTAGGGGCTCAAATACTATTTAAATATATATATTGTAACGAGGTAATCGCCTCGTTGCTTTTTTTATCATTTTCGGCCATCTACTATTCCAAATTTAACCATTTTATGACATGTGCCGCAGTGTTCGGACGTATGTAGGGAGATATTCCTCAGCCTCCGAACTAAGTGGACGTAAACGAAATTCTATCTTTTATCAATTTTAACACGTCTGTCACCTTATCCTGCGTATCCTGTATCCTAATCTACGAAATTAATAATATTCAAAAGGCACATTAATTTTATTAATGTAAGTGTTCTTCTTTCCAACTCCTCTTTGTATTTTTATATTTATGTTTTAGACCGTAGTTAAGCTTTTCTATTTTATTGTTCTCATGTGCCTTTTCTTTCCATTATATTATAATTACACCGTGCCCCTGGATTACCTTTTTTATTATCTCGGATCGCACCCAACTAACCCTCCTGCGACAATATAGTAGGCGAAACTACTATATTTTGCGTAAAGCGGAACCCAGCCTTAATCTTTTTCTAAAGCTCGCTCTTCAAGTCTAAGTCCGTCTAAGCACAGCACGACTGCCGCTAATTTCTACCATTATTTTGCCATCTACATCTATATTTTTAGATGAAATAGCTTTGAAACTACTATATCTGTTAGAAAAAAAGTTGGCAACCCTAGTCCCGGAGGGGTATCTCCGGGACACACTTCATGTTTATGGGTGAGTTTATGTTATATTATAGTGGTGGCTCGCCCAACAAATACCTAGTGACAAATTAAGGGACGTCCCCATAAATACAACGAGTTTTTTTAAAAATTACTTTTGCCCAACTGTAATAGCATACATGCATGTTTCAAAGTTGGTGTAAAAAATAAAATTTGTTTAAGGTACCTCCCCGCTTTTAAGCGCACTTTTTTGTCCGAGTAGGGTGTCCGCCCTCCCTCTCCCGGCTAAACGGTTGATTGCAGAAACGTGAAAAATTTCAGGGCAGTAGCACATATAATGAACTTAAAGGAAAACTATCACGGCTAAGTAGGCATTACAAGTAAACGAGCAATAGGCGACCAACTTAACAAAGGAAAACTTCGTGCAAAATCGATTGAAAATTACTTTGATGAAGTTGTTAGTTCTGTAAAGCAGATAAAACCAATACTCCTACGGAACCCTTCGACTTCAAAAAAGGAGAGGTTCCGTCCATATATTTTTTTATTTTCTTTTTTTGGCTATCCATAGCTTTGTCAAATCTTAACCGATTTCAAAAATATTTTTTTTGTTCGAATATAACGTCCCATTGGTTCCATTTTAAGACTTTCGGTGCTGGAAATTGAGAACTTCAAATTTTAAAGCAAATAATTAAGTAGGGTAAATTATGGATACAAACACAAAGACAAAAATATTTATTAGTGAAGCATGGGTGCATTGATAGGATGGAACAACATTTAAATTAGTTCTGTACATGCTCTGCCTCACGTGGCGTACAAATTGTGAAAAAATGCACCACCAAAATGTCAACGGCTTAAAATTAATATTTTCCCACCAAAATTGAATAGAATATAACATAAACGTAAACATAAACATTTACATACAGGCACATACATTGCTTCTGGCCCCACACCAGGATACCCTGTGTCGTGGGAAACAGAAACAACGATATTACAAAAACCTGGGGTTTTTTTTGTCCCCAGCCGGGATTCGAACCCGGGACCTCTCGCATGGTATGCAGATGCACTACCGCTGCGCCACGAGGTCGTCGTATAAATTTTAAATAAATATAATGAATATAATTAAAATGAGAATAGTAAAAATTCAAGGTACTTAAGTACTAAATTAATATTTCAATTTGTGTAAACAGTATCTGGATAAATGTCAATTTAAAATAGGTACAAATTATATTAAAATGTCAGTCAATATTTCAGCTTAAATTATCATCTAGGTACCAAAAATTCCGTAATATTATAGTACGTTTTATGTTCTAGATTTAAATTTGGTTTAAATTTACTTGTATTTAATTCTCGTATTTCCTTTGGTGTTTTATTATAAATTACCGGTCCCATACAAAATACGCTTTTGTGTAACAGTGAAGTAGTAGCTTTTCGGACACAAACTTTTGTCTCGCTGCGTGGATTGCTGACGACTGAGAGATGCGTCATCATATTCTCTAAAACTATGTAACCGATGAACACAAAGCGTGAATCGTTTTCAGAGTCCCCATGACGTCGATAATATAATTACATTATAATTTATTGTCTAAATTCTTTGAGTCTTTGTCCCGACTGACAATAGTGTCGTCTTGCCACAATGCAATAAACGCCCCAACCCGCGTCACAAATGCAAGCTTGAAGATAACACGTGAGTACCTAAGACTTCTACACCTTATTAACAGTTCCGAACCTCTCATCGATGGCAGAGTTAAGCAAGCCAATGTCATGTTCGCAGATGAAGAAGCATTTCCTGTCGCAAGCCAGGTCGTTCAGATGGCCGTTGTAGAACATGCTCCCGCAGGGCTCCTTGTCGCCATTGTCGGGCTGTTGGTTGCCCCATTTAGCGTAGCCGCTCTGCTCCAGAGATGTACCTGAATGTACAGACGTTTGACTTCAGCTCGAGATTGAAAATCTACTTCTATACCCGAGAAAATCCTTTGACGATGAAAGCTGATTTTGGAACCCCCTAAGTGGTAACTAAACATTTTCTTCATGAAACTGCTAAGTAACCATTCACGGGGGTTAGCCATGGGCAAGATTCAGGTGAGGAGGTGTGTTGGGAGAATAAGGAAGTGTTCACTGAGAAACATCAGGGAATGGGCGGATGTAGCCAGCTTTAAAGACCTGTTTGACTTAGCGAGAAGTTAAGAATAATATGGGGAGCTGACCAGTATCGAAAAAAATATGAATGAACTTGAACTGCAGGTCCAAAATCGGCCACTATGAAAGTCTGTTTCAAGAGCCCTAATGAGGTATAATAGGAACTGATGATGATTGTGATGATCATGAGGAGCCACGACGAATGACCTCCATTTGTTGTGAGACACAGAAGTAAAAGAAAACGCATGAGTTTGTTGTACGAGTATATCAACGGCACCTACCCGAGAATAATTTCTAACAATGCCTGACTAGCGAAATCTACTCGCTTTACACGTGTTAAATGATGAAAGGCTATTTAACACCTGTTAAGTAGGTAGGTAGTTTGAAATTAAGTTAATATTTACTGGTTCACTAAATCACTTCACAGGCGTGAACAAGCTGTGAGTAGTACGCAACAAAATTTTAAGCTTATTTTAAGTGGACACACGCAATTTAGAAATGTGAACTTAAAGTAGGTACGCCCACCGGGGGGGCGGCGGCCCACGCGGTGCGGGGGGCGAGGCTACTAAAAAAGTACACTTCATTATAATTCACTTTTAACTTAATTTACTTGTTATTTGCCACTAGAGCTCATTAATGACCGACAACACGTATCTCTTAACTTAAAATTTAATTCACTACATGCGTACTTAACACGAGTAAACTAGCTTTTATATAAGCTAAGCCTCAAAGGAACGACTAAGCTTTGTATTTCTTTATTGTCTGCCAACCAACATCGTGTGCGAATAAAGCCACTATAATGTCTTAGAGCAGGATTCATAAGCATGTGAATTAATGTGTTTTACAAAATGCAATAATTATTGTAATAGGTACATGAATTTCAACCCACGAGCATATGTTTTATAGTTGAAAAAAGAAAAAAATACAGCATTGTTTTAACTTTACCTCTGACAGTCTTCCATCCATCTTCGTCTTTTCTATGGAATCCCAAATGGATAAAGCCTCTCAGGTAATCCCCCTTGACATTATCCTTACGCGCTTCCTCTGTTAATTTGACCAGATGGTCAGCCTCTTTCTGACTGTTGATGACGGCTAGGTAAGACTGCTCTGCATTACAAACACTGTAAGCTTCGGTCCAGCTCAGAGGAGTCAAGTGGAATTTGTAGCATTTCCCAAGATCGCCATCGTAGAGATAATCTGTAATAACAAAAGACAAAAATTAAGTACAACATTTAAAGACGAGAAGGGTGGGGTGAGGGCAAGAAAAAACATTCTCGGGTGAGGGTCCGGACAAGTCCTATCTTTTATACAGGGTACAAAAATCTGAATTCCTGTACACATCCGAAAATAAGAGGTACTGCACTACTACAATCCAAAGTATCCTATTTAGGAAAGAGAAGGCCAAGAAATTGTTGTATCGTATCACCAGTCCGGTGTTATAACCGCAGAAAAGTTTGTTCAGAGTTGCATTGAACAGAGAACGTGGTAAAGAGATAACTGCCAACCTCCAGTGATGGAGAGGCACAGTAAGAAGAAGATAAGATAAGAATATTCTTTATTGTACACTAGAGCACATGATATAAAAATTTGCAAAAATGCACAGTACAATAGGCGGCCTTATTGTTAAAAGCAATTTGTTAAGATACTTACAGATCAAAAGTTATTATTCGTAAACAAAAATATATTTCAATGCTTATTGCATTCTATGTATACAGTGAAGGGCTCCGAAGAGCCATCCAAGTCATCGCTACTGAGTGAGGGAATGGAATAAAATGACTGCAGCCGACTTGAGAATATTTACCTAATACTTAATGGACAAATCTTTTACCAATTTTCTAGAAACATTCATGGAAAAGTCCTCAGCCCCTCACCCCTTTCCATTTTCAAATGAGATACTAAACGTACATAAGTATTTGACGGTCCCCACTTACGTCTATCCGGCATATCACAGAACGCGTTCCACTCTATGGAGGCTTGGGACTTCTTGCAGATGTAAGGGAATCTCTTGTCACATCTGGTGTCATTATAAGAGAGGTCACCGTGCCGTCTAACGACTATGCAGTCTTCTGCGCCGTCTGCGTCGTTGGGCTCACCGGAGGCCCACTTGTTGAATACGTCACTTATAGGTTTACCTGTAAGGTAGATTGTGAGGAAAAACCGCACGACCACTGTGCACATCGAATTGTTATAATAAACTATGAATTATAGTTTTATGAACACGGCCCAGATTAGTACAATGCTTGAGATTGGCCTCCCCAGGCACGCCACTCCTTTCCTAACAACGCTAGGTGTTCGGAGCAAAACAGCAACCCGACCATCTATGCATTGTTTATGATAAGGATAATGCACACCTATCCAACCCGAAAGAATCGACGGTCTCAAAATCTTTAGGAGCTTTTCTTTTCTAATGCGAATTTCAAATCTTGCATGGCAATTATTTGTCTTTCTATCGAATTCGCCTAATACGGTGCGAGCAGGGCGCGTGTAGGTGAACAGGGTGTCTACAAAGAAATTCAATACCTACTTATTAGATTCCAGCTGACCAGTAACATCCGGCGCTCGTAGATTGACCACGGAGGTTCTAACCCACGTGCTCATGTTTACTGGCTACAGCTAGATACATCTTGTGGCAGCTGCTAAATTGCAAGCCCATCACTTACCATCAACAGTTTCAAAAACCCTTTTCGACGCCAAATCCGAAATCCCGATGTAAATATAGTAGAATGGCTGCGTCTGGTTCCACCAGCTAACGACTGCGTCGCCTTCAGCCTGGTCATCAGGGTAGAAGAGGGTGGTCCCCTCGAGCTTGCAGTGCCTCCTTGCTTCCCGCCAGGTCCGGTGGATCGTGTGGAACTTATAGAAACTATGCGTGCTCTCCATGAAGGTGTAGTCTTTACGGAAAAACGCGTTCGTGGATTGGGTATCTAGAAAATGAGTTAAAATAATTGGTATTCAGGGATATTTTTAGAGAGACTTGGCCCTTGAAAAGCGACAGATAGTTCATCACGAATAACAATCCATGTATGCAGGAGGGAGGACTAGACAATTATTATTCTGAGTGGGGAGGGACCACCCGGCTTTCCCTCTTATCTCCAACTTGATTGTTCTTATGTAGTTTTCTAACATAACCTCTAGATGGTGTACGTAT
Source organism: Yponomeuta malinellus (assembly GCA_947308005.1). NCBI lineage: Eukaryota > Metazoa > Arthropoda > Insecta > Lepidoptera > Yponomeutidae > Yponomeuta > Yponomeuta malinellus. The sequence goes on from OX370998.1 coordinate 2,996,718, forward strand.
CTGTTGTTCATCTACAATCAGTTGGCGTGCGTCACAGCTGTCAAATTTCAATGGTGCTTTAGTTCGTTTGAGTTTGAGCTCTCTTTGTATCTGCGGACGCTACTTTCCCCATTTCACCGTCTGTTACTGTCAGCCAGGTGATCGTTGATGAACGCCTGCTCAAAGAAAGGACACGCGGCGTGTCATGTAAAATTGTACGAGTCCAAAGAGTTCCATCAGTTCCATGGTCAGTAAAATAAATTTCTAGTAGGTATATTGCCGAACTGTTTTACTGAAAATACAATTGTAGAGAACCGCCAGTTTAATTATCATCTAAAAGTTATACGTAACTTTTTATAAAAACCTGGAATAAAAAGTAACCAACAACCCGACCGCTGAGCATTAACTACTAAGCAGGCAGGACCAACCTGAAGAGTTATATTGCTGAATTTGGGTCCCGTCTGCTTAGTAGTTAATGCTCAGCACTCGGGTTGTTGGTTATTTTTTATTTCAGTTTTTATTTTTGTCTTTTAGTGATTTTTTAATGCTGATTTATATATAGCCTATTACACAAAATTGAGACCCGAGTATAATAAATTAAATATAACAGCGCCATTTAGTGACTCATACTCGTAGGTGTACACAATGTTACTTAATAGCCATTTTTGTTCTTTGTTACTTTTCTGTTCCTTTTATGCTAATTTACTAGCCTATGACACTTGCGCAGGGATGACGAATCGATTGAGACCTTATTTGTCAAAATCTGACCATTGGTTAAGGAATTATGAGGGAACATAGAATCGGACATACTAACATACATACATACGAGCTAAACACATTACCCTCCTTTTGGGCTCCGCCGCAGTCGGGTAAAAATAAGAAAACATGATGGAGAAATTGATGTCTCATTTCGAGAATAGAATGACATTCATAAAATAAAACAACAGAATTATATACCCGGTCCCGTTTCCAATCCGCCGCACGAAGGATTTTTTTCGCTGACCTCCTTTGTCCTTGTTTTAAGTTTTAACGCCTATAACGGGAGATTCCACAGAGGTCATACGGATCGCTGTAAACAATATACCTACATAGTACCTCCACTTATAAAGTACGATTTCGAAATTGATACTTTACTAGCTGTGTTTATCCCATTTAGATAGATAGAATGTTCTTTGTACACCTCCCCCATTTCATAATGTACAGCAAATTTGTCATAATAAATCATGGATTGTAACTTTACGAAACAAAGCCTGGAGGTAATGCAGGTAAGTATGGATCACTTTTAAGAAAAGCAACATCGATAATCGAATATATCCACTGTGCTCTGTGGGTACTCACTTGTGAACGTCGTATAGTGATTAATTTGATACAATAACATCAACAACACAGATATGCGCATCATTTTCACGTTAATCACTTAACTTATATATAAATTCACGTAAACTTAATGAAAATGCGGCAATATTTCGACGTCGACTAACCGAGCGGGTGAATAAAATAACTGTCGATTATAATAGGGGTTAAAGTATGAAATTGCCGTTTTATTGCAATAGGTTCTTTGAATTGACATAGAATCTTCATGGTTTGAGGTTTTCGAATGAAACTTTTTTCAAATGGTTTCTATGATGTTCTTTTTTTAAAAAATGTGAAACATTTGAATATCGACTTTCAATTGTTTTTGTTATTCAATTTAGACAAGAAAGATGAATACTGCGAAAATTCGAGTGATTTTTGAATACGAGTTCCGACGCGGAACTAACGCGGCAGAAACAGCCCGCAATATCAATGCTGCGTTTAGAGAGGGGTCTACTAATGAACGCACCGTGCGATTTTGGTTTAAACGCTTTCGTGATGGAAATTTCGACTTAAAGAACGAGCCACGAGGAAGACCGCCCACACAGGTGAATAACGATGAATTAAGAGAGATAGTGGAAGCCGACCCTAGTCAAACTACCCAGGAATTAGCGGCATGGTGTAGTCGTGGGCGAGGGCTCTAAGGAGCAAAGATCGCTTGAGTTTATAATATGGCATTTGGAGAAAAACTTGGCACCCATTTTGATCTCAAAGATCACCCTTTGACTATAATTCCTCTTCTTCGAAAGCTTGCCTGGACGAAATTTTTAGGAATAAGACCGCCATTTATACTACCTATGTAATTCAGTTTCATTTTGTAAGTCTATCTATAATAACCTTCGTAAAAAAACATACCCGGATAATTTTATTATTCGAAAGCGTGACTGACAACCCTGACGACAAAAAATCCGAATATAACTAAAAAAGGCTATAGTATCTAGACTCCACGAGAATGGTATTTGGGTTTTTTATAGTGGATACAGTAATAAAAGATCTTAATTTTCATCTATATAACTTTTCCCACTTTGGTGGAGTTACTGAGAAAATGAATGATAACCAAAAATTAAATAAAATTAATATCTCTTGTTCTAAGCAAGTTGCGCGATTCGTTAAAGCTCTGAAAGGTGAATCATTAAAGTGTTTTCTACCTGCCTAAGCAATTAAATAGTATTTCGTTTTGTTTTCAGTGCAGAAATTTTCTTAGATGTAAGTACCTAAAAATTTGGTAAAAATAACTTTTTTTTCCTTAACTGTTGATGCACGGTTAAATCACTTTAGTAGCAATGCTACTGCAAATTAGATATATTAGAGGTATTGATCGCTAACTGCGGAGGAATGTTTTCCTCTCAGTCTCCTCTAGTCACTGAGTGGTACTCAAGTTTCAGGCAAACCTGAGTATCTGCGTGCCTAAGGTGTTCACGTATCGCAGCGCTTGTAATCGTCAAACTCTCTCTCACTGAGTTTTTCTCTATGGCATCCTGCAGTGGGACGTATGCAGAGGAAAGGTAGCAGACTGGGCGCCGTTTTCTCGTCAGTTTTTCCGCATGTTCCGTAACGTAACTGAGAAGAGTGCATGGATGTAGAGGGCAATTTGCTGTCGATTGTAAGTCAACAACCTGTTATATTTCACGTAAGCATGTCAATACATTTATGAAAATATTATGTACTATTACGAGTGGGTTCGCGAGTTGGTTTTTAAAAAACAATTTTTTTAATACATGAAAATATTTATTGGAAATAATAGAGATACAATATGCGCGCGATGCGTCCTCTGGGACTAGCAAAACCGGTCTGACCAGCAACCGGCTGAAAGTACTGGGCAGCGCTCGCATTGACGTCATACACGTAGACCAACGGTCACACGGCTCATGAAATTGGAAGACGTTCTCATGCTGACTGTTGCAGCTTTTCCCAGCACTGTCACCGTGTGAAAGGGGTTGTAACAGCCCCCCGGCTAGGCTATCTACCTAGGCTAACGTAACTATATTTCGCCTTAGGGGCACTGGTAAAGGTCTGGGACAATCATCCTCTTGAGGGGAGACAGATTCTGTTTGAGGGGATTCCAATGTTATAGATTGTCTTGAAGTAGTGGACTTTCTGTTGTGACACTGATTATACATTTGTACACAATAACTAGAAGCTTTTTTGGAACATAATTTCTTTGACTTGAAGAGCATGCATGTAAACACTAACACGGTAAGTACATACGTAACCGATAGATAATGAGTGCTGTATTTCTGTAGATGAGAGGGGTTCTCGAGCTTATTAAGCTCTTCTTCGAAATCCTTGAGATGAACACTGGCATGTAACAAGGAATTTAGATTATTTACATTAGACAACTTTAAGAGCGGTAAGTGTTCTAAAGTTTTGTTAACTCTAGTCCTCTCACAACAGTCATCATCTATAAGATTGAAGTTAGACATATATGTAGTAATATTGCTGACTAAACTGTCGCTAGGAATAAACTGTAACATTTTAAAGAAAGCTTTACATTGTTTTGGCAAGGTCAAAATGCCTGTACCAAATATTATTTCATCGTGGTTGCCTGGTTCACCTTCACAGTTGATATGACACTTTCCAGGGTTGGACTGTACAAAAATCCATCTGTTATTACTAATCTTATGAAATAAATCTACTGAACCGTGTAACAGTTTGGTTTCACAACTAGGGGGTAACTTAGTAACTAATTCACTTAATAAAATAGTTTCACACGTGGGATTTGCGATTGCCGAAAATACACTGTCGGGCTTGCACACGTAACACTGATTACCCACTAACTTGCAATGCTCAATGTTGTCGATTAGTGAGTAAAACATTCTATCAGTGTTATGGCGAGATACGGTTTGTTCGGTGCGACAAGCGCGAATGTATCTGGTTTCGAGACGTCATACGGCACAGGGACCGGGATTACACGAAACAGACTGTATGTCTGTGGCAGGACGAGCGGAATCCTAAGAACTAAAACTAACCTATTATAATTGTAGTAACTAACTAAACTAGACATATCTATTATCTCATGTATATTTTGGAGAGATAAGGGAGCAGGTAGTTCCGAATGCTTAGGCAGGCTATTCTTATTTTTCTCGAGTTCCATATACAGCTGATAAGGGCTAAGTACAGTGGGGTGTAAAATATTCATTTTACTAAACAGGATAGCGTTATTTAAATCATCTATATCAAACGAAAGGGCTATAATGATACTTTGAAGAGAAGTCAATAATGAGTTGAGTTTAATCGTTAAATCGAGCTTATCAGTAGTAACGGAGAGTGCTTGAAGGGACTCATTGATTACGGCTAAGTTATGATTAAGGTGTGCTTCGTTCTCATTGACCTTGGACATAGTATTATTGAAGGTTGAGATAGTTGACTTGATTACGTGAATGTTGTCTCTCAGTAAATGTGTCAGTTTTGTTTCGTCTGACTGTACTACGTTGATTGCGTCGGTGAATTTGGCGGCGTCATCAGAATCGAGTGTTCCGAAGAACATTTTTAGTAGGGAGCCGCCTGCATTGATAAGGCCGCGTTTTGAACGTTTGGTTTGCTGACCTTGGATAAGGTATGAAATTGAAGAGAACTTTTTAATATTATTAGTATGTTGGTTTTTGAGAGATACAACGCTGTTTTTACAGTCGACTTGCATTTTAGAAGGAGGGTAAGTATTGCAGAATATAACGACTTTTTCGAAGGTAAAATCAATTTTATCTATATGAGGTTGAATGTGACTTATATCGACATATGTGACTATGTTCCAAACATCGTTCGAGAACTTGAGAGGCCGAAGTTCATCGAAGTATAACCCAGGGCTCCCGTGGATTTGCGTAACAAAGCGGCCTTGGCATAGTCCTGTGACTGCCCTGAAATGGAAATATAATCTAATTTGGAGACGGTGAGGTATCTAGTTTCAATTGATCATAATGATGACGAATATGCTTTCGGTTAATAAGCAGCGTGGCGGTGTGATTGCCGTTTATCTTGACAATCTTAAATGGGCCTTTCCACACCGGTGATAAGGCTTTATTTTGTTTGTGGTGGCATCGTAAATATACCATATCACCTATCTTATAGGTCACGAGCCTTGAGTGTGAGTCATAATGTTTCTTAGACTTTTCTTTAGAGGCTTCAATATTATCTCGAGCCTTTTGACGACTGTAATAGAGTCTATAGTTGAGAGCTCTGACGTAGTCACCATAGGTGTTATTATCAATAGAGTCGATACTCTGGGGAATATAGGGTTTATACCCGAAAAGGAGTTCAAGAGGCGAAAACCCCGTGGTTGAATGGACGTTGGAATTATAGGCTATCATGGCTGTATTAAGGTACAGGTCCCACTCTCTATTTTCATCCACGTAGGACTTCAAGTATTCCTTTAGGGTGGAGTGGCTCCTTTCAAGGGCGCCGCATGTTTGCGGATGGTACGGGGATGCGAATAAATGTTTGATACCGAACAGCTGTTCTAGCTGCTTGAAAACATCCGAGCAGAAATTTGTGCCTTGGTCGGAGACGATTAATTTAGGGATGCCCATGTGGGATACCTATATAGTGGACGAGGCGTTTAGCCGTTTCTTCGGCGGAACAGGTGACCATAGGATAGGCCTGAGAATATTTCGTAAGATCGTCCTGTAAGGTTAATATGAATTTGTATTTGTATTCAGAGGTTTCTGGAAGAGGACCTACAAGGTCGAGGAATACTTTTTCATTTGGCCTAGTGGCAGTAGAGGTAATAATCATAGGAGCTTGGTTCGTTTGGCGAAGCGGCTTGTTAATTTGGAATGATCTGCAGCTTTTAATATAAGCTTCGATGTCTTGGCGCATATTCTTCCACCAATACATAGACTTTATCCTGTCGTACATACGAGAGATACCGGGATGACCCGCAGAGGGTGAGTCATGGTTTTCTTTTAAGATTCGCTTCACCTCTGAGGGTGTAGGAAATATGATGCTGTGTTTGTAGACTTTGATCCCGGTATTATGAAATAGAAAGGCTAGCATATTATATAACTTGGTGTAGGAGATTTTATTAAAAGGATCTTTAAAGTCAGAGATAGCAATTTCTTTTTCTTCCTGATACCATACGATGATCATGTCTCGATAGTTACGAAGGACATCGAAAATGTCCTTGTAGCTATACTCGTCATAATGATGAACGCGTAGAAATAGGTGTGTATACATGTGGTTTGCGTTCGATGTTGTGAAGCTACTCAGTAGCTCGCGTTCGATACAGCGAATGTCGGGGTCACTGTTTGACATTTCTATTATGTCCGAACAGTATGGGATTGACGGATCTAAATCGATCGCGGTCGGGTAAACAACCAGTTTACACTTTGTTTTTAGCAAGGAGTCATTATGCTCTTGTAAAACTGTGTCATATGATACAGAGGATTGGCGGCTCGTCTGTAGATATCGTTCATACGTTTCGACGGCGCTAGGGCTTGGAGAAAGGTCAACGGGCATGACTGGGATCCGCGATAATGCGTCAGCATTGCAGTTCATGCGACCTTTTTTATATTCAGGAGTGTAGTCGAAATCGGCGAGTTTGAGCCGCCAGCGTACGAGTTTGGAACTGTGGTCGGTGCCACTGCCTGTGAGGATCCACAATAGTGGTTTGTGGACCGTGATGATTTTGAAATGGTAGCCGAAAAGATAGAGCCTAAAGACCTTGGTACCGAATACGACGGCAAGGAATTCTTTTTCGGTTACAGAGTAATTACTCTCGGCTTTATTCAGCGTTCTTGAGGCGTAAGCGATTGGCAAGTCTTTTCCGACTTCACCTTGAGATAAGATGGCAGAGACAGCGAAATTGGATGCATCAGTTGTCAGTATAAAGGGCTTAGTAAAATCAGGATATTGTAGGATAGGCGCTGTCGTTTCTCTTTTAGAGTATCGAAGGCTGTTTGCTGCGCCGTTGACCATAGGAATGTGGCGTCCTTTTTCAAAAGGCTCGTGAGAGGCTTGGTTATGTGGGAAAAATGGTCTATAAACCGACGGTAGTAGCCCACAAGGCCTAGAAAAGACTTAATTTCTTTTGGGGACTTAGGAACTGGAAATTCGGTGACGCATTTAACCTTTTTGGGATCCGGTTTCACTCCGTGCTCGGAGATAATATGTCCTAAGTACTGGACCTCCTTACGGAGAAATTCGCTCTTATCGGGTTGGAGTTTAAGATTGTGCTCGCGTAGCTTTGAGAATACAAGGCGTAGTCGGTGGATATGATCTTTTAGATTGTGGCCAAATATGACTACGTCATCCATGTATGTAAAGCAATGAATACCTTGTAAGCCAGTGAGTACGACGTTCATAAGTCGTTGAAATGTGGACGGAGCATTTCGCAACCCGAAAGGCATTCTAGTGAACTCGTAGTGGCCGGCTAAGGTACCAGGCACACTAAAGGCTGTTTTAGGAGCATCATCTTTTGACATTTCGATTTGATGAAAGGACGACGCAAGGTCGAGCGTTATGAAATATTTACTGTGACCTAGCTGGTCAATGATATCAGTAATATTTGGGATGGGGTAGGCGTCACCTACAGTAATTTCGTCAAGCTTCCTATAATCAACGACTATGCGCCATTTTTTTGTACCTGATGCATCTTCCTTTTTGGGCACAACCCATATAGGGGCTGACCATGGAGACATAGAAGGACGAATAATGTTTTGATCTAGCATAGATTTAACTTGTTTCGCGACCTCATTCTTATGAAATTCGGGGAAACGGTATGTTTTTGCGTGAACCGGATTTTGCGAGGTCGTTTGAATTTTATGCTGAATGGTTTTCGTAGTAGTTAAGAGATCTCCGTCGAGATGGAAGATGTCATTGAACTCGGTGCATAAGTCACGTAACACGACTTCTTCTTCGTGATTCATGTGCTCGCACCTTTATGCATTTTGCACCCGAGTGTTGCGACTTGAACTACTGGTAGTGAAATAGGAGACTTCGTTATCGTTTTGAGCGGAGTCGGTGACGTCATTTTCTAAGATATAGGAAATAGGTTCTAATGTGAATTGGACGTTATCTAGCTTGACATTTTTATGAGATGTGTTTAACACCGATACAGTGACTTTTTGATTAGGTTGAACACGAACGAGGCATTTTGAAAAATACACATTGGGGTATCGATTTAAGGTATTTTCAAGAATCAACCCTTCTTCGACTTCCGGGTTGGTGACGTGACATTCGATAAACATCTCGCTCCGAGGAGGGATGACGTAATTAGGCAGACGCGATTTCAGCTGAAAACACTGGGATGGGTCGTCTAGCATGACGAGGAGTGAGTCAGTATATTTGATAGACGCTCTATACGCGTTCAGAAAATTGTTTCCCAGTATACCGTCGTAGTCAAGGTTGACGTTGTCAACGACGTGAAAATAGTATGGAAATTGGGATTTTTCGTTAAGTACTAATGAAAGTGACAGTTTTCCCAATGTTTCAGAGTGAGAGCCCACGTCGTTAATGCCTTTGAATTTTATATTGTCATTTTCTAATGCTGGAAGTTCTGAGAGAGACGATTTTTTTATGAGGCAAATTGAACTTCCGGTGTCTACTAAGAGACGGATTGGCTTGTCCGTATGAGAGGTTTTAACCTCGATAAAAGGAAGCTTTGACCTTTTTGAGGATGTGACGTCATAGACGTTAGAGTCTGAATTATCATTGAATTTTGTGAGAATTTCATCGAATATCTCGGAATTATTATTTGGCTCGTTATGGCCTTGATTCAGAGTGTTTTTAGGAAGGCAGCTTGAATCGAAAAAGGACAGAAAATTCAGGCTGACCTTCAGTTTTAGGATTTAGTAATGATTTAGTATTCTCCAGGAGGTTACTTGAGTCAGAGGAGGATTTGGAAAACTCTAGTAGTCCCTCTGGTTTAGATTTAGAACTTTTCTTGTGAAGGTCGGAATTACAATCCACGTTTTTAAGATTCAGAGAGGATTTGGCAGATATAGAAATGAATTGTTGTTCCGTCTCACGATTTGGTAAAGATATAGAAGGACCAAAGCTACAGCCCGGTTTAGGATTCAGCGATGATTTGGCATGGGGCTGGAGCTTCGTGCCTGAAACTTCAGGCTGCCGACGGCACGAATTCGGCACCTGACGATTTAGTTTAAAGATTCGTCTGACTCATGTGAGAGGCAATCTTCGCAAAGTTGCTCTTCACATTCGTCAGCAGTTTCTTCGACATGCTTGCTTTGCTCAAAGTGTTTGTTCTTGTTGCTATTATTATATTGTCGTTTACGACACTCTGAGATAACATGACCTTTGTTTTTGCAATACGAGCATGTCGGGGCGTTATTTATCCTTGAACCTTGAGAAAATGATTGTGACTGTGAGTAAGAATTAGCAGACGATGCAGGTTTCCTTTTATGGAAGCAGTCGGACTCTGTGTATCCGTGTTTGTTGCAAATTTTGCAGGTGACCTTAGGTTTTGTTGTGGTTTGGTAAAGTTTTTGGATTTTCTCCTCTTGGAGGGCAACGTTAATCGCTGCGTTAAGATTTCGGGGCTCACGGCAGCGCACTATAGTGCTAAGTCGGGGATTCAACCCGAGTGTAAACGTAAATAACGCGAGGTCCTCGGTCATAGCGATGCGACCCGCTAGCTCTTTTTTGAGACTATAAGAGTTGTGAATTTCGGACTGTAAGGCCGTGAGGCAGGTTTCAATTCGCAAAGCAAACTGCGCAACTGATTCGCTTGACTGTTGTTTACAGCTCTGAAGGTCGAGGAGCAGATGATTATGGTGTTTAATTTCCCCGAAGTTTTGTTTAAGAAAGGCCTTAAAATCCTCGAACTTGTCAAATACTTTATTCGCGCAAGCAATTTGAGCTTTACCTTCGAGCTTTGCGATAATAAATTTGAGTAAAAGCTCTTTTTGACTGGCCGACGCTAGGTCTAACGCATTTTGGCAATTTGTCAGGAAAGCGGTCAGCGTATCTCTTTCTCCTTTATAAGGACTAATGAAATTGCAAAGTACCTGGATAGGATATGGCTCTGTTAACAACAAGGTTTTCGTTTCGAAAGTGTCAGCCGGGGACGTCATTTTGAAATAGGGTATGAGTCTCTAACCTGTCACCTTTTAAAGCGAGTAAGTGAATAGAATGTTTTACTCACAAGACCGCGACCACGACACTTATCTTCATCAGCATGCCCCAAAAACGATGCGGAGGAGCCGGCAGACACAGCTCAGCGGGTAGCTTGAAGATAGGCGAACTGGAGTGGCAGCAGGTAGACTGGAGATGGCGGCAGGTAGATTTGGAGATGACGGCGAGTGGTCGCACTGATGGCGACCTTGAAGACGGCGGTGGCACTTGTAGTTGCTGGCGCTCTTGGCGGCGCTAGCAGATGTGGGACTCGACACGGAGACGACCAACCGAGCTCTTAGTGGCCTCGGTGGATGACGATGTAGAAGATGCAGGGATAGTAGATTCGGCGAAGAGTTTGACGAGGTGGGAATTGATACAGAGTTCACCCCGGAGACACAAGTTTTTCGGCACGCACTGGTTTTCACACACGCACTGTTTTGCAGTTTTTGACGCGGTGGTGATGATCCTGGGCTTACAGATGCGGTAATTTGCCAGGATCCCACTTCTGACACCACTATTACGAGTGGGTTCGCGAGTTGGTTTTTAAAAAACAATTTTTTTAATACACGAAAATATTTATTGGAAATAATAGAGATACAATATGCGCGCGATGCGTCCTCTGGGACTAGCAAAACCGGTCTGACCAGCAACCGGCTGAAAGTACTGGGCAGCGCTCGCATTGACGTCATACACGTAGACCAACGGTCACACGGCTCATGAAATTGGAAGACGTTCTCATGCTGACTGTTGCAGCTTTTCCCAGCACTGTCACCGTGTGAAAGGGGTTGTAACAGTACGTTAGAAAAAATATCAAAGACTTCGAAAATGTTGGTGGCCACCATAATGTTAATACTAGAAATAAACATAAATTGTCATTTCCACTATTTAGACTTGCAAAAGTTAACACATCCTTTATGGGGCACTGTATAAGGTTCTACAACAAAATTCCTCAAGATATATTAGAGTTACCTCCAACGCGATTTAAAAAATGTGTTAAGCACATTTTGTGCAAAAAGGCTTACTATAACATCAAGGATTATTTAGAAGACAAAGATGTTTGGCATTAAAGAGTAGATTAATATTATTTAAAGGACGATTGTGACTAGTGTTCAACAAATTCATGACTAATATTTTAAGTTGAAAACTCTGTTAATTAAGTTAAAACGTGTTTTGAAAAGAATAAATGTGGAGTTTCTTTGTTAGCTTCTTCTCCACATAATCCATTAATTGTGAAACTAACAACTTTGACGTTCATCAAGTAAACATTCTGTTTTTACAATGAATAAAAATATTTGAAATGAATTGAATTGAATTGAATATATATGTATAATATACAGCCGTGTGGCGTCGGATTCCTTCCGTGGATGTCGTAGAAGGCGACTAAGGAAATACATTACCAGGAGACGGGCAGCAGCGTCTTCCTGAGAATCCAAACGCATACTGCGATCGCTAACCCGCCTGCGAAGCGTGGCGATTATGGCAAAACCCTTCATGGTTAGGAAAACCATGAGGGAGGCCTATGTCCTGCAGTAGGCGTCGAGTGGCTGATGATGATGATGATGATGATATAGTTGTCTAATGTTTTGTGTTAGTAATGCTGTAATAAATGTGTCTTCTTCTTCTTTCATGTGTCTTAAACAGTTTCAACTGCTGTTTAAAACATAAAAAATCATTTAAAATAAAGAACTTCCATGCATGTATGATTTTTCATGAAAGGTTACTTTCATAATGTATGGATTTGTTAGAACTTAATACGACATTAACCATAGACAACTATTAGCGTGACGTTTTTATTATTTCATGGCGTTATTTTTTTTTGAGAAAATTTTATTTATCTGCGGGATTCAGATTCAAATTTTGAAAATAAGAATAACATACTAATATGCAAACTCATCACAAAATGTTTGTATATAGCTATAGCGTTTTAACACTACTAAATACCATCCTCCATTGAAAGGTTATGGAATTTCCTAAAGCAGAAATGATTCGCGAGACTCCAAGCGATTCTTTTATATTAAAAATGGCAAAGATGTGGAACGGGTTGCCGTCGTCTGTTTTTCCAGAGACATATAATATGGACGTCTTTAAAACTAGACCCAACCGGCCTTTAACAGGTAAACATGTAACATCTTATGCTCGGTTCCTATATTTAACGAATCGTTATTGGGTCCCGTAACTTGAATAGCTGGTTGATGTTTAAAAAATTGTTAGGAAAAATTGTTTTAACCATCCGTAAGCAAAACGAGTCGTTCTTGAATATAGGAACCGGGCATTAGACCCCGTCTTCGTTTACCATCAGGCGTGCGTCACGCGTCAATCTGTCCTAATTAAAAAAAAAAAACTCTGTTTTGGCTAGACAATAAACTGCGCATATTCTTGTGAACCATCTAACGCTGTATTAGGTAATTTACTTTGATTATTTGTAATATTAACCGTTTATTTGATTTTTAGTACCTTGTTATATATATATATATATATATATATATATATATATATATATATATATTTACATAAATATTACAACATAACAGTAATTACACCAAAGTGATAAGTAGCTAAGGCCTTTCTAAAGTATTCTGAATAACGAAAAGCAAAGAATATTAGAGAAACCGTATTGAGCATGATAAAATTATCTACAACTAGCTGTTCAGTACTTACCCTCGGTTTTTCGTAGGCTATCAACTTATTGTCAGTTTTTTTTGTATCATTTTTGGCCAACTGACTGCTGTTAGCAGTAGAATAAGAAATTGACAGAGCACGAGAAACCGGGTGTAAGTTCGTTGAAAGTCAAATAGCTTAGAAAGTAATTTATCAATATAAGTTTACTCTTCTCGGGTTTAGCTTTCAAATTACATAATGCTGTATGTGGTAGTTCGTTTATGGCGGCAGGTAATATGTGGTCTGCAATATGCATACATGCAAATTTTGTTCAAACCGTACAGCCGGTCAATCGTTACTGCATAAAAAACTTACCTTAACGTATCAAAACGCCAGAAATTACACAGAACACTCACTGATACGAATATGGCTCAAAAATTCCGCCACAACATTTTGCCCAACGCTAAAATTACCACCCCGCCTTTAAAACAACATTAAATGCCTAATATATAATATATATGCTGACGTCTAAATACGAAAGCACTTTCTGTTTTACGTCCGGGATTGTCTAATAATTACTTAAGACAACGAGGGACGAAGGGTGTCTGAACCAGACTTGATTTTTCATAGGGTCAAAATGTTTTTTTTTTCTAACGTAGGGGGATGGAAGTGGCTAAAATTATCTTAATACATACGTAATAAATGTTACATACAGTCTACAACAGATCAATCTTTACGCGCGTGCACTCTACTCAGTTACGTTACGAGCGACTTTGCAATAAATATGTAAGGGTTGACCGGCTATCGTCTGTTCTTACCTGTTCTAATAATCAAATGTCTTTTTTCCTTCCCGGCTACTCCACCATGTATAGCCTGCCAGCTACGCTTGGCGTTCGCAGGTTCGAACAATGTGGATCGACCCTGCGCGCGCCGGACTGCCGTCTTTGAATGTGGTGAATAGTCAACCCCACATCGGTACCGATTAAGTGAAGAAGAGAAAAAATTCTGGCCAATTTCTACGTCCCGACAGCTTTATAACAAACATCACAGAAGCAATAATAGAAAGAAAGAGGGGTAAACGAAGGCGAACGGAGAAGTTATTTTGGCCAAATTAAAGGGAAGGTCCGGACCAATCCGGACTTGGCCCCCGTGGTGTAGTATGGCCTCGGTGGGGACATAATGGGTTGATGATGATGATGATGAAAGGGAAGGTGGATGTCAAAGTGTACCAGGCTGTCAAAGTGGCCTAGCTAAACCGGCCTGTTAGAGGCAAGAGGAGTACCTACGTAAAATATGCTACAATTATGACTTGCCAATATACCTCAATCCTTCAAGATAAAATTATACAACCAGTGTGTGTTACCAGTGACTCATAGCGCTGAAATGTGGTCACTATGGGGCTCATAATAAAGCTCAAGGTCACGCAATGAGCTATGGAAAAGGATATGCTCGGAATTTCTCTTAAACGAGATCGAGTCAGAAATGATGAGATCCAAATGCTTTGAGATGAGATAGACGGACGAAAGTCATCGACATTGCCCAGCGGATAAGTATTTTGAGGTGGCCGTGGGTGGGACCCACAGCACGCAGAACTGATGGGCGATGGGACCGAAAAGTTCTCGAATGGAGACCACATATCGGCCAGTGCAGCGTAGGACGACCAGCCACAAGATGGACAGAAGACCTCATCTAAGTGGCAGGAAGACGCAGGAAATCCATGGAGGAGGCCTATGTGGAGCAGTGGACTTCTTGGACTTACTCCGCCGGGATACAGGCGTAAGTTTATGTAAGTATGTATGAAATAAAATCAACATTTTATTTACAAAGTTACAGCTAATATAATGCAGAATTTTACAAATCCTTAGAAACTAATATCACTTAGCATCAACCAATCAAAGGCGATTGGTGTGCCAGTGTGCCGCCGGCTGTTGCCGTGAGATGCCATTCGATGTTGCTCCACAAATGAATGAATGAATGAAGGTACTCCTGGCTGTAGTGGTGTTCGATGCCGCCCTTTTCTTCATTAAAAGGCCCTTGTCCAACAGTGCATAGCGACATATTGAACATGGCAATAATAATAATAATAACTTCCACACAACACAATCACTTTTCCAAGGGTCTAACTAATTTTACGCACCAAATCCTGTCAGAATTCTGATGTTTGCGATAGCAATTTGTATGTAATTTGACAGTTAGGCGATTGGAATTTAGGATTTGGTGCGCGTAATATAGGGGCTGGCCCCAAACTAGGATACTCAATAACACGTAACTTGCTCATAACTTGGGCCACAGCCGCAGGCGCATTCGCAGTTAAGATAACCATTCCGCAGTTGCAGCGAACCTATCTATTACCGGCCATCGCCGCGCCTGGCTCGCGTGAAGTAATGATCGTTTTAAACTTTGGACTTTTCGTTTCAAGACACGTCCCTCACAGGATTTGTAAGTAGAAAAACTATATTTACAAAATATACTTCCAAATATACAGGGCCACATCTAACAATAATAAAACTTCCACACAACACAATCACTTGTCTCAAATTGGGATAGTCTGTGCTATGGTAACCAGGCATGGACATCACAAACATGGAAAATGGACATCACAAACATGGAAAATGGACATCACAAACATGGAAAATGGACATCACAAACATGGAAATAACCCCAGAATGTACGGCGGCCCCCAGTGTGAATCGAACCCATAACCTCCGGCATGGTAATCAGACGTGATACCGCCAGACCAATGAGGCAGTAAAATGTCGGGTACGAACCTACTGAACGAATGCTAACTAACAATAGGTAGAAGCACATCGGTAGAACGCTGGCCGTTGTACGTTACGTATATTTGTAGTAGCAATACCACTCCCTAATTAAAGAAAAACATCGTGAGGGAATCGCAGTTTCTTAGTTATTTGCAGTGCTTGCTACAAACAATGGCCTACCTAGAGGCTGAGTGCGGAAATCTCAGGTGTAACTAAGTAGTGTGATTAAAATATATAAAATATATAGTCGGACTTGCGCACGAAGGGCTTCGTACCATTATCTGTGCAACATAGACACAAAGATCGAGAAAAACGGCAAAAAATCACGTTTGTTGTATGGGAGCAGTGGGAAATACTTATTTTATTTTAATTGAATTATTTATTTTTGAGGCGAATATACTAAATATTCTATGAATATTTCAAGCGTCTGCCTGTTGCCCTAATTAGTATCGAGCAAAAAACGGCAAAAAAATTACGTTTGTTGTATGGGAGCCCCCCTTTAATAATAGGGGTTAAAGTATGAAATTGCCGTTTTATTGCAATAGGTTCTTTGAATTGACATAGAATCTTCATGGTTTGAGGTTTTCGAATGAAACTTTTTTCAAATGGTTTCTATGATGTTCTTTTTTTAAAAAATGTGAAACATTTGAATATCGACTTTCAACTGTTTTTGTTATTCAATTTAGACAAGAAAGATGGATACTGCGAAAATTCGAGTGATTTTTAAATACGAGTTCCGACGCGGAACTAACGCGGCAGGAACAGCCCGCAATATCAATGCTGCGTTTGGAGAGGGGTCTACTAATGAACGCACCGTGCGATTTTGGTTTAAACGCTTTCGTGATGGAAATTTCGACTTAAAGAACGAGCCACGAGGAAGACCGCGCACACAGGTGAATAACGATGAATTAAGAGAGATAGTGGAAGCCGACCCTAGTCAAACTACCCAGGAATAAGCGGCATGGTTTAACGTTACCTTACCCACAATATTGACTCACTTGCGTCAAATCAATAAAACAAAAAAATACGAAAAATGGGTGCCTCATAATCACTCAAATTTTCGCAGTATCCATCTTTCTTGTCTAAATTGAATAACAAAAACAATTGAAAGTCGATATTCAAATGTTTCACATTTTTTAAAAAAAGAACATCATAGAAACCATTTCAAAAAAGTGTCATTCGAAAACCTCAAACCATTTAGGTACTTATAAGTATATTTATCGCTTTCTTTTTTGCATGCCTACCCCAATTTCGGCTTCTTCTGTACCTCCCGCAGGTTGACTGGTGGAAAATGCCATTAGCATAAAGTCCACCTTTTGTACACTGTCTTTGTCCAATAAAGAATTATTTATAATAATAATAATAGGCAAGGGCTGTCTGGAAGCGATCACTTTTAGGGATAAGGCCGCCGTTTGTAATCTATGTTATTTCCTTTTTTACGTACAATAAAATGTTTTCAATCTATCTATCTATTTTTATAGGTTTTTAGGGAAAAAATAAATCCTACTGAACCCGTTTGCTGGGTCACTTGGAGAGTATGGCAGAGGATCGGGCATACCTGGGGCTACTAAACACTCACAGACCGAATGGTCTCCCCAAATATCGCTGAATCTGTTTGCTTGGTCACTTAGAGAGGATGGCACAGAATTGGGCAGTGAAGAGATCCATTTGCTTGGTCACATAGAGAGGATGGCACAGAATTGGGCAGTGAAGAGATCCGTTTGCTTGGTCACTTAGAGAGGATCGCACAGAATTGGGCAGTGAAGAGATCCGTTTGCTTGGTCACTTGGAGAGGATGGCACAGAATTGGGCAGTGAAGAGATCCGTTTGCTTGGTCACTTAGAGAGGATCGCACAGAATTGGGCAGTGAAGAGATCCGTTTGCTTGGTCACTTAGAGAGGATGGCACAGAATTGGGCAGTGAAGAGATCCGTTTGCTTGGTCACTTAGAGAGGATTGCACAGAATTGGGCAGTGAAGAGATCCGTTTGCTTGGTCACTTGGAGAGGATGGCACAGAATTGGGCAGTGAAGAGATCCGTTTGCTTGGTCACTTAGAGAGGATGGCACAGAATTGGGCAGTGAAGAGATCCGTTTGCTTGGTCACTTAGAGAGGATGGCACAGAATTGGGCAGTGAAGAGGGCATACATGGGGCCACCAAGCCGTCTAAGGCCTATTGGTGGCCCCAGCCATCGCTGGAAAGACTATGTAGCCAAGGGTCCGCCTGAGCTCCGGGCTGGTGATTGGCACCAGACCGCGCACCGACAGACTAATGACTATTTCTTGTATCGGAGGCCAGGCCCGGTTCGGGTCCCTGAGCCAACATTACGGATTAAGTAATAATGTGACATTTAAACGAGCGTGAGCTATAGTTTCCTATCTTACTTTGTTATAGACTTTAATAGTCTATAACAAAGTAAGATAGTTCACGGCCATGGGTCCTAAAAATCACTGAGAGATTGTACAGACACTTTTGGCTAATTTGATTTGTAAAAGAGTTACGATCTTTTCTTCGGTGGCGCTAGTGTTACTCCCTGGAGGCAAAACCTAAAATTAGACAGCATTAACGCAAAAAAACGCTCGTTTTAGGCACAAATGCTGTCTAGTCCCATGTTTGTGATGCTAGGTTCTTTATCGTGGGTCCTAAAAATCACTGTTCGAGACTGACAACATAATTGAGAGACTGTACAGACACTTTTTGCAAATACGATCTGTAAAAAAAGATATAATTTTTTTTCATTGGTGGTGCTAGTTAGCCTACTGAATCCCCTTAAGTAGGTGTGTAGGTACGTGTAACAAGAGGGTGGTGTTTCTTTAGAATTTCAAGTTACTTGTCGCCATGTATAATGCCGGAATTCGAGCCCACGACCTCCTAAGGTCTCTTAGGAAAGGTTCTTACCGACACCGCATAACTGAACTTTCAACATTGACATATTCACTGACTCCTGTGCAAAGTTTAAGAGAAGTATCCTGTCGTCCGTCTGAGGTTGAACCCATTTTTTAATGTATAATGTTAAATTGGATATGTAGAATTAATTGTTGAAGCTCAGAGGCACAAACCGCTGTTAACTAGATTTAATCATTAGCTTTAGTTCCTCATGAAACATAATACTGACGGTGCATGTTGTGGCTGCCTGTAAGTGAGATAACACTCGGCTTATTTTTGGTTTTATTGTCTGTTGTGAATGTATTGGTGTGTATCTTGTTGGTGGTCTTAATTAAATTAAATAAAAATAAACTGTGCCTTGTAGTTTTATATCGTTGCTTATTCTGTGCCCTGACCGATCCAAGACTAGGAAGGAGCGCCTACCCGATCTAAACTTTCTCTTTGACTATCAAACGCAGTCTTGGCTTTGGAAGTTAATCCATGTTTGTGTTCTGTTTGAATACGGGAGGTTGTATTTTATTGATGGGTTGAATGTCTGCGTGAACTTGGCTATTTCTTTGTTTTTAGGAAATATTAATTTTGTGGTCTATTATTGTTCCATAATCTCCATTTCCTTCCGTGCATGTCGTAGAAGTTGACTATTGAAATGAATTACCAGGAGACGGGCAGCAGCGTCTTTCTGAGATTCCAACCGCATACTGCGTGGCGATCGCTACGCTATTGGATGTCGTAGAAGGCGACTTAGGAAATATATTACCACGAGACGGGCAGCAGCATTTTCCTGACATTCCAACCGCATACTGCGATCGCCAACCCGCCTGCCAAGGGTGGCGGTTATGGCAAAACCCCCTGATGATTGTAAAACCATGAGGGAAGCCTATGTCCTGCAGTGGGCATCAAATGGTTGATGATGAAAATAAAAAGTACATGAAACCGGCGTGCGTGCATGCAACGACGAATGAATGTTGAGGAAGCGAAAGTGATCTGTCAGGATCGAGGCAAGTGGCAGTCCCTGGTCTCTGCATACCCCTCTAAGATACAGGCGTGAGTTTATGTATGTGGCAATGTGAATCTAGTCGTTTTAGTAGTACCATTAGCGTCGTTCGTAGTATTCTTCGTAGCGTTCGTAGTAGTATGTACGTCTGTCGACTTGGTTGGCTGCGATGCCATTTCGTTGGACAGTAGTTCGTTTTCAACGTCGTGGAAGTCAGGTGGCTGAGCTCTCATGGCGAATATGCAGGTCTGGACGCATTCGTACTCGTCGCCGAACATGTTCGGGTTGGGTAGGCAGCCCCGCCAAGTGCCCACCTCACACCGGGACCCTGGCTTCCAGTAGTAGACGACTGGTGTTGGCAGGCCACCGCAGTTGTCCCAGCGGAACGGAGCGAAGCACGCCTCAGGTGGAACTAGGCCGGGGGTGAAAGAATAATGTTATTGTGTGTGCGGTGTTGTAAATAGGGATTATAATATGATACTACATTTCACTGTAGCGCAGCGTAGGACGACCAGCCACAAGATGGACAGATGACCTCATCCAAGTGGCAGGAGGACGCTGGATCCAGGCCGCTTCCAACCGGTCTTTTTGGAAATCCATGGAGGAGGCCTATGTCCAGCAGTGGACTTCTTGTGGCTGAATGATGATGATGATTTCACTGTATGGTTGCAATAGAATGTTATCCTACTGAGTGGATATACGGTTTTTAGGGTTCTGTACCCGAAGAATGCCAAACTCTAGGGACTCTATTACTAAGACTCCACTGTCCGTGTGTCTGTCTGTCTATCTGTTACCAGGCTGTATCTCATGAACTGTGATAGCTAGGCAGTGGAAGTTTTCACAGATGATGTATTTCTGTTGCCGCTATAACAACAAATACTAAAAACAGAATAAAATAAATAATTAAGGGGGGGCTCGCCATCTGGCATCTATGTAACCTTTACAGCGCCGATGTCATGTCAAATTCAAATTCGACCCTTGTCTAATGTTGTATAGATATATGGAACCCTGCGTGCGCGAGTCCGACTCGCACTTGGCCGGTTTTTACCTATTTAGCTTTGCGAAGGGTTTGAAATCTCATTTTACGAAACTTCACATCATCACTTCGATATGTAAGCTTTTTTATGCATTTTTTCTGGTGCGTACAATAAAGAGTTCTTATCTAATCTAATCAATGATGTGAGAGGTTATTAGGTTGTAAGTGGATTAATATTGTACTCATCAGTACAAACATTTTTCATTAAGAAACCATCTTTCATTGAAATAATATCTAGTAACATTTAAGTACGGAACAGTTAGTATTTTTTTGGGTTCCGTACCCAAAGGGTAAGGGACCCTATTACTGAGACTCCCCTATCTGTCCGTCCATCCGTCCGTCTGTCACCAGTCTGTATCACATGAACCGTGATACTTAGACAGTTGAAATTTTCACAGATGATGTATTCCTATCGCCGCTATAACAAAAAATACTAAAAACCGAATAAAATGTATATATTTAAAGGGGGCTCCCATACAATAAAGGAGATTTTTTTGGTTTTTTGTTGTTTTTTGCTCGATATTAATAATTCAACAGGTAGACGCTTGAAATATTAAAATATTGTATAGCTAATACGGTACGGAACCTTTCGTGCGCGAGTCCGACTCGTACTTGGCCGGTCTTTTTTGCTACATACCTATTTGACAGTTGGTCCCATAAAAAGGGAAATATGTGCATAAAGGTGTACACATTTTTCCTAAAGGCCCGGGTTGTTGAGCTCGCACTTTTCCAGTTATTTTTTTTTTTCGTTTCATAATGGAGTTGAACTGTTATTTTAGCACAAAATCAAATGCTTACCAGAAACAGTAAACGAAAGTTCAAAACCAAGCAGAAGTATCACATAAATGAACATGGCGACCGACATTGTGTCTGTTGTCCAAAGAATGAACTTGGTTAAAAAATGAATGCTCAAGATTACCTACTGCTTCATTAAGATAAGTGTTAACGAGATCTGCACGTGCACTTAAACAAGTTGCAATTAAGTGCGTTGTTAAGAAAAATCTGCAGAAATTATGTAAGTACGGGTTACTTTATTGCACACATAAAACACGTACATTAAACACAAAAAATACAAATAAAAAAGTGTGTACGGTGAGCTGGCGGTAAGTACCTACCACGAGTATAAAGTTAGATTTTTATTTCATGCTAAGTGTGACAAAAATCGTCACGAGTTTTTCCTCTGTTGCCCTTCAATAGACTGCAATAGACTGTCTCGTTGGTCTAGCCATTAAGGCGTTTAGCTACCAAAACAGAGGTCGTGGGTTCGATTCGCATTGGGGGCCGCCGTAAATTTGTACAAATGGCCTCAGTCTGGGTGTATTTTCATGTTTGTGACGTCCATGCCTGGTTAACACAGCACAGGGTACCAGGGTGTGGCGAGCACATGTCAACTCTGCGCGCGCACTACAAACTCCGATATTCCTGCATCGCGCAAGCAAAATCTTTCACATGACATACCATAAATATAACGTCCGACAAACATCAGTCGGACCGGCCGTCCCCAGGCATACGATCTGCCTGGCGGTAAATTTCCCTTTATAGTGGAAGAGCACGATCACCCGCTCTTCCCTATACAGGGTACCTAGTTTGGGACCAAGTCACGTGATTGTATTGTGTAATTTATAATTATGATCAATCATTTTTTACTCGACCACTAATAGACATACCACTTCGTTCTGTCCTCGGTCAACTTCCTCCGGCCACTCCCACAAATCTGCTTCACCGTCGGTCCAGCTAGCTGGTAGGCGTCCTCTGGTGTCCTTGTTCGGATATGAATGAAATAAAATTGGCACAGAGTTAGATTATGATGTCTGGAATAGCACATAGACTACTTTTATCCCGAAAAATACACATTGAAATGTCTGCGCGAATGAAGTTGCGGGCAACATAAAGGACAAGTCCGATTCTTTCGCTGATGTTACATAGTTGTGTTCTCTTCAAATACTTGCATTTATAATTTAACAGGAGACATGTTGTTTCTTTTTAGGATTCCGTATCTCAAAAGGAAAAAAACGGAACCCTTATAGGATCATTTTGTTGTCCCTCCGTCCGTCCCTCCGTCCGTCTGTCTGTCAAGACAGTTTATCTCGGGAACGTGTGGAGAAATCTAGTTAATTTCAAAACGATATAGGCCTATAGTCCCTTACAGCTGTGAAAAAACCAAACTTCTAACGTAACGTAAAAAAAAGATACAGCCATTTATGCCGGCAAAAAACGAATATACTGTCGAACTCAAGGGAATCAAAATTTATAGGGTACCTACTTTCCGTCGGCCGAGAACTATGACATTTGGCAAGTAACATCGCCTTATACTAAAAGTACAGGAAAACTATACATTTGTAGTTAAATATTTAAAATAATTGTCTTTGTAGTTAAGGAAACGCTCAGAAAATACTGCGAGACTCGATTCTCGGACTATTTATAATATGTAAGTAACTACAAACTTGTACGGAACCATTGGCATGCGAGTTCAACTTGCTCTTGTAAGGTTTTTTATGAAGCCTCCATAACATAGGTTTCCTAGTGGGTAGAACATCGGACTCGCAAGTGAGAGACCCAGGTTCGATCACCAATGCGGGCATGTACCTATGACTTGGTTTTGTAAGGTACATTTGAATCGGTGATTTCTAAAACCCCACATGTTACATTTTTTCCGAAATTGAGTTAGGACCGGATTCATAATCTATGGATGTAGACCTATCGATCCCTGCAAAAACCACACTTGTGAAATTGGTTAGTAGGTGTGAAACAGCGTCCCAAATCTCTCGGTCATTTCAAAAACACCACTTGTGCAGTAACATGTGGTGTTTCTGAACGCAACTGTCACACCAAAACTCTCGGTCATTTAAAAAATACCACTTGTGCAGTTACATGTGGTATTTCTGAACGCAACTGTCAGTCAGTCAGAGCGGCACACATTGTTTGTTATTGCAGCTTTGTTAGTGATATCTGTGATTGCGGTTTATAATGTCTTCTAATGAAGGCGATGGAAGCCCTGAAACAGTGGTGAGACCTAAGAAAAGGCTGAGCAATACGGAAAACTATAAAAAGAACAAAATCAAAAAGGCTCGCGTCCAAAATGAACCGTATTACAACCATCGAAACCGTTATGTACGAGAAAATATGCACGGTAATGATTGTCGGTAAGTTATTAACATCAGTAATCCTTGGTGTTATATATACAGCGCAGTGGTAGTGCCTCCTAAACATATTAGATCATATTATTCTCTGCCTTACCCCTTTTTTTGGTGCACAGGCCTAACGAGTTTGAGTACCTACCTATTGTTTTGTTATTATGAGGTAAGTACCTAGTTATTAATTTGATTTATCTTATTACTTTCAGATGCAAACAAAAATGCTTCGAGAAAATTTCTGAAGGGGATCGCATAGAAATTTATTCGAAATTCATTTCATTTACAACAAAAAACGAACAAGACGCTAATCTCCAAAGTCTCATTGGAATGAAACCATTCAAAAGGCAACGCAAAAGATCAGCACAGCATATTGCGAAAAAAGATAAAGCTGCATCCTTTAGCTATCAAGTTTCCCCTTCCTCCGGAGCTGAAATTGTGTGCAAAAAAGCGTTTATACGCTTACATGGAATCACACCAGACAGAGTTCGGCGCCTACAAAAACTAACTCTTCAGGGAAAAGCACCTCGAGACATGAGAGGAGTTGGCCCATCTGCTAATGCCATTTCAGGAAATACCGTCAATGCTATAAAAGAACACATTTCAGAATTCCCCGTTAAGGAAGCTCATTATTCCTCAAGGCAATACAGATACTTAGATGAAAAATTGAATGTGAAACTGATGTGGCAGGCGTTTTCAGAGAAACATCCAAATATTCAAATTAACTATTCATTTTACTTGAAAGTTTTCAAAGAAAATTTCAATCTATCATTTGGTAGACCGCAAGTGGATACATGCTGCCAATGTGAGGGTCTTAAGTTGAAGCTTAAAAGTCCAAGTTTGAATGATGCTGCCAAACGCACTGCAGCAGCTGAAATGATGATACACAAGCGACGAGCAAAAAAGTTTTTCTCTAAAATGAAGGAAGTTACAGAGGAATGTAAAGCTAATCCGGAGGTTTCAGGAATATGTTTGGACTACATGCAAAACTTGCAGCTACCTGCTATACCTATTCAAGAAACTTTCTATTTGCGTCAGTTAACTGTCAATGTTTTCAATATCCATGACTTGCTCAGTGGCAAATCATTGTTTTATGTATATCACGAAGGTCAGGCGAAAAAGGGCCCCAACGAGGTGTGCTCCTTTATGATGAAATACATAGATGAAAATATCCCAAGCACAGTGAAGCATTTATACGTATTTTCTGATGGATGTGGTGGGCAGAACAAAAACAACACTGTCACTAGGTTTCTTTTAGCATTGGTGGATTCTGGAAGATTTCACTCGATAAATCAGTACTTTCCCATCAGAGGCCACTCATTTCTGCCATGTGACAGAAATTTTAGTGTTGCTAAACGTAGACTCCGCGTAATGGATCGCTTGTATTCAATGGAAGTAATATGCAAAATTATTGAAGAATCTTCAACTAAAAAGAATTTCACTGTAGTTCAGATTGACAGTAGTGACGTTTTAAATTACAAAGATTGGTGGGGTGCCTACTACAAAAAACATATAATATCTCTAGAGTCACATGGGAAAAAGGTAAAAAAAGATGCAAAAGAAAATTTCAATATATCAACTTACATGCACTTGTTTTATCAAGACAGAGGAACAATCATTGCACGTAAATACATTGACAATGATTTCAATAAACATACTTTCAAATTTGGAAGTAGAAGTGATGTGTCTCTTCCAATTTTGAAGGTATATAATGAGGGCTATGTGCCTATCAATATAAAGAAGGTGAATGACCTGAAAAAACTTTTCCCTTATGTCCCAGAAGCATACAAAAATTTCTACACAGAAATTTTTGCTCGACCAACATGCGATGTCGAAATTCCCGAAAATATGGACTAAGCTTGCTTTAGATTGTAAGATTAACAACTTTTTATTTAATAAATATATTGTTCATATATATATTTTTTGTTTCTGTTGTATAATTTCCTAGAAACTTATTGATTTCTTTACCAAAACCGTAGTATTTGCGAAAATCCCATGTTTTCATACATTATAGGAATATTTTAAAATACGAAATGTACCTTCATATACTTTGTTAGGCTATATATTTTACATATAAACTGAAAAAACTACTAAATAACCACCACATAAATTAAAGATCAGTTTTTATGGTCTCCTGAAAAGTTAGGTCTGTGTCACATGTGGAGTTTTAGAAATCACCGATTCATTTGTGAAGTTATAGTAGCAATACCTCTCGCTAATTGTGAAGGAAAACATCGTGAGGAAACCTGAGTGTCTGAGCTATTCACATACCTCAGCGCTTGAAATCGCCAATCCGCGGTGGGCACGCGTGGTGTTTAAGCCCATACTCTCTCCCTGAGAGAAGGCCTGTGCCCCACAGTGGGACGTAGGTATATAGGCTGCTTATGTACAAATAAAACTTTTGAATTTCAATTGTTTGAAATTTCTAGTCGTGTTGCGACTGGACTCTGTACAAAATCATTTTACAATCTAAAAATACATATGTGAATAATAAAATGTTAAACATACATGACGTTCCGGCTGACGCTGACCGTGTGTTGTTCTATAAAGTGAAGGGTTCAACGCAGCTGTGTGCTGACACGGGTCCAAAGGAGGCCCCGGCGGTGACGGACGGTCCGTTTTATATGGGAGTATAAATATAACTTTGTGCCAAGAGCGTGCGGGGCTCGGTCTGCCTTAGGGCCAAAGTGGGGAACTTGCGGCGATCTCAGATGGAGTGACGTTGCTTTTATACCACGGAAGACATAGAAAAACTGAAAAAAAAATAAAAGCATAAAGATAATCGAAAAAGTGAAACCGAAATTTATTAAACTAATAATGTGTGCTTACGAAAGTTTTAGTTCGAACGCAGTCAAAAGTAACTCCGTTTTTAATGAAACTGTTCAAAATTGACACTAGTATGTAAGTTTATCTGTTTCTTTAAAGCACGATAACTTCTAAGCGCTTGGACCGATTTAAAAGAAGGTTGTTTCATTAGATTTAATGTTTAATTTAATATAATATAAACAATCCTTATATCATCCCGGATTTGGCGATTTCAAGCGCTGATGGATGTAAATACTTAAAACACTCAAGCTGAAGTCTCTTTACTTTCGGTTTTTAACCTCATTTCTTAAGAAGGTTAAAAACAATTATACTGTCAATATTTTTTAAATCTCACTTTTGTTAATACAGACGTTTGTTTCAGAGTTCATAGACAAAGATGTACAGATGTAAGTTAAGAGGATCGGCAAGCTTACTGAAGACGTGAAACCATTAAGGCTAGAAAGCCGTAATGGTTTAAGTCATGAACTTATAAGTGTTTACATACATACATAAACTCACGCCTGTATCCCAGAGGGGTAGGCAGAGACCAGGGACTACCACTTGCCTCGATCCTGACAGATCACTTTCGCTTCCTCAACATTCATTAGTCGCTCGCACGCCGGTTTCGGGTACTTTTTACTTTTTTAATTTTTTTTATGGTGTTTCTGACTTAGTATTGTTTTTCGAAGTTGTAGCTTTTGCCAGTGCTCATTAAATCAGTCAATGGTTACACACCTGCCACAATGCCTGTCAGCCAAATCAAACATTACATTTTATAACGTTCGATTAATAATCCACCCGTGACGTAATCTCACTGATTTTGCTACTCTACTGAGTACACGCATGTAAATATATGTATTAAGGTGTTACTACATATTATATTCATCCCAAAATGGGTGGTTCTTTGTAACTTTTGGTTATGATATCCTTGTCTGGCTATCCTAACACAGGTAGGATTAGTTTAAACCTAAGTTGAGAATAAGTGATTGTGCGTTGTGGATGTCATATATTTATGAAAAAAAAACAGCGCTGCTCTCAGAGGGGCAGTTGAGATTCGACACAAATGTTGACACAAACGTTTTCCTTACAATTGAATGCATTTATGCATTTATTTGATGGTTTAGCTAATGTTAACCTTCAGCGTGCTTCAGCTTCGAGACTTTTACAGTTGTGGCTTAGTTTAAAATACAATAACGGCAAGAATAGAGGTGCTGAATTACGACCATATGTACTAGCTATATGTTAATTAGCTTACGACGTATTCTCAACCCTACCGAATATAAACAAACAATTTCATAAAAATCGGTGAAGGCGATTTAGAGAAGTTCAATAACAAACACTTTGACATGAGATTTTTATATATTAGATATAAATAATAATATATGATGTATGATAATAATTTCCACTCAGCACACAGAAATACACCCAGACTGAGGCGGTTTGTACTAATCCGGAATGGTGGCCTCCAGTGATAATCGAACTCACGACCTCTTCGCCGTCAAGCGTGTTAACCGATAGACCACGAGGTAGTGAATTGGAGTCGCTGTCTCTCGATCAGCAGCGACCGCGCAATACTCGGGGCGCCGCAATCATAGCCTGCAGTCCGAGCCAAAGAGGCATTGTGTCGAACAATGAACGCCAAAGGTGCTTTCATCTGCTAATAACGCTCCACTCAGCCACACTCAGCTACACAAGTTCACTCTGACAACTCAATACAGAATTACATTTTGACCTCCGGCCGAATTCTGACGTTTGATATTTTGATTTGCATCAGGATTACAGTCACTTAGTGACATGCCATGTGGTCTAAAAAAGCGGGTGAGACCGTGTCCGATGACACGGCCGTTGGTTGAACGTGAAACGTCTATAAGTAAGCGTAATTTTTTAGTTCAAACTGCGCAATGTGTGACGTGCGTGGCACTGGCGCCATCTAGCGGCACGAGTCAAAAGGATTTGAGTAATGGCTGCCTTGTTCTACTCAACGATTCAACGTTTTTTTTCTGTGATTGGTCTCGTTCTCGTATAACACAAATTATACACAAATTGTACACACGTGTGTATAACACAAACGATACACACTTGTGTATAATACAAATTATACACACTTGTGTATAACACAAATTATAAACACTTGTGTATAACACACTAACGTCAATTAAAGAAAATAAATCTGGGCATCTATTTGCAACTTGCTTTTACAAAAAAGTCGTCCAATAATAACAATAACAATAATTTCATAGTTTACTTAATAATTAATTGGCTCTTTAAATATACTTGAATAGTTATCTAGTCCCTTTCTTAAACTAACAGTACTCAAAATATCATAAATGAATAGGGTAGCTAACGGCACGGCTCTGTAAGGAATTAACAAAAACGTAGGTCATGAAACGAAGAAAATATTAATACCTTGGTGATATTGTGTACAGTGGTCGGTATTACTTAATAGGGATGAAAAAAACTTGGCCACAGAAAAAACGTTATAGTTCCAAAGGTAGGTAGAGCCTTCAGATATAATAATAAATAATAACTTCCACACAACACAATCACTTGTCCTGGTCCTAAACTAGGATACCCTGTGGTGTGGTAAATAGGCAAGGACATCACAAACATGGAAATACACCCAGACTGAGGCCTTTAGTAGATACTTGTGTCGTAAGGTACTTTTCCGTTCTTAGGGTTCCGTACCCAAAGGGTAAGGGACCCTTTTACTAAGACTCCACTGTCCGTCTATCTATATGTCTGTCACCAGGCTGTATCTCATGAAACGTGATAGCTAGACAGTTGAAATTTTCACAGATAATGTATTTCTGTTGCCGCTATAACAAAAAAAAAAACTAAGAACAGAATAAAATAAATATTTAAGTCTCCCATATAACAAACGTGATTTATTGCCGTTTTTTGCTCATTATTAATAACGGCAACAGGCAAAAGCTTGAAATAATAAAAATTTCTATACATAATGGTACGGAACCCTTCGTGCGCGAGTCCTACACGCACTTGGCCGAGATACAGTGCGTGTGAGTATCAGGTTCGGGTAGCTGCAAAATCCCGAACGAGAAGCTTGACAGATGCAATACAGAGGTATATTTATTGCTACAGAGATCGTGAGCCGCGGAAATGTATGGAGTTGCGATGTTTTCTGGTGAGCCGGGTTGCTACTGTTTGCTGGCTCGGAAATAAGTGTGTGAAACGTCTGTGCACGTAACATTAGTTGAATAACCTAGATGACCGAGCTTTGCTCGGTATTTTTTTTTTTGGTTAATATAGTTTTTTGGAAATTATTTTTAGATACAATGAAAAAAAGGGGGAAAAAAGGAAAAAATAATCGGACTGGAGACTGGCTCGAACCGGCGCCTTCTGGTTTCGGGACCACTCGACTTTGTAAACGGTGGCAATAGTTACCTTCTTATTCTAATAATATTTTAGCAGTTTTTCATTGCCTAAAAACACGGATAAAACGACGTTTTCTAAAAATGAAACCTAGCTAGATCGATTTATCGCCCCCGAAACCCCCGGCATACTAAATTTCATGAAAATCGTTGGAGCCATTCCCGAGATTCTAGGACAAACACAAACGTTAAATTACATAAACTCACGCCTGTGTCCCGGAAGCCTAGACATAAACCTGGGCTGAGTATAATAAATTACAGTTCGTAGGTAATTCGTAGATGAGAATGACAATTCGAGGTATATTGCGCAGCAGGACCTACTTGTTAATCTGTGGGTTAATCGACTTTGCAATGTACATCGAACTGTCATCGTTAACCATGCATTGGAGTTCTACACATTCATGTGACATTCCAATTTTCTCGGTTTTATTGTGACTATTAACCCTGTAATAATAATTAAGTAACGGCGCTCTCTCCTACCAAAAATTTGTATGTCTACATTGACATAACATGCAGAACCAATATTTATTATTGTACCATCTATGCATACTCATGTTTCACAAATAAATATCTTTATCTTATCTTTATGAAACAGGCCCCAGAGTTTGCTACTTGCCACGATCCTGACAGGCCTCTTCCGCTTCAACATCAATTAGTCGTTGCATGCACGCACGCCGGTTTCGGTTACTCTTTTATTTGGCCCTTTGCTTTGCCGTAACTTAATCACATGTTTCGAATTCGTCTATTTAGTCTCCAAGTCTGCTACTGACACTATTCCTTTACCACTTTATATTTAGCTTTGTTTCTTTACTGGGCTATTCATCGGCGAAACCAAAATGCATTAGAGTGAGATTGGTAAATAATCCCCGACAAATACATTAAATTATACATGTATCAGAATCCCAACTCGCAATTAATAATTTTAAAGTAAGTGAAAGAAAATTTTTATTTACAACACTTTAGAGACGACTTATTTATAGTTATGTAGTGCATCCTACATGGAGCGTTCGCGCGCCTCACGCGTGCTGGCCGGCGGAATATTCCCGCCGCCGCCACGCGGTTCACCTGTCAAGAGTCAGTGGTTTTCAAGTCTCTCGTTCCGATTGACACGAAATTTTCTCGCATACCAAATTACATCCTGCAAATCCCTTCTGGTGGTTTCAATTGTTGAGGAGCCAACGCCCCTCACATTGGTGACCCTTATACGAACCGCAGAAACCAGGATGGCGTGCGGTGATAATAACATCCCACCGACTTCGACGGATTCCGACGACTCTGCTTTCGCAGGTGTGTCAATGGCAAGCCTAGAAGACATGTTCGCGAAACTGCAAAAAATGATGTCGGCAAAAATCACCGAAGAAATACATAGCGCAGTTGAGTATCAATCGCAATTCAAGTGAGCGAAACTCGCAAGGCCGACACAGGTCCGTATCCAGGAGGCGTCAACGATCCCGCAGTAGATCCCCCGGGGTATGTTGGTACCACTCTATGTTTGATGACAAGGCGAAAAAATGCACATCCCCGTGCACCTATAAGACCGCCACTAAAACGGAAAACCAACAGGACAGTCGGTAATGGCGGCAGACGACTGTCGTCCTACATACAGCCGCCTATTTATAATGGATCCACGAAGCAAAATCGAATTTTTAATTGATACCGGCTCCGACCTATGCGTGCTTCCGCCAAAATTCCTTCAAGAACCCAGAAAACCAATAGCCGGTTACAATCTGTCAGCAGCCAATGGCACATCAATCAAAACATTCGGGACAATGAAGATGTACCTAAATCTAGGCCTGCGCAGAGACTTCACATGGAACTTCGTTGTGGCCGACGTAGATAGACCAATCATCGGCGCAGACTTCATCTCGCATTACGGATTACTGATAGACTGCAGAAACCATCGACTCCTGGACAGCGTAACTACGCTCACAGCGGTGGGCACAGTCAAGCCGTGCAATACTCCTAGCGTGAAGGCTATCTCTGGTTTGAGCAAATATCACCAGCTTTTGGTCCAATACCAGGAACTAACAAAGCCCTCTGGCATCGACAGGCAGGTGAAACATACGACGGTTCACTACATCCGTACCACACCTGGCCCCCCGGTTTTCTGCAGACCAAGACGCCTCGCCCCAGATCGGCTGAAGATAGCCAAGGCACAGTTCGAAGAGATGGTCCAGGTCGGAACTGCGCGCCGCTCAGACTCACCGTGGGCTTCTGCACTCCACTTAGCACCGAAAGGTGACGGCTGGAGACCCTGCGGAGACTACAGAGCACTCAACAACCGCACCATTCCAGATCGATACCCGATACGTCATATCGAGGATTTTGCACAGAGACTAGCTGGCAGCACAGTTTTTTCAAAATTAGACCTTGTAAAAGCTTACAACCAAATTCCCGTTTGTCCTGACGATATTCCAAAAACCGCCATAACCACACCATTTGGACTTTTTGAATTTCCCTTCATGTCATTCGGACTGAGAAACGCCGCACAATCGTTCCAAAGATTTCTTGACGAAGTGCTCCGAGGCTTGAATTTTTGTTACTCATACATTGATGACATACTCATATACTCAAGAAACCACGAAGAGCACCTCGCACACAGAATGCACCCACTGCCACCATCCCGCGCCGCAGCTACACAACGCGGTCAGGACGAAGAGTTAGATTTAAGGATTTTCCCCCGGATTAACTCTCTCCAAGGGGGGTGATGTAGTGCATCCTACATGGAGCGTTCGCGCGCCTCACGCGTGCTGGCCGGCGGAATATTCCCGCCGCCGCCACGCGGCTCACCTGTCAAGAGTCAGTGGTTTTCAAGTCTATCGTTCCTATTGACACGAAATTTTCTCGCATACAATATACATCCTGCAAATCCCTTCTGGTGGTTTCAATTGTTGAGGAGCCAACGCCCCTCACAGTTACTATAATGTAGACTTATAGAGTAAACCAGTTATTTCAAGGGACTCCATGCAATAACACTAGCGCCATAAAACTAATGTAGGCCTTAGGGCGGCTTGACAACTTCTGACAGTAGACGAGCTACTAGTCTACAAGCCTCCACCAATCCGGACTTGGCCCCCGTGGTGGAGTATGGCCTATACCTTCCTCAGAGAAGAGACCCGTGCCCCTCGGTGGGGACATAATGGGTTGATGATGATGATCTTCTTTACATGTTCATCTAAACTTTTGGCAATTAACAAGAGTTCCAAATAAGGGCTTGTATGAAGTCGATATTCCCACTCGCTCACTATTTTTTTTAACCTGCTCCACAAAAAGTAGGTTATTAATTCGACGCGTATGTAGTTTTCTTTTGTTACGTTCTCGAATAACTCCGTCAAATCTTAACCGATCTCGACAATTCTTTTGTCCTGTTGGTGCCATTTTAATTTGGTGAAGATCTAATGAAGACTTTCAGAGATGGAGAACGGAAACTCTTCAATGGACGGCTGTAAATAAGGCCTAATGGGGCTCATCCTTTAGTAATATCCGTACGTGTCATAAAATAGCAAAGGTAAAATAAAATAGTAAAAGTAGTCCCAAGGTAATTTGGTGATGTTCTGGTGAATACTTTCGGAAATGGAAATTGACAACTTAAAATTTTAAAGCAACGAATTAAGTAGGGTAAATTATGGTTATAATTGACTTCTTTATTTTTCTCCCACTCCCCCACTAAAAATTTAAAAATAATAAATTTTAAATAAAAACCGACTTCAAAACACTACAGCACTAAAAAGTTTCAACAAAATTCAAAGTATACCTACCTTTAAATTAGAAGTATGTAGGTATTCATTTAGGTCTTCTAGAAGTATAATTTGTAGTCAGTGCCCAGTTTAATGACCATGAAATATATAATTCTAATGTAGCCTATATACGTCCCTCTGCAGGTCACAGGCCTTCTCTTAGAGCGAGAGAGAGAGAGAGAGAGAGAGAGAGAGAGAGAGTCTGGGCTTAATTGCCAACTGCGGATTAGCAATTTCAAGCGCTGAGGTATGTTGAACACGTCAGACACTCAGGTAAAGAATGAGTATACTTTTAATAAACGTAGAAAGCATAGGCAGTCGAAAATAGATTTTAGGCGTGTTTCAGTTGTGCAGTTGACAGTGGATCAACCGTTACATTATTGTTGTAAAGTCGTACTTAACGTAACTGATTTGAGTGCCCGTATATATGGTTGATGGGCTGTCGACTGTACCACCCTGTAGGTAGGTGAAGCCTTTGTAGGTTAGGCCCTGTATAGGAGAGGTGAGTTGGGTGAATGTCGTATATAAAGCTTTACTATACATTCAAATGTAATTTCTCATCACGATAATATACCGTAACACCATTCTTAAATGAAAAATATCTTTTAATAAAAAAATTTCTACATTGTTTCGTGACGATACTTACTAATGGAAAGTAATTCCAGCTACTTTTCCATAAACAATAGTCTTCTTTGTGCACTATTTCACAGTGCACAATTATATATAGCGCATATGTCTACATTTTATTTATTTAATAATAATTTTATTGCACTTAATCCAAATGTATAATGCAGCGGAATTAATGCCATGGGCATTTTAATAACCATTGTCACACATTTCAACCACCAGGTCAAACAAGAACGTTAAGATATCGCTAAAAGTATATAAATAAATTATATTATCGCGACGCCGATTGTTTCATCAATTATGTCGATAATATTTCTTCCTTTTCATGCTAAGCCGTACACCACTCTGTAATTCAATATGACTTCAGTTTTGTCAAGTAATCAGAGCGCAGGTTCATTCTAGTTTGGTTACTTCTGTGCTCCATCTTGTGTACATTCAGATTAATAAATATATTTGTATTTGTATGTTTATCGACTGCACCTGCTGGCCTATGTTTAACCTGTAACGTTTATAAAGACGCAGTTTCTGTGGAACTTTGAAAGACAACACTTTGATCATGACTTTTGAGTTGCTGGTAATTGTTGTAGGTATACTAATAAAAAATTACACTTTCCTTTCTCCTAAAACCAATTCTACCTTAGGCTCAATCACGACACGTGACTAGCAACTTCTCATCATCAGCCATTTGACGCCAACTGCGGAACATAGGCCTCCTTCATGATTTTCATCACCATGAGGGGCTTTACCATAATCGCCACAGTTGACAGGCGGGTCTCCTGGTAATTGATTTCCTTAGTCGCCTTCTACGACATCCACGGAAGGAAATGGAGCATCTCCTATATATACAAAATTTCAATATTCTAACTCAAACAACCCACCAAGCGAGTACGCCAGCTCATTAATATACGTTAAACTCCAGACTAAATACGGCGCCTGAATAAGCAGAAGATATGAGTAATTAAGCGATGTACGCGAGTGCAGCCGTAATCAAACTCCGTCTTGCGGATGCAATGCCGTCGTGATTACATGACTTGACTACCAGAGAGGCTAGGCCAGTGTTCTAGTCTTAATTAGACACATCACTCATCGGGAACAACCACGACGGAATTATACTTTTAAAAAAACCGGCCAAGTGCGGAGGGTTCCTTACCATTATCTATACAAAATTAGACACAGAGATCGAGAAAAAACCGCACAGAATCACGTTTGTTGTGTGGGAGCGCCCCTTAATTTTTTTTTGTTTAATTTAATTGTTTATTTTTGAAACGAATAAATAATTAAATATTTTGTGAATATTTCAAGCGTCTGCCTGTTGCCTTTATTAACATTAAACAAAAAACGACAAAAAAAATTACGTTTGTTGTATGGGGGCCCCCTTAAATATTTATTTTATTCTGTTGTTATAGCAGCAACAGAAATACATCATCTGTGAAGATTTCAACTGCCTAGCTGTCACGGTTCATGAGATACAGCCTGGTGACAGACAAACAGACAGATTGACAGACAGACGGACAGACAGACGGACAGTGAAGTCTTAGTAATAGGGTCCCGTTTGGCACCCTTCGGGTACGCAACCCTAAAAACTTAAGCATAACACAATAAAACGCTAAAGGGAAGTTAAACACGTGGAAACGACTATGTTTCGTGAGGCTTTCCGAAGACTACAACTATAATGTTAGGAGAAAATAACAAGACTTTTGTTCATAAAATAGATAACATTAGAAATTCATTAAAGCTGGGTTTTGACGGTCTTAGTAGGTACGCTCGAACCGTGTGCGTACAGTTTTAGTTGATTTTGATAGTGCGCTCGGACGAGTGCGACGTCATCAACTAAAACTGTACGCACACGGTCCGAGCGTACTAAGACCATCAAAACCCGGCTTCGCTCGAATTTTTGAGTTTAGGACTACCGTTTAGTATAGGTAGTTAGTAAAAATGGGTGAATATTACAATCCCTAGTGGCTACGCAAAAAAGACGACGCTAATGAAAAAAAAAAATAGCAAAACGTGGAGTAGAAACATCGTGAAACGGCTGCCAATAAATTCCAAGCCATGCGTAATACATAAAGCATGTTGCGGCCAAATTAGCATAAGCGGTTTATCGTCGGCCTGCCTCGTAAAGCATACTCAAGATGCGCCCCGGGTTAAAAATGCGACGCTGAATAATGGGTCATGTTACGTCGTGACGTGCCTATGCATGTTTCTCGGTGGCAGAGTCGCTTTGGATCCTTTTAGAGCAAGTAATTTTCAGGAAATTTTGCTTTATTTGCTGGTATTATTTTATATGTTTGTGAATAAAAAGCCAATACCTATTAGCTTAGATAAAAAGATTATCAGGGTTGCCCTTAGATCGCGACAATAGAAGAAATATTTCTTTAGATTTTTATTCATGACTAAAGGAAACAGTTTAGTGACCGTACCACCTTGAAAATGACTTCAATTGGGGCTATGATCGTGAAATAAGTCATTTCCCATTAATGAAACACGACAATCAGTTTTTGTTTTATGAATGAATGAATGAAATATGGCCACAAACATGCGTACATAACAGTAGTAGTAGTTATAGGCAGAGAAGTGTGTGTGTGATAATGATACTGATTCAGCGTTTACTGTTTTTATTCGATACAGCGCTGGCTGTAGCAAACACCAAATAAAATTTATTATTTATAATAATAATCTTCGTGTATTAGGGGATGTCTTAGCAAAGGGCAAGATAAAAAGTACCCGAAACCGGCGTGCGTGCATGCAACGACTAATGAATGTCGAGGACGCGAAAGTGATCTGTCAGGATCGTAGCAAGTGGCAGTCCCTGGTCTCTGCTTACCCCTCTGGGATACAAGCGTGAATTTATGTATGTATGTATGTATTTAATAATCTTCGTTCACCGCTGGCGAGTGTTATGGCTACTATAACTTCACAGATGTAGGTACCTTAGAAAACAAAGTCGAAAGCACATGCCGGGATTCGAACCCACGACCTCCCGATTGAAAACCGGCGTTCTACCGCTCCGCTACCACATCCGGAAAACATCGTTCGGAAACCTAAGTGTGTGAGGTGTTTACATACCTCAGCGCTTGAAATTGCCGGCACGCGTGGTATTCAAGCCCATACTCTCTCTCTGAGAGAAGGGTTGTACCCTGCAGTGGGACGTATATAGGGTAAATTAAAAAGTAACCTTGATGTTGAGTTTTTTCTCGGAGCTTACTAAATTTAATTTAAATCACGCTTATACTCGTAGTACAACGCCAATTTTGCAGACTTTTCTTTCAGACAGTACAAAGCTGAAAAACGGTAACGTCATACCAAAAGAAACAGAAAAAAAAGAGTATAACAAAGAATAACAATAATTTGCCTTTATACGTTCCACTGCAGAGTACAACCCTTCTTTCAGCGAGAGAGAGTACGGGGTTTAATTAACAGGCGTGCTTACCACGGATTGACAATTTCAAGTAACATATTAGGTATAACTGACAATTTTCTGCTGTAAGTGACGAACTCTGAGTGACATAATAAAAACTGAGTTTGCACGGATATTTATTTAGTTTCCGAAAAAATAAACAAGTAAATATATAATATTCTGAGTAACATGTTTCGGAAATGGCGGATTTTAAAATAACCCTGTATGCTACGATGCCTAGCATTCAATATAAACTTTTTCATCATAGGGTTGTCTGGAAGAAATTGCTATTAGCAATAAGACTACCAAATGTATTGTATCTTTGTAAATATTTAATGTTTGTGTTTTTCCTGTTACTATAATTAATATTTTCATCTTATCTTATCTTATCAATTAGTACTAACTAGGTACAATCCTTCTACGCGCCTGTTCGTATCGTGTTCATCATTTTTTTCCATTTACCTGTACCTACTGCTATAAAAGATATGATTTACAGCCGTATCAATAGCCGTCATTAAAAATAACTTTTTACGAGTAAAAAATGCCATTTCACAACCTCACTGCGAGTGGGCAAATGGCAAATACGTGTTTTGGTCCGGCATAAATCTGTAAAGTCGGTTTTTATGTAATAAGGCACTTGCATGGCTTGTTTTCATTACCTATATCTTTAAAAATGGGGCATTCTGACCTTTTCATGCCTTTATTTCTACCCGCCATGACTAGAGATGGGCTGGGGAATGTACCCCGAGAATGTTCTCGCATGACTAGAACTTGAAAATTACCTGGCTTTTTAAAACTGGGCCATTCTGACCTTTTGCTGCCTTTGTTTCGACCCACTACGCCTAAAGGTGGGTCTACGCTAGACGAACCGAGCACGAGCGGAGCACGAGCGGAGCCATTCAGGTTTCGTCGTTCACGGTGTCAAGTGTGGACGTACAACGAACCTACAACGGTCACTGTCCTCGAACGCAGTTTTCCGCAGTGTGCTCGCGGCTCTTGGCGAATATGGACGATATTAATAATATTGCAGCAGCCGCTGCTGTTGCAGCGATTATTATAGCGGTGGTCAGCAAAAATAGAAAAAGGCGAAGACGATGGGGATCTACAAATATATATAAAATGAGATCCAATCAACAAAATTTAGATTTGTTAACTATTTTGAGAGGTCAAGAAGCAACTGGCCAATTTTGATATAATTCAATTAATTGCACGGAAGCATCTTCGGTCCACGTTTCCATGATGTTCGATTCGAGCGAACGACGTCTGTCACTAAACACGTCCACGAGCGCACTGCGAGCGCGAAGCAAAACCCTTTGTGTTCGTCAAAAAACCGACAACAGGCGGAACGCAGCCGAGCACGAACGAAATGCTGGCAGCGCGCTCGTTTGAGGCTTGTAGGTCGGTCCACACTATACGAATTGTGTTCGGCTCGTGCTCCGCTCGTGCTCGGTTCGTCTAGCGTAGACCCACCTTAAGAATGGGGCTGGGGATTGTTCCCCGAGAATATCCTCGCATGGCGAGACCTCAAAAATTACCTGGCTTTTTAAAACTGGGCAATTCTCACCTTTTGCTGCCTTTATTTTGACCCACTACGGCTAGAGATGGGCTGAGGATTGTTCCCCGAAAATGTTCTTGCATGGTTAGAACTTGAAAATTACCTGGCTCCTTAAAACTGGTCCGTTTTGACCTTTTGCTGCCTTTTTTTTACCCAAATAACAATATATTTTACGTAAGTGATATATTTTTTTAAGATTATGATAATAAGTGGACTAACAATAAAAAAAGTTGATATTTTGCGAAAGTGTATTATTTGCGTTACGTTAAAACTTTAATTTGTTTAAAGTTTTATATGATTTGCTACAAAATGTACGAAATCTTACTATAGTGTTTGCGAAAGTTTAAGAAATGCTAATAAATCATTCTTGCATGGTGAGACCTCGAAATTTATTAAAAAAAAAGCTGTCTGGAGACGCCCGTTACGCCGTTATGAAACTCCAAGTAGTAGATTCTATTTATGAAATATAATAATTGGCCGAGTGCGAGTAGGACTAGCGCACAAAGGGTTCCGTACAATTATCTATAAAACATTAGACCCAAAGATCGAAAAAACACGCCAATAAAATCACATTTGTTATTATGGGAGCCCCCACAAATATTTATTTTATTTAAATTTTAATTTTTGAAACTAACATAGAACGAAATATTCTGCGAATATTTCAAGCGTCTACCTGATTCCGTTATTAATATCGAGCAAAAGACGGCAAAAAAGTTACGTTTGTTGTGTAGGAGCGCCCCTACACAACAAACGTAAATATGACATGTATTTTATCCTGTTTTTAGTATTTTTTGTTATAGCGGCAACAGAAATACATCATCTGTGAAAATTTCAACTGCCTAGGTATCACGGTACAGAGATACAGCCTAGTGACAGACAGACAGACAGACAGACGGACAGTAAATTCTTAGTAATAGGGACCCTAATTGGGAGCCTTCGGGTACGGAAACCTAAAAAAACAGCTGACCGGAGACGCCCGTTACGCCGTTATGAAACTCCAAATAGTGGAGATTCTATCTATGAAATATTAAAAAAATCAAGGCAGTGCTTTAGATATTGTTATAGTTGATCGCTATTAAATTATGTACTTTCATTTATCAATAATAGAGGAACAAAATTAAAAGTAACGTAGGTACTTCTTTTCGTATCATAAATTATTGAAAGATATATTTTTTTTCGAATTACAAGAAATATTTTTTCCTGTCACCATGTACCTCGATTGTTGCGGTGTTATTTGTTGCGACCCAGTGGAATCTACCACCTATGGATGGCAAGAGTCACTTTAAATCGACAGAACATTCGGGGACCCACTGGCAGGCAAGCTACTGAACCGCGAAAATGAAGTACGGACTTTTTGTTGCTGAATAGACACCGGTGCAAGTCACAAGGGTTTATATTATCATCTAACAAAGGCAGTTATAGAATGGTGGCCGGGAACTGGAACGTTAGTTAGCTCACATCAAAATTGAATAAAACAAAAATTCATTTTCTCAGACATGCTTAGAAATTTGAGCATTATTTCGACAACCTTCTTCGAGATAAATCGAAATTGCTGTACTGGGCAATTACACGCGAGCAGCGGCCGGAAAAATTCTATGAAAATTCATAACTGTCGTGTTTTGCGGCCATATAAATTACATACTATAGTATATTTCATTACAAGTGTGGAAAGGCTGTCATTGCAAAGAGTTCGGTTGGTTCGGTCGGTCGCAAAGAGGCGAGGGTTGACAGTCGGAACAAGTTGCAATGACGGTTCCGCACGTGTACTGAACGACTATTTTTAATACAGTTGCGAAAAAATTAAAAACTATTTGCTTTTTTCTCTTCTCTCCACGCAATAAATTCGTCGTATGTAGATATGTAGCGACTTTTTGACTTTTCCGGTAAAATGTTCTCCGAAGCATTTTGTGCAATTATACTGAGTTCCGGTGGTGTTAATTCAAAAAAACAAGGGTCGAAATTACTCATTTTGTGCAACAAACAACTAAACTCGCAAAGAAAATTTCTGAAAAATGGCGCCAACCGTAGAACATAAGCAGTTTTTTTTTCTTCTTCACCCATTCTGGTAGGCAAAGGAAACTATGCCCATACAGCCAAGTCTTCAGTAGAAGTTTTTTATTGATATGAAATGAAAATGAAATTTAATGAGATGAAATGAAATGAAACCTAACCAAACTCATTCAATCAAATAATTAAATCTGATATTGAAAAAAATTAGTAGCTTCTTTTTACAAATATATGTATTTGCATGAATCATAAAAACTTCTATGATTTTTTTTAGTAATAACTTCATGGTTGGTTATTCTTTTTAATAGATATTATTTTGGGAAAGAGAACGCACGAGTGCGGGAAAGGTAAAAAAAAAGCACGAGTGTGTAATAGCCCACATCCCGAACGCTATATGTCCCTGCAATACGCCACTTTTTGAGCAACTGTATTAAAAAACTCATATCAGTCGTGTTATTTAAAAATGGAACGATCTTTTACTCCGAACAATGACAAAGAAGGAGGTAACTTATTAGAGGTTTAATTTCAATTTCGAACTGGCTTGCGATAGAAAGCTGGATATACCTATTAAAAAAAAGAACACTTTAACGAGGCAAAAATTATTGTTGTTCGTTCGTGGTTCGTCTGATTTTGAAAGTTTATTGAATTTAACAGAATGAGTTCAAGTGATAAAAATGACTGCGATGAACTTATTTTAACGCCACCTGAAATTCAAGGACGGCAAGAGCCGTAATAGAAAACTGGTTACCGCCAAAATCGAAAATAAAATATTTTTCAAATAAAAAGTTCTGCCTTAGTACTACTTAGTTTTAATTTCCGCGCATTATTTGAGAAAAATCATATACAAGCCTTGGCCACAACTAGGCATTGATGGACTCACGTATGTGTGCCTCGGCTTCGCCTCGGCCCACATCTCCACGTGCCTCTTTTGCTGGCCGCTGCAGTAATGTACTATTCTATCTTACTTTACCTAACGAACCTAAATGTGATATTGGTTTGAAACATAAAAGTAGAAATTTAAATGAAAAAATATTAATTTTAATGTACGGGTAAGAGACCTTAATACTAAGACTCCGCTTTCCATCCGTCCGTCTTTCACCAGGTTGTATCTCATGAACCGTGATCGTTAGACAGTTGAAATTTTCACAGATGATGTATTTCTGTTGCCGATATAACAACAAACAGGGAATCACTTCCTCAGCACAACGCTGAGTCAGCTGCCTTTTGTGGCAACGTAGATACACCACAGGCTACATATATGGTCCTGTTTTATTTATTCGTTTTGTCTGTTGTGTATTTAGTTTTCTTTCTGGTGTTGTGCATATTATGTTACTTATCTGCTTATTTTTTTCTGTGGTGTATCTTGTAGGTATAATAAATGTCTTTTTTCTTCTTCTTCTTCTTCAAATAATTAAAAAAAGAATAACATAAATATTTACAACAAACGTGTTTTTTTGCCGTTTTTGTCCGATATTAATAACTGCAACAGGTAGATCCTTGAAATATTCAAATATTGTACAGATAATGGTACGGAACCCTCCGTGCGCGAGTCCGACTCGCATTTGGTCGCTTTTTTCAATGTGTCCGTTATTTTGTCTGTGCGATAAATATTTCTACATTTCTATGTATAGATAACTTTCCAAATTCATGTGCTGCGGGCAGCTATAAACAAAAAAAAGTATACTTGGCAAGTCTTACAAAAAAATATTACCTATTCAACCAGTGGTACGTCCCTAGTGACTCCCCGCACAGCTCCCCTTTGACACCTAAAATTAGTCATTGCGCAGGAGTTGACGAAGTTCACTCAGCCGCCAAAAACATTTACGCGGACTACACGCCACCGTTCATACGATTCTTGTTACCATGGCAACGCAATAAATAAATATCTTAGAGTTTGGCTCGACAAAAGTTTACTCGCTACGCTCGTGTTTTCACTCTGTGGCACTTATTCGTAATAACCTACTTTCCGCACGTGTATCATAAATAACTATTTTTCAAAATTCTAGCTGCGTTAAATGCTAGGACGTTAAAAAGATTCAACTCTCCCAACGCGGCTCAAACGCATAGTAATTTCGAAACAATGAACCTTGGACCACACTTCAGCTTTGAGTGGCGTTCCGTGTAAACACTGCCCCTGGACGTCCCGGGGCGTTAGGCTAGGGCGATACCACTGCGCCGTGATGTGCGGAAAATTCGCTTCTAGCCATTTCCTATAAAATAGATAAGCCTACTGATTGCTGCTGAAGAACTATAACTACAACTTAGGTTGCCTGGAAGAAATTGGTATTAGCAGTAATGCCGCCAATTGTACCTTTTTTTTGTAACTTGTGTTTTCTGTTATTTTTTTTCCGGCGTACAATAATCACTTGACCTGGTCCCAAAACTAGGATACCCTGTGCTATGGTAACCAGGTAAGGACGTCACAAACATGAAAATACACCCGGACGGGGGCCATTTGTACAAACGTACGGCGGCCCCCGTTGGGAATCGAACCCACGACCTGTGTTTTGATAGCTAAGCGCTTTAGCGGCTAGACCACCGAGGCACTCTGTATTCACAATAAAGAATAATCTTATCTTATGTAAACACCGGCTATATCACAGCGCCGATGTGTACGGAAGATTCACTAGTGGCCGTTTTGTAAGGTTATCTGGAAAAGATCGCCCTGAGCGACCAAACCGCGAATCGTATACCATTACTTATAAAAGAAATCACTTGTATTTTTTTCTAGTTCTGCTATGAAGTGTAATGTGTATATTTTTATCTCGCCGCAAATAACTTTGCTTACTTTACGAGTCTCTCACTCTCTGACTCTTGATCACATGAAAGAAATCTCTTTTAATACATTATTATCAATCTATTTTGTTGTATATGTAATGTATGAGTGTGTGTATATACGTATGTATTATGCCAACACAACTTATTTTGTACTAATTGAATCGTGTGACCTTAAAACA
This sequence comes from Yponomeuta malinellus, assembly GCA_947308005.1. Taxonomy (NCBI): domain Eukaryota; kingdom Metazoa; phylum Arthropoda; class Insecta; order Lepidoptera; family Yponomeutidae; genus Yponomeuta; species Yponomeuta malinellus. The sequence goes on from OX370998.1 coordinate 3,040,996, forward strand.
ACACAAGTCACATGTGTTTTTAAAATAAAACTTGCCCATTTTTTTTTATTAAATTATTTACACCTACCTATTGATTTACATTAGAAAAAAAAATTGTAGTTTATTCATACGGAAATCAATATAATATGCTAAAATATTGCTGTTGTAGATTAGTATTATATATATATTAGTATTTGAATAAAACAGTTTTTTTTATTTCCTGCAAAGTTGTAATGAAAGGACATGTGCCGTTTTAAAATCACACGATTCAATTATCCCGGCAAACTTTATACCGCCACATAATCTGTTTATATGATTCTTGTTACCATGAAAACGCAATAAATAAATATCTTAGAGTTTGGCTCAGCATAAGTTTACGGTTACAATAAAATATCATCTAGCGGGAACGCATTAACGGGATATCAAGTATATCAAGGACCTATGTCTCAACTCAGATCTTTGTCTATCTGTGTGCCAAGTTTTAGGTAATTCCGTTCAGCCATTATTGCGTGATTAAGTAACAAACATCGACACATCTTCAAAAACTTTGACATTTATTATACTAGCACTTGCCCGCGACTTCGTCCGCATGAAATTACCAGGATGAAAAGTCCTATATCCTTCCCCGGGACTCAAACTATCTCCATACCAAATTTCATCTAAATGCGTTCAGCCGTTATTGTGTGGTTGAATAACAAACATCCAAACATCTTCACAAACTTTCACATTTATAATATGAAGTAGGATTCATAATATTTTACATTATTGTACATATAATGTGTGTATATGTATGTACACATGGTTTTGACGATAAAACGTATATACATTCTCAACTGAAGCATGCAGTGCCGTGTGCTGAAGCGCTTGTTCGCATATTAAGCTAACTGAAAAAGCGCTGAGGGCTCAAACCCTTAACTCACCGCTGAGTTACCAGCCTTTTGCAGCCGCATACACCCGAATAGGTCGGCGAGACTTGCCACCGAGTGGGTACCGCGCGGCGGCCATCACAAACGGGGGCGGCGGAGAAGACAATGGCGGGATGATCTCGAAAAATTCTTGCCGGAGTAGTCAGAGGTGGTAAATGACCGAAAATTAAAAGGCGGGAGGCCTTTGCCCTGCAGTGGGACACCCATGTTATGGAGGCCACATAAAAAACTAAGAAAATCCAAATTTTATTTAACATTAACGAATTTATTGCCACGAATTTCAGTGTCCTGCGGTGGCCACCGGCGACGTGGCAGACCGAGGCGGAGATGGTGTGACGACTTGACGAAATATTTAACTGGGTCGCAAGAGTAAGCCCAAGGCAAGGAGCTTGAAATCGCCAATCCGCCGTGGGCACGCATGGCGATTAAGCCCATACTCTCCCTCTGAGAGAAGACCTGTGCCCTGCAGTGTAACGTATATATAAAAATAAAAAACCTTAATATCATTACACAAGTTTGGCAAACCCCAGAGCAGTTTTTTGGCGAAGCGCTCTATCTGTTACTAACTTATATTATACCTCCATTATTCTTATACATGAAAAACGTATATTTAAATTCATTCGGCCTCAGTCCATACGCAAACAAACCCGCGAAAATACGGACGCTACACCTTAATCAATATAGCTTACATCAGGCAGTTAACTGACAATTGATCTGTAATTCTTTAAGTCAACGACATTTAAATAAATCGATGCGTATTATTGTCCGTTTCTTCTTCGAAAAGTTATTAAAGTACAAAATGTATTTAAGTTTTTAATACAAACGTGACCACACGATACTTTATCAAATGCGCCAATGTATTTGGACTTTTTCTTATTTATTTAACGGGTCTAAGGCGATTGTTTATTAGGTAAAGTTAATTCTTTTGAGTCACGGGACACCTTATAAACATTAATTAATGCGATTATTTTATTTAAACATGCGATTAATTAAATGTGTAAATAACACTTTTACACTATCGTGTACTCGCATCTACAAGTTAATTTTTAATATTAAAATCATTTAAGTAAATACTATATCACTCCGTTCCGTGTGGCGCCGGATTAAGAATAGCGTCACTCCATTTCCTTCCGTGGATGTCGTAGAAGGCGACTAAGAAAATAAATTATCAGGAGACGGGCTGCAGCGTCTTCCTGAGATTCCAACCGCATACTGCGATCGCCCACCCGCCTGCCAAGCGTGCCGATTATGGCAAAACCCTTCATGGTTAAAAACCATGATGGAGGCCTATGCCCTGCAGTGGGCGTCAAATAGCTGATGATGATGATGATGATGATATCACTCAGTCTTATTTTTTTGTGCAACCTGAGATGACAGACTGGTACGCAAGTTATAAATTTGTCGCGATTATTTATTAGGTAAACTTAATTACTTCAATTCTCGATGAAATTAATTGAACCGCTTCTCTCTTAATTGCTTAATTAATTATCTTCAGGGATCTTATTGTAGCTTTTGTAAATCTTAATCTGGTTTATTCATTTCTTGTGCTTATATACATTGTGTTGCTAATCCATGAGTTCAAAGTACCTGATACCTATATTTATAGTTTCGAAGTCACTGATTTAATCTACTTTGAACTGTCAAATATATAAATATTTTGACACTTGATAGTGAAAATCTATGCAGTTGACAGTTACAGAAGATGACAGCTTTGTTGAGCAAGATGGGGTAAATAAATAGTAACATTAATCACTTCTACACAACACAATCACTGTCCTGATTATAAGCTAGGATAACCAGGTAACCAGGCTGGGACATCATAAATATGGAAATACACTCAGACCAAGGCCATTTGTATAAATGTACAGCGACCTCCAGTGGAAATCGAACCCATATGTACAAAAGTACAAAATCGAGTTTCAAAAAGAGTTATATTTGTGACGCTCTACGTAAAAAGTCGCTTCTAAATATAAGAAGCACACGGGAATACAAAGAAAATGTCGCCTTTTTAACTATATCATCATCAACCCATTATGTCCCCACCGAGGGGCACGGGTCTCTTCCCTGAGGAAGGTATAGGCCATACTCCACCACGGGGGCCAAGTCCGGATTGGTGGAGGCTTGTAGACTAGTGGCTCGTCTACTGTCAGAAGTTGTCAAGCCGCCCTAAGGCCTCTGACTTGGCTTATCGACTGCCATCTATCGACGGCAGCCGGCACCAACAGCTTAACGTGCCTTGCGAAGCACGGAACAGCTCGGAAAAATGCCACTAGCGTTAGGCATAGACGGCGACCCATCCATGCACTGAACGCGCCCTGTGTTGCTTAACCTTCGTGATCGTTTAAGATCACTCAGGCAGCCGGGGCTACGAGCGATTCGAATACGAATATGTACATTAGTATTAGTGTGGAAGCACCTTCACGAAAATGCTATGTAAGCTTTTTACCTATACCACGCCAGTTGACTACTGTCCTCTGACAACATAACATTATAACATTATTGTGGAATAAATCTAGTGAAAATATCATCGGATTCGTTCTTCATATTCTTCTGTCAACTCCAACAACACAACAATTAACAAAATATTGTGCGGACAGTCAAACAAACAGACTCGCCCGTTCATTAACTCTAGGCACACTAAGCTTAATAACTTATGGTGCAGGTTCGAAAATAGAAAAAAGGAAACCAGCCGTTGTCGAACTGAAATGACTAGGCTAATTAATTTTTCACAAAGCTTTGGTGCACAACTGCCCGCTTTTACAAAGAAACCTTTTTACACAGTTCGAATATACACTGGACACTTTTCTTCTTACAAACGACACAGAATGGCAGCGAGTAAAACGCTTAAGGGTGTGCGGTCTCGCTCGTACAATCTAACATTTTTATTACACTGTAGGGCCTTCTCTCAGAGAGAGTATGGGCTCAATCACCACGCGTGCCCACGTATGTGAATAGCTCAGACACTCAGGTTTCCTCACGATGTTTCCCTTCACCGTTAGAGAGTGGTATTGCTACTATAAGTTCACAAATGTGAAGTTACAGTGGCAATACCACTCGCTGGGGATCGAACCTGGGTCTCTCGCTTCCGAGTCCTGTGGTAGCATTTACATTTGTTATTGGTTGCAATAAAATGATTATATATTTTATAAACGTGTTTTGAGGGTTCGATAGAAATAAAATTACGAGCATTTTAAGCAGATGTTTGTTTTTCCTATACTTAGTTTTTAATAAAGAAAAGTTGCTTCCGAAACTAATAATTTTTGTGTATAATTTTGTCAACGTACAGGATAAGAAAAATATGTCTTGAGTGTCTGTTATCCATCAAATCCCCAGACCACATTTAAAAAAAATTAAATAAAAAATAAAAACCGACTTCAAAACACTACAGCACTAAAAAGATAGAAATAATTTAAATAATTAGAAGTATTTATACATGTAGGTATTGTAGAAGTATAATTTGATGTCGGTGCCCAAATATATGTGCTGGTCATGAAACTGGGCACCGACTACAAATTATACTTCTAAAATACATAAAATACATGTATAAATACTTCTAATTATTTAAATTATTTCTATCTTTGTAGTGCTGTAGTGTTTGGAAGTCGGTTTTTATTTTTTATTAATTTTTTTTTCATTTTTCAGTTTTTAGTGGAGGAGCGGGAGAAAAATAAACAAGTCCCTTATAAGTAACCATAATTTACCGTACACGATTCGTTCCTTTAAAATTTGATGTTCTAAATCTCCGAAAGTCTTCACCAGAACATCACCAAATTAACTTGGGACTACTTTTACGCTATTTTATGAAACATACGGATATTACTAAAGGATGGGCTTATTTACCCATATGGGCTTATTTACTGCTGTCCATTGAAGAGTTCCGTTCTCCATCTCTGAAAGTCTTTATCAGATCTTCACCAAATTGGACGTTATATCTGTTCGAACAAAAAAGAATTGTCGATATCGGTTCAGATTTGACGGAGTTATGGATGAACATAGCCAAATAAAATCCTTTTTTGAAGTCGGTTAAAAAAGCATACTATTTTTATTACAATCACTAAGAGATGTTAGATTGTGCGAGCGATACAGGATGATAGACGTAACAGCGGTCATGGATTCTATATGACCCGATCAGGCCACCATAACAATGGATTTTAGGGTTCCGTAGTCCGTAGAAAAAATATCCGCAATTTCTAAAATGTTGGTAGCCATCATAAATGTCATTTCCATGTTTTAGACTTACAAAGGTTAATACACCTTTATGGGGCACTGTATACGGTTTTACAATAAGATTCCACAAGACATATCAGAGTTACCACCGACGCGGTTTAAAAAATATATTAAGCATACTCTGTGCAAAAAATCCTTAAGTATTATAACTTTAACGATTATTTGGAAAGCAAGGAACTGGTATTTAAATATTGTTAACGAAAACGATTGTATCTAGTTTAATGTAACTTTAAGTTGAAAACTCTGTTAATTAGGCAAACCTGTTTTGACAAGAATAAATGTAGAGTTTCTTTGTTAGCTTCTTCTCCGCATAACCTATTAATTGTGAAACTAACAGCTTTGTCGTTTATTAAGTAAACATTTTTCCGTGTGGCGCCGGATAAAGAATAGCGTCACTCCATTCCCTTCCGTGGATGTCGTAGAAGGCGACTAAGGAAATCAATTACCAGGAGACGGACAGCAGTGTCTTCCTGAGATTCTGAGACCACAAGCGTGGCGATTATGGCAAAACCTCTCATAGTTATGAAAACCACGAAGGAGGCCTATGTCCTGCAGTGGGCGTCAAATGGCTGATGATGAAGCAAACATTTTGTTTTTATAGTGAATAAAATTTTTGGTTTCCATGTGGCGCCGGATTAAGAATAGCGTCACTCTATTTCCTTCCGTGGATGTCGTAGAAGGCGACTAAGGATAGAAGAATACTAGGAGACGGGCTGCAGCGTCTTCCTGAGAATCCAAACGCGTACTGCGATCGCCAACCCGCCTGCCAAGCGTGGCGATTATGGCACTACCCTTCATGGTTATGAAAACCACGAAGGAGGCCTATATCCTGCCGTGGGCGTGAAATGGCTGATGATGATGATGATAATGAAATGTTATAGTTTCGCTATGTCCGTCTGTCTGTCTGTCTGTACGCGGCCTAGCGCAAAGACCGGTGGTACTAGAAAGCTGTAATTTGGGTACATATTTATCGAGCCGACAATGTTAAAGAATAAAATGTTGGTTTTTTTTACCGTACCTCCCTTAAAAGTGGGGATTATTTTTTCCGTGTACCCCAGCATATGGGGCACCATTGGATTGGTCGTTAAAAATATTGTAGGTGTAGGAAGACAATTTTTTTTATTTAGGGTTCTGTTTGCGAAACAATAAGCTTTAAAGCGCAAATTTCTGTCCGAGTAGGGCGGCTCTCTTCCCTTTCCTGGCTAACCGGTTGATTGTAGAAACGTGAAAAATTTCAGAGTAGTAGCACATATAATGAACTTAAAAGGAAAAGTATCACGGCTAATTTGGCTTTACTAGTTAACGAGTAGTAGGCAACCAACTTATAAAAGTAAAATTTCGTGCAAAATCCATTGAAAATTACTTCGATGAAGTTGTTCATTCTGTAAAGCAGATAAAAAAACCTCTTTCTACGGAACCCTACATTGCGCGTGGCCCGACACGCACTTGGCTGGTTTTTAATTGTTTTTTTCGAGGTAATAATCTAACAGGAAATTTTAGTAATTTTTGTCTAGTACCTTTTTGTCTAGCTTATTTGCAAATCCTAACTATGTGGTACTAAAGGAAATTCAAGATTTTGAAAATACTTATCTTTTTCACTTGCTCATAAAGTTTTCAATCTTATTTTGTAAGTTAAAAAATATAATAAAACGTTAGAGAGGACCTAGGCATTTGACTCATCGATCGTGTACTGCGAAATGTGTAAATATAGTTCTAAACCAATTAAAAACTAATTGGGTTAGATTACATTAGATTTGTATTAGCAAAGGGCAAGATTGAAAGTACCCGAAACCGGCGTGAGTGCATGCAACGACTAATGAATGTTGAGGAAGCGAAAGTGATCTGTCAGGATCGTGGCAAGTGGCAGCTTTTGGTCTCTGCCTACGCCTCTGGGATATAGGCGTGAGTTTATGTGTGTATGTACGTAGAATAAGATTTTGTTGCTGATAATACATCATAAGCAGCCTATATACGTCCCACTGTAGGTAGGGCACAGGCTTTATCTCAGAGAGAATGGGCTTAATCACGCCGCGTGCCCACCGCGGATTGGCGATTTCAAGCGCTGAGGTGTGCGAATAGCTCAGACACCCAGGTTTCCTCACGATGTTTTCCTTCACGGTTAGCGAGTGGCATTGCTACTATAACATGGCATGTTGTTCATGTGATAAATATTCAAATTTTTACACTTACGATACACTGATTAAACCAGCTATCAAAGTTAAATTGAAAAAAATAATTGAATACATGCTAACATTGTAAACAAATTTTTGTATATTTTATTCTGAAGCAAGATGTTATAATTTTCAGCTCATACTTTGTTTGGTTCACACTTTAACTTTGGCCTTGGCATCTACGTAATCAGATGATTCATACAGCGTCCAGTGACACCTTGACTCATACTAGATGGCTGTTCGGACGCTGCAGTGCCTGGGACATTGTTTTTAGATGGAGTAGGCTTGCCCAGCACCTATACCATCCTGACAGCTTAGTCGGCCTAGCCCACAGGAAAGACAAGTCAGTACGTGCGGAGCCGACCAATCCGCGGGTTTCCTCACGATGTTTTAGTTAGCGTGTGGTATTACTTTGAAAATAAACAAAGTCATAGGGTACATGCCCGCACTGGGAGTCGAACCTGAGTCTCCCGCTTCCGAGTCAATTGTTCTGCCCACTTTGTTTTGACATACTTTGTCATGGTCATGACTTTAATTGGCATAGAGCTGTGGTCTAGACTCCATAAAGCAAGCAATTTGGCGACAAAAAGTTGCCAGTTTGTGTCAATGAAGGTACAAAGAGGGAAATAAAAAAAATGTGTTATTTTATCGCTGCAGACTAGCTGAAACTTGCACTAGGTGCTGTGTATCGGAAAAAACCTATTTAGTACCAGCTGTGATATTGTTTGAAGTATACTGTTGTGAAGGCGACATTGCTATTTTTATTTTGCAAGAAATATTGAAAATAAGTTACCTTCAATTTGGCACAGTAAAGGTGTAAAACATACAAAACAATACATTGCAAAATACAAAACGTTTCGAACTTTATTATGACAGTTCGATGTACATTGCGTAGCAAGCGTCTTCGTACTTGTTAATCTGCTGATTAATCGACATTGTAATTGTACGCCGAATTGTCATAGTAAACCTGAATTTCAGTTCTATGTAACAGACTCCTGACCGACTTTTTGGAAATCGGCTTCATTTCCGTACTTTCAATTTTGCGACGTTCAGTTGTTGCCTTTTGTTTCAATCTATCCGTGACCTGAAGAGTGTGACTGAAAATTAGTAGAGATAATATATTTAACTGGCCTAATCGTGTTTTTTTATTCATAAGCAGCCTATATACGTCCCACTGTAGGGCACAGGCCTTCTCTCAGCGAGAGAGTATGGGCTTAATCAACACGCGTGCCCACCGCGGACTGGCGATTTCAAGCGCTGAGGTATGTGAATAGCTCAGACACCCAGGTTTCCTCACGATGTTGTCTTTCACCGTTAGCGAGTGGTATTGCTACAACATATAACTTGACAAATGTACATGACTTAGAAAACAAAGTCATAGGTACATGCCCGCACAGGGAATCGAACCTGGGTCTCCCGCTTCCGAGTCCAATGTTCTACCCACTAGGCTACCATCGATTCCACAGACAGTTAAAGATTTGCGGATCATAAAAAATAATATGTCCTAGATTGCTAAGTACTTTTAATAATATTTAATGACTCCTTTATACTAACAATACAATTCATCAGAATCCCAAGCAAAATTATTTATGGACACCCTTTCCGAAAGCTTCTGAACTAGATTGTAAGATCTAAAATACATTCAAATGTATGCATAGAAAACGGACCAAAGCCCAAAACAAACAAAAGTAGAAAAAGAAATAATACAACAATTGAAATAAGGAAGAAGAATCGGAAAGTTTAACGAGATTTCTGTAATTGTCATTTAATTACCAAGTGAAGAGAAGAGGGAAAAAAAAATAATGAAAAATAAAAACCGACTTCGAAACACTAAAAAGTTATATATTCTTTTTGTTGCACTAACCCGTGCTGAGGACAATTTAAAAAACTTATTAAACTCATTTTAAAAACGGTGCGACAAAAAAAATATAATAATCATATAGGTACAGCGATATCATTCCGATGTAAAAACCTAACTGCAAAGTGGGTTACTCGGGGCTGCAAGTGATGTAATTCACTTCGGCCAGATGTCGCTGCCTGTACGTAATACAGAGAAGTTTGTAAAGAGGCTGGAAATTTCATTGATGCTTGCACTTGCCCATTAGCTCAGTTGAGACTTCAGGGCTTAGAAAATACAATACTTTCTAAGTTAAGAAGTGCTGTTAAAGGTAATTGGGCACTCATTTGGTATACACATTATTTTTTCAACAAGGTCGGCAAGTAATTATATAATTTTAATTCACTGTATTTATTAAGGGATTAAGAATAGCGTCACTCCATTTCCTTCCGTGGATGTCGTATAAGGCGACTACGGAAATCAATTACCAGGAGACGGGCAGCAGCGTATTCCTGAGATTCCAACCGCGTACTGCGATCGCCAACCCGCCTGCCAAGCGTGGCGATTATGGCAAAACCCCTCATGGTTATGAAAACCATGAGGGAGGCCTATGTCCTGCAGTGGACGTCGAATGGCTGATGATGATGATGATTTATTAATACGTTGTAATGCATTGTACCCATTATTTTTTTATTCTAGCCATTCTCCTCCTATCCGTACCCTACTATTATTTATGTTCCACCCATCCCAAGTACGTATCGAAGAACGTACGTATTCAGCGAAACTAAGATAACGGCGCTTAGCAAACAACACTGCACAAGTAATTTTTCTCTACTCTACAGGAGAGCCAAAAAGCTTTTTAATTTCGTTAACAGTTTTGCGGTGTTCCGATAGGAAAAACATTCGCGTGGTGTCACAATTTTTCGAATAACGGCCGCTGATCCTGAATACTATTTTTTGATCGATTCGCGCTTAAAAGTCTGCACCCAATGGCATTAAAATGTCAAAACCAACAAATTTCGACTTGAGCGGTGTCGTTTGCTAAGCGACGATATGTAAGACTTTTAAGTTTTTTTTGTCTTCTCTGGTGAGTACAATAACAAGTTCTAATCTAATCTAATGTACAATTTTTTAAACCGTCTCAGTATGAATCTCCCTTATTGCCCCCTCGGCCGAGTTTCAAAACCTACAATTCGTAGTTAATTATGAAAATTCGAGATACATTTCTTAGAGTCTACTTATTAATCCGTGGGTTAATCGACTTTGCAATCTACATTGAATTGTCATAGTAAACCATGAACAGGCCCCTGAAGAGTGCACCTCATTTAAAGTAACCTTAATGCTTTCCATTGCTTAATGGTTTCAATTTCTTGCTTCCGTGGTCCCATTTTAAGGCCTCCTCTTCGGGCTTCAGTAAAACAATGCTCCGAATGGTATTTTTAATCAGCGAAATAACAAATTATGCCTTTAGATTAATTATTCACTGTCTCAAAGATTTTTCTTCCCCTTGTTGTAAGATAAATAAGTTTTTTATGGAATTTCTTACTTAAATAAACTTATAGCACGAAAAGTTACGGGCCGGAGTGCGACTCGAACCTACTACGCCTGTATCGGCGCTCTAACCAACTTACATAAGCAGCCTATATACGTCCCACTGTAGGGCACAGGCCTTCTCTCAGGGGGAGAGTATGGGCTTAATCGCCACGCGTGCCCACCGCGGATTGGAAATTTCAAGCGCGGAGGTATATGAATAGCTCAGACACTCAGGTTTCCTCGCGATGATTTTCTTCACAGTTAGCGAGTGGCATTGCTACTATAACTTCACAAATGTACATAAATTAGAAAATCAAGTCATACGTATATCCCCGCACTGGGGATCGAACCTGGGTCGAACCCGGATTGGGGATCTAACCAACTGATTTATTCGAACCTCGCCCCTATGTGAAGCTAACTAAAGCTAGTATGTAACCTAACCTTACCAAAATTAAACTTAATCAATCCATTTGTAATTGTTTCTTCTGGTAGTGCAATAAGTGTTCTCTATCTATCTATCTATCAATAAAAACGGTATCGGTCTTAGGTACAAAAAATGAAGTAATGCCTCTCTTAACCACTCGTCTGCCGCGACACAGATCTGTGTTCAACTTAGTATGGGCCACCTATACGTTGCGTTCCGCGAGGGCAGTTCAGGAGTTAAGTAAGACACTATTTAACTTTAGTGGGCGGTGAAAACGATGGAACCTAATGGACTGTATGAATGCTATATGATTGATAATAAAAGCGTAGAAATCCCCGAAATATTATTATTTTAATTAACTAAACACATGGGCGGAAAACAAAAATAAGTAAAAGACAAAAATCTTCAACCGAACATCAAATCTGTCGTATAAAAACCTAAAAAACAGCAAGGAGGTCGCGACAGGCGTTTTAACTTTTTATGATTTATAAAAAGTTACAGCTAAAAGGCTGTTGTTTCATTTATTATAATATTGTCTATGGTTGTGTCAGAAACGCTTTGTTGTAAATTCCTTAAAAAGAATGGACGAAGTTTTGCGAGGTTTTTTTCTGAAGCTCGAATTTTAATTGAAGAAACTTAAAACAAGACGGAAAATATACCTTCGAAAATGTACTTTATACTTTATTGCGTACATCATTATACATCATTATCAGCCATTGGACGCCCACTACAGGACATAGGCCTCCCTCATGGTTTTCCTAACCATGAGGGGTTTTGCCATAATCGCCACGCTTGGCAGGCGGGTTGGCGATCGCAGTATGCGGTTGGAATCTCAGGAAGACGCTGCTGCTCGTCTCCTGGTAAAATTATTGATTTTCTTAGTCGCCTCCTACGACATCCACGGAAACAAAAGGAGTGACATTATCCTTAACCCGGTGCCACACGGTTGTACACATTTACAGAAACATTAAACAGAGTACATGGCGAGCTTATTTCAGCAGAAATCTCTTCCAGCCAACCCTTGATATGTTGATGCGAACATTATAAACAAGGGGGGAAAGTGTACAATAATTATTAAGTCCTAGTCCTCCTAGGACGAAGAAAAGTAAGTGCAATTGCAATTTTTGGCCGCCATAATCGCCTCATCTGGCAACACAAAAAGAAACAGCTTTTTGTGTTTAACATTCATTCATTCGTGTGGTGCACAGTGCACACCAAAGTAGGTTTAAGGGACATTTAACGAGACTTTGATTGCGGAGGGCTTAAAGCTTAACTAATGTGGAGATTGGAGTTAATCGTAATATTTAGTTAAGATCGGTCTTAATACCGACATAAGCCTCACTAAGAGCTGTTTTAAGGGAATTGTTTTTTTATAAATAAGACCATATGTATTTATTTCATTTACACTGTGAGTAAAATTCAAATGGGTCTTGTTCAGAGTTCCCTACATCCGGTGACAAAACGGAACCCTTATAGAATCCCTCACGTGTCTGTTGTGCGCTATTTTCTCCAAATCGTCAAGGATTTTTTTAATTTGGTATACACGCTGAAATCTGCATCGTTTCAAAGCCGAAGTTATTTTATTTTATTTATTTAACAGAAATTAATCAGTAAGAAATACCATCTATTTAGATTAAGCATGGACAAAAGATAAGATGAATGTACACACACACCCACACACACACACACAAACACACACACACACACACACACACACACACACACACACACACACACACACACACACACACACACACACACGTACTTAAATTTGTTTAATTTAAATTTTTCCTATAAAATAAAATGTTATTTTTAAGTGTAACTTCTAGAAAATAGTTTATACTGGCTATGGAAGAGCGGAGTGTCCTAACACAGGCATCTATTTGCCTAAATGGAAGCTCCACATACTGTTAAGACAAATGTACCTTAAGTTGATGAAATAAACATTTTATTTATTTATTTATGGACGTATGTAAATAAAAAAAAAATGAGTTGGGAGAAATCCTGTTTCAAAAAATGCGCGAACAATTAGTACCTCCGTTATATGTGTATTGTTTATAGAAGCAGATGTCAAATATCACAAAATTGCAATCCTCTACAAAATTACACACTACAACAATTTAGTTACTATTCTGCTGACACTTTGGATCCTCCGTATATAGGAAAAACACGAAAGAGATGATACCAGAGGTTTTATTCTGTACTTAGACCGTCAAGCAATTTATTGTGAAGTAACATTTTTGATAATTAATAACTTTTCCGAATTAAACTAGCCGGATATTTGCTATGTACTTTGGTAATATTTGGACAAGCCACTTGCAACTAAAACTATGGATAGTTAGGAAATCAATACGGTCTTATATATAAAACACGATTCCTTAAAACACTCCTCAGAGTCAGTTTAAATAGTCTGTGGTAAAGGGAACGACTTAACTACAGATTATTATCAGAATATCCTTGACTGGTAGAAAATGCTTTATGGCATTGAGTCCGCCGTATTATGCATTAGGTTAAGTGCAATGAAAATGAAAATAAATAATAATTTAAACGGCCTCTGAGGAGTGTTTTAGAGGAAACGTGTTTTTATAAATGAGACCGCAAACCATCTAATAAACAGAAAATAACATCAAAACATTCACATAGATATTAAACACTAACACAAAACACAAAACTAGAATATGAACTATGAGAACACAATCAGTGCCGAATTTCCGGTGTTATCACTCTATGATCGGAGTGACGTCTATAAATTCGACAGTAAACTAGACCAGTTAGATTTTACGACAGGTAAATCATAAGCTGAAATTGCCTCATAAAGTGGCTGCAGTCGTTACCTTTAATCGGTTATAGAAAACTGGATAATGCATGAATTACTCCATTGTTTAGTGCGCGTTAGCTGCTGCCAGTAGAATAATACATACACATACATAAACTCACGCCTGTATCCTAAAGGGGTAGGCAGAGACCAGGGTCTGCCACTTGCCACGAACCTGACGGATCACTTTCGCTTCCTCGACATTCATTAGTCATTAGTCCACCTTCCACCATCACCTTCCATTTCCTCCCGTGGATGCCGTAAAAGGCGACTAAGGAAATCAATTACCTGATGATGATGATGATGTCACCTGGGACGTTCCTTACCGGGCCCTTCCATCCATATTTGTTTCGTCTATCTTTCTTCCTCCATCCTCTCTACATGTCCAAACCAGCGAAAAAAAAAACTGACTAACAGACATGTTTGAATATAGAATGTAAGTATGCCATCAAGGGGCTCCATGAGGCTTACTAGCGTCGCCGCCCATGGAAAATAAACATATCTTAAGGGGATCCCCTTAAGGATTTTGTTTCTAATTGGGACCGCTGCTATTTCCATAGTCGAACATAGGAAAGTGCGGCTGTATTTCTTACACTTTTTGTAGTTAGACATAACGTTTCACAACTATACTCATTTAGTTTTTAGCCAGCTTATTGTACTTGGTGCAAAGTAGAGTCCATTAATATTATGACTGTTAAAACTTTGTACCATTTGTGTGTATTTTGCTTTGAAAGCACTCTGGAACAAAACACTTTAAATAAAGTTAGCTATACGTATCAAATAAAGTATCACCTGTTTAAAGTTGCTTGAGGTGTAACACCCCAGTTTCTCGTACCCTAACAATCTGGTAAAACTCGTCAGTTGTTTTTTTTTTTGTATGCACTTTAGCCAACTGACAGCTCTTAAAAGTACATTAACAGCTTGTTACTTTACGAGAAACCGGGGGTAAAATTCTTATAAAAAATGTTGTAAGACATATATAAGTAAGACACTGTTAAACTTTGAGCATGTTAACTTTTACTTATTTATATACAGTTCTGGCTGGAAATATCCCTATAAATGTATTAATTTACATAGATTCATACGCTTTCTGTGGATTTTTTAAAAAACCAGTCAAGTACGATTCGGACTCGCGCACAAAGGGTTCCGTACCATCTATACAAAATTGGAATATATTTCAAGCAGACGCTTGAAATATTCAGATATTGTATAGATGGTACGGAACCTGTTGCCGTTATTAATATCGAGCAAAAAACGGCAAAAAAATTACGCTTGTTGTATGGGAGCCCCCTTAAATATTAATTTTATTCTGTTTTTAGTATTTGTTGTCATATGTTGCGTAAAAATCAACTGTCTAACTATCACGGTTCATGAGATACAGCCTAGTGACAGACGGACGGACGGACGGACGGGCAGCGAATTCTTAGTAAAAGGGTCCCTTTCCCTTTGGTTACGGAACCCTAAAAAGAGCCTTGCGGGTGAAAGGGTCGATAAGGGACCTCCCAGGCGGATATACTTCAATCAAAATAGGGGATGTATTAGCAAAAGGCAAGATAAAAAGTTGAAACCCGGGGCACGTGCATGCAACGACTAATGAATGTGGATGAAGCGCAAGAGATCTTTCAGGATCGTGGCAAGTGGCAGACCCTGGTCTCTGCCTACCCCTCCCGTATGCAGGCGTGAGATTATGTTGTGTTTCAAAAAATATTTTTGTTATTGCAACTACTTTTCTCCGATTGATTTTAGATACAAATTATTTCTTGATGCGCAGCTTGTGTTTATTAGTATGTTGAATTAAATACGTACATTCCAAATCGTTCGAATCGAATCGCTCGTAGCCCCGGCTGCCTGAGTGATCTTAAACGATCACGAAGGTTAAGCAACACAGGGCGCGTTCAGTGCATGGATGGGTCGCCGTGTATGCCTAACGCTAGCGGCATTTTTCCGAGCGATTCCGTACTTCGCAAGGCACGTTAAGCTGTTGGTGCCGGCTGCCGTCGATAGATGGCAGTCGTTAAGCCAAGTCAGAGGCCTTAGGGCGGCTTGACAACTTCTGACAGTAGACGAGCCACTAGTCTACAAGCCTCCACCAATCCAGACTTGGCCCCCGTGGTGGAGTATGGCCTATACTTTCCTCAGGGAAGAGACCCGTGCCCCTCGGTGAGGACATAATGGGTTGATGATGATTCTAAATTGCAAATAACACAATTTGGAAAGTAAACGACCCGTAAACAACAGTTTGAACGGTGAGCGAAGTTCCTTTGACGGGTAAACAACAACAAGTATTTTGTTGGACAGTTTAATCTACGCTGTAAAATAGACTTATCGTGCAGTTAAAAGTTACACCAAGTTATGGAAAAGGTTAAAGCCGAAACAAATGGAGAGTTCACTTTTAAGTTCCGATTTAGTCAAATTCTGTTTCAAATTTGGTTTCAAAAGTCTAACGATCTTATTTATAAAAAACACGATTTCTTAAAACACTTCATAAACGCCGTTAAAATAGTCGGTGGTAGAGATTTTACAATAATAATAATAATAAAATCCACACAATGCAATCACTATGGGCCTCATAAGAAAGCTCAAGGTCACGCAACGAGCTATAGAAAGGGCTATGCTCGGAATTTCTCTACGAGATCGAATCAGAAATGATGAGATCCGTAGACGAACGAAAGTCGTCGACATAGCCCAGCGGATTAGTAAGTTAAAGTGGCAGTGGGCGGGGCACATAGCACGCAGAACTGATGGCCGATGGGGCCGAAAAGTTCTCGAATGGAGGCCACATATCGGCAAGCGCAGCGTTGGACGACCAGCCACAAGATGGACAGATGACCTCATCCAAGTGGCAGGAAGACGCTGGATGCAGGCCGCTTCCAACCAGTCTTTTTGGAAATCCATGGAGGAGGCCTATGTCCAGCAGTGGACTTCTTGTGGCTGAATGATGATGATGAATGCAATTACTTGACCTGGTCCCAAGCTAGGATACCCTGTGCTATGGTAACCAGGCAAGGACGTTACAAACATGAAAATACAAGGAAATATACTACGTTTATGGTGTGTTTTAAGGGCATTGTGTTTTCACAAACAACACCGCAGGTTTTTAGCGGATGGTATTGCGTCTAAGAACTCGAGCGTCGAACTCATAATCGATAGATAGATAGAGAATACTTTATTGCACAACCAGGTGAAAGAATTACACATAATACCCGACGACCTCGTGGCACAGCGGTAGTACATCTGCATACTATGCGATAGGTCCCGGGTTCAAATCCCGGCTGGGGACAAAAAAAAACCCCAGGTCTTGGATGTTTACATGTTTGTGATGTCGTTGTTTCCGGTTCCCACGACACAGGGTATCCTAGTGTGGGGCCAGAAGCAATGTATGTGCCTGTATGTAAATGTTATGTTATGTTAATGTAAGGAAACCACTGCCCCACGGCCGCCACCGACGCAAAACAAAACTCCAGTAGAAAGAAAGAAAGAATGAAATAATTAAATAAAGAACAATCATTTATTGCCATGCAAGATTTACAGTAATAAAATTATAGCCAGTAGACAGGACTTGACTATACAAACTTAAACTAATGTGGTTTGTACAAGGTCCTATCAGTAGGAATGCATGACAATCGGACGTACGCTCAGCATAATGCTGTTGGATAGATCTATCCTAAAACAGCGCTGATTTTCAGCGCAGCCCGTGAAGTAGTTCGAGTTGTCCGCTTAACCCTAGGCAAAGCAATAGAGATTTATTATCAGCAAAGTTATTCCATATTCTCTAAAGACCAAAGCTCCTGGCGAGACGCCTGTTATGTGAGCAGGCGTAAAGATGTAAGACAATGGCCGGTTAACTGGTTCGATGACGTTTGCCCACTTGGTAGACTAGGCCATTGATATTTAAGTGACAAGGCAGTAGGGATTCTTTAAGAAATATCTCTAAAGAAACTAATATCACGACAGTTGCTAGTCAGTATGTCAGTTCTATGAGAAAATTATGTAACGTCAGGAAAAATATTAAAAACGTTAAATCAGCCAAGAAGCTAGAAACAAGTATAAGCTTTGGTTCCCAGAAATTAGGCTGGCAATTGTCAATACGTCCTTTATGGGGCATTGTATACTCTCTACTATAAAATCCCTGAAAATATAATGAAACCAGAAACGCGGTATAAAGCACACTTCGTGCCAAAGGGACTACTATAACATTAAAGATTATTTTGATGACAATGATATCTGGAATTAAAGCCAGTTCAATGCATGAATTCTAGGTTTTAGAATAATTTGTAAACTCTGTAAAATTAAGGATCAAATTTGAAAAGACAAGTTTGGAGTTTTTTATCCATTTTTCCAAAAGTAAAAAGTAAAAAACTGTTTATTTGACCAAAAAATAATAATATTAAGTTATAAAATAAAAATGTGACAGTCTCTGGTAGCAAGTGAATTACAGATAAAAAGCGATTTCCAATTCCTAAACTAGGGTTTACCTGTATCTTGGGAGTTGGACCTCTTTCGACGAATAAATTCCATAATTACACACTAACCTAGACTTTTAATGAAAAAAGAGAGAAAAAAAAAAGTCAAGTTCAGCAAAGCACAACACAATAATTTGTATATACTTAGGTATAAGGCTGGCCACCACATTCCCAGCCGCGGTCATATAGCACTTATATAAAGATTCTTAAATTCTATTGAAATGGGCATCTGGGTGATAATCTAAGTGATATTAAAAAAGTGATGTAAGTCTAAACAAAACCAATATAAATGATCTAGATTTTAAAATGGACACCTAGTTTTAGTTGTAACGTTCATTAAGTCGTAATTTCTATGTTATTTTGAATAAATACATTTACTTATGTTTATAGGGTAGCCGATTCGTGCAATTAGACTTGTTAATTTTTAGGTTAATCGGCTAGGCAATATACATCGCATTATCATAGTAAACCGAGAATTGTAATTTTTGGAATAGGGCCCTTGGCAGAGGCCGTGAATTCACAACTCCTTCTTCAACCGACGGCCTCGTTAGTCTAGCCGTTAAAGCGCTACCAAAACAGAGGTCGTGGGTTTGATTCCCACTGGGGGCCGCTGTACATTTGTACAAATGGGCTCAGTCTGGGTGTATTTTCATGTTTGTAATGTCCTTAAATGGTTACCATAGCACAGGATATTCTACTTTGGGAACAGGACAAGTGGTTGTGTGGAAGTTATTATTATTATTGTTAGCCTATAGCCACCCAATTCTGAGAGTAGGTCTCTTCTAATGCACGCCATTTACTTCGGTCTTGAGCCTTTCGCATTCACTCATGCTCATGAGACGTGTAGATTAAAGAACGAAGTTCGGGTTGAAATTCTGCGAAAGTGAACTGTTACCGATATATTCTGCCTTGTGCCAGATTATCATAAACTAGGTAGGCTATTAAACCTTGGTTCTTGACAAAGTGCGAAAACGTAGAGATTATTATTTCTCCATTAGTGGCGTTAGTTATCTGCGAGTAACGCCTTAAAGTGGACCCTCAAGGAGCAATTCCAGAACTTTACTGCACAGTGTTGATTTTTAAAGTACGTATAGCCCGATTCAGGGTACTTTTTGCTCATCAACACGACCAACTTAAAAAAACAGCTGTGCCATACTAAAATTCGATACCTACTGAACAAAAATGTATGGCACAGTTGATTTTTTTTTTAAGATTTTAGTGTTGGTCCCATAGTAAAAGTTGTTCGTATTGATGAGTAGAGTGTACTCTGAGTCGAACGTTGCTTTACAAATCAACACCTTGTATAACTAGTTTTTATTTACAAACCATATTGCCGAACTGCAAGCACGACAAAACCTTGGTGTTTGTCCTCTAAACATATTAGTAAAATGTCATTGAGATCCGGCATGTAACTTGTGAACTTAAACCAAACTACATTAGGGGACCGACTTAAGTTACGCACCGCTTTCAGTTTTAATGCGAGATTGAATGCAGAATGCGCGAGTTGCGTGAGAATTACGCACCAAATTCTTTCTTTACTCTCAGCCTGACACCCAAGTGGCAAAACTTCCGGAGCAAAATGCTCATAGCCTCGCAATAAGGAAGCGCTCTCGCTAGATCGGCCAATCTTAATTGATCTCCTCGGGCGCATTGAGAGAGCTCTCTGGCCCGCACGTTTCAATAGGTAAAAGGGCGGGCGGGAGGTCAGCCCTCGCTGGCTGGACGTTGCAATCATTCATTGGGTCCACCTGTGTTTCTTAGCTAATTTAATTAGGGATGTTTGCACTCAGGTGTTGAGATACCTCATCATCATCATCATCATCAGCCATTTGACGCCCACTGCAAAAGATAGGCCTCATGGTTATGATAACCATGAGGGGTTTTGTCATAATCGCCACGCTTGGCAGGCGGGTTGGCGATCGCAGTATGCATGTAGTTTGTCTGTAGTTTAATTTTTTAAATAAAATAAGTATGGTTTTATTAAAGAAAAGCTACACCTGAATATATATAGATTATATCATTTCATATAGATAATTTAACATCGTGAGGAAACCTAAGTGTTTGAGCTATTCGCATACCTCAGCGTGATTAAGCCCATACTCTCTCTCTGAGAGAAATTCTGTGCCCTACAGTGGGACCTATATAGGCTGCTTATGATATATATTTTAACACTCATTTCCAACAAAAAAAAAAAAAAATCTCATTTTTTTTTTCTAATGTAAATCAATAGGTAGGTGTAAATAATTTAATTAAAAAAAAATGGGCAAGTGTTATTTTAAAAACACATGTGACTTGTGTTGTTTTAAAATCATACGATTCAATTGTGAAACTAACAACTTTGACGTTCATTAAGTAAACATTCTGTTTTTACAATGAATAAAAATATTTGAATTGAATTGAATTGAAATACTTAGGTCATGTTCTTAACCGACGTCAAAAACAGGAGGACGTTCTCAACTCGTCGGGATCTTTTTTTTTCCTTTTTTATTTTTTATGTTTGTTCTTCGATTACTCGAAGACGCGCGGAATGATTTGGACTTTTTTGTTTGCAAGGGTAGACTTCACAGGTAGTTGAATAATAACCAAATCAGGAGCTGATGATGGCATCCTGGAGATATCGAGGAAACTCTTCAAATTTCAAAGGCACACTTGAAGCTATTTGGGTGTTTTTATAGTGACTCTTGCATTCGCTTTCGGAAATCACAATTTGGCGGAGTCGTAGTGGTATTCACAAGAAATAGTGTAATATTTGTTTTTTTAAATAAAAACCGACTTCAAAACAATACAACACTTAAAACAGAGAAATAATTTAAACGAATATGAAACGAATTTAAAAGTCACATTCGTCTAAATTATTTGTCTTTTTCAAGTGTTGTAGTTGTAGTGTGTTGTACGATGTTGTACGATGTCCTGGATACATAACGTATTTTAATTACTTTTTGTTTTGGTTTTATCCTAGAAACGGTTATACATACAAGCATCTCACATGATTTTGTCATAATAAAAACTTTGGCCGCTGCGTCTACGTAATGAGATGATTTATGCAGCGTCCAGTGGCACCGTCACTCACACTAGATGGGTGAAAGGACCACGAGGACGCTGCAGTTCCTGAGACATTTTTTTAGATGGAGTAGGCTTGCCCGGCACCTATACTATCCTGACAGCTTAGTCGGCCTAGCCCACAGGAAAGACAAGTCAACACGTGCGGAACCAACCAAGCCGCGGGTTTCCTCACGATGTTTTCCTTCGCTGTTAACGTGTGGTATTGCTACTACAAATTCGCAGATGTTCGTTACTTTGAAAATAAACTAAGTCATAGGTACATGCCCGCACTGGGAATCAATCCTGGGTCTCCCGCTTCCGAGTCCAATGTTCTACCCACTGGGCTACCAGCGCTTTTAATACACTATGACATAAATACACGCCAATATTCTTTAGTGCATACATACAAAAACACGCACCCGCATCCTAGAGGGGTAGGCGAAGGCTTGTCGTTTGCTACGAACTTGACAAACGTCTTTGATATGTTCCAGATTTGGTCGACGTATGTCCATCTGCGACGTCTTTTACCGGCCCTTACATCCACATTCGCTTCCACAACAACAACTTATAAGACTAGTCAATTCAAGTCGGCCCACACTACGGATCCCGAACTGAATGAAATATATATAACCATTTATATTTTCTGTATACACGTCAGAGCGGTGGTAGCGCAGCGGCATAACGCCGGCCTCACATTCGGGAGGTTGTGAGTTCGAATCCTGGCATATACCCATGACTTTATTTTCTAAGTTACGTACATTGGTGAAGATGTAGGCGCAATACTACTGGCTAACCATGAAGGAAACAACGTGAGAAAACCTGAGTGTCTGAGGTTTTTATACGCTTGAAATTCCGCGGTGGGCACGCGTAGTGATTAATCCCGTAGTCTCTCTCTATCTCTCTCTCTTTCTGAGAGAAGGCCTGTGCCCTGCAGTGGGGATGTAAATAGACTACTTAAAATATACATACGTCATAATTATATTACTTACATGGTTTAACGGAACCTTCGGCGCTTGAGTCTGACTTACACTTGGCCGGTTTTTTCCTAGGTCTTCCCGCCCAAGTGAAGTCGAGGGCAAAGCTAGTAAACATAAATATAAATATTTCATTTAACGACGCACAAAACTTGCTCCCATATTATACTGGGAAACGAATTCCTTAAATGGGAATTCGTCAGACATTTTCTCGTACAACTTCAAAGTAGCGATTTCAGAAATCTCCTCAGTTAAACTTTATTACTTGAAAACCTTTACGGACTGTGTGTAGGTATTTTAAAAGGCGAGTCTCGCGGTGTGTTCCCAAACCGCTCTTAATGAAAATAAATAGGAAAGTTAACGCCTTTCCATTTATTTTCGTTAATATCATATTGCACGATCCATCCTATAAACAAGGTTACTTTTGAAATACCGTGAATAGAAACCGGAGTAGGTACTGTAAACATAGAAACAAAAAGTAGAAAAAGGTTTTTGTAACCGTTAAAAGTTTAGTTCAGCGACGTCTCAGGACATCGCTGTAGTTGTAAGTTCAGTAGGAAATCGGTGACCAAAAACCATTTTCCACTTTTGTTGTTAGGGTTCAGTAGTCAACAAGGAACCCTTAAAGTTTCGCCATGTCCGTCCGTCTGTCTGTCTATCTGTCTGTATGTCTGTCCGCGGCTTAGCACAGAGACAATAAGTAATAGAGAGCTAAAATTTGGCATAGTCACATATTTATTACGTGGATAAAAAGGTAGGATAAAATTTTGAAAAAAAAATAATTTACCTATTAGTCAACATCACTATGAAGAAGATAATCTGTAAAACACAAAACAATACGAAATAATTTTTTTACAAACTGTTTGTTCTCTGTAATAAAAAGAGTAACGAAATAGTAGTAGATTTTACAACAAGTTCAGAAAACGAACCATTTTTATCCGAGACTTTTAGACTTTTAACTGATTGTAATGTCGAGGATAAAATGGTTTTGTGGACGAGTTATAAACTCTGCAATTCACTTCGATTGCGAGGAAATAAAACAGTAGTATAATTTTGCTAAATTGAAGTGAAGAAATTAATAAACGCACGAAAAAACAAGAGCTTTTTAAATCTTACAACATTGATATTAGGCTTGGACTGCAGACCTATACAGCCTACTATTAAATAAATTTTGTAATAATAATTTTGTTAAATTAATTAAATAACCTACCGTATGTACTTGAATTAAAATTTTAATATCTTTTATGTCATAAAAGCTGTATGGCTCATTTTCTTTGCCTTAATACAGATACAATTTATGAGAAGATACATATATACATACTTATTTATAAATAGATACTTGTTTTTGCAGCCTAAATCCTGCACAAATAAGCACTTTCAGAGCATGAGAAGTGAAAAAAATTATTGTTACAGTTTTAAAATAAGGATAACATAGAAAGACACCTCTCCGCTTCCTCAAAGCAACTACAGGGTGCATTTGAAATCGTTCGGTATGTTTTAAAGGAATGCACCTTTCTTCGTTAATAATTTGAAAAAAAAAAATTTAATATTTTAATCAAAACTGTAATGTTAAATTACAGCGATAAGAAGTATCGTAACGTTACGAAAGAACATCTTTTAAGTTGAAGATAAGGTAGACTCAACCGTCCAATATGTGTACGTAAACAAGGATCGATTGAGTTGGCCGTATCATAAAACACTCAAAATAAATACATTATTTTTGTTACTTTTTATGCTAATCCACTTTGTACATGATTAAGTAAAGTAATTTTCGATACTATTAAAAACCGGCCAAGTGCGAGACGGACTCGCGCACGGATACCCGTGCCATTATTTATACAAAATTAGACACAAAGATCGAAAAACGGCAAAAAAATTACTTTTGTTGTATGGGAGCCCCCCTTAAATAATAATTTTATTCTGTTTTTAGTATTTGTTGTCATATCGGGAACAAAAATACATCATCTGTGAAAATTTAAACTGCCTAGCTGTCACGGTTCAGGAGATACAGCCTGGTGACAGACAGACAGACGGACAGTGAAGTCTTAGTAATAGGGTCATGTTTGGCACCCTTCGGGTACGGAATCCTAAAAAAACAATTTTAATACTAAAATATTAAGAGAGCATTCAGATCACCATTTAGAATCTTACAAATATCTTTTAAAATACAGTCAAAAAGAAAATTTTGATAAAAATTTCGCTTAAAATTTTGATAACAAATTCAGTGTGACCCTGTATTGCCAGTATTCAGCGCGTCCAGTGCGGTGTGGCTCAGACTTATAGGCGAAGATGGCCGCAAGGCCGCCGGGAGCTTCCGCTTCAAATTAAGCTAAAATATGATCGTGTCTTGCTAACAGTTAAGCAAAACGTCTTGTGGAAAGCAGCATAAAATAAAGCCGTATAAAATAGTCTGTGGTGAGATAAAATCTCACAAGACTTAAACTGCCTCTGTATTGGAGGAATCGTGTTTTTATAAGATAGGACCATTAGTGTTTAGTGTCTTTTTATTTTTTTATATTGTTTATGCATTTTATGTGTTAATTTCACTCAAGTGTATAAATGTGTGTTTTGGTGTGTAAATAAAACATTATCTTATCTTATCTCATAACATGAATAAAGAAGCTCGGCCCCAAAATGTGTCTCTGTGGAACTTTTTATTCGTTAATGGGTTGCAACAAAAAAACGGCTTACTACATTACGATGGGATTCAGTACATATATATCATGTCCTGTAATACATCATCATCATCATCATCATCAGCCTATGCTTGTCCACTGCTGGACATAGGCCTCTCCTATAGCACGCCACTGAGCACGGTCCTCGGCTACTCTCATCCAGCTCTTGCCAGCCGCCCTGCGAAGATCATCGCTCCACCAAGTTTGAGGACGTCCCACACTACGTTTACCGATCCGCGGTCTCCACTCGAGAACTCGTCTACCCCATCGGTTATCAGTTTTTCGGATAATATGACCGGCCCACTGCCACTTCAGCATGCTAATTCGGTGGGCTATGTCGGTGACTTTGATTCTCTGTCGGATCACCTCGTTTCGAATTCGATCTTTCAGAGAAACCCCGAGCATAGCCCTTTCCATAGCACGCTGAGCCACTTTAAGTTTGTGGACCAGCCCCACCGTGAGTGTCCACGTTTCGGCACCATATGTCATAACGGGTAGGACGCACTGGTTGAAGACTTTCGTCTTGAGACTCTGTGGGATTGGCGATGTGAAGACTCGACGTAGTTTCCCATACGCTGCCCAGCCCAGCTGTATTCTTCTATTGGCCTCTTTCTCGAAGTTGTTTTTACCTAACTGCATGGTTTGCCTGAGGTAAACATATTCCTTAACAACTTTGAATACTGCCTTGAACTGCAATTGGCTCCGGACTTACGTGTCCATTGAACATAACCTTGGTTTTATCCAAGTTCATCCGGAGACCAATGCGTTGGGAAGAATCAGCTAGGCCACTCAGCATATGTTGCAGATCTTGCAGCGTTTCCGCCATGATGACGATGTCGTCTGCAAATCGCAAGTGCGAAAGGTACTCACCGTTTATGTTAATGCCGTACCCCTTCCAGTCCAGCGTCTTGAACGTAATACATAACTTTGCTCAATCTAAGAACTGTATTTCAGGGACCACAGCACAGAAAAGATTATGATGTATAATGTAATTAAAAACAATGTCCCAGGCACTGCAGCGTCCGAGTGGTCCCTTCACGCATCTAGTGTATGTGAGGGTGCCACTGGATGCGTAGATGCACCGGCCAAAGTTTTTTTTTACGTTTCGTTTTTTACTTGACAAAAAACCCATCATCATCATCATTGAGCCACAAGAAGTCCACTGCTGGACATATGCCTCCTCCATGGATTTCCAAAAAGACCGGTTAGAAGCGGCTTGTATCCAGCTTCTTCCTGCCACTTGGATAAAGTCATCTGCCGGAGATTCTTAGCACCCCTCGATCCGCCGTTACCGTGACCACTACCGTAGCCAGGAATAGCGGAGCTGCCGGGGACTGGGGGCCTGGTTTTTTGTTTTTCTGCCATGAGGGTGTTTGCCATACTCGCAACGCTTGGCATGCGGGTTGGCGAGGGCAGTATATGGCATTTCCGCAGAAGGCGCTGCTGCCTACCTCCTCGTAAGCAACCCATACAATAACGCATTTAGCTAAAGAACTCCAGTATGAAGATCTTCATTAACACAAAGACCTGAACCGTTTTCGCCTACATCACGATGTGGTTAACCCACTTAGCTGCACCACCTGTTGTGATTCAGTGAATTCTTTGAACAGCGCCTTCGAATGTAAGAAACGAATTAAATCCGTAAAGTTCTTGGACAATAAAAGAATCGTCACGACGACAGCTGCGCGCTGCATGACCGGTGTATTTCACCCCGGTGCAGGTTAATAATAAAATATTTTTAAAATGGGCAACTCCTGAAATGCGTAAATTTAGAGTTTGTCATTTACTCCGACTGTTATTCTACGACTAAGAGAAGATACTTTACAAAAAATATGGTTTTTACTTAGCAGTGGAGTTGTGTGATATTATATATGTATATCTTATATCTTGTTGGTATAATAAATGTCTTTCTTCTTCTTCTTCTTCTTTTTCTATATATATATATATATATATATATATATATATATATATATATATATATATATATATATATATATATATATATATATATATATATATATATATATATATATATTTAAATTAGAACCGATTGAAACTTGACCCCAGTTACGCCTGATGGTAAACGAAGACGGGGTCTAAGATATTACGTGTTTACCTGTATAATTGATATAATATAATTATCTGTTTTAACAATTATTATGCTTAAACAATATGTGCCAAATAAAATAGCCATTATCACTATTTGCTAATATACCACTATACGTTAATACACTCATACATATTATTTTAACTGCTTCATCAATATATTTATATTTAGACAATGTGTCAATGCATGGACGCCGGTTTCGGTTTTTTTTTGTCTTGCCCTTCACTAAAACATTCCCTAGTTGGTCGAAATATGTCCGAGTGGGACGTTCCGATAATATTCATCCTTAATATTTGTCCAGTGCGAAATCCACCGTAACTCTCAGCTCGTACCATGCGGTTTGGCAGCGAGATGCTTTCTGAAAAAACCCGATTAATTCCAAGTTTCATTCGGTTGACAAAGAAAGCCTAAATAGAAGATTGAGGTTTTCAACATTTTACTTTTCTCCTTTGCATCTTTCCTCACTTTGTTTTTGTCCTAAAATTTTCAAAACATTGTTAAATATGCAGATACAAAATATTACTGTTACTTGTCCTAAATTCGGTTAGTTAATTTGTGGAGTAACTTTGTCTGCATTATCAGACACCTCAAAAGTGAAAAGACACTCAAGACGATGGATGGATGTATGGGCTACCTGGCCACATAAGCAATCGATTTATCGTTCAACCAGGCATAAGAAATTATTTTATTGCATAATGCATAATCGGCCTATATGCGTCCCACTGTAGGGCACAGGCCTTCTCTTAAAGAGAGAGTATGGGCTTAATCACCACGCGTGCCCACCGCGGATTGGCGATTTCAAGCGCTGAGACATGAATAGCTCAGACACTCAGGTTTCCTCACAATGTTTTCCTTCACCGTTAGCGTGTGATATTGCTACTATAATTTCACAATGTGCACAACTTAGAAAACCAAGTCATAGGTACATGCCCGCACTTGGGATCGAACCTGGGCCTCTCGCTTCCGAGTCCGATGTTTTACCCACTAGGCTACCAACGCTCTTATTTTATTATTTTAAGCTAATTACAACTCATATCTACATATAGTAGATATTTACACAGATAAATCATTTATTAAATTGCCACAACACACAAACATAAAAAATAATAGGCATAGTATGCAAAAAAAATAACAATATAAGCAAATGAAACAACGTATTACAATAGTAACAAGGAGGAGAAATGTCCAATTGTCCTGAGAAATGTGAAACTTGAAATGCCCACTCAGTTGCCGATATAATATTTTTAGATAGAGTAAGCATACTTTACAGAAAGGATAAGAAGATGATACTGACCGTTGGTAGGTTCTTCGCTCTGAAACATCTTTATTTAGAGAAAAAAAGAAAAATCCCAGAATTACTCCCCCAGAACTAGGTACCTAAGCTAACCCCCTGCTTCTCGTTTTACTTTGTTAATCTACTGTCACCAGCTGGTAAAAGCCAATTGGTATAAGTGCATACAAAAAAAAACAACAGACCGCCGTTAACAGTACATTAACACATCGCTATTAGAATATTATGCGGGAAACCGGGGATATGAGAACTGAGAAAAATAGAAAAAAAATAACCTTCCGCCATTCTCTCGATATCAACAAAGATTTTTTTTTACCTGAAATAAAGATGAATTGCGAAGGAAACACGCCGCAGGTCTCTACACAATGTTTCTCGTCGCCGCCCTCGTAACTCCGTGCCGCCGACAGAATTAGTAGTCAAGCGCCTGCGCGTGAGTGCGACTAATCGCGGCATACTATGCAAATTTCCGCAACTCCTTCGGGCCGGAATACCACCGCCATGCCAGCTAAGATCGAACTGGGCGCTAGGGCCGACGTATACTGCGAGCTTCGGCGAAGATATCATTTTTGGCTAGCTAACACCAACAATTATATCATATCTGCTTTTGTGACCCTTTTGGGACACACATAAATCTTGATAACGGTAATAGTTATCTTGGACCAAGGATCAAGCATATAGCATTTTTGGTCTGCACGCTGTTCTACAGAAGTAAAATTTACGCTATTTGAAGCTTATTGCACATACACGTGCAGCCTGTGGGCTAACTATAAATACTCGTAGAAGACGTATGGCGCCCTCGACGTCCAGTTCAATAACGCGCTTAGTCCCTATATTACGCGCACCAAATTCTGATCGACTCCAATCGTTGAACTGTCAAATTCTATACAAATTGCTCTCTCAAATGTCAGGATTCCGACAGGATTTGAAGTGCATAATTAGACCCTGGGGTGGTGCTAAGGCTGCCTCGCTGCGAGCATGCACTGATGCGCAGGGTGTGGCCCAGCACTAACACCACCTTGGCAATGATTGCGGGTAGGATACATACGCAAATTTAGAGGTGCATGAGTTACTGAAGATCTTCGCAGGGCGGCTGGCAAGAGCTGGATGAGAGTAGCCGAGAACCGTTATCAGTGGCGTGCAATAGGAGAGGCCTATGTCCAGTAGTGGACAAGCATAGGCTGATGATGATGATGAGTTACTGAAAGAATGCCGACAGTAATTTTCGAAAACTTTTTATAACGTTCTTAATCTATTTTGCCTTCAAGCCGACACAAACAAATAAAATCTGGCTTATTTTTTGCTTTTAATTCTTATTAGATTTTTGTGAATGACATAAAACGTCATCGGCATTCCTAGGGTGACTGAACTGTTTAGATTATTGTGTTCTGTTTCTATTTTACGAGTTGTATTTTTTTGTTTGTTTTATATTGTTTATATAGGTCTTGCGACCCGAAATAAATGCATTTCAGATAATTTTTATGTATTAATTTATTTCTTAAATGACCCTTTAAATATATAACTAAATAGTTATTCACTCCCTGTCATGTAATAACAGTGCAATAACGAAAGTTTTATTTTTAAGCCAAGGAACACCACCGTCCTCCCTCCTTCCCTCTGATTCTATTACTCTCTTTCAAAGTGAATGTGAAAATATTTTATTTACCACAAATTTTACAACAATAATAATTAGTAAGATTTCCTTCAATCACATGTTTGTGGTAAAGAAGAACGGGCTCAGTTTTATTGTGCCTTACTATGTTTGAATAAATATAAACATCTTCTGCTTCTATTTCTATTGCCATGACTGCATGCGGAGTCGCCGCGCTGGTTTTCAGCCCGTCCCTTTAAGGGGCTCCAGGGAGTAACAGGGTGTCTACCGAGAAAAAAAGTCGTATCTCTTTTTACAGATCGAATTTGCAAAAAGTGTCTGTAAAATCTCTCAATCATGTTAATATTGATTTTTAATATCGGCCCTTTTTGGCATAAATGCTATCGAGTCCCGGGTTCGTGATTCTAGGTTCTTTGTCGTAGTTCGTAAAAATCACGGTTAACATGGTTCTCAACCATGGTTTTCTAGACACTTTTTGCAAATAAGATCTGTAAAATCTGTGGCGCTAGTTAGCTCACTGGATCCCCTTAAGCATAAGTAAGCTTTCAGCGTAAGTTAAAGTTGGCAGTGTAAAAGAGGCCTTAGCAAACGCCCATTGCAGCGGCGCAGGGCGGTGCACGCATAACTTGTCCATAATCGAGGCGGGCGATCGCTGTCAAGTAAAAAGGCCAAATAAAACCCCACGCACGGATGCGAGGGCCATCTCCATTTCCTCTAGAGCTTCTAGCCAAGTATCGGACAAGTGAATCACATAATCAGCCCATCCATGAGACTTGTAAGTAAACATACAATACATCTAAATACCTAAGCAAATTGGTAAACTATTAAGATTTATTTTACAGAATTATTCAGAATGATTAATTTCGCCGATGCCTGCACTTGCGCATTAGTTCAGTTGGGAGAGCGCTGGCACTGTTAGCAAGAGGTCGCGGGTTCATTTCCCGGTACGGGTGGAATGTTCAGCCTCTAAATACGTTTTTAGAATTAATCAGTGCAAAAT
Organism: Yponomeuta malinellus; assembly: GCA_947308005.1. Lineage (NCBI taxonomy): Eukaryota > Metazoa > Arthropoda > Insecta > Lepidoptera > Yponomeutidae > Yponomeuta > Yponomeuta malinellus. The sequence goes on from OX370998.1 coordinate 3,072,069, forward strand.
GGCGGCAAATTTATACCTACGAATCTGCAAAAAAGGTAATTGGGGAAACAGGTAGGAATTAATGAAAAAATTTTCCTTTTCTGTAATAATGTTATTACTGGCCTTTTCCTTTTTCTGTAAAAATATTTTTCACTGCATTTCAGGAAAAAGGAATAAAACTTTTTTCTCCTAAAAGTCAAAAAGTGGCTTTGCCAGTAAAACTTGAATCGACGAAAATCGAGACACCGTTCGATTTTATCGATGACTATTTTATTGTGTTAGGTATGTATTAATCTTTATATTTTTAGGGTTCCGTAGTCGACCGAGAACCCATATAGAAACCGGCCTAGCTCAGAGATGATTAGTACTAGAAAGCTATAATTTTGATAGTTATCACGGCATGTACGTATGTAATTTATTATGCTGTTGCAGTGGTCGACAAGCTTGATAGATAAGCCCAAGAACATGTTGATAGAATACTGATTGGCTTTTATAGATCGTATTTGTCGATATCACTACTTGACTACCTACTTGTACAGATAATGACAGTTTTTAATAGGTGAATATAAAAAAAAATCCCTCATAATGTTACCTACATACGGTTAAGACACCAAAATAGAGAGAGAAATATCAGTAAAAATTACAACATAATTTACCTTAATTTTTAAGGGCTTAGTAAATTAAAAGAAAAAACATGTTACTGTTCTTTACCTCAAACCCTGGTAGAAGCACTTCGTTGTCCGTTTGTCCGTCTGACTGTCCATGAAGACCATTTTTTCCAAGACCATGCATTCAACTAAATCAAAAGTTACGGAAGTTTACACCGTATATTTTGACACTCTTAAGGGAATCAAAACCTACGTTTACCTAAATTCACATAATTTCGCAAAAATTTAGAAAAAAAAACGAAAACCGTGAATTTATATTTGTATCACAAAAAAAACTTCGAGACTCGATCCCCTTGGTGCGCGAGTCTCACTCGCACTTGGCCGGTTTTTTTAGTGCTTCCATAAGACCTACACAACACCATTGAATTTAAAATTCAATGACAACACCAAGAAGACCGATAAGCTTTGTAAAGCAAATGAGCTTAGTGAAGACACGTAGCCTTTTTTGTGCCGCTAAACTATTTCATACAGGTACCTATAGCAAAAAAAAAAACCTCACTGAGCGATATGGTTCCGAACAAAAATGTTTTAAATACATCAGGCATGAGAAAGGTTGCAGTGGGTGCACGGGGAAAAAGAAATTCCCCGTGGACCCACTGCTGGGTGAAGCTGGTGGGTGGACGGGTCGCGGCCGGATATTATGTACTACGTACTAAATGATTTTGAGCGGCGGTAGCCTAGTGGGTAGATCCTCGGACTCGGAAGTGGGAGACCCAGGTTCGATCCCCGGTGCGGGCATGTACCTATGACTTTCTTTTCTAAGTTATGTACATTTGTGAAGTTATAGTAGCAATACGACTTGCTAACGGTGATGGAAAACATCGTGAGGAAACCTGAGTGTCTGAGCTATTCACATACCTCAGCGCTTGAAATCGCCAATCCGCGGTGGGCACGCGTGGTGATTAAGCCCATACTCTCTCCCTGAGAGAAGGCCTGTTCCCTACAGTGGGACGTATATAGGCTGCTTATGTAACTAAAGGATCTTATGCGAAAGAAGTCACGGGCGTAAATAATAATCTATCTCTCTATCTATACAGCCCATGAAAGACGCCGACTTTTGGGCATAAGCCTCCGCACCGCCCAACCTCGGCCGGCCCTCTGCTAATCTCGTCCAATGTCCTCCTGCATCGACCCCTCGGGTAGGCGACCTACCTACCGTACGACGGCCAGCTCTCGGCCACCACTCTGTGACTGCCTTTGTCCACCGTCCGTCTTCACGTCTAACCAAATGTCCCGCCCGTGTACACGTAAGTTTCGTGATTCGTGTACCCACGTCTCCCGCTCTCTCGAATCACGACATTGCGCATACGAGTTGCGAATCGGACCGTGTGATGTTGCTGTATGTCGCTGCTTGCACGTAATACAGAGAAGTTTGTAAAGAGGCTCGAAATTTCACTGATGCCCTCACTTGCCCATTGGCTCAGTTGGGAGAGCGCTGGCACGGCTAGCCAGAAATCGCGGGTTCAAGTCCCGGCACGGGTGGAATTTTTAGCCTCTAAATAGGTTTTTAAAATTGTCCTAGGCACGGGTTAGTGCAACGAAAAGAATATAACAATAATTATAGTATCATGGGTTGGAATGTTCAATTTATAAAATTAAATAATGATCTTGAATAGTAAAGGAGTCATGACACAGTTTAATTATAGAGCGAAACTTTTGAGACCAAAACAAAAGACCACATTTACAGTGTTAAGTAGGTACTTTGGAGGTTCTATTGAATTTATGAAAAGATAAACAGAAATCATTAAAAATGTTCAAAGGATCCCTAAGTAGGAATACAAAAGACGTTTTTAGCGCCATTACCTGAGTAACTGTCAGTCGAGAGTGTTGTTGCGCGCCTGTAATTGGGTGTTAAGCTAGATTATAAGTTCTATAATGTGTCTGTAATATTTTTCTAACTAAACATCTGTTAGCTGTGTTTATTAAACAAACAAATAAGTCTGAATACAGCTTCCCTGGATGTCGTAGAAGGCGACTAAGGAAATCAATTACCAGGAGACGAGCAGCAGCGTCTTCCTGAGATTCCAACCGCATATTGCGATCGCCAACCCGCCTGCCAAGCGTTTCGATTATGGCAAAACCCCTCATGGTTATGAAAACCACGAAGGAGGCCTGTGTCCTGCAGTGGGCGTCAAATGGCTGATGATGAATAGAGGTAAATGGTTGAGGCAATTTATTATGATACTCAAGCAATCATTTGAGTACAAATTATAAAAACTGTGGGCCATAGTCGACGACGTATTTTTGCTCAATATTTGTAATGTAGGATACCTGATCTTACTATCCCTATCCCTTTTTTCTTGTCAATTTGACGCATCTCATTGATTCAATCCAAAAGTTAATTCACTCCATTATCGATATCTAGTTGAAAACTAAAAATCACAATTGTCTAAATTTTCAAATGCCGAGTATGACCACTTCCATGACATGACGTTATGATCTGTTGGCCAATTGTATACGGCAAAACTTAGACATGTAAGCCTTTTAATGTATTTTGTTTTCTTGTGTGTACAATAAAGTATTTTAATCTAATCTAATCTAATCTAATTTGTTCATTAAGCTCACTAACCTCCTTGGTATCGTCAATGCTTTGCAAAAGCACAACCATGAAAGTTTGAGGTCAGTGGATCCTTTTCATCTGTTTTTTTAGGGTTCCGTACCTGAAGGGTGCCCAACGGGACACTATTACTAAGACTTCACTGTCCGTCTGTGTGTCTGTCTGTCACCAGGCTGTATCTCGTGAACCATGATAGCTAGGCAGTTGAAATTTTTACAGATTATGTGTTTCTATTGTCGCTATAACAAAAAATACTAAAAACTGAATAACCGACTCGCACTTGGCTGGTTCTTTAACTTTGAAAACTCTTTCCTTCAATGCAAAAAGCTGTTGTTTTTTTTTATATTAAAACTGCCATCGTAGGCTAACCGTGCATACGCAATCGTTTGGTAAATTTCGTATCTACTTAACTTGGACAAATTTAAAGGGGAATAACAACTGTATAACAGAAACCTTACTGTGGATTTTTTTTAATACCATTTTATGTTCAGTATTAAATTGCATTCCACTCGCTAACCGTGAAGTAAAACATCGTCAGGAAACCTGACTGTCTGAGGTGTTCACGTACCTCAGCGCTTGAAATTGCCAACCCGCAGTGGGAACGCGTGGTAATTAAGCCCATACTTTCCCTCTCTGAGATAAAGCCTGCGCCATGCAGACGAATGTAGGCTACATAAAAAAGCATCAATCGTTATCTGTACGAGTAGATAGTCAAGTAGTATTAGCGACGACTTAAAAAAGCCAACCAGTATTCTATTAACATGTTCTTGCGCTGATCTATAAGCTTGTCGACCACTGCTAAGCATAATAAATTGCATACGTACATGCCGTGTCATTATAAAGTGAAAATATAAAGTTGATATAATTATACCTAAAACAATAAAATTAGTCATCGAAAAATCGAATGATATCTCGAGTTTCGTCGATTCAAATTTTACTGGCAGGTCAAGGCATTTTTTTACTTTTAAATAAAAAACGTTTCATTTCTTTTTTTCTCTAATGGCGCCGTAAAATGTTTTACTATTGAAATTAGGCCAGTAACAGAAAGGAAAAGGCTCCTTCCTCAAAAAATAAAAAAGTGCATTGTAGGGTAGTTAGCGTTCCTCTAACTTTCTCGTGTTCTTTCAATCTCTCTTTCCTCTCTCTTCCACATTCTTTGTCTCTCTCACACGCATGCAATCTTTATCGTTCTCCTTCTAATCTAATTAATGTAGATTATATTAGTTTCAATATGATTTGCCTCAGAAGTATATAGTTTTTTACCTAATTACTACACCTGTTTACTCATTTCTTATTCAGAACCACTCTCGTGGCTCAAAACCACAGTTTTGACCCCCGTTTACATTCAGTTCATCGCGCTACAGTTGACTACGTTGTACCAAGAGTCTGCGTCTAATGTGATGCTGCAACTCTGTTTCAGCCTGTTCACACGGCTTACTCTTCCTATGATCCTTTTGCCGGATGAGCAATTTTTGACAGCAAAAAAACACCAACATTACTTGAACGCAAATCATTTGTAGAGAAGCGGATACGTGACGTGGTGTAAACGGGTCCATTCATATTTGCCTCCACTACCTCTCAGTTGTAGAGGATACCAATGTAAATGCGGCATTAGGCAGTAGAGAAAAAATGTGTCATGCTCAAACAGGACTGGCCTCGGAAACCTTTCTGGAAGATTACTTTCTGCCTAGTTCAGAGGAATGTAGTATTTTCTTCCTGTAAAGTATGACTTTGGTTAAAAGCTTAGGCCATTTACATTTGTATGCATGCCTGTTAGACATAACGACGAACATGGCGCAAAATAAAATTTGTGCGACTTACACCCGTTTTCCACGACGTTCCTCAAAATCTCCTCGATTCAATACTCAACGAAGGTGGAGTCGAGGAGAGAGTGGAGGCATTTCCTTGAGGTAGTATTATCTGTCAGTATTTCGAGTGTACTCAAGTGAGAATTTGGTTTTGTAAGTTGGTAATGGCGATATGATTTTAAAAGAAACCCATTTAGATGCTCTTAAAAATAATAGAATCCACTATTAAATAAATAATGACTCGTGTGAAAAAAAAATTCTAACGCAATTATATACAATACCCACAAAGTAATTGCCGTCACTATAAAATTATTACATCTTAAAATATTTCGATCGTCATCATAGACATCATCAATTTCATGCATTAATCAGATCAATGGATTGATATAAGCTTTTGAATACTTCGCAAAACACCAATTTTCTTTCTCGAGGAGGTTTCAGGGTAGGTCCTGCGGTACCTTAGCTTTGGCAGTTGATTACTCGACTCGAGTAAGAAATTTGCTCGAGTGGAGGAAATCTTTGACGTTTTGTAATACCGTTTTCCTGAGGCGAAGAAGAGTGGAGTCGAGGAAGACTTTGAGGAACGTCTTGAAATAGTTAAAAACCTATTTAGACGCTGAAAACCCACGACCTCTGACTAACCGTGCCACGGCATCTTGCACGCGACCGTTAGCATGGTTAGCCAGAGGTCGTGGCTTCAAGTCCCGGCATGGGTGGAATTTTTCCCTCCGGTCACGATGGCAACTGAGTTTTGGGAACCAGTTGCTAAAAATTATTTGATATTCTTGTGACTCAACCAGTTGCCAAAGACGAATGTCAATTCTTGATACACCACTATTATAATTTACCTTTGCAGTTTCGCAACCAGTTGCCGAATAACTAAAAACTTTCTTGTTACTCAACTAAAACTGCTAACAAGTTCAACCCTTTTTCAGAGTAAACGTGTTTGTTGCAAATGGAGAATCTACGTGTTAATTTTAAATGATTTCACTTTAAAGCTACAAACGTAATTAATTACATGGACTAAAGGCATACACGTATAATATATTGTTTTCACGATAGAAGTATTCGAAGCACACTATACCTACCTACCCTTGGTACCTTACGATGCTTCACTTCTAAAGTAATTTCGTATCTATACGAAACTACGACGATAGCCCGAGAGTCTAGTCTGGTTGCGTATTAAGAATGAAAAACATTTTGTCACAACTATACATAGGTACAGTTGAAAATATTCTTAGTTGGCAACTAGTTGTCTATCAAGAATTGACATTCGTCTTTGGCAACTGGTTGAGTGACAAGAATATCAGATACTTTTTAGCAACTGGTTGCCAAACTGAGTTGCGATCGCGGCCGGAGCTTTCATTTTTTATGTAGACTATTTACGTCCCATTGCATGGCATAGGACTTCTCTCAGAGTGAGAGTATGTGTATGTAATTACCTCGCGTGCCCACCGCGGATTGGCTAACTCGAGCGTTGAGGTATGCGAACACCTCAGACACTCAGCGCAGCGGTAGAACGCCTGCCTCACATTCTGGATGTCAATCACTTCGTTTTCTAAGTTACGTGTTTGTGAAGTTGTAGTAGCATTACTACTAGCTAACATTCCAAATTTATTTTCACTCGTGCCACTGAAAAACTTCTGACGTTGAAAAGAGAATACCACGTCTACCTTCGCCAGCTTTTAGCTATAACGGAGGCCTGTGGATGTTTACGGATCCTAGTCTAGAGCAATGTTTGTGAATATTTTCTTACAAGTATGTAAAAGGAGAGTGGTGCGGTGGTAGCGGAGTGGAAGAACGTCGGCTTCTCAATTGGGAGGTCGTGGATTCGAAATCCGGCGTTTACCATTGACTTTGTTTCCTAAAGGCTCTTTTACGCCAGAGCAACATGGTGCTACAGTGCGGCATGATACAAATTGTGGCATCTGGCCTCTTGTTGCATGCTACAATGGCCAACATCATGTGGCCGATGTAGCATGAAGCAGTCTATTTTACGCCGAGGCAACATAGTGTTCGGATACAAGCTGCGACAGTCTGCCACATGACGCAAGGTGTTACTATGCCACACGATTCTTGCCACAATGTGCGACATTTTTAGTTATTGTAGCATGCGGCCTTGTGGCAAGCCGCAATGTCGTACAGTGTTGCCCGTGCGTAAATGGGCCTAAAGTTACGTACATTTGTGAAGTTAAACCCAGAGTCCTAAGAGAACTTGACATTACACTATTCAAATTCAAACTGAAGAAAATATTATTAAAAAAAATGTCACTATAGTGTACTACAATTTTCGACTGATAGATTGTAGTAGGTACCTATTTTGACATTAGTATTGACATGGATTTAAGTTTATTTCATTTCGCTTATTTTTATATTTTTTTGATATATTGCACGTATCATTATGACATTTGATTTTCCTTTTATTAATTCTGAAAAGAGATAATTATTTTTGTTACCTATCACATTTGATAACTGCATGGCGCTCTCTCTTAAAATATTTGTATGCCTACAAGGGCAAAACATGCACGATCTACACTATTTCACATTTTACCGCCTTTTTAAACTCATGTTTAACAAATAAATATCTTTATCTTTATAGTAGCAGTACTACTCGCTAACCGTGAAGGAAAACATCGTAAGGTAACGTGAGTGTCTGAGGTGTTCCTCATACCTCAGCGTTTCAAATTGCTGATAGGTGGTGGGCACGCGTCGTGATTAAGCCCATACTCTCTCTCCAAGAGCAGGTCTATATATGACCTACAGTAGGATGTTTATAGGCTGCATTATTATTATTTATGTAAAAGGTACACAATGAAGCAGACAACCGTTTCGTTTATGAAAATAAACCATTCTTTGATACAAAGTAATGGCTTAAACCGCAACCAGCAAACTACAAATTCTCACCTTATACTACGACCAAATAGGGGATGTAGGAGCAAAGGGCAAGATAAAAAGTACCCGAAGGTCTGTCAGGATCGTGGCAAGTGGCTAAACGTAGTCTACGCCTACCCCTCCAGGATACAGGTGTGAGTTTATGTAATATAAATTTATAGTAAATGACTCTACAAGAAAAACTAAGGATTTTTTTTTATTCAAAGTAACAGAGAAACTGCGACTTCAAAAAATGGCGAAAAAAACTTGTTCCAAACTTGGTCTTTTCAAAGGCTGTTAATTAAAAGAGTTTAAATATTATTCCAAAACCTAAAACTCGTGTATTGAACTGGCTTACATTCCAGACATCTTTATTATCAAAAAGACATGTCGTGATACAGTATATTCTAGTGATAATATAAATGTGAATGTCTGGATGTTTGTTACAAAATCACACGTTAGAACGGATAAATGGATCAGGATGAAAGTTGTTATCATCATCATCATCATCAGCCTTTGACGCCCACTGCAGGACATAGGCCTCCTTTGTGGTTTTCATAACCTTGAGGGGTTTTTCCACAATCGCCACGTTCGGCAGGCGGGTTGGCGATCGCAGTATGCAGTTGGAATCTCAGGAAGACGCTGCTGCCCGTCTCTTGGTAATTGATTTCCTTAGTCGCCATTCTACGACATCTACAGAAGGAAATGGAGTGACGCTATTCTTAATACGAAATTTGTCATAGGTATAAATTATAGTCAGCACATAGGCTACCTTTTATCCGGGAGACGAAGTCGCTGTTCGTGGTTCGTTTTAATTTTCAACTGTGTTTTGTGCCCCAGATTAGTAGTTTCCACAGTCATGGCGTAAACGAACAGTGAAAACACGCTTTCTTACATAAATCTATGTCCTTCTCTCAAACCTTCTCAGCCAACTTTTGCCTCATTTTTTCTTTATGTTAACCACAGAAGCCTGCACGCCTCGTAATGAAGGTCCAAATTAATTTCTGACCTTTTTACTCACGTTCGCGCAGCCGGGGGTCGGTAAGCTCCCTTACTATCATAACCCGGCCAAATTAACAAGGCTGCTGAAAAACTGGGGGTCGCGAGTAAAAAGGTTACTAGCAATTTGGCCATTGTTATGTACAGTGAACGTGGTAATGGGGTGAATTGGAATGGAGTCAGAATACAAGAATGTGGGACACAGATCTTTCTAAGGTTTGGACGTCACTAGTATCGTGGCAGCGGCGCGATGCGGCAAAAGTTCTAGAAAATAGGAATAAACGCCACGTGCAAACATGGCCTAGCATCTACGACCGGCCCCTATATTACTAGACTTTTCACAAATTACTTCCATTGTGCCATATTGAAAACCAAGTCATAGGTACATGCCCGCACCGGGGATCGAACCTGGGTCTCCCACTTCCGAGTCCGAGGTTCTACCAACTAGGCTACCACCGCCGTGTTATGTACATTTGTGAAGTTATAGTAGCAATACCACTCGCTAACGGTGAAGGAGAACATCGTGAGGAAACCTGAGTCTCTGAGCTATTCACATACCTCAGCGCTTGAAATCGCCAATCCGCGGTGGGCACGCGTGGTGATTAAGCCCATACTCTCTCCCTGAGAGAAGGCCTGTGCCCTACAGTGGGACGTACCTCTATATAGGCTGGTTGTGTTATGTTATGTGCCATATTGTATCACCTCTATTGTACCTAATTTGTGGATGGAGAAATAAAGTTTATTTGTATTTAATTGTATTGTGTTGTATTACGCGCGCTAAATCCTGAACGATTCTAATCGTGTCAAATTCCATACTGATTACCATCACAAACTTCAGGATTCTGGCAGGATTTGGAACTCATCGTGTACACCGCAGATGTTAGTACACTCTGATAAATGAATTGGTGGTTTTCGTCAGAGTGTACTAACTTTGCCTGTGTGCAAGATACGAATAGCATCCAAGTTTATACTTTATTTTATAAGTTTATTTTAGCTCATTCCGTTCGAGTGTACTCGGACGAGAGATCCGAGAGCACAATCGTGAAAACCTGGCTTAACTGCCTTTATACGACGGCCGGCTAAGGCCGTTGTATAAAAAAAAAATATGTTTTAAAATGTTAATGATGAAGCTAGGAAGTTTTTTACTTTACTAAGAAAGTAGTAAACGTATGAAACCACATTTTGTAACGCTAATGTTTTGGGTCGTTGGATCGTTAAAGTTGTCGCTTGAGGTAAAATGCAGGCTTTAAGGTACATGTTTATTTTTTACATACTTCGACCAAATAGGGGATGCAAAGGGCAAGATAAAAAGTGCCCAAAACCGGCATGCGTGCACGCAACGACTAACGAATGTTGACGAAGCGACAGTGATCTGTCAAGATCGTGGCAAGTGACAGGCCCTGGTCTCTGCCTACCCCTCTGGCATACAGGCATGAGTTTATGTACGTACCCTATGTATGTTTATTTGTTAACATGTGATAATGAAAAAGGTCTTCAATAAAACTTATTGCTACGAATCTGTGTCACACAAACACTAGGTACTGTGTGCGTCTAATACATTGACATCGTTTACGTTGATGTCGCCTTACTTCCGGTTATCATCTGACGTGAACCATTCGTAGCTCAGGACAGTTACGCGGTGAGGTAATAAGTAGGTGGCTCATAAAAGTTAAGGCAACAAAGGGCACGTTATCCCCCAGAATGAACTTGAGTTAGGACTCGCCCGGTTAGACGCGAGGAGGCCGGAAAAATTGTATATTAATACCCGCGGTCTTGTACTTGTTTGTCTCAAGCGAAGAAAAACATTGCGTCAAAACCCGCACCCTGGTTTCTTTTCATTAATTTTTTAAGTCCAGTGACAAAGTAACACAGTATTCCCTTCTGCCAAACTGTATCGCAGTTTAACGGCAGACACCCTTTATAAATAATAATAATAAGCAGCCTATATACGTCCCACTGTAGGGCACAGGCCTTCTCTCAGAGAGAGAGTATGGGCTTAATCACCACGCGTGCCCACCGCGGATTGGCGATTTCAAGCGCTGAGGTATGTGAATAGCTCAGACACTCAGGTTTCCTAACGATGTTTTCCTTCACTATTAGCGAGTGGTATTGCTACTATAACTTCACAAATGTACATAACTCAGAAAACAAAGTCATAGGTACATGCCCGCACTGGGAATCGAACCTGGGTCGCCCGCTTCCGAGTCCAATGTTCTACTGCTCACTGCTCAATGTTTATATCTATTCAATAAAGTACATTTTTAGGGTTCCGTCCCCGAAGGGTGCCAAACGGGGGTCCCGTATTACTAAGACTTCACTGTCCGTCTAGATAGATATATAGATAGAGAACACTTTATTGCACAACCAGGTGAAAGATATTTCAAATAGTTTCTTATATCTAAGTAGTGGTATAACATTGGTGGTCTTATCGCTTAGAGCGATCTCTTCCAGACAACCTTTGGATGGAGTAGATTGCAGCAAGAATATAGTGGGTCAATTATATTAATGACGGCAACAGATAGATAGACGCTTGAAATATTCATAGAATATTTAGTTCGATATTCGCTTCAAAAATAGATAATTAAATTAAAATAGAATAAATATTTAAGGTGGGCTCCCATACAACAAACGTGACTTTTTGCGGTTTTTTCTCGATCTTTGTATCTAATTTTGTATAAATAATGGTACGGAACCCTTTGTGCGCGAGTCCGACTCGCACTTGGTCGGTCATTTTTTCGCTTCAGATGTGTAGAGATGGTTTTTCTGTGGATCTGGTGACGATGATTGTATGTATTTTTTTTATATAACTAAATATAGGAGCGGAGCGGTAGTGCCGGAGTGGTAGAACGCCTCACATTCAGGAGGTCATGGGTTCGAATCTCAGCATGTTAATTTTCCAACTTACATACGTTTGTGAAGTTGTAGTAGCAATAGCACTCGCCAATCGTGAAGAGAAACATCGTGAGGAAACCTGAGTGTCTGGGGTGTTCACATTCCTCACCTCCCGAAATTGCCAATCCGCGGAGGCACGCGTGGTAATTACGCCCTCTCTCTGAGAGAAGGCCTATGCCCTGCAGCGGGACGAATATAGGCTACATAAAACGAGATGGGTGACCCAGACTTAGAGTCTGAGCTGCCGCTATAAGTAAATAATTTGTAGTAATGAGGCGACTACCTATGACAAAAACCACGGCACGCACTCCGTAGTACAATTATGGGTTACCGTAGGCACTGACTGAAAATCAGCGCTGAGGGATCACTTCCTCAGCACAACGCTGAGTCAGCTGCCTTTTGTGGTAACGTAGATACACCACAGGCTACATCTATGGTCCTGTTTTATTTATTCGTTTTGTCTGTTGTGTATTTAGATTTCTTTCTGTTGTGCATATTATGTTACTTGTGTGCTTATTTTGTTTCTGTGATGTATCTTGTTGGTATAATAAATGTCTTTCTTCTTCTTCTTCTTCTTCATAGTTCCGATTATACTGTAAACCCTTTATGGCTAGGGAAAACCATGAGGGAGGCCTGTGTCCTGCAGTGGGCGTAAAAATGGCTGATGATGATACTGTAAGGCTGTCCAGCGTCACGTAATTGGAACTGTTTCTTTTTAGCATACTAATATTGCTAATATTAATATTGTTCGATATCGCAGTATGATTGAAAACAGAGTCTGTTTTTTAAAAACCTGTCAGAAAATAGTTTCAATTCTTTTTGTGACTTAAAAATGAATCAAAAGGCAACACGCCAACGTATAAATGAAATAATTGTGACAAAATTTGCATCAAAGACATTTACGCTGCTTACGTTTGGACGCGATATTAGACTAAATTTATCAATCAATAACGGGAACATCGGAAAACGGTCACGTCTGAAACATTACCTTAGAAAGCCTCGCTTTTACCGCTTCAATGATGCCATTTCTCGTCACCCATTTTCCATTTATCACATTGACAAGATTCTTATTTTTCGTTCAACGTCACTCTTTTTTAAGTCAATGAGGGCTTTTCAAAGCGTCATTAAAAAAAAAATACAGTACCGCAAGTTACCGATAGATGGTGCTGACGTTACATAATATGTCAAAATTGACATGACATCACTGTACTTTCTCTGTGATTTCTGTCACGTTTTGCTCGCTGGTTTCGCTGACGAGAGGAGAGATGTTTAGAGTATAAAGCGTTCTGCCAATGCACTCCAAGACAAGGTTGGTCTTTTCTATCGCGTTGTAGGATGTGTATATTGATGATTCAGAGGAAGTGAATGTGTACTGGATGCACCATCTTCACAAAGTAGGTTGGTTGTATGTATCCCACTAATCCGTCGATCATTTCGACCAAGCTTGCTTGATCGATCATAAAGTCGGTTCCGAGAGTTTGCACATTAGTGTCAGTTTCACTACTCAAACTAAACGACGTTTGACAGTAACCTAGTTTGAGCGCCATACTATTATAGAGTAGCACGCTCATATTAGGAGATCTTCCCCTTATTTCTTAATCATGATGTGTATTTCTTAACGTATCAAATCTCTTTTGCGATCTTAGGAAAAGAATTGACCAATCAATGTGAGGAACTCGCTGACCTGATTAATGTATTAAAATCCGCGTAATTTTTCTTAGTATTTCGTATTTATCCAAACTTACCTAAGAATAAGATTTAGTTTCAACGAGCCAATAACTTTAATTGAAAGCTCATTCTATTGAGAAGTAGTTCCACCCACTGCACCCCATGTTATCTCAAACCTTATTTACTTTCAATGCGTTGGTTAGTTTATTTTTTATCTCCTTATCGGATACGCTCTACATACATTTGGATTGCTAATCTCCGCTCAGCAAGAAACTGGAGTTAGTTTCGGTAGTGAAAACGGGGCTCTCACATCAAAGCTTTTATGGTTCTTGTCTGACAACGAAACGCTAAAAAGGGCTGTAACATTTAACTTGCAGTGACCTCACCGTAATCCGAAATAATTCGGGTCAACAGTAACATCTTTAGTGGCACGTACTCGGTCATAAAACCGTTTGTGGCATAAAATAACAGTTAAGTTTTATGCAAGTTTTTGAGAATAGGGTTCTCTGTGGATTGTTGCTAAATAGTAACTTTAACCGAAGCGAAAAGCGACAGAAGTATGAAAAGTTGAGAACACATTTTTCGAACCGCCATTTTAATACGTCCATGCCACATTCGTCCACTTCTGGATTCCCAAGACAAGACACTCATTTCTGTCCTCGGCCATCCTCGTCCAGCCATCACTAGCTTTCTGCTATAGACATCTGGCGATCACCCCACGCTGCATTTGCCGGTTCGTAGTCTCCACTTAAGAACCTTCTTATCCCGTCGACCATCCTCAGAACACAGAAAAGCCATAGACGGCAAGGTATGAATCGGACATCACTCTGTTTCTGAATTAAGAATTTCGCTAAGTAAATACTTAACTGTAGTGCTGTCTCTTTGAATTTCTAAGAAAACAGCGGGACGGAACGTTACTTAAGTATTTACTTAGTGAATTTCTCAATTCAGAAACCGGCCCAAAGCATGGGACGGACATAAGCGTCCTCTGTGACCATCCTTTACTAACCACGGACCGGCAGTCATTCTTGGGGGTTAAAACTAATCAAGTCTGTAGGTTAAACTTCGTTACCCCACAAGTACCCCTGGGTGGTACCAAACAAATGCCGTGCGGCAGCAGCCAGATGGTCGGACGATACAGTTGAGTCGGCGGAAGGTCCGTGTCCGGGATATCAAGGGACCATGATCATCATCATCATCAGCCATTTGACGCCTAATGCAGGACATAGGCCTCCCTCATGGTTTTCCAAGCTTCTCGGTCTCATGCGGCACGCATCCAACGACTGCCCGCCACTGTAACTAGGTCGTCAGACCATCTTGTGGGGGGGCCTTCCCACACTGCGTCGTCCGGTCTGCGGTCACCAGATCAAAAATTTTTCGCCCCAACGGCCATCAGTTTTCGAGCTGTGTGCCCCGCCCACTTCCACTTCAACTAAGCAATATTATCAATATATCAATATCTTCGAGCTATATTAGTAACTCGGGCTCTTCTGCGGATCTCCTCATTCCTGATTCGATCACGCAGTGAAACTCCTAACATAGCTCTCTCCGTTGCTCGTTGGGCGACCTTGAGCCGTCTTATGAGGCCCATAGTCCAGAGACCGTGAGAGATGGCAGTTGGGGGAAAAGGCCTATACCCAGCAGTGCGCAGCGGTAGGCTGGTGATGATTTATTTATTTATTTTATATATACAATGATGATAAAGAAAATATTAATATTTATTGTGTGCACAATAAAAAATATTCTTGTCTTCTTATGAATCACTAGTTATAATGTCCCACAAATAACTTTTGATTTTGACTTCGTATGGACTTATTTCGGGTCTCATTGGTGGAGGACGCGGGATGGGACTTAGAATTCTTTGGACCTTAGTCAAATTAAAAAAAGTTTTCTCTTATGTGCCCATTGTCTCAAATGGATAAATTTCCGTTCAAGTTATCTGTCGAGAATTATACCTTTTCAACGTATCGTATTCTGTTTAAAACAGAGTCTCCCGTTCAACCTTTTAACCCTACAAGCATCAAGCCCGGCATAACCGTAACAGTGCCTAATGACCGAGCTCGGAATAACCGACGCATAAACCATTTAACTAATCCCACGCTTCGAGCCACATTGTCTTTCGTCAGGGAAAAGTGAGGAAAAACCTCCGAGGCTCCTACTCAGGAGTTGAAGTTTGAAAAATAATATAATAGTATAATGGTTGACCGGAATAAATTATTTTTAGTGATAATTCCGCCAATTGTACTGTACTATATTAATGTCTAAGTCTCATAATATGTAATTTCTGGTGTACATACAATAAAGAATATTCCTTCTAACTGTCTATAGCAATAAAATGTTAGGATGGCAATATAACAATTTTAACACTACGCTACACACTCACAGATAGGCTTTAATATTAAGTTAATGTGGAATTCAGGTTCGAACGTAAAGAGCTAGTAATAATCAGCTGTAGGTAGTTTATTTTTATAAAGTTTGAATACGAGAAGTTTTAAATATAAAAATTCAAGTGAGTAGTAGTAGTTAAGAAGTTCTTACAACAAACAAATAAATAGACTTAGAATAAGAATCTGCGAGGAATCTAACCCTCTGGGATACAGGCGTGAGTTTATAGATAGATAGAGAATTATTAACTTAATTCCGGATTCTCTTACTTGGTTTTTTGTAAGAAGATTCCGACCAGGTTTCGATCTGATTCGCAGAGCTAAATCGTGGTGGTTTAATCATCAATCCGGAATTAAGTTAATAATGTGTAGCGCTTACGAAAGTTTTTGTTTGAAAATAGATAGAGAACATATTATATTGAACGTATATATCCGTGTGGATTAAGAATAGCGTCACTTCATTTCCTTCCGTAGACGTCGTAGAAGGCGACTTAGGAAATATATTACCAGGAGACGGGCAGCAGCGTTTTCCTGAGATTCCAACCGCATACTGCGATTGCCAACCCGCCTGCCAAGCGTGGCGAACGGCAAAACCCTTCATGGTTAGGAAAACCATGAGGGAGGCTATGTCCTGCAGTGGGCGCCACATGGCTGATGATGATGATGATATATATATATATATATATATATATATATATATTCATGTTATAATAATATTTACCACTGTTCTTAAAAAAAGCAAGAGATGGTGAGCGTTCAACTGTTCAAGAGGAAGATCTTCCACAGGTTGGTCAGCCATGTTTAAAAAAAAAACTTCTGAAGGACTTTGTCAGTATCAGATTTTGAGCGGATCGTAAGGGTCGACTGCGGAATCGCTTGGAAACTCCAAGCCCTTTTCAGGATGGCAGGATTGAACAAGATTGAAAACTGAATATAAAAGAGAAAGAATTTGAGCATTGCTATGAAGAAACGGATGGGGAGTAACTTGAGCTGTTATTTCGTGTCACATTTTTGTGCAGAAGACACGGAGTTAGACGTGCCATAATGCTAATAAAACATAATCAGTGTTATTTAAAGCTTATTTAGGTATTAAAACACGATTCTCTTAACAAACTCCAAAAATGCAGTATACTCAGTGGTAAAGTCTTTCTATCGTATCTCAACCACAAACTAATTATAGGGTGTTAACGGAATATTTTAGAGAATCCTCTAGTCTAAATAACACCGATTGTTTTTGCATAGTAACAACTAAACAGCATGTCGCTGTTTAGCCATCATCGTCAATTTCCCTGATAGACCTTCTGATACGGGGGGAAAGATTCCGAGTAGACCCACTGAGCTATAAAATGACCGGGTAAAGGAATACGTCATTTAAGGGTTAAGGCCGACCCCGTCCGATGTCCACAGAACACGATAGCTGAAGGTTCTCTCAGCTTTTTACGGTCACAGTATAGAAGGAAAGAGGTATTGTTGTGGTTTTGTATATTCTTAGATTCTCCTATGTTGTATTTTCATATCCACCCATAACTTTCTATCTAACGGTATAACCTAATAACTTTGTATACTTGTAATTGTTCCTTACTGCGTATTTTGAAAGAAAGATTAACGAAACAAATATATCGAGCGAATATGCGTATTAGCAAAGGGCAAGATAAAAAGTACTCGAAACCGGCGTGCGTGCATGCAACGACCAACGAATATTGAGAAAGCGAAAGTGGTCTGTCAGGATCGTGGCAAGTGGCAGTCCCTAGTCTCTGCCTACCCCTCTGGGATAGAGGCGTGAATTTATGTACGTATATTTTCTGGTATAACTTATAGTTGTATAATATATTTATGTCAATAGTTTCGCATTCTGACTCACTCTTGGCCAATTTGAATTATTTTTTGTTATGATAAGATAAGATAAGAATATTCTCATGATTATTATTATAATTTTTATGATAATGATTTTATACTATTGCACTGTAAGCGTTTATGGTAGAGCATAACAGTATTCGTTTATGACCCCATTATTTAGAAGTTTTATTATACAGGGTATATTATAACATAATCGCTGTATCTGACCGAAAAAAGGTTCGTCTCGGCAATACAAACTACATTTACTAGAACTGATCCATACTGCAGTTAAATTTAAAATGTACAGAATAACTTTAATATTTTCGCAAATTTAAAGTTTGGTGAAAGTTATTCACATTGGCGAGTAAAACCACCTATTTTCAAATAATATGGGGTTTTTGGCACACCCAGTTGTCGCTTGTCACTCAATCACGCATCAACAGCTGATTTGATACGCCGAAAGATCAAGTCCTGAATTATCACAACAGATAATTAGTTATACATTTAACGAGCCTAATCGCAATAATTAAGCGATAATTACCTAATAAACAATCGCGATTAGACCCGATGAATATATACCTATGAGCATTGCGAGTCATAAAAAAAGATACCTTTTTAGGGTTCCGTACCAAACGGGACCCTATTACTAAGACTTCACTGTCCGACTGTCTGTCTGTAATCAGGCTGTATCTCATGAACCTAGGCCTCACGAGCTAGGCATTTCAAATTTTCAGAGATGATGTATTTCTATTGCCGCTATAACAACAAGTACTAAAAACAGAAAAAATACATATTTAAGACAACAAACGTTGTCTAAAGACAGCGCTCGCCATCTAACGGCCATCTATGTAACCTTCACAGCGCCAATGTCATGTCGTTAAATGTCAATTTTAAATGCTTCTTGTATAGATGGCGCTGTTCTCAAATTCAATCTTTGTCTGATGTTCTATAGATAATAGTTCGCAATCTTTCGTGTGCGAGTCCGAATCGCACTTGGGCGATTTTTTATCCTAATCTCACAATAATTCGGGATAACTTTACTGTACTGCAAAGCATAAAAGCTTTCCGTTTCAATTATTTGTCGAACTGGCTATCAACGTCGACGTCAACGTAGAATCAATACAGTCCAGCTAACGGTACAAAAGTTATGCAACGAGGACTTTCGACCGCAAATAACTTTCAGAGTAGAAAGGGAAAAGGAGAAAAATTCAATAAAAAAAAACTTTGGCGCGCGCAACGGGTTTTATGAAGATGTAAAGATAACTTCGCACTGCCCGCGGGTCTGTTAGATCCCGTAGGTCTAGACTGTTACAACCTCATTTTTTCCGAATTTTTCTTATTTGGTCCTATTGCAGGGCACAAGCCTTCTCTCAGAAAGATTATGGGTTTGATTACCACTCGTGCCTACATTGGATTGGCAATTTTAAGCGCTGAGGTATTTGAACACCTCAGATACACAGATTTCCTCACGATGTTTTCTTTTAAATTTAGCCAGTGGTATTACTACTGTAACTTCACAAACGTATATTATACAATTATTGTTTACCATGGGATTCGCACAGCTTATCTATGAGTCACATCAATATAAACAAACATGTCGATAACCTACGATTCCACAATAAACGCGGTTCGAAAAATGTGTAAGGTACACATTGTTCTATAAGGGCTACTATAACATTAAAGATTATTTAGATGACAAATATAAATAAGCAGCCTATATACGTCCCAGTGTAGGGCACAGGCCTTCTCTCAAGGAGAGAGTACGGGCTTAATCACCACGCGCGCCCACCGTGGATTGGCGATTTTAAGCGCTGAGATATGTGAACAGCTCAGACACTCAAGTTTCCTCACGATGTTTTCCTTCACCGTTACCGAGTGGTATTACTACTATAACTTCACAAATGTACCTACATAACTTAGAAAATGACAAATATGTCTGGTATTAAAGCCAATTCAATGCATGAAACTTCTACGTTTTAGAATAAAATGTCCTTAATTTTATGTTAACTCAATTTGAAAAGACTAACGGACTTATTTATTTAAACTCGATTCCTTAAAAACACTTCAAATCCACCGATTAAAATAATCTGTGGTGGAGATTTTACAAGGAGAAGATGTAGCCACAGATTAAATAAACAGAGTTTTAGATTGTTTTGACAGCAATCGTGTTTTTATAAGTAAGGCCGTAAGTTTGGAATTTTTTTGTCCATTTTTTCTCCAAAATGATCTAGATATTAAAATGTACTTTTAATGATTTTTTTATTTTGTCGACATCGGTCCTACCCTGAGACGGAGGGCGTCCGACCGAAAACATTTATGCTAACTCCGCTACGTGTTAACATGCGACGGGAAAAAAAGGGACAAAAAAGGATTTTTTACTTGCAATGGACAGGGACAAGAGTATATTTTTATTCGCTTTGTTTACCAAAGAGCGATAGACCGTCGACCTTTTTTTACAATGGAGTTAAAAAAGCTAAATTGAGGCGCAGAATTAAAGTAGTTAAGTTTTTTTGATAAGTATGTAAATAATATGCGGTGGTAGCCTAATGGGTAGAAAATTGGACTCGGAAGCGGGAGACCCAGGTTCGATTCCCAGTGCGGGCATGTACCTATGACTTTTCTTTCTAAGTTATGTATGTTTGTGAAGTTATAGTAGCAATACCACTCGCTAACGGTGAAGGGAAACATCGTGAGGAAACCTGGGTGTCTGAGCTATTCACATACCTCAGCGCTTGAAATCGCCAATCCGCGGTGGGCACGCGTGGTGATTAAGCCCATACTCTCTCTCTCTCTCTCTGAGAGAAGGCCTGTGCCCCACAGTGGGACGTATATAGGCTGCTTATGATGTAAATAAAACATTTTCTATTCCATTCAAAGGGTATAGTCGATAACACAAAAACCTTTACATTTTAGTTCCAAAGTCGCCCGTAACGTAACTGGGTAGAGTGCACGCATGTAAAGGTTGACAGCGTACCCTTTTAATAAAGATTATAAAAAAAAGCGTGTCACTTCTCACGATCCTCACAAAACTCTTTCGCTTCAAAATTAATTCATTGGTCTCTACCTCTCCGGGATACGTCCGTAATTTCATGTCGAATAGTACACTTCTTTCTATTGTCTGCTCTACACGTGGGCGAACTTGATAGCCACTTTTCAGTATTTCTTTATGAGTTGGACGTAAGAATGCTTTACATTGACCAGTTTCACATTGGACGATAATGGTAACCGCACGACATCGCTGGGCTAGTATTCAGACAACGTTCACACGAGATTCGCACAACGACCTTAGTAAATGTATCTACCAAGCATCCTTTATAGGAAGCTGACTGAACAGGCCCTAGAGTCTAATACAAACACAGTTTTTCAATAGAATAATAGAAGCATAACAATAGCTGTTTTAGCTCTCTTTAGTAGTCTACTAAGCAAAAGAAGTACAATGCCATTCCAACGGTGTGACCCGCGCAGATTAAATAGGCCTCTCTCGCGAAAAGATCTAATCGCGCGAGGCGCCGAGTTAAGTTGCACGCGTTATACCATTAGAATGCGATTGGATACTAGACTACCAACAACGGTGTCAATGAAACAGTAATTACTGTGCTAATATTATTGTATTGATTAACTATGCACTTAAGAGAGTCGCTCCCCAGGGTGCCACAAAATCCCCAACTACCTAATTAATCGGTGCTTCAATGCTGAGGATCGTGGCCGCTAAAGATTCGGTCACACACAGCGACTAGTCGCAGCGACAATCCGTCACACACAGCGAGTTCTACAAGCGAATTTCGACTGTCAGTGCGCAGACGCAGCGAATAAAACTGAACATGCTCAATTGTAGTCGCGGCGACTTCAACTCGCGGCGAGTGAATCTACTCGCAGCGAATAGCCTGTCACACACAGCGAATACTCGCGGTGAGTAGGCGCTCGGAGCGATGAGTCGCTGTGTGTGACTTGTGTGACCGAGGCTTAAGAGGGGTTATTCTGTATACTGTGTAGTGGTCTCCATGTAGACCTGTCCTTCGCTATGTGGACCGCTTGGAGAAATTTAAGTATCCACACACACACACCACATCAATTCGTACTGACGAGTACAACATATCCTTCGCTGATGGCGATTGTGTTACAGCGTTTACACCTAGTAAAGATGGGGATTGTACAGTACACTTAGTAAAGATGGGGATGGTACAGTATACTGTGAAACTCCTCTTCAACAATCTTCTCAATCTTCTTCTTTTGAATTTAAATGACATTCTTTTGTAAAACTTATATCTTTACATGAAATAGAAAAATTAGATTAAGCTCACACTTAAAAAAATCTTTATTTTACAGGTTAGTTTAGTTGTTCAACCTTTAAAAGTTATGGAAGAGCGGGTTTCCCTGTCACAGGTACTTTATACTTAAAAGGGAATCCCAGCAATAGAATTGGTTGGATGAATAAATATTTTGAATTTCGAATTTGAATTTTGAACAATATCAAGTACTACTAAAAGTACGATCTATCTGTGTGCCCGACCACCGATAATTGCGGTGGTAGCCCAGTGGGTAGAACATTGGACTCGGAAGCGGGAGACTCAGGTTTGATTCCCAGTGCGGGCATGTACCTAAGTGTCTGAGCTATTCATATACCTCAACGCTTGAGGTATATGAATCGCCAATCCGCGGTGGGCACGCGTGGTGATTAAGCCCATACTCTCTCCCTGAGAGGAGGCCTGTGCCCTACAGTACATAGGCTGCTTATGCATTAAGCCGTAATCATCGAAATTTACAATCTTAGTGGATTACCTACTGTAACTTGGGAATTGGAATGTTTCAATCAATCAGTCAGCCAGTACTTGTCCACTGCTGGACATAGGCTTCCCCGAAGGCACGGACTTCCTTCTATCCTCGTCCATCCTCATCCACCCACAGCAATCTGCCTCAGATCGTCGTGGCGATGATGACAACATTGCAATATTTACTGTAGAAATATTTAACTGCGGTTAAACATTATTAGTAGTTAAGTTTCTCAGAAACAAGAAGCGATTTTAGATTTCACAATGGGATAAGCAAATGGACGCAACAACCGTTTTCACTGCAATGTCAACCCTAATGGTATAACTATAAAGGCGCTTAGGATAACAAAGATGGCATTTGTATAAAAAGCCAGCGTATACAGAAAACAGCGGCCAAGGTTTCAGACTCATTGGGCCCTGATTTTGGTAATAAATGGTAATTTTCTTTTAAGGGGCTCCCGGGAATAATGCTAATGCCACTGAAGAAAAAAAATCATATCTTCTTTTACAGAAAGAAAAAGTGTCTGTGCAATCTCTCAATCATGTTAATAACGGTTTTAGGACCAATGGCCTTGAACCTAAGGTAAAACCTCAGAGTTCTGAGGGTCAAACCTAGGACTACATAGCATTAACGTCAAAAACGGCGGCCGTTTTCGGCATAAATGCCGTCTAGTCCCAGGTTCGTGATCCTAGGTTCTTTATTGTGATTCCTAAAAGTCGCTGTTACCATGATTGAGAGATTGTACAGACACTTTTTGCAAATGCGATCTGTAAAAAGACATGTTTTTGTTTTTTCATTGCTGGCGCTAGTTAGCCTACTGAATGCCCTTAAGGGGTTGTCTCAAGCGGTCAATGGATGGACAACAAAGTGATCCTATGAGGGTTCCGTTTTGCCTATTGAGATACGAAACCATAAAAACGGTGAAAAAACACGTCGTTTGTATGGAGACCAGGGGGTCTTTTTTGTTATTTTTTACCAATTTTATTATTTGTCAGGTAATCCGCCGTAATTATATTCTGTGAGAATTTCAACTGGCTAACACCTATTATACGGTTCCAAAGATAGAGAGCCCTTTAAAGATCGGACGAACAGACAGACAGACAGCGGAGGCAGAGTAATAGGGTCTGGTCTGGTACCCTTTGGGTACGGAACCCTAATAACGAATTTTCCAAATCGTTCCAGTAATCGGGGAAAATACATAAAAAAAGATGCCGGCGAATTGAGAACCTCCTCCCTTTTTTAAGTCACGGGAAATAATAATATTAATCAAACGGTTTGCTTCTACAAGATCATTAATTTGTCTCATTACTTCAAGAAGTATCTACCTTTATTATCAATTTCCAAACTTTAATAATATAAAAAAAATGTTTACACCCAAACCAAATCTGAATGAAACATACATTACTCATCGTCAGTGCGCGAATCCAACTCGCAAATCTCGCAATATTCTCTGCAAATTTTTTTCTTCTTTTTTATCAAACAGGGTCGAGCGATGAGGTCCGAACCCGTCCAAACCTACCGACGACAGGTGCGTCCGGAAACCAACAATGGCAGCTCGAAACTTGAAACGGGACTGACCTAAATGTTTTTCTTTGTTTCCCAACGATTTGGCTAAAAGGTACGGTTTCGCGGGAATCCTATACAGAGTTTGCTTTTTGCTGGCCAGTGTGTTTGGGTTAGGCAGCCTTGGTAAAAAAAAAAAAAAAAAAGAGGTATTTTATTTGAAAAAAGTTACGTGAATGAATGAACTAATCTACAATCACTCAACGTCAGTATTCTTAGATAAGATAAGATAATGTTTTATTTACACACCAAAACACACATTACAGACTTGGGCGAAATTAACACATAAAACGCCTGCAAAAAAAAATATAAAAATAAAAAGACACTAAACACTAACGGTCCCATGATTTATAAAAACAAGATTCCTCCAAAACACTCCTCAGAGGCAGTTTAAGTCTTGTCCTTGTAAAATCTGACCACAGACTATTCTTATCTCTTAACACTGCCTCATTAGTCAAGCGGTTACCACGATTGAAAACGAAGGTCGTGGACTCGATTCCCAATGGAGGCCACAGTACTTGATTAGTACAAGTGGCCTCTGTCTGGGTGTATTACTTACCATGTTTGTGATGTCTTTTTCTGTTTATCACAGCACGGGGTATCCTAGTTTGGGACCAGGGCAAGTTATTGTGTTGTGCGGAAGTTATAAGGTACATATTTGGTTCTCATTAACAATATTGTGTGGATATTAGTCCGTTGTCACTAGCAAAATTATTGAGCCTAAGCCTATTGTTCTAAGGACTGAACGAACTTCAATGAAAGTCACACATGCCATGTTCAGCGTTAATACATTAGAGTAAACTAAAACATATTTATTGTCCACTCGAATCCCACGCTTTAAAATTATCGGGCACAGTTAGTGGAATTTAATATATCCCCTCGGAAAGTCCAATAAAAATTGCCCCACGTTTCAATAAAGCAACAAGAATATAAATTTTTACTTTAATAAATTTAATTCAATATGGCTCAGTTGGCAGATTCAGGTGTTATGATTATAACGAGGGTCATTAACGATATTTTATTACGTTTCCAGACCAGATGCACCCTTTTCATTGGGCTGCAAAATCAGTGCACTATTTAAGCGACTCCAAAAAAACCGGCCCGGTGCGAGGCGGACTCGCGCACAAAGGGTTTCGTACCATTATCTATACAACATTTGAATATTTCGAGCGTCTACCTGTTGCTATTATTAATATCGAGCAAGAAACGGCAAACGCATCACGCTTGTTGTATGGGAGCCCCACTTAAATATTTATTTTATTCTGTTTTATTTGTTGTTATAGCGGCAACAAAAATACATCATCTGTGAAAATTTCAACTGTCTAACTATCACGGTTCATGAGACCCAGCCTGGTGACCGACGGACGGACGGAAGGACGGACAGCGGAGCCGTAGTAATAGGGCCCCTTACCCTTTGCGTACGGAACTCTACAAAGGTTAAAAATTACAATTGTTCTTATTACTGTCTTCAAATGTTGAAGTGGATTAATTATTTGTTATCAATAACGAGAAAACGGTTTTTAAGTTTAATGTTGTTTCAAAAACACCCTGAATAGGAGAAGGAGGTAGGAGGTACAAGGAAATCATAATAATATCTCCAGCTTATGCTGAAAATTCAACTGTCTGGCTATCACGGTTCATGAGATACAGCCTGGTGACAGACAGACAGACACTTACTCTTTGGGTACGGAACCCTAAAAAGGGGTTATATAAACGATAAACTCCATCTGCATAAATTTACATACATACATAAGCAGCCTATATACGTCCCACTGTAGAGCACAGGCCTTACCTCAGACACTAGGATTTCCTCACGATATTTTCCTTCACCGTTGGTGAGTGGTATTGCTACTATAACATCACAAATGTAACTTAGAAAATGAATTCATTGGTACAGGCTGGTATTCGAACCCACGACCTCCCGAATGAGAAGCCGTTCTACCGCGTTCCGGCGTTCACCGGTCTGACGTGTATATGTTATAGGCAATGTGTATAATCCGGCATTGTATAGAATGCCTAGGCATTGTATCATCATCATCATCATTAACCTATTATGTCCCCACCGAGGGGCACGGGTCTCTTCCCTGAGGAAGGTATAGGCCATACTCCACCACGGGGGCCAAGTCCGGATTGGTGGAGGCTTGTAGACTAGTGGCTCGTCTACTGTCAGAAGTTGTCAAGCCGCCCTAAGGCCTCTGACTTGGCTTAACGACTGGCATTGTATACATTGCCTAAAACGTTAAGGCAATGTGCATAATACGATTCATTTCATACATTGCCTAGGTATTGTATAAAATGCCCGAAGCGCATCAGGCAATGTGTATAATGAACGACCACGGGAAGGAGGCGAGTGCGCGGCGTGCGGGACTACCCCGTAAACAAGTTGCAACTCGTTCGTTGTGTTAGTACGCAGTACTCCTTTGTTTTATGCAGACGTATTTTTTTAGTTTATGCATTGGTTCTAAACTGAGAATGTGATCATTCATTTTTTGTATGATTATTGAATGGAAAATGGCTACTGATCAGCGGTACTTACTAATGAAAGAAAGGTTTTACTTAGAATTGCGTACTAACAGAGAATCGGCTTCTACAAAGAATCGAGTGTTTATTGATGAATTTGAATTTTTTGTACCATGAATCGCTCGTAGCCCCGGCTGCCTGAGTGATCTTAAACGATCGCGAAGGTTAAGCAACACAGGGCGCGTTCAGTGCATGGATGGGTCGCCGTCTATGCCTAACGCTAGTGGTATTTTTCCGAGCGGTTCCGTGCTTCGCAAGGCACGTTAAGCTGTTGGTGCCGGCTGCCGTCGATAGATGGCAGTCGTTAAGCCAAGTCAGAGGCCTCAGGGCGGCTTGACAACTTCTGACAGTAGACGAGCCACTAGTCTACAAGCCTCCACCAATCCGGACTTGGCCCCCGTGGTGGAGTATGGCCTATACCTTCCTCAGGGAAGACCCGTGCCCCTCGGTGGGGACATAATGGGTTGATGATGATGATGTATCATGATCAAATTTCCATAATCAAGTGGTAAGAAATGTACAGGACTACTTTCTGCAGCAATTTTTTGGTACGGTCAAGTGCACTTAGACCTTTACACTTGCCATTCGATTTTGTCCTAATATCGCAGAAGATAAGAGAGGTGGAAATGTCAAAATGTAAAGCTCTACGTGCACTTGACTGTACGTTGTAAATGTAAATGTTTATCCGAAGGGAACTGCTATGTGAGAAACGCTGTCTACGCAAAAAAACACGTTACATACATTACCTATGCGTCAACCGGCATTCTATACAATGCCTAGGTATTCCATACATTTCCTAGGTAAAGTGTAAAATATTTTGAACATTCAATATCATTTCACACATTGCCTGGACGACCCCGGCATTCTATACAATACCTAGGAAATGTATAGAATGCCTGCATTATACACATTGCCTATAACATATACATAAAATATAAATGGTTATATAAATATAATTTAGAGTCAAGTTAGATGACCAGCATGTACATTTTCTTTGCCTCGACTGCCTCGTTGAGCTAGCGGTTAATAAGCTTGACTGCCAAAACAGAGGTCGTCGATTCGATCCCCACTCGAGGCCGTCGTACTTGATTTGTACAAATGGCCTCAGTCTGGGTGTGTTTCAAAGTTTGTGGTGTCCTTGCCTGGTTACGACAGCTATCCTACTTTGGGACCAGGACAAGTGACTGTGTTGTGTGAAAGTTATTATCATTATTTTGGGCACCGACTCCAAAATATATTTCTGCAATACGTCATTCAAATTTAAAGAACATTATTTATTCGTTCAAATTATTTCTGTGTTTTTATTAATTCTGTAGTGCCTTGAAGTAGTTTTTTTTATTTATTGCACATTTTTTTGTTAATATCAATACGTTTTCACCAAATTGTGTTTCTGAAAACAAACGCACGAGTCATAACATAACAAAAACTCACGCCTGTATCCCAGAGGGGTAGGCAGAGACAAGAGACTGCCACTTGCTACGATCCTGACAGATCACTTTCGCTTCCTCAACATTCATTAGTCGTTGCATGCACGCACGACATGAGTCACTATAAAGAACACCCAAATCGCTTCAAGAGTGCCCTTAAAATTTGAAGACTTCCCTAGATTTCTCCAGAGTCTCACCATCAATCAGATCTTGAATTGATGACTACGGGACAACCTGGGAAGTTTACCCTTTGAAAGAAAAAAAGAACTTTCCAAATCGGTCCAGGCGTCATCGAGTAATCGGGGAGCATTCATAGATCGTTTAAAAATTATGTGAAAAGACGGTAGCAACATACGTGTGTGTGTGTCTTGTGTAAATAAACCATTGTGTTATTTGGGTATAACCACAGAACAGAGATGTTCTGTGGGTAGGTATAACCGCGAAATATTGTACCATAAAACCCACTGTGAATGTTACGGACATGACCATTGACCATTACAAAGCTTAGGTAGGTAACACAACAGCACAGAAGTAAAACAAAGTTCAAAGCTCGTTTCTTACCATGTTGTCCAAATTCATTTAGAATAAATGTGGAGTTTCTTTGTTCTCCGCATAATCTATTAATTGTGAAACTAACAGCTTTGACGTTCATTAAGTAAACATTTTGTTTTTATAGTGAATAGAAATTTTTGACTTTGGCTTTGACTTTGGCTTCATTGATCCTTTGATTTTCTTGTTTTCGTAAAAGGTATATTACTTATTATTCAAGGGCTGCTACGAATAGTTCATATAGGGACTTAGTTTTTGCTGCTTGACATTTGATAATCCACCCTTTACAAAGGACAAAAATGTCAACAGGACTATAAGGAATGCGGCATTGCTTCTTATATATTCAGCCAAGGTTCCCGACTTAAATTTCAGTTTTATTTCTCAACGCCTAAAGCTCATATTCAAATAGCAGCTGCCTGTGTCCGGCGTGCACAAAAACACAGTACTTAACTCATCGGTTATTGGCCGTATATCCGCATATTATTCCCGCATACATTACGGGTTTTTCGCGCGTCCGCCATCGACCCCTCGCCGTAAAAAGGGAGATCATCCGTCGCCATTTCGTGGGTAGAAAGGGACGCAGGATTCCACTTCGATACTGACACTTGGCTGGTTTTATACACCACTGGTTTATTACTTTTGAGTTGGTTGAAAGACATAGCAAAATGAACACGCCTGACAACAGTAATTGAATACGCTAGTTTTTAAAAAAAACGCACTTTTCACAAGTATCTCGCAACAAAATTGAACCTATTAGAACCATTTGTAGCCATCCACAGCGGTGCGTGCATACCGCGGGTCCAGGAGTCATTTTTCTGTTAGAAAGAGAGGCGGTATTAATAGTTCGCGCATTTTTTTAAGCCAGATTTCTCAACTCGAAACAAGATTTCTCAACTATTCGTTATTTTTATTTACATCTTTACTTAAAAGTAATAGTCTAAATAGAAAATTAATAGTCTAAATAGATGCCATTTTTAATTACTAATTAGGTATATAACCACGGCTTTCAAACCACCCAAAAATCGGCGTGTACATGGTGTGTCGTCTCCCCTGTCTACTGAGTGGACCTACTCAATAGATCAGGAATTCTCAAAGTGGAGCACGCGAACCCTTAGGGGTTCGTTACTTGATCGTGGAGAGTTTGAAATAAGATTAAAAATTTAAACCAGTTTGGGATAAATGCCTCATAATGCATACGATTATCATGCATATCATTATGATTACAGTTTTTTTTTATTCGTATAGTGCCTGCCTTTGCAATGTTTTTTAATAAGGGGTTCGTAATCGTTTATAAAATTAAATAGGGGTACTCGTGTACTAAGGTAGCTATTAGTTTTGAGTAACCCTGCGACAGACCAACTCATATGGGCCATTTAAGCCTGCTTTTGTTCTGGCATCCACACTAGCTTGATTGTTCTAAAAATTTTAGTGATTGTAAGAAATCCATACTGTTGATAATAATGGTCAGATGCTTGTCCAGATGATAGAATTACGAATTAATTTTCTTTCAAAATCAGCAGCCTTGAGACCAATTATGACGAAATTTCGTTTAGTTGCCAAAAAAAATACACAAAATTTAATTATTTTTTGCCATATTGCGTTAGAAAATAAGAGCATTTATGGATGAATACGTATCAATTTTAATGAGAATTTATTTAGTTTTGTTAGCTTTTAGGTATTTTGGCGTAAATTTAAATTATTGGGATGGTCTCGTAGGCACGTTTTCCTGTAACTATAACGATTAAGGTACCAGCCCTTACTGACCCATCTCAAAAATCCACCCTGTATACATAAACTCATACCTGTCTCCCAAAGGGGGTAGACAGAGACCAGGGTTTGCGACTTGCCACGAGATTCAACGTCGGTAATATTGTTAACAATTGTTTGTCCGGAAGGGAAACACTAGTTTCTCTTGTACCGTAGCCATATCGATGCTTTCATACGATAAAACGGAATGTCTGAGCGTTTGATGGGAATAGTCATAATTTCTGAGTTATTGTTTTTTTTTAGGAGAACCAATGAAACTGCTGGAGTCTGTGTTATTTCCGTTAACTCTATTTTGCGCTTAGCGCCCAAGTGGCAAAAACCTATGTTTTTCAAATGTCACCTTTATGAAATTAGATATTATTCAGATGGTATAAAATTCACTTTTTGCGAAGAACTTTCGAAGTGAAAGTTGAAAAAAATCACCAACGGCCAAGTTTGAAAGAAAAACTAATTTATAAAAAGAGTTGTCCTGCCTGACTGACTCATCAACGCACAGCCCAAACCGTTGGACTTCATAAGCAGCCTATATACAGGCCTTCTCTCAGAGAGAGAGTATAGGCTTAATCACCACGCGTGCCCACCGCGGATTGGCGATTTCAAGCGCTGAGGAATAGCTCAGACACCCAGATTTCCGCACGATGATTTCCTTCACCGTTAGCGAGTGGTATTGCTATTATAACTTCACAAATGTACTTAACTTTTTTCGTTTTTTGTTACCTCTTTAAGAGGGGAAAATTTGTCAATGGGCTGTAAAATATTGTAAGGTCAGGTATACGAAAGTTGGTACAAATTTACGTCAACACAACTTTATTGCAAATATTTCGACCACATCTTTTCGTCCTAACCAACGTAACATCCCTTGCGTTTAATAAAAATAAAAATGAAGCGAAAGAGGTTTTCAAAATCGTGGCAATGAGCAAACCCTGTTCTCTGCCTACCCCTCCGGAAACAGGCGTGAGTTTATGTTACGTCTTTGAGAACCTCGTGAGTGGTCATATGGTCAACAATGACTTTAAAACTAAAGTAGTGACTTAAGCTCTTAAAGTGAGAAACTACATTCACATTACCAACCTAGAAAAGATAAAATCGTTCTCGCAAGAAGTGGTAGGTAATTTAAGTTTTTCCCGTGATCCTAGCCAGCGCTGCTGGAATACGTACGGAGATAGATATTTGGATAAGGAGAGCTAGATTGCGAGCGTCAAGCGAAAACAGTTTATATAACCGTTGTGCTTTATAGTGCAGTTACCTTTTAAAATGCTCAAAAACCTAGGTGCATCAAACGCTTAATTGAAAAGAAAATCTGTGATTTAATTCACTTAAATCTATTAGAGCAGTGTTTTTCAACATTTGGGTGGTGACCTCCTGGAGGGTCGCGGGGGTCGTTAAACCGCACTTTCTTTGTAATTCGGTCACCATCGTGACTGACTTTTGGTAACTTTAAATTAAAAAAAATACTCCTCCGTAAAAAGTTACGAAAGGTCAGTCACGAGGACGGCCGAAGGGAATGAAAAAAAAGTATACGATATTATGGAATATTAAGGCCCATTTACGCCGGGGCAACACTGTGCGGCATTGCGGCATGCCACAAGGCCGGATGCTGCAATAATTAAAAATGTCACACATTGTGGTAAGAATCGTGGGGCATAGCAACACCTTGCGTTATGTGGTAGACTGTCGCAACTTGTATCCGAACACAATGTTGCCTCAGCGTAAAATAGACTGCCGCATGCTACATAGGCCGCATGATGTTGGAGATAACCGCATGCAACAAGGAGCCGGTTGCCACAATGTGTAGCATGCCGCATTGTAGCACGATGTAGCTCTGGCGTAAAAGAGCCTTAATAAAATACAAACTAGAAACAGCGGGGGGTAGGGGGTTGCGACATTTTTAACGTAATAAGGGGGTCGCACCATGAAAAAGGTTGGAAAACACTGTTTTAGAGTAACCAAACGCAGCAGTCAATGGGTAGGTATCGTATTTTTATATGTTATAGACAATTGTTTCCATTCCATTAAAAAATATTCAGAATTTAAGTTCCTAAGCACTGTGATTATAAATTTGAGATACACTATATTTAAGAATAGTCATAGCTCTAATCCTAATCTTTACTCATGCTTACTACAAATACCTATCATCATCAGCCATTTTAGGCCCACTGCAGGACATAGGCCTCCCTCATGGTTTTCATAACCATGAGGGGTTTTGCCATAATCGCCACGCTTGGCAGGTGGGTTGGCGATCGCAGTATGCGGTTGGAAGCTTAGGAAGACGCTGCTGCCCGTCTCCTGGTAATTGCAGTGGCGTAGCATGGGGGGGGGGCGGAGGGTGCGGTCCGCACCGGGCGGCACTTTGCCGGGGGCGGCGCTGCGGAGGTGGCAGTTAGAAAAAAAAATTTAAATTTAAAAAAAAAAATTTCTTTCAGTGTTTTTTTCGTCTTTTTTTTATGTTACCAAATACCCAGGTACCTATGCAGGTTCTATGCATGGGTGATGCAAGCGCAAGGTTTCTCAATAACTATTATTTAGGAAACTCCTTTCAATGTTATTTTAAATAAATATGTCTCCAGACGCATTCTTTGTACTTCACCGTAATACGGTAATGACAGACCGTCGTTTCACAAGGCATTGATGACTTTGAGTAAAAAGCAAGATATAAAAACAAGCTTGCGGATTGTTGCCCCAATTTGTCGATTTCCCGGCTTCTCGTATGAAACTACGTACATATTGATATTCTGCGTATCTAGTTTGCAGTATAAATCCTTTAATGAATACTTAGGCAGTATATAATAGTTGGTAAACGGCCTTTTGAGCTAAAAGTTACTGGTAAAAAAACAGCGAAGATACGCGTTACGCGTACATTGTTGCAACACGAATTACACCTTGGAGGCAATCGACAACATTTTTTGCTTACCGAAAATAACGATTCAACGATTACCGATGACCGGTTCATTGGATATATTCACAAAGTTAGCGAGTAAAAAGATTTAAAAAAACATTTTTAAACGGTACATGGATTACAAAAATAAGAGGGCGGCAAATTTGGAATCCGCACCGGGTACTAGTGACCTATGCTACGCCACTGGGTAATTGATTTCCTTAGTTGCCTTCTACGACATCCACGAAAGGAAATGGAGTGACGCTATTCTTAATCCGGAGCCACACGGATTAATAGTAATTGTAACAAATACAAAAGATATAGTAATTCTGAACCCCAAACTAAATTAAATCGGTAACCGCTAGTGCGTCAGTCCTAAGGGCCCGTACACAAAACTGCGATGCAACGTCGCATCGTAAAAATCTGCGAGCTCGCGCGACGCATCGCAAGCACTGGCGAATTGATTCGCATCGGCGTTCATAATAATAATAATACATGGACGAATACAAAATTTTCTTTGTTGCTTTTACCAGTATCTTCTTAGCGACCTAGTTTACAAAATACGTTCAGAACGGTTGACGGTCGTCGAAGGAATGGTCACCCGAATCGTGGAAGGGAGTTGCATTTTTGTGTACGGGGCCTTATTGCAGCCATAACAAATTCAGCTTTAACATTGTAGACACATTGAGACTGAAACAGTGTTGGTATGAAGGTACTCGTATTCACATAGACCCTTAATGAATAGTTATATAAGCTCAAATTAAGACAATGTTTACAAAGCGTTTCACATTTGGAAGCCACGTTTGATATTTGAACGATTAAATTAATTAGCCATAAGCTACATTTCTTTGGTTATGTACAAAACTAAATACTTAGGTTTCAATTTCTGCGTACCAAGAGAGCCTGCCAACCCAAATCAGTGAAAAAAAATTTAAAGTAAGTAAAGGTTTTCTCTCATAACTTGAACCAGTTTAACCTAATCTGTAAAGACGCACCTGAAGTGAAATATTCATTTATACGTTCGACGCGAGGAACAGCAAAGGTCATCTCAGGCTGCAGACAAGACAGCAACAATGCAGCCAGAGACATGTGTGTGTTGTGGCATTGATATTTTTGTTACATTGACATTACAGCACAGGCGCTAAACTCAACAGTGGTGGTAGCCTAGTGAACATTGGACTCGGAAGCGAGAGACCCAGGTTCGATTCCCAGTGCGGGCATGTACCTATGACTTCGTTTTCTAAGTTATGTACATTTGTAGAGTTATAGTAGCAATAATTATACCACTCGCTGACTGTGAAGGAAAACATTTTGAGGAAACCTGAGTGTCTGAGCTATTCACATACCTCAGCGCTTGAAATCGCCAATCCGCGGTGGGCTCGCGTGCTGATTGAGCCCATACTCTCTCCCTGAGAGAGGGCCTGTGCCCTACAGTGGGAAGTATATGCTGCTTATTTATGCTAGACTCGGGCTGGCTTGCGCCAACGCTATCTGCTCCTATGTCACGCGCACCAAATCCTGAAAAATTCCAATCATCTAACTGTCAAACTATTATGGAATTTAACAGTTAGATGATTGGAATCGCTCAGTATTTGGTGCGCATAACTAGGCCCGTGACAGAGCTATCTATCTTTTCATTCAGGAGTAAGCTCTATCCAGTAAATAACTCTAAAAACGTCTTTCACTGTGGCAATTGCAGATCTATTCGTAACTGAGAACCCTGTCTATCAGATATTTACTCTTTTATCATTGGATACGTATTTATGTGTTTACTTACTTATCCAGCGTCTTGGTGCAAGTCGCTCTCGGTGATAGACCGGACGTTCAGTAATGGTTTTAACTGTAATGTTATGCAATTGACATCTGCGAATTTGTAGTAGCCATACCACACGCTAACTGTGAAGGAAAACATCACGAGGCAACCCGCGGCTTGGTTGGCTCCGCACGTATTTACTTGTCCTTCCTATGGGCTAGGCTAAAATAATGTCCCAGGCACTGCAGTGTCCGAGTGGTCCCTTCACCCATTTAGTGTGAGTGATGGTGCCACTGGACGCTGTATGAATCATCTCATTACTTAGATGCAAAGGCTAAAGTTTTTATGCAATTGACAGATATTATGACAGATAGTACTAAATTCGTATTTTTAGTTTCACCGAGTGATTGGATAGGTCACCATCGAGCATTTTACCCTTTACGCATTTTACCATCGTCACTGTGGAGTTGTTTTTTTTTAATTCGATTTATGTATCTACCTTTTTTCTAATTTGAGTGCTAAGCAAGAGATACCTACTGGTATTGAAATAGCGCCAAACCTGAAACTGATTTTCAGTGTCGATAATTTAACCACTTCCAATAAATAAAAAAAGGTTAAAAACGTCAATTATTTCTTGTTGCTGTCTTCAAATGTTGACGTGGATAAATTCTTTTTTATCAATGACGAGGAAACCGATTTTAAGTTTTGCGTCGTTTCAATAACACTCTGTGTTGGAGAAGGAGGTAGGAGGTACAAGGACATCGAACTTGGGGTAAGAAACCCTACAAACTAACTAACCCAGGGTTTGTTTGAGACCAGGTGCAGTTGATTGTGTTGTGTGGATGTTATTATTATTATTACCTAGCACCGATGGGTTGATAATGACAGTGATCAACAGGCAAGTTTTTCAGTTCCAAGCATCTTCGTCGTTTCTGCACCACTCTGGAGTTTCTCGAGCTAACTTTCAACTCTTCGTCATATCTGCGTGTCTACGTAATCCGTTCGGCTGCAGTCTGCAAACTCCTCCGGAAATTTTCACTCGCTCCCGAGTTGATTGCAATGCTAATGAGAGTGTGAATCCTACAACGCTATGCGCAAATTGAAAATCCTTAAGATTTCAATTTATGAAGTTCGTCGATGACCAACTCTTATAACTATAGATTATTTTATAGTTACCCTCATTTCTTGTACAGTAAGGCACCGTCTCTTAAGGCTGCTGTTACGTCGGGCGTGCTGTCTCGCTCGCGCAATCTAAAATTTTTAGTGATTGTAATCAGAAATCAGTATACTTTTGGTAACTATCACGACATACATATTTCTCCTTAACCCGTACCTAGTTTTTCAAAAATTTGATATTAAAATTATTAATTTTGGAGACAAATTTTCTTTGCTAAGAACTAAGTATAGGAAAACAAAAATGCTTAAAATGTTACAATCACTTAAAATTATAGCTTCTGCGAGTGAGACAGAATACCCAACGTAAGGAAACCTTAAATGTCCGACATTACCTTTAAATCAGGTGTTTTATAATACATCGTATTGCCAAGTATTGGCAAGTATTTAAAATGAAAAATTGAAAAAAAAAATACTAGGGCCGTCTCAGTCATAATTTTTAATGAGTCTAATGAGTTTAGTGATTAATTTTGATGAGTCTAAATTATCACTAGATTTATATTTTTATTTGAGCTGCACTGAGTTTTGGATAATAAAAAGTATACCAAAATTACTATCACTGAATGTGTTAGTGACGTCGGTCGTCCAAATTCTATTAATAGAATTTGTATTTCTGTAATTTCAAAAATTCCTACTTTTCCCACAACTTTTCACTCGCGCAGCACAAACAGTCCTATACAAATCCGTGGGCTCGGGGAACCCGGCCATGATACATAAGTACTTTATGACTCACATACGTAACGTTTGAAACTGTATTTAATAATGATTCGCGCTGCTCATACACAATTATATATTAAAGGGGTCAAATATGGGTTTTAATTTTACCTAATAAATAATCGCGATTAGACCAGTTTAATATATAAATCGGTACCGTTTGATCAAGAGTTTTTATTGTGTTACGATTTTAGTTCATTCAAAGTTTTCGGGAGCATTTCTTTTTATTTTTAAATGCCTTGAAGGACTTTGTCCGTGCATTTTGCTTTTCGGTGTATCTACACAAATGTAAATAGAAATAGGAATTATCCTAATAAAGGTGAATAATTATTTGTGTAGTAACACTTTCAGTGGCTACAGGTGGCTAAAATGATCACCCAGTAGGCTACCTCGTTGGATAGCGGTATCATGTTTAATAGCTATGATAGAGGTCGTGGGTTCGGTTCCCAATGGCCGTACATTTGTACAAATGGCCTCAGTCTGTGTGTTCTTCCATATTTGTGTTGTCCTTGCCTGGGTTCCATATCACAGGGTAACCTCGTTTTGGAACCAGGACAAGCGACTGTATTGTGTGGATATTATTATTAGATTCTTTAATAACCAAGAAAACGGTATCTACAAGAATGGCCGTTAGAATCAACCTAGATCCGTCATGCCTGCCCGGAGAAAGCTTACGGCAAACCATATCCATCAAAACAATAAATTCCTCACTTAATTCTTTTTCATATAAAGGGTGCTTGCCACACACCATATTGTGTACATTCATCTTTGGTCTACATAGAAGAAAGATTTTATTCTTATTTTTATGTAGCCCCGATTATGTCCCAATGCTGGGCGAAGGCCTCCCTTTAGCTCTCCACTCCTCTCTGATAGTGGCCACCTCCTGCCAACCCGGTAGAAAGGTCGTGAGGTAAGAACGAATAAAAAACATTTATTTGACGACGCAATACTCAAAAGCATAAAATCACACAACAAAATACAATAGTTAACAAAAACCTGGCCAAAAATGAGTCGGACTCGCGCACAGTTCCGTACCATTATCTATACAACATTTGAATATTTCAAGCGTCTACCTGTTGCCGTTATTAATAATTTATTTTATTTCTTCTTATACCGGCAACAGAAATACATCATATGTGAAAATTTCAACTGTCTAACCATCACGGTTCATGAGATACAGCTTGGTAACAGACGGACGGACAGACAGCGCAGACTTCGTTATAGGGTCCCTTACTCTTTGGGTACATTTGGGTACAATATCAGCTAAAATATAGGTAACAGAAAAAGTATTTAATAACACGAAAATATAACAACAATAGTAAAAAAGTGTCTGAAAATTGTAAGTATCTGTTGAATCCCCGAAATGGCCTCAACTCAGCACAATGTTGCAATAGAGTGATCATGATGTTACAACGCTGATTTTCAGTTAAACTAACCGCTTAGTTACATGTAAACTAACCGCTGATAGAAATCGCTAAAATACGAGAAGCAATCAATTTATTTGATCGTCCAAGTTCATTAATTCGCTGTGTTTACCAAAGCTGACTGAAATCAATTGTAAGTTAATGCAGGTAACATAGCCAGCACACTAGAGGCAGCGATAACTTAACCACAGTTTTCTAACTAGAAAATAACTGCGTTCTGCTTTCTTTTTAGGGCTCCGTACCCAAAGGGTGCCAAATTACTTAGGCTTCACCGTCGATCTGTCTGTCTGTCTGTCCGTCTGTCCGTCTGTCTGTCTGTTATCTGTCACCAGGCTGTATCTCATGCACCGTGATAGCTAGGCAGGCTCCCATACAACAAACATTGTCTAAAGACAGCGCTCGCCATCTAGTGGCCATCTATGTAACCTTCACAGCGCCGACGTCATCTCGTTAAATGTCAATGTTAAATGCTTCTTGTTGGTTTCTATAGATGGCGCTGTTCTCAAATTAAATCTTTGTCTAATGTTGTATAGAAACCCTTGGTGCGCGAGTCCGACTCGCATTTGGCCGGTTTTTTCATTTCTATCCTCTCAAAATTTATTTGTTTTATGAGTTAACTTTTTTATGTAGTTTATGTATGTACCACTGCAGGCCATAGGCCTTCTCTCAAGAGAGATTTCACCGCGGATTGGCAATTTCAAGCGCTGAGGTGTGTGAACACCTCAGTCACTCAGGTTTCCTCACGATGTTTTCCTTCACAGTTAATGAGGAGTGGTATTGCTGTTATAACTTCACAAATGTGCGTAACTTAGAAAATATTAAATATTATATACTTTCGAAGCCACGACCTCCCGAATGAGAAGCTGGCGTTCTACCGCTCCGCTACCACAGCTCCTTATTTTTTTTGCAAGTTAACTTTTAATTATTAATAATGCAAATGCATTAATATTTTTGTTTATTTGATAGTGTTCGCATTATACTCCAGGGATGTTTGTCTCGCTCTTTTCAAGAAATTAAATTAAACGAAATTTTAAAAAATCAATGTCATATTTACTTGTTTTTGGGAAGATCCCTCGCTCTTACATAGTTCACATTCTTAACTTAAATTATATCTATTCTATTACTATATGTTATTTGAATAAATTTTGTACTTATAACATGTGCAGTTCAACAACAAGCTGTCGTAGACGTAGAGCTATCACATCTGATATCCTCCTTGACAGTACCCCCTGTAGTTGGCAGCCCTGAGGGCGCGAGTTGACAGAGCGAGCGATAGGGGCCCGTCGCGATGGCGGCGATACACGCCGGCTTGTGGTGCGCAGGCGCTGTTGGCGCGCCACGATCGCCCGCGGCCGGTGATGTGCGCGAGCCCGTTTCCATTGCGCGGGAGCATATCCTTGGAAGACGCTGTATGCAAGTCGCTTCCATTCCAACCGGTCTTTTTGGAAATCCATGGAGGAGGCCTATGTCCAGCAATGGACTTCTTGTTATTGAATGATGATGATGATGATATCCTTTGTTGTATAATATGTATCAGCAGCAGGGGAATATATGGGACTCACTGGTTCCTAAAAATAACGTTTTACACGATTGACCAGCGGTGGTGGCCTAGTCGGTAGAACATTGGACTCGGAAGCGAGAGACCCAAGATCGATTCCCAGTGCGGGAATGTACCTATGACTTTGTTTTCTAAGTTATGTACATTTGTAAAAAAATGAACGCTAACATTACGGGGAGCCCCTTATTGCGTTATAGTAGCAATACCACTCGCTAACCGTGAAGGAAAACATCGTCAGGAAACCTGGGTGTCTGAGTTATTCACATACCTCAGCGCTTGAGATCGCCAATCCACGGTGGGCAACATGGTGATTAAGCCCATACTCTCTCTCTGAGAGAAGGCCTGTGCCCTACAGTGGGAAGTACCTTTATAGGCTATTTATGTATATATAATTGAAAGAATGTTATTACTAATAATAATTTTATACGGCAATGAACAAAAGTATAACTAATTTCTAACAATCATTAAGAATGTTACAATATTCTAGCGAGACTGACGATAAAAAATGCTTTTGCTACACTTACATAACTTTGGACAACCAACCAAAAAAATACCGTAATCAGGCCGATCTTGATGTACTTACGGCTGCGAGGCTTGGAGGCCCAATGACGAGGGAAGATGGTAGTTAGAGAGTGAAAAAGAATAAAAAAATCGAAGACCTGATTTCCGAACCTAACATCAACGGAGAACCGAAATCCCACCGAATCGGTTGGCACGGTCACTTAGAAAGGATGTGAGAGGCATGCCGGGTATGCCTAGGTATGCGGTCCTTGGCCGCTTGGCAGCCCCAGCCCCAGCATGCGGCCAAAGACCTGTTGGCCGCACCAGATATCGCTGGAAGGATGAAGTGGCCAAGGACCTGCGTGAGCTCCAGGCAGGCGACTGGCAAGAGACCGCGCAGAACAAAACCAAGTAGCGACTTCTTGTGTCGAAGGCCAAGACCCACCTGGAGTCGCTGAGTCAGCGGAGTAAGTAACTCAATGACACCCCACAGAATGGAGTAGTCGAGAAACAAAATCATCCATAAGATAGATAGATAGATAGAGAACACTTTATTGCACAACCAGGTGAAAGATATTACAAATAGTTTCTTATATCTAAGTAGTGGTGTACAATTGGCGGTCTTATCGCTTAGAGTGATCTCTTCCAGACATAATTTAGGTACCGTACAAAAAATATCTTAAATATTTTATTGGACAATTTTTTTGGCGTGATTACAATGTACATCTATGCCAAATTTCAGGTTTTTGTTACTACATAATCGTCTTGCAGCTGAAATACAAAAAAAAAACTTAATTATTTTATTAGAACATTTTGTCGACGTGATTATAATATGTTAAATTTCGGCTTCTTTGTACTAATCGTCTTTGAGCTAAGCCGCGGACAGACAGACAGATAGACAGATTGACGGATATGACGAAACTATAAGGGTTGCCGGTTGACCATGGATCTCAAAAAAGAGCAACCACAGTTAACCCGGTAATCATGGAAACGACTCGCAAGTACCAGTCAAGGGTCGCCGTCAGTGGCCAGCAGTTCCACGTCCGATGCCGGTAACGTCTAAGGGGCCGGACCGCACGCCAGCCCTATGCAAATTGTCTACCTCTTGCCACCTCGTATGCGCAAAATATTAAACATGTTTTTAGACATGTTTTCTTAGTTTTTGGTAGAGAAACACGGCGTAAGAAGTTCTTTGTTTCTTTAGTAGCCAATTCTCTAAATTGGTGTAGGACAAAAAAAATAGAGTACTTTATACTCTAAGGTGTAGAATAAAAAACAAACCTAAAATGTCCCTGATTTTACTTTCCAGCAATGCCTCAGACAATTTTTGTGAAAAGTACTCATTATATTTATTAACTGTGTCAGAACATGCGAGCGAATCAAATACCAGACGTTAGACCAACCTTAAGAACTTTTTAAAATAAAACCTGCATGTCGGTCGCTTACAAGCAACCGAAGTTTCCGGTAAAATACCCGGTAACCATGGAAACGTCCCGCAAGTACCGTCAACACAGTCGCCGGCGGCGGCCAGCGGTCCCACGTCTGATGCCGGCAACGTCTAAGGGGCCGGACCGCACGCCTGCCCTATGCAAATAGTCGACCTCTCGCCGCCTTGTGTGCGGGAAATTTGTGTGACCGAGTTTGGCTAAGTTTTCCTTCAAACATTTTACGTACAGGTGGAAGATTTGCGGCTTCGTGTGGCTTGTACTTGAAATGCACTGAGACATACTGATTGATTGATTGAGTGATGATTGTATGTGTTTATCTGACTCATTCATGCATAAACTCATGCCTGTATCCCGGAGGGGCAGGATGCGGAAGATCCCGCTTCTCTTTCCCGATTTTATTTTTATTTTTATGTCCCACTACAGGGCACAGGCCTTCGCTCAGAGAGAGAGAGAGAGAGAGTATAGGCTTAATTACCCCGCGTGCCTACGGCGCATTGGCAATTTCAAGCGCTGAGGCATGAACACCTCAGACACTTCGGTTAATTAGATTGATTGACGACGCACTCGGTCCGAGCGCACTGATCGTCGTCATAATCAACTAAAACTACGAGCGCACTAAGACCGTCAAAACCCGGCTTTAGATTATTTATTTGAACAGACCTACTAGTAAATGTATTTTACGTTTCATTTTAAACATACCTAAGCGCTTGAAATCCCCTCTCTCTCTCTCTCTCTCTCTCTCTCTCTCTCTATGAGAGAAGATCTATACCCAATAGTACAAAGTATGCTGCTTAAGTTATTAACCGTAACCAGTACCTTGTAGTCACACACAACCTACCTCTAACAAACGAAATAAAATCCTGGGTCATTTTCTCAGTCATCATCATCATCATCAGCCTATGCTTGTCCACTGCTGGACATAGGCCTCTCTTATTGCACGCCACTGAGCACGGTCCTCTGCTACTCTCATCCAGCTGAGAGTAGCCGAGTCTGAGGACGTCCTACACTACGTTTACCGATCCGCGGTCTCCACTCAAGAACTCGTCTACCCCATCGGTTATCAGTTCTTCGGATGATATGACCGGCCCGGCGCACTGCCACTTCAGCATGCTAATTCGGTAGGCTATGTCGGTGACTTTGGTTCTCTGTCGGATCACCTCGTTTCGAAA
Organism: Yponomeuta malinellus; assembly: GCA_947308005.1. NCBI lineage: Eukaryota > Metazoa > Arthropoda > Insecta > Lepidoptera > Yponomeutidae > Yponomeuta > Yponomeuta malinellus. The sequence continues at coordinate 3,114,942 of OX370998.1, forward strand.
TCGATTTTTCAGAGAAACCCCGAGCATTTTCTCAGTGCGGTAGAATAATGTAAAATTCAAAGTTACTTCTGGGGTGTAGAAGCCCAGGGGAGTAACTCTTGGCTATCATATGAGTACGTGCTTTGTCCCTCACTAGTATGTGCGGTGGGCTCTGGTATAAGACACATAAGGTTTTCTCTTCGAGACAGTCAATCCTGAGTAGTAAATTACTTCAAAAAATCATTCAATGCAATTAAGAGTTAAATTACTTTCTCGCGGACTTCATCAACAACGACGGACGAGCCAGACGGACATACTTCGACCAAATAGGGGATGTATTAGCAAAGGGCAAGATAAAAAGTACCCGAAACCGGCGTGCGTGCATGCAACGACTAATGAATGTTGAGGAAGCGAAAGTGATCTGTCAAGTTCGTAGCAAGTGGCAGTCCCTGCATGGTCTCTGCCTACCCCTCTGGGATACAGGCGTGAGTTTATGTTATGTTATGTTATGTTTCATCAACAGATGTTGACCACAATTTATATAAAAAATTAAGGAATTTATTATTTACTGGCTGAACGGTATTTAATTGTGACATTTCTTGCTTTTGCATAATATTTTAATTTCTTCATTCATTGTGCATGTACATTCTTAAACCTATTTGTATACGTACATTCGTTTTGAGTAGAACATAGCGCTCTGAAATATATAAGACCTTTATTGTAAATACAGCTATGTTCACAAATAAATATATTGATTGATTGAAGTAAAAGGTAGGTAAAAAAAAACTTAGGCCTTTGCATCTACGTAATTAGATAATTTATACAGCGTCCAGTGGCACCTTCACTCACACTAGATGGGTGAAGGGACCACTCGGACGCTGCAGTGTCTGAGATTACAGGTAGGTAATGTATGACAAAATGTATGTTTATCACCATGACACGTTGAAAATCAAACTAGGTCACCCTGCATACGGGGCCATCCTATAGGTACCCTTTTTACGAAAAAAATAATGAATGTAAGGTAGTAAAGAATAGATGGGTGAAGGGACCACTCGGACGCTGCAGTGTCTGAGATTACAGGTAGGTAATGTATGACAAAATGTATGTTTATCACCATGACACGTTGAAAATCAAACTAGGTCACCCTGCATACGGGGCCATCCTATAGGTACCCTTTTTACGAAAAAAATAATGAATGTAAGGTAGTAAAGAATGAAAGCTGAACATCTAGAAACTATTTGTAATATCTTTCACCTGTTTGTGCAATAAAGTGTTCTCTATCTGTCTATCTATCTACATACAAAAATATACGGACGGATTGAAAACTAACCGTTTATTGAAGGCTCTTCTGAGCCTCTTCTTAGAAAGTTCAAGGGCTGAGGTTTGTGAACAGTGAACACTTCTGACACCCAGGTTTCCTCACGGTGTCTTCCTTCACCCTTGGCGATTGATATTGCTCCGAAGAAAATACAAAATACGTACGTATTCCCAGAGAGCAAAGACATCCAGATCATCACGAATAAGAAGTGATTGGTATAACTACTGTTCTTCTACTAGTGTGTATTATGGTTCTTCTAGTAAATAAGTGTATTTCTTTTTCTTCTTCATCTTTCTTCTATTAAGTTTCGGTACCTAAGTGACAGACACTTTATTGATAAGTGCCATATTAAGTTTTCTAAAGAAACTAGCCTTGGTTTAATAACTTACTCCTTTGATGACGGCACTGTCAGAACGTGGTTGGCAAGCTTCAGGTAGGTTAGCAAAAAAATTAAGTTGACAACCAATTTTCGCATTATTTAAAAAAAGCGTTTTTGTTTTAATTCCCTACTAATATAAAAATTGTGAATTTGTTTTGTCGGTGTGTTTTCTTTGGAAAGTTATGCGTTCGAAATTGGGGGTGTTCGACTTGTCCATATGAAGAATTTCTACTATTTATATGAGGAAAACTTTAAATTAACGTACACCATTGAACAAGAATCATTCATCGGAATTGTAAAACTGGTGGCTGGGTTATTGACCCGATATTTTTGAAATACTAATTTTTAACTGACTCACCGGTGAGATTTTCGAAGTCTTCCTGTGGCCCATTGTACTTAGTTAGTGGGCAGTTGTAGGCCATATCGTCGGTTCAGAGGTAAAACTCATTTTGTGGCATAATTTCAGGCAAAATTTATTAAGTGCCGAATAAGTTTTACCTGCAAACGGATTACAAAAGCTTTGGAGTTAAAGGATTTTTTCACGTGACAGTTTTGTTATGGAGCACAATATGCGCTTAGGGTTTTTTTCTTGTCGTAGATTTTCTCTTTAAAGAAACAAAGCTAACAAAATCTTATTTTGTGTCAAAATTTCACCTGAGTTTTACCTTCTAACTGACGATATGGTCGATAGTTTGTTGTGGGTGTCCAACTTCAAAGGTCAGGCTTAAAAAAAGTAAAAATCGGCGTCTCTCAAGCCACTGGAGACTTGTTAGAGGCGCTGGTCCCTATATGTCCTATGCTATGCTTTATCGGACAAGAAAATCTCAAAAACGGAAAAACACCCAGTTTGAGCATCCAGTGGGTATCGAGCCCACGACCTTTGCTTTGTAGTCAAGCGTGTTACCGCTAGACCAAAGAGCTAATATAGGTGCAGTCAGGAGGTGGTCGAGTCCACTATTAGGCAAAGGCCCTTTCTCTTTCGCGCCTGTCTCAACCACAGTTTTCCAGGCACACAGGGTAATAACATTCCTTATTCAAAAGGGTTAAATGTATTCGGTGAAAAAGTAACAAACACACAGAGCGCTCTGCCGGCACTGAATCACACGGAATGGTATATTGTGCAACGCGTTTTCTCTTTAGCGGTATATTTTTGATGAATGTGGTCTAAGGGTTTGATGGATAATTAAATTGCGGATATTCAAGGCAAATTTTTCTTATTCTGTTCTAAGTTTTGAGCGAGAAAATTTGGTTCCAAAATTAATAATTTTGGAAACTACTTTTCTTTATTAAACACTACGTACCTATAAGAAAACAAAAATATCCTTGCTAATAATAGGGGTTAAAGTATGAAATTGCAGTTTTATTGCAATAGGTACTTTTAATTGATATAGAATCTTCATGGTTTAAGGTTTTCGAATGAAACTTTTTTCAAATGGTTTCTATAATGTCCTTTTTTTAAAAAATGTGAAACATTTGAATATCGACTTTCAATTGTTTTTGTTATTCAATTTAGACAAGAAAGATGGATACTGCGAAAATTCGAGTGATTTTTTAATACGAGTTCCGACGCGGAACTAACGCGGCAGAAACAGCCCGCAGTATCAATGCTGCGTTTGGAGAGGGGTCTACTAATGAACGCACCGTGCGATTTTGGTTTAAACGCTTTCGTGATGGAAATTTCGACTTAAAGAACAAGCCACGAGGAAGACCGCCCACACAGGTGAATAACGATGAATTAAGAGTGATAGTGGAAGCTGACCCTAGTCAAACTACCCAGGAATTAGCGGCATGGTTTAACGTTACCTTAACCACAATATTGACTCACTTGCGTCAAATCAATAAAATAAAAAAATACGAAAAATGGGTGCCTCATAATCACTCGAATTTTCGCAGTATCCATCTTTCTTGTCTAAATTGAATAACAAAAACAATTGAAAGTCGATATTCAAATGTTTCACATTTTTTAAAAAAAGAACATCATAGAAACCATTTGAAAAAAGTTTCATTCGAAAACCTCAAACCATGAAGATTCTATGTCAATTCAAAGAACCTATTGCAATAAAACGGCAATTTCATACTTTAACCCCTAATATTATAAACGCGAAAGTTTGCATGTATGGATGGATGTTTCTTACTCTTTCACGCAAAAACGGCTGAACGGATCCGGATAAAATTTTGCACAGAGATAGATAATAGTCTGAGTTAGCACACAGGCTATTTTTATTCCGGAAAAATACACATCAAAATTACCACGTGAATGAAATCGCGGGCAACAGCTAGTATACATATATTTTATGTCCTTAGTTTAATTACACATCAAACCTTCAGATCCCATTCATCAAAAATATACTCATTTAATTACAATAACTAAACGTGTTAAATTCTGTGAGCGAGACAGCATGCAGTATGTCAAGAACAGTCTTATAAGGAACCGACATTGTTGCGAAAGATTTACACGTGAAACGTCTTTCAGTTCGGTAGCAGGCGTTCACTTGCTAAAACCGCATGCAACGAAAACATGTCGCCCCGGCTAGGACTATTATTCTTTCTCTTAACTTTTCACTGAAATCTTTTCGCTTAACTTCTTTTCTTAAATCTTTTCGCTCAAAACTTTTTGCTTAGGTTTTTAACTATAACTGGCCACTAAATATTACTGGCCACTATATACGTTCCACAGCAGGGCACAGGCCTTCTCTCAGATAAAGAGTATGGGCTTAATCACCACGCGTGGCCACCGCGGATTGGCGATTTCAAGCGCTGAGACATGTGAATAGTCCTGACACTCAGGTTTCCTCAAGATGTTTTCCTTCACAGTTAGCGAGTGGTATTGCTACTATAACTTCACAAATGTACATAACTTAGGAAACAAAGTCATGCCCGCACTGGGAATCGAACCTGGGTCTTTCGCTTCCGAGTCCAATGTTCTACCCACGGTGGTACCGTTTAAAGTGGCATCGTTTATTAAAATTAAAAACATAAGAACTTCAGCGTTTTTTTAGTAGTTTTTGATATGGTCGCCACGAGTCTATGTACACCAAAAAACAAAGTGACGCCACTGAATTTTCTCAACCTTTTTTTGTTACAGAAAACTCATTTTAAGTGTCCTTTCAAGTCTTCTGAATGTTGTTATTTACTGAGTATTTCGTCGGCTTACTGCAAGAAGTCATTTACTGCAAAAACTCTCTAAGCGCTTTTTTTAAAGGTATGGACATATAGATGTATTGAACAATGATACAATAGTGGTATTTTAATATCAGACATTATTTTAACGATGTTATAAAGAAGAGGAAATACAACCATTAACTAACATGAACTAAAATGTCGTTTTTCTCCCAATAGTGAATATGTCGGTTAATGAGTTCTTGCAATAAGCCGACGATTTACTCTCAGGGAGATAAGTACTGTATATAAATTCCATCTACAGTTCCTACATATGCCATTGTTCGATCCTCTTGAAGCAAATTGACAGCATTGGATACTTGGATTTCAGTCAGATCTGTTATAATGACTTTCTAAATCAAATTAACACTAACTTCAATCAATAACAACACTATAAAATGAGAGAACTTTTCTGTACCTAATTAAGAATTGAAAAAATTCAATGACGTCACTTTGTTTTTAGGTGTACATAGACCTAGACTCTTGACCACCATATTAAGAGCTACTAACAAAAAAGCTAGTCTTGTTTTGTTTTTTATTATCATGAACAATGCCACGTCAGTATTTGGTGGGCAGTTATAATTAAAAAACAAAGAACTTTTTTTTAATGTTTTGAGCAATACAATCGTTGTGTAGAGCAAAGTCGCCTTTACTCAGATCATCTCAACTCATGCCGCATTGCGCTGTTTCAGATAAAAGTTAACGCTTACTTATAGATAGGTATTCTCGAATCAAAAACTGGGTCTCCAACTAGCTAACTAGCTAACAACTTTTTTTTTCCCCCTGTGGGATACAGGCGTGAGTTTATGTATGTATGTATGTTCAGATCGTCGGTCTAGCCGCTAAAGGGCGTCGCACGCCACGTTTACCAGTTCGTGCTCTACTCGGGAGAACCTTGTTCCCCATCAGTTATCAGTTCTTTGGCAGATGTGATCAGCCCACTGCCGCTTCAAATTGCTATTCTTGTAGGCAATCACCTTAGTCCCTTGGCGAATTGTCGCATTTCTGGTGTGATATACTATAGGGACTGCTCCATAGCACGCTGAGCAACTAGTACCATTGCCATCTGTCCGCGTCTTGGAACGAAGAAAATACCTGAGGCTCAAATCGATCATCATCATCATTATCATCATTCAGCCACAAAAACTCCACTGCTGGACATAGGCCTCCTACACGGATTTCCAAAAAGAACGGTTGGAAGCGGCTTGCATCCAGCGTCTTCCTGCCACTTGGACGAGGTCATCTGTCCATCTTGTGGCTGGTCGTCCTACGCTGCGCTTACCGATATGTGGTCTCCATTCGAGAACTTTTCAAAATCGATCATTCAGCCCGTGCTCGTCCCCTGCTGGATATAGGCCTCCCAAGGTACTCCACTTCCTTCTGTGTCTGGCCATCCTCATCCAGCCGCTGCAAGTAATCTGCCTCAGATCGTCGGTCCAGCGAGCTGGTCCTACGTTGCGTTTGCCGGTTCGTGGTATCCAGGCTGAAATGTTTTGTCCTAATTACCTACGTTTAGTTTTCTTTGAAGCTTCGGAAGAGAGGCTACCAAAAGATGACACTTTGTGTGGCATTATATATTAATCTGTGTCAAAACCGAGCTGACCCTTCTCCCAAAAGCTTAGGCATTTTATTGTCTTACATCAAAGTTCTTTGTCAGCAGATAAACCTAAACTTTACGATGTACGCTACTAGAAACACTTTAGTCTTTGTTTTCGCTGAATTGCTAAGCTTACAAAAGTATTGCTTCGGAGAAATCGTGGCTTTAAATTGTAAATGGGGTGTTGAAGTCAGAACAAAAATAGTTCATTAGGCACATTACCATTATATAACTGAATTCAACGTGTTCAGTTTAGCTTAAGAGAATTTGATAACAGGGGTTCTACTCGTCAATAATAAAAACTTTTAGTACGGGGAAAACTTTGAAATCGAGGAAAAATATCGAAAATCTGACACATTTTAATGCCCCAGATTTCGCAGGTAACTACTGTAGTATAAAACCACTAAATCACATAATAGAGGATGTTAAATACTCATATGTAATTCCTGGTGTACATACAATAAAGAATATTCTATCTATCTATCTATCTATCTATCTATCTATCTATCTATCTAAAAAAAGCAAAGCACGAAAAACTATTGAAAAAGGGGATGTAACTTTCATTAGACACCTCATTTGTCAAATTGATCCAGCCTTTTCCTCTGCGTGGTCATAAAGAAACAAACCCAGATACATTCGTGCAAAAAATATAACCCTCCTTCACTTTCATCGTCAGCTAAAAATATTCCTGCATATTGCTACTAGGACACGTTCCCGGTTCCAACCAAAAAATATATTAATATTTTTGTTAGGGCGTGTATTAAATATTATATTATATTTTTTTGTAAATATTTTTATTTATTTCAAACATAAAATAAGAGACTTAATTAATATATAAATGATAAAAATATACAAGTAACTAATTCTATATTTACAAATAAAACACCTGCCCCAGGTCACTGTCCCGCGGTAATGAGCCCAGAACGCTGGCGACGTTACCTCTTTGGATGGCCAGGCTTATCCTCTGGCCGAGGTACGCGCCGGCCCTCTGGTCTCCCGATGCGTCGATTAGGCGCGCCGCTAAGTCTTTGAACAGCAGGCGCGCCTCTGGGCCCCAAGTGCCTATGGTTTCGACGCCAAACGGCGCAAATATGTAATTGTTTCCTATTGAACCGTATTTGCGCCGTTTGAGGCTTTCGGCCGCGCCAGCCGCTGAACCAGCGGCTCTTCCACTCTGGGAAACATGAGAGGGTGCCAGCGTGTCAACGCATGTAGCGTCCCAAACTAGCGGCCTCCCATGTTTCCAGGGGATCAATGTCATTCCATCGGGCCTTTTACCATCGTCGCGGATGATGCCTGGAGGTTCCAGCGTGGCCGGAACCCCGGCTGTGGCAAAGGCCCTCCGGATGATGTCATTGTAAATATTATATTTTTTTTATTTTTAGTGACTAAAAGACTACCTACTTTAGCAACCTTCCAACCACAATCGCATTCGAGCGCACCCACCAAACGCTCGGTATAAAAAAACAACACTAACAGCAAAAATAGTTGCGTAACAAAACGTTGTAAAACCATTTCTGCCCCGCCTAGATTACGGCAGGTAATTCGGGGTGCCTTTTGTGTTATCCTGTTAACACCTAAAAGGATAAAAGCATTGTAAGATGTACCTACAGTAGACAATATGCGACGGTAAATACTCCAAAATTTGAGGCAACAGAAGTTACGTTCAAGCTTTATAGGCGCAGAACACTTTATTATTATGCATGCAACGATTACAATGTTGATGAAGCGACAGAGGTCTGTCAGGATCGTGGCAAGTGACAAGCCCTGATCTCTGCCTACCCCTCCGGGATTCGGGCGTGAGATTATGCTACGTTTATGTTAACGTTATCCCAAAATTACAAAATACCAAGAAGCACGGTGAAAGGGATAATCCGAATAGATGCTCCAAAAACTAAGATGCCGTGGGCTGTGTCTGCGCCTTGATGCCTGGAGATATTGACGACAAGGCAATAACGAGATCCGCGGCGGGCGTGCGCGGGAGTCCCCCGCAGCAGTTGCCGGCGCCCGGCCCCCTCCGCACCCCACACCTCAGCGCTCATCCGCAGTTAGAAACGAGCAACCGGAGCCGCGAGCTCTGTCTCTACTTACCATGATTAAGCTCTGCGAATGAGAGCGAAACCTGGTCGGACCCTTCCAACGAAAAACCAAGTAAGTTTACTCGGTATTAAGTTAATAATAAATACGAAGAACCTTATTCTATTGTACTAAGTTCATTGTATGTAATGCAACACAATAAAATTACAGAATTTCTGAAGAACAAAATGGACCATCTGTTTTAAGAGGTGCCTAGCCTATACAAACAACAATGTCTGTTGATGTTGCTATCAGCTAAACAAAACAGCTTTATTTTAAACCTTTTACACGAAAACAGGATGAAGGGTGTGCTGGTAGGTATTGGCTTAGCTAAGCACCGAGGTTTTTTGGTTACTTTGGGATGGATGGGTGGGCGTTAAAATTTACGATAACATTATACAAATTCTGCTATGGTTCCGCAGATACGTAATATTGTCACACCCGACTCAACGATATCGTCCGACCATCGGGGTGAGAGGGCCTAGATTCTGTTAATTAATACTATATGTAGTTATATGAACGTGTTTATGCCGCTTCAATATCAAACAATGTAGGCAACCATGGTATTAAAAAAAAAACGCATTAACATCATCAAGGTCCACGGCGTAGAACCCTAGATTCTATAAATGTACAATGGCAAATGCATGAACACGTTGATTTCATTGCCTCTTCAGGTTTAAGCCGCATCGACCGACCATCGGGGTGAGAGGGCCTAGATTCTATTAATTACAATACATATTTATAATATTCTACTTATTTGAACGTGTTTAGTAAATGCCGCTTAAACATCAAACACTCTAGGCAACCATGGAATAAAAAACACACACACACACATACACACACACGCACACGCACAGACACTTTTTCTGTTCTTAATTCTACATTCTAAAATACTCAAAGATGGCCAGTTTCTGAATTGAGAATTACGCTAAGTAAATTGTTAATTGTATTGCCTCTTCGAATTTCTCAGAAAAGAGCGTGACATATCGTACTTAAGTACCTATTTAGTGAAATTCTCAATTCAGAAACCGGCCCTCAGATGATTAACTGTTGCGTAAGTTTTAATTCCTTCTGCATGCATGCAAATCTAAATTTGCTTCCTTTACGTGTATTTAGTCGTTTTGCATTTAGTCGTAGACGTTGTGTATTTAGACGTTTTTGTACAGTACATCTTATGTCCGATTCCTATACTTCAACATCATCATCATCATCATCTGCCATTAGACGCCCACTGCAGAACATAGGCCTCCTTCGTGGTTTTCATAACCACGTTATTGGTAATCGGTAACTTATCCTTAACAAGCGTCCCGTAACTTGAATAGCTGGTTGTTGTTTAAAAAATTGTTAGGAACCTTACAAATTGTTATCGCCATACATTTATCGTACGGTACGTTATTCGAAACCATTTTTAAGAGGAATATTTGAGTAGACATTTTAACCAACCGTAAGAAAAACGAGTCGTTCTTGAATATAGGAAGCTGGTCGTACCGTGTATACCGGCGGTGCTAGTGCACTCTGATCAAAACAGTCAATTTTGGTACTAATATCGCAGATGTACACGATTCGAGTAGCATTTTATTGGCTACATAAAATAGGTCACTCTGTCCGAGCATACACTAAGATCGTGACAACGCAGCTTTACGCGTGCACGCGACCAATTGCTAGGTACTATGACAATTCGATGTTCACTAACAATTAACCAACAAATTAACACACACGAAGATTAATAAAATTGCACTAGTCGGCTACGCAATCTACATTACAAATAGATTTATTTTACCAAAAAAACAATTTTACAACCTTGTTATCTACAGATACTATGTTTGATTGTGGCTCTCGCACTAGGTCAAGCCTGTCCTATCAGGGCCCTGCGAAGAATATTACCAAATAAATTATGATTTATAGAAAAAGAAGAAGAAGAAGTAAGACATTTATTATACCAACAAGATACATCACGGAAACAAAATAAGCAGATAAGTAACATAATATGCACAACATTACAACAGAAAGAAAACTGAGTACACAACAGACAAAACGAATAAATAAAACAGGACCATAGATGTAGCCTGTGGTGTATCTACGTTGCCACAAAAGGCAGCTGACTCAGCGTTGTGCTGAGGAAGTGATCCCTCAGCGCTGATTTTATGATTTATGATAAAATATGGATGCCATTAAATTTTTATTAAACAAATCAATTAAATCGTCACAGTTGTAAACTATGTAAGGTGGTCTTATGAAATACGGCCCTGATGAACTGATGAATCCTGCAACAAGCTGCAGAACTAATTTATAACTCCAGTCAAACAAGTTGTAACTATTAATGACTTGTAGTCGAGTAGTTGTAGACGAGTAAAGGTAGGCGTCCATTAGCGGCGGATCGGGCCGGGGCGGGGCGGTATGACTCAATATTTCGCACTCTTTCGCTGCGGCCCGCCCCGCGCCGACCCGCTGCTAGTAGACACTATTTAATTTTCATATACATACAGGCAGGCGTCTAAATCGAATAAATGAATAGTTACTTACCTTGTCATGGCAAAATGGCAAGAAAAACGCAAGGATTCTCCCAACTCCAGTTTCCGAATTGAAGCGTTCTCCTAACTCCAGTTTCCGAATTGAGAATCTCAGTAAATTCGTCTGAGACATCTGGGACGCTACTGCATAAGTTCTCCACTGTATGGCGTTCTCCGATTTAACCTACTTGGAACTGTCAAATTCATACATATTTTGACACTTTGGAATCGACAAAATGGTTGAGCCAATAGAGTATGAGAGAATAGGAGGGCTGTTACGATAGCGTTGACTTGGAGACTTTCTTAATCAGAAATCGTTGGTCCTCAAAACAATCGAAAACCAATGTTATTATCAAGGTCAATACTTAGGAGGTTAAACCTCCAAGTGCCAAGTGCGAGTCGGACTCGCGCACCGAAGGTTCCGTACTCGCGCGTGGCTGTTTTTTTATTATTTGTGTTTATATTATTATTGGATTATATAATTAGTCCCACAAGCACGCCAAGTATCAAACAAGCCCGCATTTAGTACCGTTTTTACATTTGATGTATGGAGACCGCTTTATTTTTTATAATTTTTAGTATTCGTTAGGTAATCCGCCGTAATAACACGTATGCCGTGTCAATATTTCAACTGGCTACCTATTACAGTTCCAAATATAGAGCCTTTTAAAAGTTAGACGGACGGGTAGACAGACAGACAGACAGACGGACAGACGGACAGACGGACAGGCGGACAGGCGGACAGGCGGACAGGCGGACAGACGGACAGACGGACAGACGGACAGACGGACAGACGGACAGACGGACAGACGGACAGACGGACAGACGGACAGACGGACAGACGGACAGACGGACAGACGGACAGACGGACAGACGGACAGACGGACAGATGGACAGACGGACAGATAGCGGAGACAGTGTAATAGGGTCGCGTTTGGCACCCTTTGGGTACGGAACCCTAAAAACACCATTTTAACACCTCTTTCGAGCAACAATCATCGGAGCGCCGGAACGGGAAACGGCGAAATATTTATAGCGGCTCGTTTTAGAGCCTCTTCCGATGTGATTAATCGTAATTCCGCGTTTATTGCGCGCGTAAACAGTTACTGCATCAGCGGTAAGGTCAGCCCGAGGTGTTTTTGAAGCGAAAGCTTAACAATAGCACACAGTTTTGCTCTGCTATGCTATTCTAAGCTATGTCATGTTTAATTCAAAACTTTTTATTCAATGTAGCGCGGAAACTATATACACCATGAATTTTAAGTGGTTTGAAAACCATAGCAAAATGAAATGATGTCTTAACAATAGCTCTAGTTTATTTCTAAAATAGTTTGTAATAAGCTTGTTTCTTTTTTTAAAAGGCACTTTCCAAAGTTATCTCGATACAAACTCGAATCAATGAGAACCATTAGTAGCCAGCCAGAGTTGTGCGTGCGTGCCGTGGGTCCGCGGATTATTGTTCAAATAAACGGGGAGCCCGTACTAATTGTTCGCGGCTTTTCTTAAACAAGATTTCTCAACTCAATTTTTGTTCATTTTGCGTATTTACTTAAAAGTAATGTTCTAAATAGATTGCGTCTTTAAACAGTAATTAATTACATAACTGCGGCTTTCAAACCACCTACATTTCAGCGTGTGTAACTTCCACACTACGTAATCACTTGTCCTGGTCTCAAACTAGGATATTAGTATTATTAATTCTTTATTGCACAATGACAACGTACAAAGTCCAGTCCACCTGACTGGCATTTTCTACCAGTCAACCGCAGGATACGCTGTGCTATGGTAACGAGGCAACGTCATCACATCATGGACATACAACTAGAATGAGGCCATTTATACAAATCAAATACGGTGGCTTCAGCCGGTCAGTCAGTCAGAACATAGTTTTTAGGGTTCCGTAGTCAACAAGGAACCCTTATAGTTTCGCCATGTCCGATGTCCGTCCGTCTGTAAGCCCTTCTGTCTGTCCGCAGCTTAGCACAGAGACGACACTTATCGTCTCTAGTACTTACTTGAGAGCTAAAATTGGCCTAGATACATATTTATTAACTGAACTGCCCTCGCGGAACGCAACGTATAGGTGGCCCATACTAAGTTGGACACAGATCTGTGTCGCGGCAGACGAGTGGTTAAGCCGACAAAATCAACCAATCACATCTCGAACAAAAAAAATTTTCGGCACCTCCCTTGCACCGAAACAATTAGCGATGCAATTTTTTTTCTCGCTCACACCATAGCGTAATGTATCATGGTACTGGTCGCTTAAAATATTGTGGGTGCAGGAAGACTTAAGCTTCAAGGCGCAATTTTTTGTCCGAGTAGGGCGTCTTCCCCTCTTCCGGCTAAACGGTGGATTGTAGAAACGTGAAAAAATTCAGGGCAGTAGCACATATAAAGAACTTAAAAGGAAAATTATCACGGCTAAGTAGGCCTTACGTGTTAACGAGTAATAGGCGAGCAACTTATACAAGAAAAACTTGGTACAAGATCCATTGAAAATCACGTTGATGAAGTTGTTAGTTCTGTAAAGCAAATAAAATCCTCTTTCGACGGAAACCTACACTGCGTGTGGCCTGACACATGGCCGGTTTTTTTTTATAAGTGTAGATAGGAAATCTATAGATACCCATTTGTAAAAGTCTCGAAGGGGTCGTGAAGAAGTTGAAGATGACGAGCATGACATCAATAAATCTTTTATCTATCTATCTATCAAAACTATTGTAAAATGACTAGCTGACCCAATAATTGTTGTTTACCGTTCCGACCAAATATACACAAAAAAATTCATAGAAATCGGTGAAGCCCTTTCGGAGGAGTTCGATAACAAACACTGTGACGCGAGATTCTTATATAATTATTAGACTAGCTGACTCGGCAAACGTTGTTTTGGCATATTAATTAGCCTACGACCACTTCTCAGTCCTACCATGCACAAAAAAAATCATATGAATTGGTGAAGCCGTTTCGGAGGAGTTCGATAACGTGCCTCATAATCACTCGAATTTTCGCAGTATCCATCTTTCTTGTCTAAATTGAATAACAAAAACAATTGAAAGTCGATATTCAAATGTTTCACATTTTTTAAAAAAAGAACATCATAGAGACCATTTGAAAAAAGTTTCATTCGAAAACCTCAAACCATGAAGATTCTATGTCAATTCAAAGAACCTATTGCAATAAAACGGCAATTTCATACTTTAACCCCTTTTATATTAGGTTAGGAGAAATGGCTATATTTATACTGTTCTTCGTACTAAAAAACAGATTCAATTATTTCTATTGAAACTAGAGGAGCAGTCAAAAATTTGATTCAATTTAGCTCAATTCAAAAGTGTCTCGAAACAAGATAACAAACAGGCAAACGACCGCTGATGTGACTTTTATCTCAGAGCGGAGTCAGGGTTAGTAAAGTTGTTTTTTTCTGCGCAGCTATGAAAAACCTATTATTTGTGTCACTCAGTGTTAAGTTAAAAAAAATCACTCAACATTTGTATGACCAGCATAGCATATAAGTTACATGTCACAATGCGTAAAAAAATCTACCTAGTTTATACGAGAGCTGAAGACTATCAGTGATGAGTAGATGCCTACTATTTTTATTTATGTGCCTCTCCTTCTATATATGCGTGTCTGTATAGCAGGTGACAACACTACACACTACTGTCTTCTACAAAGGTCAGAGCCATTTAGAATTTAAACCGTGGACTCTTATTACCACCCCTCTTAAGAGGATACCGGAGCTGACTAGCGCCAACAGTAGAAGAAAACCTATAATTATGTATTCTTATATAACACGTTTTTTCAAAAAAGGAACATGATAAAATATCTCAGTATAGCTTTTTTTAGCTATATTGATAGCTATTTTCAGAACCAAGCCTTGCACCAAGAAAAAAAAAACATATTTTTGTGCGGATCGTTTTAGAAAAAAAAATCTTCAATTCTCTCAAACCAGACAGCTCTAGCATTAGATAATATAGCATTTTTGTCAAAAACGGCCGTTTCAGCGGAAAATGAGTAAAGCCCGTAGATTTTTTGCTGCAGGATCTAAAATTAGCTCGTACCATTGTTAAGACTTTTTTAAAAACGTACAATAAAAATACTTTTTTTTCTCACTGATGGCGCCAGCTAGGATCGGGAGCCCGTCGGGCCAACCCGAGGCAGACTGTACGTAATAATTACACGGCTATTAGACAGTATTTAGGGCTGCAATTAACGCCCGGCCTACCTGCGATATGGACACTAGGTATTCACTAACAGGAGGTAAGCCAACCGGTACTTAAGCGAAATTGAATTGATCATAGTAGTAATGATATCAGTTTTACACAACATAATCACACAAAACGTAGAAGGCGACTAAGGAAATCAACCAGGTGACGGGCAGCAGCGTTTTCCTGAGAGTCCAACCGCATACTGCGATCGCCAACCCGCCTGCCAAGCGTGGCGATTATGGCAGAACTCTTCATGGTTAAAAACCATGATGGAGGCCTCTGTCCTGCAGTGGGCGTCGAATGGCTGATGATGATGATGAATCACACAAAACTAGATACCCTTTCACCACACCCACGTGGTCACGTTTTTAGGGTTCCGTACCTCAAAAGGAAAAAACGGAACCCTTATATTATCACTTTGTTGTCCGTCCGTCCGTCCATCTTCTGTCTGTCAAGACCCTTTATCTTGGGAACCCGTGGAGGTGTCGAGTTGAAAAACTACATACTCAAGTCTACAGCCCCTTAAAGCTGTGAAAAAAATTAAAAGTTCTAAGTTGAAGTAAAAAAAGATACGGCCGTTTTATTATGCCGACACTCAAGGGAATCAAATTTTTTTATGGTACTCTCCGTTAACCTATAACAATGAAATTTATGAAATATCGTCGTATAGGTACTACAAGTACCTACATAAAAACTGTACATTTGTAATTAAGTCATAAAAAAATGGTCTTTGAAGTTCGAGAATAGCTCGGAAAGAACTGCGAGACCCGATTCCTGAATTATTTATAATATGTAAGTACCTACAGATTTGTACGGAACCTGAGTAAATCAATCGTTTATCTATATAAGCAGCCTATATACGTCCCACTGTAGGGCACAGGCCTTCTCTCAGGGAGAGAGTATGGGCTTAATGACCACGCGTGCCCACCGCGGATTGTCGATTTCAAGCGCTGAGGTATGTGAATAGCTCAGACACTCAGGTTTCCTCACGATGTTTTCCTTCACCGTTAGCGAGTGGTTTGCTACGATAACTTAACAAATGTACTTTTTTTGACAAATTACGATTTAAAGACAATGATAATAAATCTGAGTACAAATAAATAAATAAATATTGAATAATTAGTGCTTTATTTCTCTTATTAATCCCATAGGTGTTTTCGGTTACGCGCGCCCGCTCCCGTTATAAATGACTACGCGCCCGCTTGAAGGTTAAATAGGATACTATTTAACTTTAGTAGGCGTTTTTGTGTGTCGCCGGATGAAGAATAGCGTTACTCCATTTCCTTCCGTGGATGTCGTAGAAGGCGACTAAGGAAATCAATTATCAGGAGACGGGCAGGAGCGTCTTTCTGAGATTCCAACCGTATACTGCGATCGCCAACCCGCCTGCCAAGCGTGGCGATTATGGCAAAACCCCTCATTGTTATGAAAACCACGAATGAGGCCTGTGTCCTGCAGTGGGCGTCGAGTGGCTGATGATGATCATGAGGCGTTTTAACTTTTTGTGATTTATACAAAGTTCGAGCTAAAACGCTGTTGTTTTTTTTAAGTCATAGTACGCATTTAATTCATTCTTATGTAGTCTGAGGTTGTGATATTTTTTTTTAAACTCGTAGTTGAATCGAAGTTGAGTTGAATTGAACGATGGAAAATATCAAAAATGTACGTCATAAGAAGAAAAGTAGATAAATCACCTCATCTAGCAACACTCACAGAAACCGATTTTTGTGTTTTACATTCAAATGTTGAAGTTGATGTAGCAGTGGGCGGGGCACATAGCACGCAGAACTGATGGCCGATGGGGCTGAAAAGTTCTCGAATGGAGACCACATATCGGCAAGCGCAGCGTAGAACGACCAGCCACAAGATGGACAGTAGACCTCAAATGAATTGAGAATTTCGCTAAGTAAATAGTTAACTGTAGTGCTGTCTCTTCGAATTTCTCAGGAGAGAGCGTGACAGAACGTTACTTAAGTACTTACTTAGTGAAATTCTCAATTCAGAAACCGGCCCGATGTCCAGCAGTGGACTTCTTGTGGCTGAATGATGATGATGATTCATTCAAATCGCCTCATCTGGCAACACTGACAGAAACAGCTTTTTGTGTTTGACATGCATTCACTCATGTAGTGCTCAGTGCACACCACAGATTAAAGACACTTCTTAAAGTAGGTTTAAGGGACATTTAACGAGACTTTAGTTGCGGGGGGCTTATAGCTTAATTAACTAATGTGGAGATACGACTTTATAAATCATAATTTAGTTAAGATCTGTCTTAAGACCGACACAAGTCTCACTGAGGGCTGTTTCACTAGAATCGTTTTTCTATAAATAATACCTTAAGTTTCCAACTATAACTTTTGATCTTCAAAATAAATGGTTTTAAAAACTTATTTAGAGGCTAAAAATTCCACCCACGCCGGGACTTGAATCCGCAACCTCTGGCTAACCGTGCCCTTATTTTTAGCCTCTAAATTTTGTCCTCAGCACGAATTAGTGTAACAAAAAAAATGTAATAAATGGTTTGCTCTATAATTGTACGGATAACAAGAAGTTATTTTTAAGAAGAAGTCCGTGTGGCGCCAGTGTAGAATAGCGTCACTCCATTTCCTTCCGTGGATGTCGTAGAATGCGACTAAGGAAATTAATTAGAAGGGGACGGGCAGCAGCATTTTCCTGAGATTCCGACCGCATACTGCGATCGCCAACCCGCCTGCCAAGCGTGGTGATTATTGCAAAACCCATCGTAGTTATGAAAACTACGAAGGAGGCCTATGTCCTACAGTGGGCATCAAATGGCTGATGATGATGATTTTTAAAATTGCTACTTTTAACGTTAAAATTAATACCTGGGGACCCAACTTGGATCCTCCGTATATCTTGAAACAATACCACTTAGCATATCTTGATAAAATGAGACTACAGTAAAATTAAGTATAACAAATTTTAACACACCTTGTACAAAACGAGTGTTTAGACATTACTAATTTATAGCGATAAAGATTATTTTGAAATCGGTTGCAATGTAACAATTTTTTCACAGTGCGCATTAGCATTATATTTAGAGCATTATTATAGGGTTATGAGCATTATTAGCATTGTAGGTATGAGTTATTTTATTATACTGGTTTCTATTATTTTAAAAGAACCTATAAATGGATCCCCTAGTAATTTAGCTTGCACTCGGGTCTTGAAAAAATTATGCCCGACAGGTAAGCTTAGACACAAAAAAAACCGGCCAAGTTGTATGGGACCCCCCTTAAATATTTATTTTATTCTGTATTTTTTTGTTATAGCGGCAACAGAAATACATCATCTGTGGAAATTTATTTTATAATATCACTGTTCATGAGATACAGCCTGGTGACAGACCGACAGACAGACAGACGGATAGTGGAGTCGTAGTAATAGGGTCCCTTACCCTTGGGTACGGAACCCTAAAAACTACTTTACTCTTAGGATTTGGCTGGGAAATCATCTACATTTTCTATTAATAATTATACAGAGTCTGTTGAATTTTCAACCAAAGCAGACAGAAGGTTACTTGGTCCCGCCTTCTTTTTCTTCTTCTTTGAGAAGATGGTGTGGAAATAGTTTTAGAAAATAATACACAACGCTGTTATTTTTGTTATAGGTAAGTTGACGCTTATCGGCCCCTTATGGCTTTCGCTTGTCCGTACTAATTTAAAATATTAGCTCTGTGAGTTTTCATCCCAACTTTTTTTAAATTATTTTTTATTTTTTTATCATCATCAGCCACTTGACGCCCACCGCAGGACACAGGCCTCCGTCATGGTTTTCCAACCATGAAGGGGTTTGCCATATTCGCCACGCTTGGCAGGCGGGTTGGCGATCGCAGTATGCGGTTGGAATCTCAGGAAGACGCTGCTGTCCGTTTCCTGGTAATTAATTTCCTTAGTCGCCTTCTGCGACATCCACGGAAGGAAATGGAGTTACGCTATTTTTAATCCGGCGCCACGCGGAATATTTTATTGGTTTGGTTTTATACGGACACAATATACATTGATAGATAGATAGCTTTTTAGTTGTGTATTTTCTACTGAAGAGCTGCGCAGGCTGAACGCACAGAACAGTATTATGCTGAATCAAGAAATTAACACAGCAGAGCTGTTGATAAAAGGTCGCGCTACGCGCTCATGCTCTCAGCTTGTGCTTAACAAAACTTGATTATTATGTATTAGAATAGAATAGTTTATAGATAGATAGATAGACATTTTTATTGGGACAAATTAACACATTACAAGAAAAAAGGCATGTAAGTAACATAAACAAGTACAAAGGAAAAACAAGTCACATAAATACAACATAATACAAAGCAAAGTCAGAGCGACAGAGTGCATCCTGTGGTGTGTCAAAGTTTCCCCAAGGTAAAGTTTAATTAATATCTTATTCTACCAGCGTGCGAAAACCACAAAAGGTTTATCTGCCGCTGTTATCGCTCGGTTAGGTAACATAAATGTTTATTCCTAAAATATTATTCCTTATTTAGGCTTTTGAGTTGTTGGGTGTACTCAGTGATCATAGCTGCCACAGCTATGATGTTATTTATCACGCAATGCATCCGTTCCAAAAAACCCTACCGCGATATAGAATACCGTCGGCGCCACCTAGTGCTAAAATTAGCTAACTAAAGTTTCTGTTTCTGTCTCTGAAAGTTTCTGCTTCTGTCTCGTTAGTCTAACAGTATCACATCCGACTACTATGCCGGAGGTCGTGAGTTCGATTCCCACTGGGGGCCGCCGTGTATTTGCATAAATGGCCTCAGTCCGGGTGTATTGCCATGTGCGTGACGTCCTTGCCTGATTACCATAACACTCTGCTTGGGAGTTATTGTGTTATGTGGAAGGTATTTATTTGTTCGGCGCTTATATTGAAGAGTTTTTGGTCTTTATCGACTTTTCTTAGCGTATTGATAGCAAACGAGGTCACAAATTTGCCAATCTGCGTCAAGAGCTCGCTGATTTTTGCCAAGGCACGCCAAACTTAAAGACTTAGTGTACTGGTATGTACAGGCATACGCCTCAGTGGATACAGTTGACAGTACATGAACCTTTACATAAGTGCACTCTAATCAGGAACGTTAAGAGCGGCTTTGCAATAAAAATATAAAGGTTGACTGTACGTCGTTCGGTGACGGCTTTTTCATGCACGCCCGTGCAATAAGATAAGATATTAATAGGTATTGCAGAAACAGCAGTTACAAAAGAAAAGGTGAAATTGGCGGCCTTATGGCTAAAAGCAATTTCTTAAAGACAACCTCTTATTGGAGAGTTTGACGCAGAAGAAATAGTATGAACCATCCAAATCGTAAAGGTTAATCAGTTGCTGTCATAACAAGCCCGCCGGAGTGTATTATTTTATTGTTATTTTACGGAATAAAATTGAAAATGCGATGCGCTCCGCAGCTATTAAACGGACTGGTGCGGTCGAGAAATGTTCGAAATGGTATGAAAATGAAATTGTAGACTTGTAAGGGACAGAAATTAATTTCGATACATAGGCATAATTATCACACAAACAGTCTACCCCTCCGCAGGCTGCCGGCTTTCTCACAAAGAGAAAGTATGGGCTTAATCCCCACGCGTGCCCACCGCGGATTGGCGACTTCAGGCGTAAAGTATGTGAACACCTTCAGCTTTCCTCACGATGGTTCTCCTTTCCCGCTAGCGAGTGGTATAATAGCTACTCAATTCACAAATGTACAAAACTAAGAAGACAAAGTCATTGTCATCTAGCTGACAAGAACTCAATCTGCAGGTTTGTGGCGTGGTGGCCGGGTCACCTATCTCCCTCTAAAATGGTTGAGACTGGTGATGGCTGACCCCTGCGTTATGCTCGTGAACGGGTGCTGTTCGTGTGTCTGGCCGCAGCATTAATGTTTTTCCTACTTTTGTAAGAAGTGTTGTTTTGGCTTTCAAAGTTATTGGTGGCTATCACGGAATCATATCATATAGGCTTTGATGTATAAGTTTAAGATGATTTGAGAAAACATGGTCAGAGTGGAGTTTTTTTTCCCGCTGCCTTTTTCTCCACTACAAATACGGCCCGAAGGCAGCGGCTAACATAATAACATAGTACATTGACATTCAGCAAACAGAATGTAAATTCTTTACGTTGAAATAAATTATTGATTTCCGATTTCTGATTGTTACACAACGAGGTTCGAACCCACGACCTCTGGAATGTGAGGCCAGCGTTGTTAGCTTGCGCTACTCTGCCTTCTGAGTGCTGTTAGTTTGTAGGCCTCTGGCCGAAAACAATTATGATAAATCCGATGCGTCCACTCTGCGGCAGAGGACGATTATTGTCCAGCGAGTTTATTTTAATTTATTCGCTTACGTAGGTACTCTTGCGAATTACTCTTTAAATATCTCACCTACACAACAAACGATTCAACGCAGTGCGGTCGGTAGAACGCCTGCCTCACATTCAGAAGGTCGTGGGTCCAAACCCCGGCGCATGTGCCAATGACTTTGTTTTCTACGTTACGTACATTTGTGAATTTGTAGCAGCATCGCCACTCGCTAACGCTGAAGGAAAACGCCGTGAGGAAACCTGGGTAGCTGAGATGTTTACTCACCTCAGCGCTTGAAATCGGTGGGCATGGGGCGTGGTGATTAGGCCCATACTCTCTCTCTCTGAGAGAAGGCTTGTGCCCTACAGTGGGACGTATATAGGCTGAATTAATACACCCAAATACGCATAAACCAATGCTTGTATCTGTCAGGGTAGTAAAAATGGTACTGGTATATCTCTGTAGTATTTGCTTAGATACCAAAGAGACATAATATGAGTACTTTTTTACTTTCGACAAATTTTTAACCCATTTCAAAAAAATTTTGGTTCTCAATTCGTTTATATTTTTTCGGCGTTCGGACAATGTGTCCGATTTCATTGTTTCTCATTGATTGGTCGTGGGTTTGATTCACACTGGGGCTGCTGTACATTTGTACACATGGCCTTAGTTTTTTCTTGTTTTTTTTTTTTTGTAAGAAACAGGGTAACTCCAGGGTGGTTCGATATAAATTTGATCAAGATCTGGTAGTGGTGTCCATGAGAAAATCATCGAACTCTTCTTTTTAGTCCGTATTTTTCCAGGAGTCGCTTTTTTTTACTAAAAAATTTTATTTTTTCACAGACAGTTCTCTCCATACGTTCTGACAACTCCCGAAACCAACGGGCGCGCCAACGTTGGCGCAACGATCGAACTCCACTCGAACAAGCAGCGAACAATAAACGGTGCCGTTCATTAAAACTCGTTATCGTCGCTGAAGTGTGTTTTACTTGCGTACAGGCGGTAGGAAAAGTGTTTTAATCAATCAACCCGTATTTGTCCGCTGCTGGACATAGGCCTCCTCTAAAGGCTCTAAATAAAGCACGTCACTTTCTTCTGCCCTCAGCTGCTCATATTAGCGTCGCTATATACCGAAAAGAAAAAAAATAACGCGTGCCACAGAAATTGAGAGGTAAATCCCGGCCAAGTGCGAGTCGGACTCGCGACGAGGGTTCCGTGCTAGCTTTTAGTCGTTTTTAGGGTTCTTCACCCAACGGTACCCTATAACTAAAACTCCACTGTCCATCTGTCTGTCTATCTGTGTGTCTGTCTGTCTGTCGCCAGATGCGTATTTCAGTTGCCCCTGTACTAAAAACAAATACTAAAAACAGAATAAAATTAATATGGGTACAGAACCCTAAAAATCGAGTGACGGCATAATGATTAAGTATAACAATCAAATTTAAAGAGCTAGTTAAAGGAGGGAGCTGTAAGTTTTGTGACGTCATATTATGTGTAAATCTAAGATTTATGGATGGTCCCAGTCTATATTGCGGCTAGCTGTCACCGACAATCATATTTTTTCTCAGTATTTGCTTTCGGAATAAAACGGAATACTTTTTATTTATTTATTTGGTACATTTTCAAAATACCCTATACATTACAGCTAGGAGCGAACACTTAAAAACTAGATACAGATAGAAAAACTATTATTTGCTTACCACGGCAAGCGAGACTAGCGAGAGAAAAAAAAATAGATTAGATTAGATCAGAACACTTTATTGTACACACCTAAAAACAAAATACGTTAAAAGGCTTTCATGTCTTATTTTGCCGATCTCTTCGAGACAACCTTAGGATGGATAGAACTAAAAGATGAAGAGATAGGGTGTACATGAAATATATGGGAAGAAAATGTACGTAACAATATACTATGAACAAATTTTGCAAAGCACTGCTCTCTGAGACTGTGCTGAACAATTGTGAAGCGAAATGTGTGCCGACATCAGCACACTTGTCCACTTAAAGTATCGATTTTAGAAACTTTTCTATGACGCGCAGTTGTTCGTGTTCCATAATTTGTGCTGGGGAATTTTATGGAGTAGACGTATGAAGCCTTTTGTAGAGCGATTGCATTTTGATTGGATGTTTAAAACTTGAGTAGATCGTATAATACTGCTACTTACGAGCAAGCATGGAAGCTTATTCAGGATTATCTTTTTCCTATAAAATTTTGATCATTTAGAGCCGCTTTCTGAATTCAGAATTTCAGTAAGTTAATGACACTATAGTGAAACTGTTATGTATGACACTGTAGTGCTGTCTCCTCGAATTTGACAGAAAAGAGCGTGACAGAACGTTACTTAAGAATTTACTTAGTGAAATTCTCAATTCAGAAACCGGCCCTAAGTAACGTTCTGTCACGGTCTTTTCTGAGAAATTCTAAGAGACAGCACTACAGTCAACTATTTACTTAGCGAAATTCTTCATTCAGAAACTGGCCCATAACCTCCTCAGTCCTGATCTTGAAAATAACAATGGTTTTCAGTTGTCCTTCAACCTCCTCAGGTTAATGATCCAAATTTTAGATTCCGTAGAAGGTTCTCGAGTGGAGACCACCAGCTCGCTGGCCCGACCATCGGAGCCACTTTGCTGGCAGCGGCTGGATGAGAATGGCCATGGACACAAAGATGGCGTGCTTGCAGAAGGCCTCTTACCAGCAGTGGACAAATACTGCTGATTGATCGATTGATCCATCGACATGACTCCTTTATGTTTCCACTAGCTGTTGCCCGCGACTTCGTTCGCGTGGTAATTTTGATGTGTATATTGCCGGGATAAAACATAGCCTATGTGCTAATCCAGACTATAATCTGTCTCTGTGCGAAATTTCATCCGGATCCCTTCAGTTGTTTTTGCGTGAAAGAGTAACAAACATCCATCCATACTAACGAACTTTCGCGTTTATCATATTAGTAAGGATTCAGTGTAATCTTCTTTCGGAAAGGAACAATGTCTGAACGTTTAAGACAAGAACAATGAAAAATTGGCCTCCATTACTCAATAATCTAACCCAATAATTAACTAATAAAGTTCAATGAGTCCCTAAGTCTGTACAGTTGCAACGTGAAGTCGGTTATGTATTTTATTTACGCTATTTCGAAGTCTTTTTTTTTCTGACGACCTCGTGGCGCAGCGGTAGTGCATCCGCATACCATGCGAGAGGTCCCGGGTTCGAATCCCGGCTGGGGACAAAAAAAACCCAGGTCTTGGATGTTTACATGTTTGTGATGTCGTTGTCTCTAGTTCCCACGACACAGGGTATCCTAGTGTGGGGCCAGAAGCAATGTATGTGCCTGTATGTAAATGTTTATGTTTATGATGCTAACCGAAATTGCACACTACCAGTTCACCGTATTTTATTATTATATTTACTTTGGTGTGTATCCTTCTATCTATCTTCTTCTTATTGTTTCACTTCACTTACATTTACTCGTTGAATTTAGTTTATTATGGTCTTCCTCTATATTTCACACATATTAATTTAAAATTAATAATGTATGTAATTATAGTAGCGACAGAATTAATTTAAAATTAATAATGAAGTTGGAGTAGCAATACCACGCGCTAACGCGTGGAGGAAAACATCGTGAGGAAACCTGGGTGTCTGAGCTATTCACATACCTCAGCGCTTGAAATCGCAAATCCGCGATGGGCACTCGTGGTGATTAAGCCCATACTCTCTGAGAGAAGGCCTGTGCCCTACAGTGGGACGTATATAGGCTGCTTATGATTATGAATGTATGTAAGTATTTTATGACGATACTTTTTACTTTAATGTATGTATGTTTATTGCATTTGATTAAATTATTTTTAAACGCACCACGGTACGCACTCCGTAGTACAATTATTTCTTACCGTAGGCACTGACTGAAAATCAGCGCTGAGGGATCACTTCCTCAGCACAACGCTGAGTCAGCTGCCTTTTGAGTCTGTGGCTACATCCTTTAAATCTAATTTGTGTTAAATAAAATATTTTCACCTTTTCTCACTTGGCTCCAAACCGTGAAGTGGTAGGAAGTGCCGTAACGTTGAAAAATTATTCTAATATGTTAATGCTTAAGAGTTTGATATGCGTCAACAATAAAAAGAAACAATTAAGTTGGCCCGCACCGCATAAGACGCTCAAAACATAGTTTCTTTTCAAAAAGCTTACTTCTGTTATTGCTAAGAAGATACTGAAAAAAGAAACAAAGAAGAGTTTGGTTTCATCCATTTCTTACTATTATGAACGCCGATGCCAGTCAATTCGCAAGTTCTTGCGATGCGTCGCGCGAGCTCGCAGGTTTTTACGATGCGCCGTCTTGTATACGGGCTCTAACGCATTGCAGGCGTTGTTTACCAATGTGAACGTTCGCAAATATTACGCAGAGCAAACATTAGGAAAAAAATGTTAACGTGGTTAACGTTAGTCTAACAAAGTCTCTGACCCAAGCTTGTAATAATCTCTTTCAGCAGTGGTTTGAACAATTAATTAGAAATTCGTGGTAGAACAGTCGCACTTTTTTATTAAGTGACAATGTAAAGGCCCCTCTACATGAATACCAAATAGTCCCCGATCACAGATAGTGGGGAAAGCGTTGCTGGCGATATTTTGTTTCCCTATGATTTCAATAAACGTCCGAGTGGGCCCTACGGGAACAAATAATGCGTGTCCAATTTATACGGTTGGCCGGGGTTGTTCCGTTGTGCTCCAAATACTTGGTGACCATTTGCCCGCTCACGGAGACGTTGAGAGTGGCTAAGCTTCTGGAAGACGACTGGCGAAAAATCAAATCATACAAATAGAATAAATTTTTATTTAGATCCGATCCTACTGGGCCTCTTTTTTCTCTTGAAATTTCTTCAAAATTTCAGAAATGAGCCTACCCTTAATCATTGATTGCTCCCAACAAACAATCGAGTAAGTGAATCCGGAATTAAGCTAATAATGTGTAGTGCTTACGAAAGTTGTAGTTAAAATTGGAGTTCTTATTTATCTCGAGCATAGTAAGTATTTATTATTACTATTTTAAAAACCTGTTTAGAGGCCAAATATTCCACCCATGCCGGGACTTGAACCCGCGACTTCTGGCTAACCGTGCCAGCGCTCTCCCAACTGAGCTAATGGGCAAGTGCAGGCATCAGCGAAATTTCAAGCCTCTTTGCAAACTTCCCTGTATTACGTACAGGCAGCGACATCTGGCCGAAGTAATGTACATCACTTGCAGCACCGAGTAACCCACTTTGCAGTTAGGTTTTTACATCGGAATGATATCGCTGTACCTACATAATTATATAGGTTTTTAAAATTGTCCTCAGCACGGGTTAGTTCAACAGAAAGAATATAATTATTCTTACTATTTTATTTAATAGAAGACGAATGAGAAGCTATTTTACGAAATTAAAGAAAAAGGTGGATTTTATGTACTCGTGACGTACACACTGCGGAAGAGCAACCCTTTAATTTTTTAACTAAAACTTTCGTAAGCACACACATTATTAACTTCATGCCGGAATCACTTACTACGTAGTTCCTCCATTGTATGAAGTTGTCTGATTTAACCTACTCCGAACTGTCAAATATATTATATTTTGACACTTTGGAGTCGTCAAAATGGTTAACCCGTCAGAGTGGACAGTTACGTGATACAAGGACTGGTTTCGCTCTTATTCGACAAAAAATCAAATAAGTGATTTCGGAATGAAGTTAATAATGCCCCACAATTAGCTAAAATTTAGTGATGACTACTATACTTAATAAATCCCTTTCAGATAAGCTACTTTATTGATATTAAAACAGTTGAACACTGTCACTACTAATAAAAAAAAGGAATTTTATAGTCATTTAATTTCTTATTATCTGTGTATAATACTTTATTAATTTATTTGCTTTTTAGCTAAACAGGTACAGAGTAATCCTAAAAATATAGGTGTGACAAACAAAGAGTACAGTAAAAGAGTAAATAAATAATTGAAGTTCACAACCCACAATTTATATTTTGGGAACAGGCCAATTCATTTTTTCTCCAGCCCGTATGCAGCAAGATAAAGATCGGTTGTAAGTTATGTTGCCGCCGGTTGCCAGTTGCTTTTGTGTCGTGTTGTGCCGATTCGATTCGTCATCGCTTCCATTCGCATTGCTGCAAATATCAGGAGCCTTTTTCAGATTGTGCATGAGAAGCCAGCAGTGAATGGGATTCACTTAATTATCTTTAGATCAGGTAATGGGTGGAGCTTCGTTTTACGGTTAAAAAAAACCGGCCAAGTGCGAGTCGGACTCACGCGACGAGGGTTCTAAACCACCTCATGGTGTAATAGATATTACGTATTTAGAACTGTTGCATGATCTATTAAGGTGAAGGACCAGGGACCAGGGAGGTCAGGGACCTGTCTCATAGAACTATAATTCATGGTTTACTACTACGAATCGTAGTTTTATGAAACTCTGCCCGGAGGTCTTCGGTTTGATTCCCACTGAAAGTCACAGTACTTAATTTGTACATAAAGCCTTAGTCTGTTAATGTTCTTGCCCGGTTACCATAGCACAGTGTCCTAGTTCAGGACCAGGGCAAGTGATTGTCTTGTGTGGAAATTTGTTACTTAGTTACTTACAATAAAATATGTAGTGAATGAATGAATGTGTTGTTCTACAAAATAAAGTCCTTCATTTGAAGCATTCGAAGCTAAAGTGGAATTAGACCGGTTGATTGTCTTGTGTGGAAATTTGTTACCTACTTAGTCAGTTACTTACAATAAATTATGTAGTGAATGAATGAATGTGTTGTTCTACAAAATAAAGTCCTTCATTTGAAGCATTCGAAGCTAAAGTGGAATTAGACCGGTTTATTGTCTTGTGTGGAAATATGTTACCTACTTAGTTAGTTACTTACAATAAAATATGTAGTGAATGAATGAATGTGTTGTTCTACAATATAAAGTCCTTCATTTGAAGCATTCGAAGCTAAAGTGGAATTAGACCGGTTGATTGTCTTGTGTAGAAATTTGTTACCTACTTAGTTAGTTACTTACAATGAAATATATAGTGAATGAATGAATGTGTTGTTCTACAAAATAAAGTCCTTCATTTGAAGCATTCGAAGCTAAAGTGGAATTAGACCGGTTGATTGTCTTGTGTAGAAATTTGTTACCTACTTAGTTAGTTACTTACAATGAAATATATAGTGAATGAATGAATGTGTTGTTCTACAAAATAAAGTCCTTCATTTGAAGCATTCGAAGCTAAAGTGGAATTAGACCGGTCACGTAAGCCGTATCGGCCCAGATAGGTGAGCAAAAATTGTCACTGGCTGGGTTCCACGCGACGGATATCGCAAACATGGCCGACCCGAGCGGATATGGTGGGACAACCTCACAACCTTCTTACCTGGTTGGCAGGAGGTGGCCATGAACAGGGAAGACTGGAGAGCTATAGGGGAGCCCTTTGTACAGCAGTGAGGCACAATCGGGGCTACGTAAAAACATTTTCGAAGCATTCATTCGTGACCTACACACGTCTATTATAGAATATTTTTTGCACAGAGTGTAGTTAACACATTGACTACTTTAGCTGTTAGCGAATAAGTGAGCACATCGCCTTGCTCCTCTTTCGGCCCTGCGCGCTGCGGGGGCCTATGCCGATACTTTATTTGACACGATCAAAAATAAATGATTTCATATGCTCGATTAAAACAAAAATTACAAAATATCTCGGAAAATGTATCTCTTTTAGTCAATTACTAGTTATTACAATTTTTAAATAGATTAAACATAAAAAGAGTGCTCTGAAATGAGACGTCATAAGCAAGTATTTTCATACAAAATTCCGTTTTAAAAGTAACTCATTTGATATTTTGTCCAATACCCAAGAGCCGTTTTCAGTACAAATTCACAAAGCAATTCATAGATGGCGCTTACAGGCGTGGCCATAGAAGAACCGGAATACGGCTGTCAAAATTAATCTGCGCTAAGCAAAATTTGACAGACGTATCCCTGTTCTTGTATGTGCTCGCCTATAAGCGCCATCTATGAAGTGCTTTGTGAATTTGTGCTGAAAACGGCTCATTATACACGACATTATGCCTCCAATACTTTCTGTTTCACTACGGCCTGATGTGCGCTTTTACTTTTTGTTCCGAGAATTCGCCGACAAAAATACGAACACCGTTTTCATCGACTTTTGAGTAACAGGTTTTATTGACATTTCATTTCTTTAACAGGCTAGTATCACGATGTGTATTTATTTGACAGTTAAGATGAAAAGATAAGAATATTCTTTATGCCACACCAGGAAACAATAATTACAAAAACAGCAGTGACAAAGGAAAAATTACAATTGGCGGCCTTATTGCTAATAGCAATTTCCTCCAGGCAGTTCGGATAGTTCGGAGTAACTTAAATCGGGCATCTCCATACAGTGGGGAAGTTACGTAGTATCACCCCAGGTGTAATTGTAATATCTTAGGCCACATATTGTATGTGAATAAAACTGGTGTTCAATATCTACCATCTAATTGGCATTGGTAACACTCACTAAACCACTCACTCACTACTTCCTTGTTACTGCGATAGGATCCGATAACTTAGCAGACGAACGTCCTCCCGTTAATTTGTTCAGTTCCCACTGAACGTCGAGAAGTTAGGAGACAAATGTCTCACAGCCATCTGTGGTCCTCCATCTGCCAAGTCAAAGATATAAAATGAGCGGTCACCAGGCAACACCGAGGTTGATGGTTCCGTCCCGTCTAGGAACATAAAGGGACAGCGAATGAGTTTCAACAGAAAACGTTCAAGTTAAAGCCTTTCAAAAATGCCTTGGAGAAGTCGAAACTGCACTCGCACAATGGCCCAGGGACAAGACTTTGTCTGTCGGTTTTATACAGGATGTAACAAAACTCATTTATTTGCTTTTTAGCTAAATAGGTTACAGAGTATGCCTAAAAATAACAGGCATTACGTACAAAATTATAGTATTTTTTAATGACTCGCGATGCTCATATATAGTGATATGTGCCACCCACACTTACTCACATACACATTCACACCTTCTCACCGACATTACTTTAGTTTAATTTTTGATATTATTTTAAGTACGTATATGCTTATAGGCTAGACGTGTTCTGCAATACCACCTGCTATTTATGGAGTTAGCTCCATAAATCTATCCTGCCATTCGAATCATTATGCTTACCTCTAGTATGGTACCCACGATACAGGCTTGCCTAGTGTGTGGCCACAGTGAAAATTTGCATCGCTGAATACTGTTTACCTACTTTAATGTCTCACCTACAGTAAATAAATAATGATTAAAAAAAAAACTTTATTTATTAAAGAAAATAAATAAATAAAGAAGATATTAAATGGGTCTAACCTCGATTATTTATTAGGTAAAATTTTTAAATCAAAGGTAATCAGTTTTTACCTCATAAATAATCGCGGTTAGACCCGTTTAATATTATTACTTTATACAAATGGATGTTCTTTGATATTAAAATTAGTGGCCTACTGAGTTCAACCCACAACGTGAGTAGGTGTAACATCTTCCTCTGTGGTGTAACCCTTAAAAAGGCATTAAAATGTATGTATAAAAATTATTTGTATTAACGATTAGAACCTGAATATGTGGAATTCTGTACACCCTGTAGATTAACTGTTTAGGAGTTAGACTTACAGAATATTTCAAGATTCATTGTCGGGAAGGAGGGCAGTTTCTCAAAAGTGTAGCAAGTGGCAGACCCTGGTCTCTGCCTACCCCTCGCCAATACAGACGTGTTGTGTAACAAAACACACAACGTGTTATTGAAATAACTCAAATCCTGAAAACCCTGCTTGGTATAAACAAAATATGTTTAAAATCTCAAATCTCTGTTTAGATTAATTAATTTATAGATTAGTTTTTATGTACTGTTCCTTAAGTTTTTATTACCTACTTCTACTATTTTTGCGCAACAATAAAATAATATACTCAAAACCTCAACTTTTAGTTTTTATGCAATTTTCATGAATCTTTATGTGACCAATTTGTATAAAAATAAAAAAATAAAAACAGGAATTTTAAACTTTTGTAGTGGTAGGCTCACTTTTTTTGTTTTTTTTCCATCTTTTTTTTTTAGTTTTATCTTTACGATTTTCTACAGTTTTTCTGCTTTGTTATGGCGCTGCTCGATAGATAATGATTAAAACCATATTTGTTAATAGAAAGAAATGGGTGTTTTGCTATTTAGGGCAATGATTCATCGGAAGCTACCACATTGGTAGAGCGTTTGTCACTCTTAAGCTTTGGTCACACATAGCGACTAAAAAGATTCACTCGCCGCGAGTTGAAGTTGCCGTGACTAGAATGGAGCATGTTCAATTTTACTCGCTACGAATGTACACTGAATGTCGAAATTCTCGTGTAGAACTCGGTGTGTGTGACAGGCAGGCAGCGAATGGTCGCTGCGACTAGTATTTGCGGCGGGTGCACTCGCAGCAACCAGTCGCTGTGTGTGACCGCAGCTTTAGTCCAGTACATTGTCTACGTACATTACCGTACCGTGTATGGCTATTTTTCTGTGTTTTTGATTTTCATGTATGCTACTATGTTTGTTCTATGCATTGGCGTTCTTAGTGCTGTGACTTTTAATTAAACTTCTCGTGTAGAACTCGGTGTGTGTGACAGGCAGGCAGCGAATGGTCGCTGCGACTAGTATTCGCGGCGAGTGCACTCGCAGCGACCAGTCGCTGTGTGTGACCGCAGCTTTAGTCCAGTACATTGTCTACGTACATTACCGTACCGTGTATGGCTATTTTTCTGTGTTTTTGATTTTCATGTATGCTACTATGTTTGTTCTATGCATTGGCGTTCTTAGTGCTGTGACTTTTAATTAAACTTCTCGTGTAGAACTCGGTGTGTGTGACAGGCAGGCAGCGAATGGTCGCTGCGACTAGTATTCGCGGCGAGTGCACTCGCAGCGACCAGTCGCTGTGTGTGACCGCAGCTTTAGTCCAGTACATTGTCTACGTACATTACAGTACCGTGTATGGCTATTTTTCTGTGTTTGTATGCTTTATAAGCGTATGTGTGTCTTATGTGAATAAGTTTGTAATTACTTAGATTATAGTCCTGTTTTTCTCATTTTCAGTGAGTGAAATGTAATTCGTTCTTACGAGAAATAAATACTTAAATCCTAAAACCTATAAATGATGTATATATCTAAAGCGCCAAATGTGAACCGCAAACTTTGGATAAGAAAATTTTGAGAAAAAAAAAAACAGAAAACAAAAACAACTTCTACACAACACAATCCCTAATCCCGGTCCCAAACTAGGACACGCTGTGCTGTGGTAACCAGGCAAGGACATCACAAACATAAAGAACAAAGCCTGTTGTGTAAAACAAATTCTAATGGTGGTATTATAGGATCGGTGCATTTAAAAAATAACCCTGTATTTCTCTCGCAGTGAGACCATTAGCATTGAATCTATTCGCGATATTACCATCCCCATTTTTTGTCGAAGATTTGCTCTCCTGCGGATCTGCGTTATGTCTTCGGAATAGGTTTTTCGGAGATGATAAATGACTTTTGTTGATCTCTCTCGGAGATTAGACATTCGGAGTGTTTTACGGACGGTCGTCAAAGGCGATTTCACAGAAGAACGTGTTCTTTGCAATGGGTTATGTACTAAACTGCGTTTGTATGGGAGTTGCTCCTTGAATGGGCGCCCTAATATCAAACTGATCCTGCAGGGAAAAATACAGGGCCGCAGAAGACCTGGTGAAGAACTCACTGGTTACAAAACTTGACTGAATGGTTTCAGATAGGCACCATCGATTTGTTTCGAGCCGCCACATCACGTCACAGTGGCCAGAATGAAATGGCACCACAAGAAGAAGACGATTAAGATCTGGTGTTAAGCGAGAAATGTAGAAACTTGGGTAATAATTTTTCAATAATTTTGGATTTAATTTCAAGGTGATAAAGTTCAATTCAAAGGATCCATCAGACTACAGAACCATGACTTGGTTAAGGGTTAACGCGAGAAATGTAGGAACTCTTGTCAAACTCTTCCGAGTCACAACATCGCGGGACGTAGTAGCCACTGATTGTGGCTACAGACCTCCTCCTCCTCACTAGCAGACCTCCGATAGGAGATGGCACCAAAAGAAGAAGAAGGAGATCAAGTGTGTAATTGATCTTCTTCTTTTGGTGCAGATCTTCATCTTGTTTCGTAAATTTCGAACGTTCTTACAATTCAAGCTATTTTTTGTGTCAACAAGCAATATTTTTCAGAACATTACTTAGATACAGATTTCACGTGATTTTTTCGTCCAGCACTTATTTCAAGACAAAGTTTTCTTTTTACGGTTTTTTACCAACAAAAATGGTAACGTTGACTTGCTGTACGGCGTTGAAACTAAATGGTCGATGAACTATTGATGATAGCTAATGATTACAGATGTCAGTTCCCACCAAAACGCAAGCAACGCTTTTGTCCGCGACTTCCGCGATTCGCAACTTTCTCTAATCAAACTATTGCGTATCCTGCCCTGTCTTGTCTGTGGCGCTACATACAACCCTTTGTGGGTCTTGGCTTCCTCCGCAGTTTTTTCCAGCTGTCGCGAAGCTTGGCAACCTTCTTCCAGTTGGTAAACTTCCCTATCGCACGCAGATCCTCTTCTACACAGTCATTCCACCGCTTTGTCCTAAGCTTAACCTCGGTTTAAATAACTTTATGCGGCTACTATGCCGGGTCGTCATAGTCCGCGTTATGCCGAAATATCAACTGGCTCTTCCGCGATGGAGGCATAAAAACGCTTTTATGTCTGCACGAGACAGTCAGCGTGGCCGAATACTGAAGCGGGTTTTATAGGTGTCTCTTGGCTTATAATATCTGTCATAACTTCACTAGCACTAATAAGGGCTTGTCCTAGTAAGCTTCTGGACTTTATGTCCATTCTACCCGAAAGACCGGATACGCAATAGTTTGATTAGATAACGTTGTGAACTGAAAGAGCATGTAGTGATTAGAACTATGAAAGGTATGTTTATATTGGTTTGGATACATGAAGAGGAAGAAGGAAGAAAGATTGACGAAAAAAATATATCGAGCGAATGTGGAAGGGCCAGTAAAGAGCGTTTGAGGTGGACATACCTCGACCAAATAGGGGATGTATTAGCAAAGGGCAAGATAAAAATGCATGCAACGACTAATGAATGTTGGTGAAGCGAAAGAGATCTGTGAGGATCGTGGAAAGTCCTGGTCTCAGCCTACCCCTCCGTGATACAGGCGTAAGTTTATGTTATGTTTTAAGTAAATAGTAATAATAACACATAAGGAGATTGTTGGTATACGAGAAACAAGGGGTTAGTCGAAGAAACGAACGGCAAATGTCAAATCTCGAAGCTCAAAGGCGAAGCGATTACTTACTCATAGATTTAAGAAATAATAATTGTTCTTCTTTGTTTTCTGGCTAAGCAATAAACTGTCATCCAAATCAAAATGTGGCTAAAGCTTTCCCACATTCCTATCAATTTATCGCCCAGCATTATTCATTACACAATCTTTTCTGAACGTTTCCCCGGCTGTGAAACGTTTTCCACGTTTGCGCGCAGAATAAATGTTACCGACATAAAAATAACTAGACTCAGCGTAGCGTTTTTCTAGTCCATTGAGGACCGGTCCGTAGGATTCGAATAGATAGAAGGTCGGCTTAAAGGTCGGTCTTCTTTACAAAAAGTCAATCCCACTAAAACATTCTTAAAACGGAGTTAAAGCGTGTTTGTAAGAGGAAATCCTGCCTTAGACCGGCTTTGAATACGTAGTTGAAGTGGTGTCATTTTTTTTTATAAACAAGTCCGCTAATGTTTTCCGAAGAGATCACTTTTAGTCATAAGGCCGTCGTGTTTTTTTCTAATACAATAAAGTGTTTTCTTATCATGTATTACTCTTATGTTAAGAAATAGGTATCTGATCTCTGTAATTTCCCCATTTTATGTTCAATGAAGTGTTCTCTATCTACATGTATATCAAACTAATGTCTATAAATACTGTATCTCGTATTAGTAGAACAATTTATTTTTCTTCGTTCCTACTTCTACTACTAGAACTATCAGGAGAGCATAGGGCCTCAACCACAGATTTCCACTTCTGAGGGTGGCTCACGGCAGTTTTCATTTCAAGCCAACTAGTGGCGATCTACTGTTAACATTACAGCTATCAGTGGTTTTTTCTGTATGCACTTTGGTCAATTGACAGCTGTTAACAGTAGATTAACTACGTGTTAGTGTACGAAAAACCGAGGGTTAGTTCAGTAGAGTATAGCTGCTTCTAAACTTGTAAGACAACGGAACACTCAACAAATGACTGTTGTTCTGTGGAACTCCATGTCAAGAAAAAGAACTTACCAACTAATGCAATGAAATGTAATAGAAAAATAACAACCAAGGTATAGGTATTTTGTAGTCTTTTGGCTTCAAGTTGTAATATACGCGTCAATTACCGCAAGCACTGACTGAAAACCAGCGGTGTGAGCTCACACCCTCAGCTCAATGCTGAGTCAAATGCCCTTTGTGGCAACTTTGACACACCACAGAATTCACTCTGATGCTCTGACTTTGTCTTTTATTATGTTGTATTTATGTGACTTGTTTTTCCTTTGTACTTGTTTATGTTACTTGTTATGCCTTTTTTTCTTATGATGTGTTAATATGTCCCAATAAAAGTCTTTCTTCTTCTTCTTCAATATAACAACAAAGTTGTAGTAGCAATACCACTCGCTAACGGTGAAGGAACACATAGGCAGGAAACCTGAGTGTATGAGGTGTTCACATAATAATAATAATATTTATTTTATTTCAAGTAAGTAACACTTATTTTAGTTAGTAGGCTTAAAACGATATATGTTATAGCACTTACAGCTAAAGACACAATATATCGTATTATAAATCCCATTTAACAGTACATATCAGAGGGTACATGCAGGGTGGCACAGTGACGCATATAGGGCGAATCTAGGCGGCCTTCTATCATGCTCATGATGCTGTAGAAGCTGGGCCGCACCCTGTTAAGCATCGATGCATACCGCTTACGCATAGTAGCGTAGAATCAGTCTGCGTAAGGCCTTTGAAAACATGCCAGATGCCCTAGAGAAGCGGGACAGCCCCATCAGCACCATTGCACGGCATCATTGTACGGTACACGTAAAATATTATACAGTTTTTGGGTAAATCTCTCCCACAGGCTGCTCGTATAAAATTATGTACAGTATGCTCTGAATAGTAAGATTTTTACATACCTCAGTGCCTGAAATTGCCAATCCGCGGTGGGCAGGCGTTGTTATTAAGCCCATACTCTCTCTCTGAGAGAAGGTACACTGAGAAAACTGGCAATCATAAATGACGTGAATTCAGCTTAAAGTAAGATGAATTCACTTCAAGTACGGAGCATACTGACATCACCGAAAAGTACGATGATAATACTGTTGCTGATGATAACGGCGTTTAAGATGACGTGTCACCATGGCTTTAGTATTACCAGCATACATTCTATGATTATGTTTTCTACTATTTATATTTCCTTTCATCATACCTCATTGTGACGTCCTATTATTTTTCCTGCCATTTATCGATGACATCCTTATATAACCAGTTATGTCGTATTATTTTTCCTACTATTTACCGATGACTTCCTCATATCTCCAGTTACGTCCTAATATTTTTCCTGCCATTTATCGATGACATCCTTATATAACCAGTGATGTCTTATTACTTTTCCTACTATTTACCGATGACTTCCTCATATCTCCAGTTACGTCCTAATATTTTTCCTGCCATTTATCGATGACATCCTTATATAACCAGTGATATCTTATTACTTTTCCTACTATTTACCGATGACTTCCTCATATCTCCAGTTACGACCTATTATATTTCCTACTATATATAGATGACTTCCTCATATATTCGGTTAGGTCCTAATATTTTTCCTACTATTTATTGATGACTTTCTCATATCTCCAATTATGTCCTACCAATTATAATATACTTTCCTAGTATTTCGGGTTAGGTCCTTTAATTTTTCCTGCATTTCCCTTCAAATCACTGGTTATATCCTATTACTTTACATGATATTTATTATTACATCCTCTTACCTCGGGCAGGGATAGGATATAATATAGTCTATGGCCATATATAGCAGAGCGTAGATCGAATGTTACTATCTAACACCTAGATCGCGCTTTGCTTAGAAAACTTATAAGTTGCCAAAAAAATCCGTAAGGGATGTAATTGACACTGATATGATAACTCAGTGTTGATTACAACGCTTACAGATTTTTGTGGCAACTTATAAGTTTTCTAAGCAAAGCGCGATCTTGGTGTTAGATAGTAACATTCGATCTGCGCTCTGTTATATATGGCCATAGACTATATTATATCCTATCCCTGCCCGAGGTAATAAATGTACATTAATAAATAACACGTAATGTAATGGGATATAACCAGAGATATGACGAACAGAGATAACGGGATGTGACAATGTAAAAAAAAACAAAACAATTCGAATTATTGGTAGGTATTTATTTAGTATGAATTAATAATTTATACAATTATACAATAGAAGATGACTGTTTTGATTAGAAACATAAATAGACATACATGCAAAACTAAAGATTTGTACCTATCTATTTCTATCAAATACATTCCGAAACGAAGGCGAACAAAATCAGTGAACGTGACGATGGCACATGAGGTGTACAGATCTTGATGAAATATATTGTAAACAATTGATAGCACAGTCAGGCAAGCATATACCTGACCCCCTGTCGGTATAGAATTAATGAGTCCGGTGGGTCAGCTATCTGCTTGGCTGACTGTACCTAGAAATATAAAGTTTATTACATCGCCCATTCTGATTTAGTATATCCAGTCTAAAGGTACAATTATTATTCTAAATGCTAGGCGATAAATACTACTTTTTACAATAAACAGGGTGGGCAATATGGCTCATGCATGAGCTGTTCAGATCTTGTTGAAATGTATACGTCAACACTTCAGCTATCACTTCGGAATAGCACCATAACTATTACAGTATCTAAACAACGTGTAAATGAATTAACGCAAAATAAGAAATTACTTTGCTAAGGGCATCATTCCGAGCAACTTCCACTAAGAAACCGATTTGATCAGAGCGACATTTTGCGTTAATTTATTTACACGCTGTATGTCAGTATGAACAATCAATTATTAATAATTATTTGCTACATGTACAATAGAAAAAAGAAAGCATCATTAATACAATGGTTAAAATATAAGGTTAGAAGCTTGGGGAATTAACACCAAAAAAAAAACATATTAAGACGACCGTGTGTGCGCGAGCTTCCATACAAAAAGCGGTAACTATTTTCACATTTTTTTTACATGTTTGAGATACGATGGAACCTATGCTTGTACATTTTATGTTTCTTGAAATAATATATATTTTAGGAAATATAAGAACTTTATCTAGTACATATAAAAATATAAGTAATACATAATATTTAAAAAAACACAAAACGTACGAGCATCGTTTTCTATAGTATCTAAAGTCCTGGGGGCCTAGACAAGTGACATCGCTAAGGATAGCGAAACGAAACGATACAATGCCACCAACTTAGCTGTTCTGATAGCGGTCGCTAGTGCGTAACTATTTATTAATCTGTGCTAGTAGAAATAGAAATAGAAGAAATAGAAATATATTTATTTGACAAATAAACACAAGGATATACAGAAAAAAAAGAAAACACAGTACAGTTCAGGGTTGAGGTTTTTAGATGTCAAAATGGTTTGAGCTCAGCATGTGTTACGTGTAGCAGTGAGCTGCACGTAACGCTGGTTTTCAGCTCACACCATTTCCTAAAACTAGAAACTTAAAACTAAACGTATAATCTGAGTAAAAGTAAAGTAAATACACAGATAGAGCTCAAGCATAATTATGCACCAGTGGCAAAAAGTGTGCTAAAAGTGTGATTCAAAAATAGCACCTCAGGGCTTAAGATACAATAGAAAACTATGCTCGTATACGTTTTGTTTTTGTAAGTACCATGTAAAAAAATAGTGAAAATCGGAAAAGGTTAATTATTATTATTATTACGAGCCTGCTATGTTCCACTGCTGGGCAAAGGCCTCCTCGGTTAAAGGGTAGGAAAATGTTATCGCTTTTTGTATGGAAGCTCGCGCACACGCGGTCGTCTTAATATGCCTAATTACAGAATTATCAATATTTTTAGTCAAGGTACCATCTACTTGTAATATATGATGTGTTACCTCGCATAAAAGTAAGCGTGTTCGGAAGCGGAGCAACGGCATTTTGGCATGGAATACACTGATAATCATTGCCACGTTTAACTTCATAAGCATTGTAATGAAAATTGAATTCAATAGTTTCAAACATACAGCAACGGAAAAAAACGTCATCAGTATTGGTTAACAAAATTGCATCAATTTTGCCAAAAGTGGGTAAGAATTCTTGCTCATCTATATCTACAGTAACAATAGAGTTCCGCTGCCATATAGCACCAGCTATTGTAGCGGAAGTAACTGAGTATTTTAGCACAGCCCCAGTGCCGAGAGAAAACCTGACAGTGTCTTCTGGATTTAAAGCAGATTTTTTTCCTAGTATTATTGTTGTAGGAATTGTATTTTTCACAAAGAAGTCATTGAGCATAAGTTGACATTTCATTGCTAGAGTCTTGCAAACATTGACTCGATTAAAAGATGCTCTAGCTACTAACTTAGATATCCTATGCTTGGCTTCAAAACGCATAGACCACATGTTACGCGCGGGGCCGAACTTCATTAGCATGGTAGGGTAATGAGTCAGAAAATGAAACTTTGGCTGCAGGTGTGATTTTGTAAGCTCCATGTACAATTGATTGAATTCTGCTATTAAATGCCGGAGTTGGACATTGGTGTCACTGAAGACCCTATGGCTTAGTAACCTATCAGTGATTTGCCGCAACAGAATGTATAATTTCCATACTTTATTTTCTAAAGGAATGTAATATCCGGCTATCAGGCTGAAGTATCTAATAAGGGTAAGCATTTCGGATGCTGAAGTTCTTAATTTTACCTTAGAACCTTGGACAACTAAACAATTACATGGTTTCGAATCCTTGTCTGGTCCGTAATCAAAGGAAATTATTGTTTTTTGCAATATTGAGATGTTTAAAAGACCTTCGGCAAGGAAGTGGTTTATGACGAAAGTCATTACATAACGAGCTACACCTTCCAATATGTCATGCATTGGGTCTACTGCTACATTTTGAAATAAATCAAACCCAGTTAACTTAAGCCAACAGCATGATTCTTTAATGCCCGTGGAAGATATTTCGTTGTCTTGCAACTGAGCATAGTATGAAGTCATATTTCTAAGCAAGTCACTGTTTTCATATAGAGCAGATTGTAAACCTTTCTTGTCAATGTTACAAATTCGGCAACACTTGTTAGCTGAAAAACTTTCAGTAAACCCGAGGATAGAATTCAGGCCTAAATTATCGCCAGTTATGGCAACCACCTTAAATTTTACGGTTCCTTTAAAGAAATTTTCTTCTATAAAAATTCCAGTGTTTTGCAAGTAATTCAATTCCTCAATAACAGGGTCAAAAATAGCTTTGTTTCCATATTTAGCTTTGTCAGCAGAATGACAAATAGCTATCATCAAAATGTTATTCAACAATGAAAACAAATGTGGTGGGAATGCTGGCAGCGAAACATAAACACCACCAAGCTTATGCACCCCAGCGTGGCTCCCTAAAGGATTTCCAATTTCAAAATCATCGTAGTATACTATTAAAGGCATAATAATATGTGACGTTTGCGGTGTACACATTGCAAGCCATACAGATCCCTGCATTACATTTTCTAGACACATTGGCCCCGTCGGATTTTCTTCACGAGTTAGTAAGTTACCCCTTAGATGGTTCAAATAATCCATTACATCTTTCCAAATAGTCTCAATGGAAAAAAACTTTTTCAAAACATGGCGAAATGGAATTACTTGCATTGTACTTGGCTTGGTGTGTATTGTTAAAGTATTACTACTTTGTGCAGTGTCAGGACAGTAACCAACGGTTACTTCGTGCGGTAGTATTAAAGACCCGAATGAATGAAATTCTTGGAATCTCAAATATTCTGAACGGAACGGGGAAAAGGTGCCCTTCAAAGCTATCATCAACTTATGAAGTCGTTCATTAATTTCGCTTCCAGGCATGCTTTCCTCTTCAACTAGCACAGAGCCGAATACAGACATCAAAGACGGCGCGATATTGTCAAGTAAGGTTTGCAAATTACTGACTATATCCTGTACAGCTGATCGAGATACAGAGGGATTTGTATATAGCGTTGACATAAATTTCAGAACTTCTTTATGAATAAAACTATCGGCATTTTCAAGGACTTCAGGTTCACTATCAGAATCAATTTGTATGTGCTCTGTTGCTACGTCGGTAGTCGTAGCAATAGATATTGTTGATGATAGATTCTCGGGGACTACGCAAGCCTCGCTTGAGGTGGATGGCAAATGAGGAGTATGTATTATATTTAAATGTTTTAAATTAACATGTTTTCTGAACTGTCTAACGTCCGTGAAATACCGGTAGCATGCGACTTCCCCACATTTAAAAACGCCAGTAATATCAATTTTTTTACATTCTTTCCTTATGTGAGTAATAAGGGAAGAAAACTTGGGGAAAGTCCGTTTACAATTGTAACACTTCATATTAGTTAAATTGTGACACCGAGAGTAACTAATGTCTCCTTCACAGATTGTGACATTCGATCGTAGGCTGTTACTCCGTAAAAACCAATTTGTATTATAAGCCAAATATTAAAGCTTTCGGTGGAGTATTTAGCCGCAGTTGCATGAAATATTTTAAATGTCACATCAACCGCTTCTGGTAATGTTGTGAACCTGTAAAATGTATTGTCACAAACTGTGAAGGAGACACCCGACTCGCGGCACCAAATTATGAATGGTTGCAGGGTTATACCAATTTGTAGAAGCTTTTGGCGACGCTCCTCAACTGCCACCGGAACGTCTGCTTCAGTGTTC
The DNA here is from genome assembly GCA_947308005.1 of Yponomeuta malinellus. Classification (NCBI taxonomy): domain Eukaryota; kingdom Metazoa; phylum Arthropoda; class Insecta; order Lepidoptera; family Yponomeutidae; genus Yponomeuta; species Yponomeuta malinellus. Next base: position 3,157,574 of record OX370998.1, read on the forward strand.
ACAATCGTCACGAAACCGTCTAGTACCTCTGCTCGTGACGCTTGCCAGTCTTTTCTAGACCGGCGTGCAGGTGGAATGTTAAAAAGACACCCGAGGAGCAATATAGCTGCTATTGTTTTTGTCTCCGGTTTTTCATCTAAAGAAAATAATAACCATATTTGACACACTTCATCATTTTTACTGAGTAAATAGGGAGAGGGAACAAAACAACATTTTAGATATTTATGAGTTAAACAAGTTAAATTCATGATGTTTTCGATAGCTTAATCTTTTTTTTTGTCAAATGGGCAAAGACCAGTGTTAGCGCCAGATATATTAAAAGGATTTGTTTTGATTTTTATCTGATGCGCAAATATCTTCTCCCCCGCGAAAACAACCAGAATCATATTTTTCTTACCGTCACAAATCGCCAACGTGTCCGCAATTTTTTGCCGAAGAAATTTATCCTTTGTGGTTCTTAGCTTCTGCCGAGCAGCTTTGTGGATTTTCTCGGCTGAAGCTTCCAGGACGTCGAGGCCCCCGGATTTGTCGGGAAACAGTGCTTCGTAGTCATACGTCAGGAGCCGCCACCCGTCACTGGACTTGAGAATAGGGTACTTATTAAAGTACTCCTGTAACGTCCCTTCCTCGAAGTACAAGTAACGGAGGCGGGCTCGCACTGTTTCCCGCCAGAGGGTGCTGACCTCATGCCACGGACCAGCTGATGGATGCGACAGCTGCTCCAACGCCGACGCTACGTCCTCCGCGTCACCTGCACAGAAAAATTAAACGGAGAATAATAATTCGTACAATAATTATGGTTTAGATTCAGATATTTTAAAATAATAGAGCTTGAGCTAATTCGCATATTAATTTCACTATCTAAAAAGGGAGTTACCTGCTGTAAGTCCAGTTAGGTCAATGCCGGGGTGTGAAGGGCTGTCTAGACTGGTAGTACTCGACTTGGAGCGGGAGCGTGATTTGGGCTTTTCCAGAAGCCCCAATGAAACCAAATGCTGCCGTCGAGCCCTTCTGGCGGTGACCAACCAGCCAGAGGTGTTGCGCTTAGCCTGGTAAGCGTCAGCTGGCAGGTACGGCGCGTAGTATAGCGGTGGTGATTCTTTTTTGAATAATCTGCCGATGTCATATGACAGAGCGCACAGCTGGGAGTCAGTCTGCAGCACCGGGTTCTCAGCAGTTATGAGTTTTTCCATAAGCAACTTGCACAGTCGCCCACGGACGTCAGATGGTAAGGCGCCTGTTTTCTGACCAATATCTATTATTTGCCTTCCTTCGACCGACGATTTCAATATGGTACACGCCTGAAATACAAAATAGTAATTATAGTATTACCATCTAAATATGTAAGAGGTAAAATAACAAATTTACACATTTACACTAAATGCAGATAAACAAGTTAAATTTATAACACCCATCTGTTTATGTAAGGGGTCAAAAATATTCAATAGTAATGTAAACTTCTCCACAAATAAGTAGTAAATAGGCAATAACTTACTATATTGTTCACGGTGGACTCATCAGACACAATTTCACCCACTGACGAGTCTTGTGGTATGTACGAGTACATTAGTAGATCACCGGCCTAAAACAAAAAAAGTATTTAATTTGAGGTTGACACAGTATAACAAATGTACAAATAATAAGGTATATTAATGATAAAAGGTATAAATGTATGTTTAAGTATGTATTATGAACAACTTTTGCTTTTAGGCCAACCCTGAAGTGATAACGCATATTCTGTGAAAATTCCATGGCTACCAATTATGGTTCAAGAGATACAGCAGAGTAGGACACACAATATATACAGACAACTGAGGCTTAGATATAGGTAGTTCAGGGTGTTATACTATACTTTAGAATTATTTTTGTTTGAGGAATTTACTTGATTTTATCGAATCAACTTAATGATTTTAGAATGGAAATGACAGTAAAGTATTGACGGACTGCTACCAATAATTGTAAATTATCACGACAAGCCACTAGACCAGATGGGCATAGCATAACACCCAGCAGACAGAACAAACATCTAAGTTCATCACACAAAAGGTGTGTAATTGTATTTTATCTAAGTACGTACAGGCTGGTTTGTAGAGGCTTCACCATCTTGATTTATGATTATGTCTTGATTTATGATTATGTCATCACATGGTGTCGTCAGGGACTCCAATGGAAGACTCCTCGAAAATTCGCCCTCCAGTAAGTTTCCAAAGAGTGAGGGACTGAATGTGTTATCCTGTGAATCTTACGAAAGCATTTTGCTCAACCCGAAACGAAACCATGCTAACATGAAACATAACCTAGGTTAGTCAACTTACCTTCAAAACGTTCTATAAAGTGGGCCAAACTCCACTTAGTTAGTAGGTCCCGCGTAGCTTGATCCATCCTTTCTTGCGCCCCCTTATCGACACACTCTGACCGATGATTCACAAAATTCACAAATAAGAATTATGTAAAGTAGAAGCACTCTCACAAAATCACATCAAACAACGAAACAACGCGAACAACCGTCCGTACCGTGGCGCGGTCCGTCTCAAACTCAAAGGGTAGTGGGAGGGAAGCGAGGGATGCTGCATGGATTAGCGAATTACGAACCGCACCTACAAGGTGCTGTCATCATATTTTTGTAGGAATCACACAAAATTGGATGCTACTCATAAATGAGTTTCTGTAATCGTATTTTAGTAAGATTCACTTAAAATAATATTACTTTAATATTAAACTTTGATGCTTACTCTAAAAATATGAAGTATCTGTAATCGTATTTTAGTACGATTCACTCAAAATAATGTGACTGTAATATAAAAAATGATGTGAACTCAAAAAATAAAAGTAAATAGCACATAATTTTATCATACTACATTTTAGGGAACTTCATCTTATTTTCAGAGATACTTCTTCATATATTAAATGAAATAAATATAAATACGGTGACACTGTCATTGTGTTTCAGAATTATACTCGTATTTAAAAATATCATACAAATTTAAAGGACAGTGGGCCATTTTCTATTACATAGTGTTATTATTTGAAGAAGATACTATTATTTTGTGTGACCAATTTTTACGATGATAAGTATCTTATTATTGTATTGTTTACCCAAACAATTCGATTCCATCCTATTAATTTAAATTATAGATTAATATTGACCTATTATCTCCATATTTTAGGACAATGCATCTATTTTAGACCAACGTCACGATATTTTAAGATTACCCCAAAATGACATTTTTCTCAGTGTATGCGTCCTGCAGGGGGGCGTATATGGCATGCTTAAAATAAACAAAGTATTTATCAGAAAAAAATGGCAATGACAATGGCGCGGGTGGAGACATTACCGCTGGCTGCTCCCGGTAACATTTTCTTCTGCATATCGCCGCTCTGTGGCAGGTTCGCTTTGAAAAAAATATAATTAACATACTATTCAAACGCCGGCAGTCCAGCAAATGCCCGAGTGCATGTCTCTGGGATAATATTATCGTATTTCAACCTTCTTCCTTATGTCCTCCCGCTTGCATCAACATTCGCGAGTTAAGCCGGGGACACACAATCGGATAGATAAATAGACAGACTTATAGTATATTTACTAAAGCGAACGACTAAGTTGACACATCAAAAATTTGGTTTTTCAATATGCCACATTATTACACTGCGTAATATTTAGCAAAGTTATACAAAACGATATGCCTAATAAATACCATTAAGCAATAAACACAATAACACTGTTATTACCTGATTTGTCCTTCACTTGCAGTTTATTTAACTAAATATTTTATTTTATCATGAAAATACCATTTGCTTAAGAGATCGATGCCCCAAAAATGCCTAAAATTTCAGCGGTCCTCAAATAACAGCGATCCTACCGCTAGCAAATATGTTCGCAACTAGCAAAGATGACGGACTTTTGTTTGCACTCACGCAAATGCAAAGATGAGCCTTAATGAGAGCTATATTAATGTATATGTAGGCTCTAATTGATAAGGAAATAACTGTTTTTTTTTGCATAAATTTATAAGTTTTCCTTAAACAGTATGTACACAATTCAAGCATAGCTGCGTTCTTGATCTATGTCGAGTGAATAAAGTTTGAGAGATGCTGTGTTTTTGTTTACCTGTAGTCGTTCGCTTCAATATCTAGGGTATAAAGAGATGAATATGTACACTATTTATTTACATTCATAAGACACAAGTAAGTCCACAAAAATTGTAAATATTAAATATATATTTTTTTTTATTTCAGACAATGAGTCCATATTTACATTTACAATTACATTTGCATTTGAAATTAAATAATAAGAACTAATAATAATTAATAATAATATCCATATTTTGTGTTAGTAAAGTCTTATAACTACGTTAGTATGAAATGAAAAATACCTAATCAGAAACTTTATTCAACTTTTTTGCAAATCAAATCAAATTAAAATTCATGCAAAAAACATAAAGAGCGAAAATTAATACAAAACACACTAAGAAAATAAAAAGCCACAGGAGATATTTGGCGCAAAGAATAGCGTCACTCCTTTTTTTTTCCTTCTGTGGATATCGCAGAAGGCGACTAAGGAAATACACTATCAGGAAACGGGCAGCAGCGTATTCCTGAGATCCTAACCACATACTGCGATCGCCTACCCGCCTGCCAAGCGTGGCGATTATGGCAAAACCCTTCATGGTTAGTAATACGAGGAGGGCTATTACCTGCAGTGGGCATCAAATAGCTGATGATGATACAGTGGAGAAATTACATTAAAGCACTGGTTGAGGAGGACATTGATAGACCGTATGTTCCCAGATTTATTCCGGTTTTAACTAAACGTCTCCATCGGAACGCATTCAATTTCTCTGGTTAAAAACACACGATCCTGTTATTATGCCATTTTGAAAGGCCGCCGTAATAGAGTTGAATAAAAAGGTTGGTGTACCTATTAAGGTTGGTATACTCGACAGCTGCGGACATGACAGTGACAAGTCTGAATTCAACTCTAATGCTATGTATTAAGAACATCTTAAGTATTAAGCTTGCTACTGTGTGCATTGTGCTCAGGCAATGCTACCGACTTGATTTTTAAATTATTGCATTTGGCAGTAATTTTTTAAGGCTCCCTACCCAAAGTGTAAGGAACCCTAGTCCGTCTCCGTCCGTCTGTCACCAGGCTGTATACCATAAACCGTGATAGTTAGACAGTTGAAATTTTCACAGATGATGTATTTCTGTTGCCGCAAAAATAACAAATACTAACAACAGAATAAAATAAATATTAAAGGGGAGCTCCCATACAAAAAACGTGATTTTTTTGCCGTTTTTTGCTCGATATTAGTAACGGCAACAGGTAGACGCTTGAAATATTCAAATGTTGTATAGATAATGGTACGGAACCCTTAGTGCGCGAGTCCGACTCGCACTAGGCCGGTTCTTTTTCTTATCTTGTCAATAAGATAAAAAGCTCGCTCGCTCGTTGCTGTGACGGAAAACATCGTAAGGAAACCTGAGTGTCTGAGGTGTTTACATACCTCAGCTCTTGAAATTGCCAATACGCGGTGGGCACTAGTGGTAACTAATCCCATACACTCTCTCTGAGAGAAGGCCAATGCCCTGCAGTGGGACGTATATAGGATACATAAGAAAAATTGTAAATCGAACAAACATATTTCTAAACTGGTAGAACAAAACTTGTTGTAAATAACAAACTCTAGTTGAATTTTCAGGTATTACGTACTTTTGAGATTATTTATTAAGGCTTATTTTCTTAATCTTAGCCTCTGCATATCCCTCCGGAAAAAGGCGTGAGTATACATTAAGTTTCGTACAAAAGGTCACCGGATAAAAACAGAAAAAAAAAAGTAACTCGCATTCATCTGCCTTTCCCTTTATCCCGACTCGACCCGATTTAACGATTTTATTTCCATTCGAACCGAAGCGTCAATGACGGAGAATAATAACTCCTGTTTTGGCATTAAACCGCGTTTGAAAGGCCCATTGGGACCGTTTCCTTTATTGCGACATCCGCTGCACGAGAAAGGACGAATTTGGCTGTGAAGCGATCATATTCCAATGGAGAGACTTTTTTTCCCTCCGTGTTTTCACCCGACTGCGGAGGTGGAGGGATGTGTTGTATTTCGCGCGTATGTGTGTGTGTTTAAGTATGTTTTGTTTTAAAAAAGTAAGTCCCTAAGGGTGCGGAAAAGTGTTAGCGTATCAAGTGTCACATGACATTAGGAAATTATTAAAATAGCAGGTAATTGTTTTTTGAAATAAGAGTAATTTATTTTTATATAATGTATTTAAAATGTATAGGGTATTCCGTGTTTACCACTACCTGGCAAGAAAAAATGTAATTAAATACAAACAAGTTCAGTGTAATACACTTAAAAAATAAAACCAGCTAAGTGCGTGTAGGGCCAGGCACATTGTAGGATTCCGAAAAAAGAGGGATTTTTTATCTGCTACAGAACAAACAACTTCATCAAAGCAATTTTCTTTGGTACGAAGTTTTCCTTTTATAACTTTGTCGCCTATTACTCGTTAACTTGTAAAGCCTGCTTAGCTGTGATAGTTTTCCTTTTAAGTTAATGTGTGCTACTTCCCTGATTTTTTTTACGTTTCTGCAATCAACCGTTTCGCCAGGTTAGGGGGGGACGCCCTACTGTGACAAAAAATTGTGCTTTAAAGCTTAATATTTCGCAAACGGAACCGTAAATCGAAAAATGATCTTCTTACACTTACAATATTATTAAACGACAAATCCTATGATACTCCACACTACGATATAGGAGAGAAAAACCGGCCAAGTGCGAGTCGGACTCGCGCACGAAGGGTTCCGCACCATTATCTATACAACATTAGACACAAAAATAAAAAAAAAAACAGCAAAATAATCACGTTTGTTGTATGTGAGCCCCCGTTAAATAAAAATAATTTTTTTTGTATTTGTTGTTCTAGCGGCAACAGAAATACATAATCTGTTAAAATTTCAACTCTCTGGCTATCACGGTTCTTGAGATACAGCCTGGTGACAGACAGACGGACGGACGGACGGACGGACAGACACAGACAGCGAAGTCTTAGTAATAGGGTCCCGTTTTTATCCTTTGGGTACGGAACCCTAAAAACAATTGCATCCCTAATGTAAGTGTAGGGGAGGTACACTAAAAATATATATTTTTTTAGATTTTATCACGTATACCGTTATATCTATGCTATATTTCAGCTCTCTAGTACGTATCGTATGATACGATAAGTAATAGAGAGCTAAAAGTATCTATGCTAAAGCGTGGATACACAGACAGACAGAAGACCGGACATGGCGAAACTATAAGGGTTCCTTGTTGACTGTGGAACCCTAAAAAGGTACCGTGGCCCCTGAACTGTACTATACACAGTTTCCTATACTGACTGCAATTTTCACTTGAAAGAAGCCTCCAAAAACCACCTTCGTCTTAAAAGTAAATGTTTGTCTCGTTTACAGCTTTTTTAATTGTCGGGTTTTTTTTGTTTCGTAATGAGTTTTTTTATGAACGGATAAGAGATTCGTATCTAAGGGCACAAGTTTGACGTCACAGACCTTTTGCCGGTTGTCTGGTTGTGCGGCTTGATGGTCTCTGAATCACGTTTTGTTTTAAATGAAGCTTATGGGCTGTTATTCGGTGATGGTCTGTGAGATTTTCGCCACCAGATTTTTGTTATTCCTTTCCTACGTTGAATTCGACAAGATTTCATTCGATCAGGGAAATCTACCTGCGGGTTTTGACAAAGTTCGATTCATCGACAGAACTGCAGTCATCAAGTGGCATTCGGACAAAAACGTATGCGTGCGACGTGGGAGTTTGCTGCCATATAAGTTTGGTGCCCTTAGTAGGCTTGCTAATTGTAGAGTCAGCTTCCAAAGTTACATAGCCTCCTAAGTCCGGACCTTGAAAATAACGAGCGAAAGGGTACGAGCTACACCACGCGTGCCTACCGAGGGTTCGCGATTTCAATCGCAGATATATTTGAGCACCTCAGGCGCTCAGGTTTCCTCGCAGTGTTTTTCTTCACGATCATTAACTTATATTGCTATTACAAATCCACACTATCTCCCTGGGGCTAGAGTCTCATACAAACATAGTTTTTCTATAAAATCATATAAGCACGAAAATAGCTGTTATTTGCTCCTATTTGGTAGTCTTCTAAACAAAAGCAGTACGATGTGATTCCAATGGTATAAGCCGCACAAATTAATGAGGCATCTCTAGCGAAGAAGATCGATCGAGTTATGTAGCACGTGTTGGTTACTAGACTACCAATGGTGTCAATGAGACATCCATCACCATACTAATATTATGACTTCATTGTACAAGTATGCATTTTAAAGACTAACGCCCCTGAACTCCTATTCACTAAATTATATTCACAATAGTGGTCTATGTCAAACAGCCGGGTCGCCTATAGATGCTGGTGCGATATGTGAGGCTGAGCCTCTTGCCCCGAGCATCTTAGGTGGCTTCCACCATTGAGCCCAGCTCGAGGAGCCCTCTGGATGTCCTTCGTCTGGCCGGTCGTAGTCAGGGACGATGTTACGAACTCCTCCACACTCTTCACCGTTTTTTTTTATCTCTAACCCGCTGAGTTTAACTTTTAAGAACACTAACATACCTGTTTAACCCGTTAGATTACATGACCTTGAAAAGAACAATTAAAAACCATTGTTATTGTGGTTCGATCGAGTCATTTAATTTTACGAAATCCCATATCAAGCTTTACGCTTCTGAAGTTACTGACACCTGACCTATTACATTAAAATATTATTTGTAGCTAAGGAATACTTAACAGTCAAAATAATCCAACGATTCAGTGACAAATGTGATTCGTACCCCAGTGGATTTTCTACGGAACCCACATTAGAAATTGGTGGTCAAATAAATAATAAGTAAATAACTTATTATTTATAACTTAAAAACGAGACAATGACTCGTCCTGGTCCCAAACTAGGATACCCTGTGCTATGGTAACCAGGCAAGGGCATCACAAACATGGAAATACACCTTAAACGAATAATACCTTCTCTTTGTGTTCTGAGAATAATACAAACTAATCGAATGTTAGCTAAGTTAGGGCCGTTTTCCGAATTGAGAATTTTACTAAGTAAATACTTAAGTAACGTTCTGTCACGCTCTTTTCTGAGAAATTCGAAGAGACAGCACTACAGTTAACTATTTACCTGGCGAAATTCTCAATTCAGAAACGGGCCACTAGTAGGACAATCGTAGTCAGCTTCGAAAGAGTGAAAGAGTCATTGTCATATGGGGCCGAAAAGTACTGACAAAAGTGTACTGAATCAAAAAGGACGGACGTTAAGTACCATTTTACTTTCCTGCTTCCTACTAAAGGTATCATCTCACACACTAAGCCCTGTCTCTGTTGCCATACAATGCGTATTGGCATGGGTGGAATTTTTAGCCTCTAAATAGGTTTTTAAAATTGTCCTCAGCACGGGTTAGGGCTATGCTCGGGGTTTCTCTTAAAGATCGAATTCGAAACGAGGTGATCCGACAGAGAACCAAAGTCACCGACATAGCCCACCGAATTAGCATGCTGAAGTGGCAGTGGGCCGGCCATATCATCCGAAGAACTGATAACCGATGGGGTAGACGAGTTCTTGAGTGGAGACCGCGGATCGGTAAACGTAGTGTAGGACGTCCTCAGACTCGGTGGAGCGATGATCTTCGCAGGGCGGCTGGCAAGAGCTGGATGAGAATAGCCGAGGACCGTGTTCAGTGGCGTGCAATAGGAGAGGCCTATGTCCAGCAGTGGACAAGCATAGGCTGATGATGATGATGACGGGTTAGTGCAACAAAAAGAATATACCTAATCATGTAGGTGCAGCGATATCATTCCGATGTAAAAACCTGACTGCGAAGTGGGTCACTCGGGGCTGCAAGTGATGTAAATTGCTTCGGCCAGATGTCGCTGCCTGCACGTAATACAGAGAAGTTTGTAAAGAGGCTCGAAATTTCACTGATGCCTGCACTTGCACATTAGCTCAGTTGGGAGAGCGCTGGCACGGTTAGCCAGAGGTCGCGGGTTCAAGTCCCGGCATGGGTGGAATTTTTAGCCTCTAAATAGGTTTTTAAAATTGTCCTCAGCACGGGTTAGTGCAACAAAAAGAATATAATTAGGGATGCAATATTTTTTTAGGGTTCCGTACCCAAAGGATAAGGGACCATTACTAAGTCAGTCCGTCTATCTGTCTGTCTGTCTGTTTCTCATGAACCGTGATAGCTAGACAGTTGAAATTTTCACAGATGATGTATTTCTATTGCCGCTATAACAACAAATAAAAACAAAATAAAATAAGTATTTAAGGGGGCTCCCATACAACAAACCTGTTTTTTTGCCGCTTTTTGTTCAATATTAATAACGGCAACAAGAAGACGTTTGAAATATTCAAATATTGTATAGATAATGGTACGGAACACCGCGCGAGTCCGACTAACACTTGGCTGGTTTTTCTCGGTTACGCCATAGTGTGAGGTATCGTTGGATTGGTCGATTAAACATATTGCAAATTTCAATTTAGGTATCCATTTGCGAAATATTAAGCCTTAAAAAGGCAATTTTTTGTTAGAGTAGGGCTTCCCGCTCCCCTCTCCCGGCTAAACGGTTGACTGTAGAAACGTGAAAAAATTCAGTGCTACTGCTATTGCTCATACAATGAACTTAAAATAAAATTTATCACGGCCAAGTAGGCTTTATAAGTCAACGAGTAATAGGCGACCCACTTATAAAAGGAAAACTTAGTACCTACAAATTACACTGAAAATTACTTCGATAAAGTTGTTAGTTCTGTAAAGCTGGTAAAAGCCTCTCCTTGTACGGAACCCTACACTGCGCGTGGCCCAACTCGTACTTGGCCGGTTTTTTAAATCTAAGGCATCCATAAAGCTGCACCATTACCCACGGTAAACTTGAAACCCGCTAGACGAATATTGGCAATCTAGAAAATTGCATATAAAATTATTATTAGCAGCCTGAATCATGATTGGGTCGGTTTTATTATACGGGCCACAGTAAACTATAAAAGTATTTCAATATTTCCAAGGAAAAACTGCTTTAAATGGAAAGAACATAAAGTCATATTTTCGATTACAAAAGTGCGCTGAATACAATACGAATATTTTATACGGACTTATAAATAAATGAATGCGCCGTCGTGTTTGTAAAATATAATTGAACTTGGAAGTTTGATTTTTTCACAGCTTCAAGTGACTAGACCTGACCTGGTTTTTATTTCAACTCGATAACTCCATGCATTCCTCAATAAAGGGTCTTGACAGACGGATGGACGGACGGACAACAGTGATCCTATAAGAGACTGCCTCGTTGAACTAGCCGTTAAGACGCTTAACTACAAAGGCAGAGGTTGCGGATTCGATTCCCACTGGGGGCCGGCGTACATTTGCACAAATGGCCTCAGTCCGGGTGTATTTCCATGTTTATGTCTTTGCCTGGTTACCATAGCACCGGTATCCTAGTTTGGGACCAGGTGAAGTGATTGTATTGTCTAGAAGTTATTAAAAAAAAAGGGTACCGTTTTTTCCTTTTGAGATACGGAACTCTAAGAACAGCAAAATATTTAAAGGTTGATGACCTGTAGACTGTACGTAATCGTTACGTAACTTTATAGAGAGAGTGAGTGAGCCGCCAACCCGCCTGCCAAGCGTGGCGATTATGGCAAAACCCCTCATGGCTATGAAAACCATCAAGGAGGCCTGTGTCCTGCAGTGGCCGTCAAATGGCTGATGATGATGATGATAGAGAGACTGCTCCGGATAAGAGTTTACGATGAACTGTCGAATGTTTAACAGAGGAGGATATGTAATAAGTTGTCTTACATACATATCAGCAACGAAAGGTCAACACGCCTATATTTATTAAGGTGGCAGCGCTATTTAAAGTGTCAACGATTACGTAAAAGTCATTACAAAACTGTGGTAATATTACGAAAAGCGAAATTCCGATTTGAGTTCCGAAACATTTGACATTTGACAGTCGACCTCACTTTCAAGTCGTTCAAAAAGGAGGGTAACAAAATGTCAATTCTCGAAATTCAAAGTGTCTGCATTTCGGTTACGTTTTGGCATAAAAACAAAATTAATATTATGTATTATATTTATTTCAGACGTAAGCCCATTCAAAATAAAAATACATTCACATATAGGTAGATAATTAAATTAATTACAATAGATAGCGGTAGTAGCCTAGAGGGTAGAACATTGGACTCGGAAGCGAGAGACCCAGGTTCGATTCCCAGTGTGGGCATGTACCTATGACTGGGTTTTCTAAGTCATATAGATTTGTGAAGTTATAGTAGCAGTACCACTCGCTAACTGTGAAGGAAAACATCGTGAGAAAACCTGCGAGTCTGAGCTATTCACATACTTCCGCTCTCGATATCGCCAATCACACGTGGTGAGTAAGCCTAAACTCTCTCTCTGAGAGAAAGTCTGTGCTCTGCAGTGGGACGCATATAGGCTACATAAAAAAAACTCACGCCTGTATCCCGAAGGGGCAGGCAGAGGCAGGGTCTGCCACTTGCCACGATCCTGACAGATCTCTTTCGCTTCATCAACATTTAGTCGTTACAAAATTGGAATAAATAGCTATCGATATTGATATATACGCCTGTAACCACTCATTCATTTGGTCGTAAAGGAGGACATAACGATTTCAATAAATAAGGTTAACGACGCCAATATTTCACCCTTACAGCGTTTTAGTGACTTTCTCTCCTTGGCCTTCTTACTTAATCTTTATAGTTTTGCAACTGGAACTCTGGCAAATTCACTGTAATCCAGAGGGCTGGTCAGAGTTCCATAAAACTACAATTCGTAGTTTATTATGTCAATTCGAGGTACATTGCGTAGCAGAGACTACTTGTTAATCTGTGAGTTGATCGCCTTTACAATGTACATCGAATTGTCATGGTAAACCATGAATTGTAGTTCTATGAAAGAGGCCCCTGGTCTGAAACCACATGGCCGCGCTTCACCAAACTACAATTCATAGTTCCGAATTATTTGAACCTCCATAACAAATCTAAGTTAATAAAATTAAACAAATCTACAATGTTTCTTTTCTAGAACTAGAAGAAAAATTTAATAAATAATAATTGCATACTTTTAAAAAATGTGTTCGAAACCACTACGATTTTCAAAAGAATACAATTTTTTTGCTACCATAAAACATGTTGGCGCGAATGAGCGGGATGCCAGGAGAGTAGTCTTAACAAAACTTTGGCCTTGGCATCTACATAAAAAGATAATGTATACAGCGTCACCTGGCACCTTCATTCACACTAGATGGGTGAAGAGACAACTCGGACTGTCTGAGTGCCTGGGACATTGTTTTAGATAGAGTAGGCTTGCCCATGCCCAGTACCTATACCATCCTGTCAGCTCAGTAGGCCTAGCCCACAGGAAAGACAAGACAAGTCTTAACAAGAGCGTTTTCGTCTTAGTTGTCTTGTAAAACGTTTTTCAATTATATTTTTCTCTCTTCATTTTGGTGTCACCAACTGTAGTATTTTTAATGACTCGCGATACTTATACATAGTTATACATATAACGTTATTTACTAGGTAAATCAATTACCCTGATTTCCGACGTTTCACAGTTGTCACGGGTGAATGTCGGGTAAAGAAGAGAAGAGCGCCTTGTTGGCCCAGCGCTGTCACGTCTGATTACCATGCCGGGGGTCGTGGGTTCGATTCCTATTGGGGGCCGCCGTACAATTGTACAAATGGCATCAGTCTGGGTGTATTTTCATGTTTGTGATGTCGTTGCCTGGTTACCATAACTCTGTTAATTAGGTTAAAACGTGTTTTGAAAAGAATAAATGTGGAGTTTCTTTGTTAGCTTCTTCTCCACATAATCCATTAATTGTGAAACTAACAACTTTGACGTTCATTAAGTAAACATTCTGTTTTTATAATAAATAAAAATATTTGAATTGAAAAAAAAAAAAGCAACTAACATATCCTAGTTTGGGACCAGGACAAAAAGTGTTTGTGTAACGTGGAGGTTATTTTTTTACTTTCATTTTTATTAAGGCAGAACAGTTAACCTAATGGGTGCAGACCCATTGCATGTATACGTTGTAGTATTTTGTGAGGTTAACACGAGCACTAGACATAGTAAAACTGAATTTTAACGGATATTTACTCGTTTACTCGGTAGACTGTCTACTGAGACCACGGCACTTGCAAAAGTACCGAAACGTCGGAAAATTGTAAAATGGAAAAGTAAACGAGTAAATATCCGTTAAAATTCAGTTTTATTATGTATACATTGTGTTACCAAATTTTTTACAGTACACTTCATCCTAAATTACACGTGGCAGATATTCCTAATTTTGACATCTACACTTCTGATAAAATCCTGTCAATGTTAGGTGTACGATACCGTCTAACATTTCGGTTATTCAAACGTCCCTACCGCGATCACTGTCAATTCTCGGAACCAATTTCAATGGGAGATATTATTCGATTTAATTCCTCCATTGTGCATTCGATCAACAAAGTGTCGTACGATACAATACTACGAACTTTATGAGTTCGATCGAATCACATGCCTTGTGAACTGAGGAATTATTTATTTTAAATGAAATTTTTTTAAAGTACCAGCGTAGGTAAAAGGGTATGGAATGGATGAAGGAAGAAAGATTGACGAAAGAAGTATATCGATTTATATTGTTTTTGTTGCACTAACCCGTGCTGACGACAAACTTAGTCTCTAAATAGGTTTTTGAAATATATCGAGCCAATAGGAAGTGGGTGGAAGGACCGGTAAGGGACGTCCCAGGCAGACATACTGCGAGCAAATACCCCGTGCACCCGAAACCTGCGGGCGTGCGTGCTAGTGAATCAAGACCGTGGCAAGTGGCTAACCGTGATCTCTGCCGGCCTCCTTTAGGGATTCAGACGTGAGTTTACGTAAGTATATGTCAGGTAGGTAAGCACAGTCGACAGGACATCAATCTTTACCCAGATAGCATTTAGTTCGATGAAGCGTAACTTGCAAGTTAGTTTTAAACTTGCAGCAAGCTTTATACGCTATGTTACGTTCCAAGAGACTTAGCAACGAAAATGTAAAGTCGACTGCACGGGGCTTCAGTGTAAGTAGAAGAAGAATAGAAGAAGATACATCACAGAAACAAAATAAGCAGATAAGTAACATAATATGCACAACAACAGATAGAAAACTAAATACACAACAAACAAAACGAATAAATAAAACAGGACCATAGATGTAGCCATAAAAGGCAGTTGACTCAGCGTTGTGCTGAGGAAGTGACTCCTCAGCGCTGATTTTCAGTCAGTGTCAGTAATACTTGGATGTATTTATTAACAGACTTCAAAAAAGAGGAGGCTCTCAATTCGACGCGTATATTCCTTTTATGTATAGGTACAATTGCATGGCAGAAAACAAGCCTCATCTTTTGTCTCTTCGCATTTCCTCCCCTCCTCCGCTCTCATCCATTCACAAGATTACTTAGTCGGCACAAAAAGAACTTGCTGCGCGGCAAATAGTAAAAGAAACCTGTCATGTATGTCGCAAGAAATCGTCAGGAGCGCATGCAAAAAAACAGGCCCCGGGAGCCGGTGAGGTGAGGTAGGCAACGATCAAAGTAATAACGATACTTATTTCTGCTCTGCCATCCGTACCGTCCGTACGGTAGGGTTCGTAGTCGCGGGGTGCTGTCGCACGCACGCGGTCGAATGTTTTTTCTCATTCGCTCATTGCCTCTCCCTCACTCGGGCTGGCAAAACCTAACCAGTCGCTCAGCTGCTCCCGAAGTGAGAGCACGCTTGTCTCTACTTTGGCTCGACTTCGCGTGTTGCCTGTTTAACATCGTTAATTGTTAAAATAAACTGTGACTGGTTTTTTTATTCAGTGCCGCGGTGCATGTGTCACTATTTCCCTCGGGGAACGGTGTGTTATAACTGGGATACGCTCCGCTGTTTTGTTCTCCTTGCCTTCTCTATTTGTCGTTTTGTTTTGTTCCCGCAAGTGCAAAATGTGATGTTATGTATGTGAGCTCAGTCAGAGAGCGTTCTAACCTGTGTGTAACGTTACCTTAAAGTGAACTCCCATGCGTTTGATGTGCCTATGATTTGGAATCGTTTTGGTCCTTCGAGCCGGAGTTTCGTCGCGTTTGAGGTTAGTAAAAGTAGGTCCGAACGAGTTGTTTGGTTTGCAATTCTGCGCGATAAGCCGATAAGGAGTAGGTAGATAGATCGTGAGTCTGAAGGTAAAATAATGAGATGACGTGTTTTTAGCATATAAAACGTTTTTTACCTTGACAGTATAGGTAGTCTACGATTTTATGAATAGCATTAAACGCCTACGTCATATTGTGATGAAACATGGTAAGATAAATTCACACTTGTTCTATTCTTATTCTTGTAATAATCATCTAACATTGACTTAAAATCACTTGATTATTATTTAAGTAAAGGTTAAAATTCTTCCTGAATAAAACCTAGAAATTCATCAAACAAACAGCTCCGATAACTTGACGAAAATCTTATTTCAAAATTATTTCCAGTTCCCACCCACTTCGCAGGATTTACAAGACTGTCACTGAATTTAGACCATTTAATTAAATTAAGGCGAATTAAGACGTTCAAATATTTTAGTTATTTTTTGCCAAAGAACTCCTTCAACAGTCATTCGACGTCTCACACCAAAATCGGATGTAACGCTCCACCGCACAAGTTAAGGTCATTCGAAACCACGTTTCGCTCGTTGGAAAATCCGAACGGTCAATAAAATACATTCAGTATAAAATAAATAACCTAATATGTACGTAGTAACATCCGCAACTTGATTATTTTGGCTGAAATCCAGCGGTTGGTCGTGGTGCGTACATTTCCTTTCCGTATCGGCTCTGGCTGAATTAGGCACCTACGGCTATTCCTCCTTTGGTCTTTGGTAAGTACCATTCTCATTTTAGATACGTTAGATTTAGGTGAGCATGCTGGGCTTTAAACATACTGTTTGTTGAAATTGTTGAAGGTTTTAATGTGGTATCACAATATACCTAGGTGCCAATATTCATTACTGCTACGATCTCAATCTAAATATTTACGTTGCAGTATTTTTTTATATGGACAATGTAAATTATTTAACATGATTTGTTATCACAATACAAATAATAATAAGCTAAGATTTTTTTTACATAATTTATTAGATTCCTTATTTAATTCTCTTTAAGGTTTTAAAGAGGAAAGCGTTATTCGTCGTTTTTAGGGTTCCGCACCCTAAAAGGAAAAGCGGAATGCTTGTAGGATCACTTTTTTGTCCGTCCTGTCCGTCCGTCTGTCTGTCTGTCAAAACCTTTTATCTCGGAAACGCGTAAAGGTATCGAGTTGAAATTAAAACCATATATTTACTCACGTCTACAGTCCCTTAAAGCTGTAAAAGATCAAACTTCTAAACGTAAAAAAAAGATAGGGCCGTTTGTGTCGCAAATTTATAGGGTACTTTCGGTTTACTATGAAATTTGGCAAGTAATATCGTCTTATACTACAGGCAAAAATCTGAAAACTATACATTTGTAATTAAATCATAAAAAAATGTCTTTGAAGTTCGGGAAAAGCTCGGATCGAGAATCGATTCCTGAACTATTTATAATTTGTAAGTATATACAAATTTGTACGGAAACCTCGGTGGGCTCCGACTCGCATTTGTCGGGTTTTTTTACTTTAAAAGTTCTCGTCGTGCTTTTAGAAATAGAAAAAGTACCTACATTCGTCGGTATTACTTGAACACCAACAAGAGTAACCAAACGCGTTCCAATAAAAATTATAAACACGCGTATTATCTGACCAAAGGCTATCTCTACTGTTCTTAAATACATCTCAAGTCTACAACAAAATACAGATAACATTAAACAGATGTTCGATGTTATTAACTTGCTGTATTACGAAAGATTGCATGACATTCTGATTTATTAAATGCTTATCAGTCTTCATTTTCTGGGGCAATGTGCTTCGTTAACCATGTCATGGAAGTCTTATTATAGGTAGAGTATATAGATGCCCATCTTTGTGGAGACACTGTAGTTCTGATAGACCCGACCGAGTCCTTGAACATTTTCACGTAACATATTTTGATCGACATAAGTACTCTAGTTGGAATAAAAAATTTAATATCGAAGGCTCACGCAATGTAAATGATTCTGGTACTGTTAACAAAACTATGTATTGTATTAAGGCAGTCTTTATACGTCCCACTGTAGGGCACAGGCCTTCTTTCAGAGAGAGAGTATGTGCTTAATCACCACGCGTGCCCGCCGCGGATTGGCAATTTCAAGCGCTGAGGTATTAAGAACCCTTTTTAGGGTTCCGTACCCAAAGGGTACAGCAAACGTGATTTTTTCGCCGTGTTTTGCTCGATATTAATAACGGCAACAGGTAAACGCTTGAAATATTCAAATGTTGTGTAGATAATGGTACGGAACCCTTCGTGTGCGAGTCCGACTCGCACTTGGCCGGTTTTAAATTCATTTAAGTTCTTGCCGATATGACATTTTATAGCCAGTCTCATGAGATTATTTTCTAATATGAAAGATGCTTTTTGACAAAGTGCTCGCTCTTACCTCTGAGGTAATTCTTATTTCAAACAGCATTTTTAAATCGTCAATATCTTAGAGGTAAGAACTCTTTATTAATACGACCGTAAGATAATTACTGAGAATTTTTTTTCTGATACAACTTTGCTGTTAAATTGATTTGTTCTGATTTACGCCACCTACATTGTTTTATTCAAGACAATCCTTTTGTCGTCAACGCTTTATTATCTCAACTGAACTAGTGCCAGTTATGGGCATCATTAACAAGTATTAATATTTAAATTCAGTAATTGGCCAAAGGTATACTTGGTTTGTTTTATTACATATATAATGGCTCGCAGATGAGCCTAGCAAGGTTGACATTATACTCAATTTTGGGTGCTATAACCTTTAAGAACATTAATTTGAAATTATCACAAATGCGTGGGACTCCAAAATAGGCAAATGTTGGAAGCATAGCCAGAGGGTTTATCAAATCCAAATTTAATCTTCGTCCAGTAGTTTAAATCTTATTAGATACAATACCTCAGAGATTGTGGTCTTCTCAAATGTACTAAAAGATTTGTTTATGAAGAATTACTTTCCGGGAAAATACCTCGAGTCCCTTTGTAAATTTTGTTGCTCAAATAAGTAGGTATCTGGTCTAGATATTTTCAATAAAGCTCTTTTATAAGAATCGTATTATTGTCTTTGAAGTGATTCATTGTAAGCATATAAAAGATTTCAGCAAAGAAAATTTAAAATTTCGTTTATTTGTCATCTTTGTAATCTGTCTTTGAAGCTCGATTTTAATTGGCGCTTTTCTAACGAAATATAGTGAAATGTTAAATGTAAGGGAGGTAAATGTTACTATAAATAAAATTAACTTTATCAACCATTTAGTTATTCAATAAGAAGGTCTGATGAGATAGTCATGAATTGCTAATTATGTTGTAGAAAAACATGCCATGGGGCAAAATTCCTTCCAAAACAAGATTTCATTAAAGTCAAGTGCTGCTCTTCACTGACGTTTAATTTAAACAGGACACCAAAGAAATTAGCCCTGCAGCGGATTCCCCTGTTGGGGAACAAAATTTAAATTATGGCCACTTTTATAAGCTGCTTCACCACAAAGTGATGAATTTACGTGGTGGTTAATAATTTCCAGATTAAATTTCTGTTTTAACTAAATCTCCATCAATTCATTACAATTATTCTTTATTTGTACTGTGTAATTGTCTATTAGATATTGCTCCACATAATATATCTAATATATAAAAATCTCGTGTCAGAGCGGTTTCCCACTGCGTCCGATCCGAATCCGATCGGAGCCCGTCAGAATGCGGTCCGGAGTAGTCGTAGAACTATTTCTGTGGTAGTTTACGCACTAGATCCGGCTTCCGTCATCCGATGTCTCTCGGTCATCCGTGAATCTCCATTTCGGATAAGATTATTGACGGACCGAAGTAGCCAAGTATTATTTGTATGAACGCTCGCGCACTGCGTCGGAACCGAATCCGATGTGCGTACGAACAAATAGGTAGCGGGGAGGCGGGGTATGTGGCCGGGGCGGGGGGCGCGGTGCATCCAGTATAGTGCGTATAATATCAATGCCAGAAGTTGACGCCGATTGAAAAGACTCATGATCAACGACGTGAACGCGCGAATCTGCTACGTGTGGCCGTATGCATGCCCCCCGTGGCCCCTGAACTGCTTGGATTTAGATCAGAGATCGGACTACTGCGTAAGCAATATCCGAATTCGGTCCGAAATTTCTAGATCCGTCTTTTCACGGATTCGGATCGGACGTAGTGCGAAACCACTCTCACAGTGTTTGTTATCGAACTCCTCCGAACCGGCTTCATCGATTTTTACGATTTTTTTTTGTTTTGGTTGGTGTGAGAGCAGGTCGGGCAATATAATGCTGGCCGGGTCAGCTGGTTTACGTAGATATATATAATTATATTGCAAAGAAATAGAAATAGAAAATGTTTATTTGTCTTCAATACAGTAAGGCACAATAATCACTTATACTATAAAGCAATGATGACAATTTAGTGAGTAATTTATTTAAAAGCATTTTAATTAGGTATGAAGACAAAAAAAAAGTAACTAGTGTACACCAGTGTGCAATTAGTTGCCAATTTTCAGGCAAGGCCTTTCCTTAAACTAATATATACCTACCTGGGTATAATTATACTACTGCTATTATGACGATAAAGAACACACGCGCAGAATGGCAGAAAGCTCTGTTTCTTTTTCAAAGAGTGTATTGCTTCACTAATCTTGGTAATGAAAGGGATCTTAAAAAAAAGTAGCCTTTTTAATAATAATTTAAATTCCATACTTTTAAATAATTATTATCACAAAGTATACGATCAACTCCTACACTTTTGTAAAAGAAACTGAATTCCTTCAAGATTGTACAGAGTTCCCGTGCAGAAGTATCCGAAACACAAATAAATTTACAATCATGGTGACAAACCTGGTCCATTGTAGAATCATATCTATCCATATATTCCACAAACGTTCTTACAGGTTTTGTTACCATTTCTTCTGTAACAATCTTGAGTGGATCTACAATGTTGATAAGCTTTCCACTGTACTATCGTATTTTATTACTACGGCAATCTAACATCAACACTACATAACATTTATAATATTAAACATTTGCAAACGGCTGCAACACAGCGGCAATAGCTATATTCCCCAGAATGTTAAGGTTATCGTCGAACTAACTGCGCAAGAACAGATACAAATTGCCTACAAAGTTAACAACCCGTCTGTCAACATTGCCCAACGCATGAAGGTTATATAACTTATGAGCGGTCACAATGAACATTATTTGAACGGTCGTTGGCATGTGAGTGACCCTTTCGCCGGTGTAATTTCTTTATCCAATTTGGTTTCGGCTTTATTGTCCTCTTAATTCTATTATTCTATTTTGTATCAAGTATTTGTAGATAAATGGCGAAAATAAGATGCCTTTGCATTACTGGGACACATTGAAATTATACCGATTATATTATAAATGCCCTTATCGTATGTTGCCCGTGTTATTATAAGTACTTATTTATTAACACAGAGTAAAAAAACAGGTACAAATTATTGATATATTGTGATATCGTAAGGAATAATGACCACTTGAACCACTTCTATGTTATCAGAAGGTACTGGTCGTAGTGCCACAGGATCAGGCACAGGCCTTCTCTCAGGGAGAGAGTATGGGCTTAATCACCACGCGTGCCCACCGCGGATTGGCGATTTAAAGCGCCGAGCTATGTGAATAGCTCAGACTCTCAGGTTTCCTCACGATGTTTTCCTTCACAGGTAGCGAGTGGCATTGCTACTACGACTTGACAAATGTACAAAACTTAAAAAAAAAAAGTCATAGGTACATGTCCGCACTGGGAATCGAACCTGGGTCTCTCGCTTCTGAGTCCAATGTTCTACCCACTAGGCTATCACCGCTCCTAATTTAGTAATTATAATTCGTATAATTTCTGTGTAATCTATACTCTCGTCTTTATTACTCAGTTGTATAATTAAGGAGAAATTTAACAACCCAATTGTGGGTATTTAAAAACTAAAATTAGTCTGTGCCGTCGTCGGCGTCACTGGACGCCATCGCTGAACCAAAATTAAAGGCACGCCCACACCATAATTACTTATTTCAGGACGAAGTCTAATACGACAGAAGCACGCATAAAAAATTTAGCGTCGTAAAACTTGAAGCAGGGCACTCAAGGAGTTTTTTCTTTGTTTACACTCGAGTTTAGTATTATGTTTTTGTTAATGGGTTTTAGTTAAACTTTTTTTTTTTTCGGGTGGCTTTTATCGACTTTGAGCGGTAAGGGAACAGTTTGTGGACAGCTGCTTACCTGTGTCAAAAACAGACGCAACTTTCCTGTAAGTTAATTGTCAAATTCTGACTTTTTAGCGCCTCAAAACGCGCGTATCATGCCGCCGTGCTACCCATGCAGGGGCCTGTTTCATAGAAATACAGTTCATGGTTTACAACGATGTCATTTGGAAAGTCTATTAACCCACAGTTTAGTGTATGAAAACTCTGCAGCGCAATGTATTTGAAATGTCATTATGAGGGAGACAAAGTAAGAACTACTTCTGGGCAGAGATTCTTAAAACTACAATTTGTAAGTTTTAAGAATCTCTGCCCAGAAGTAGTTCTTACTTTGTCTCCCCGTTTTTGTAAACATGTAAGAATCTTAAACCGATTCCGTCCGTCACATTATTTCTTGTAGTGTCTAGTGATGACAAAAAAAAAATACGTGACACTTCCGCCATTCGTTGTGAAGTGGGTTTTTCGAAGGGTAAAATTTGGTTATTATAAAGCAGTTAACCGTTGGTTAATACAAAAAACATGCGGTTCCTGTTACTTTTCTGGCCTCCATAAATTAACACGTGCTATTATACTAACATGGGCAAGGCCACAGACACGCTTTATCATTTATTAACTTGCCAGTAACTCCATAGCTGATACAAAAAAGTATCGAAGTATCGGTGCGCGATTGACTGTGACTAAAAAGTTATAGGAAAAAAAGATACACAGACATAGTAACGAGAGTAGGTAAATTGTTATTTTTCATGGTTCATTTACTCTTCCGTGGTTCGGCTTGAGAGATGACGAACTCTGGCAGGCAGCTGTCAGTCGGTGCGAGTTCTAAATTTAAAATAAACATGCCGGTCTTTATTAAGTACGTTTGTGGGCTGTACCGTTCTGTTTTGGAAGGGTTCAGCTCGGATCTTGGGATTTCTGAATGAAATTTACATTTCCTCAGCGGGATTATGCCCGATCAAAACAGATTCTTGTGTAAGCATTACCATACCGTTGATAAAAACAAAACTTGAGAAAGCACACGCGTAATCTCGGAAAGAGACGACACTTTTTCCCGTCAACTTATCAGCCTTTCAATAGCACTCTATGCATATTTAATTTAATGGGTAGTATCACTTACCGTACTTACAGTCATAGCATCCCACGGAGTATCATATTTTATTAGAAATATAGCTGTTCATACATCTATCACAGCTGGCGTGTGCAATATGCGTCTTCTCTTCTGTCGATTGCCTCCAATAACCTCATTTGAAAAATTATCAACTCATCGGCGTTTGCTCTGACTAGTCCATTGCTTCTAAAATCCGTAACCTAATGTTTGAAACTTTGAAGCGAAGAACTAGGTCAGTTAGGCTAATCACTTAGCAAATCGTGAATGTACAGCAATCGCATTTAGCGCGCGAATTCACAAAGCCCAATGAGTATGCTTAGCACGGTGGATTGCTTCAACACTAAATGTAACTAATAGAGCACGCTACATTAAAGGTAGTTACAGAATAGGTACCGACTTTCAGAAGAACGGAGTTATGTATATATGTATTTCGAAGTTAAAAATCTGAATCAGAAATGTATAATTTACATTCTTTTTGTTGAATGTCAATGTACAATGTTACCGCTGTCTTCGAGTCGAGTTGTAGTGGAGAAAAAGACAACGAAAAAATCTCCACTGTTACCATCTTTTCTCAAATTGTCTTAATTATAACACATTAGTTGGTCGGAGTACTACCTAACAAGATCCCATACAATGAAACAGAAAAATATTTTTTATACATCACGTTACATAAACTCACGCCTGTACAGGCGGGTGGGTAGAGACCAGGATTTTTCACTTGCCACGATGATTAAAGCTTTGCTTTATGTTAAAGTTTTTATCGTGCAACTAGCAGTGCCCGCGACTGGGTTCGCGTAGTTAACGGATAAGCCCATAGCCTATGTCCATTCTGAAGGTCTACGTCTATTCTAAATACTGGTGAAAGAATTTTTGAAATCGGTTAAGTACCTACTTTCGAGGATTACCCCATCATCATCAGCCATTTGACGCCCACTGCAGGACATAGGCCCCCTTCGTAGTTTCCATAACCATGAGGGGTTTTGCGATAATCGCCACGCTTGGCAGGCGGGTTGGCGATCGCAGTATGGGGTTGAATCTCAGGAAGACGCTGCTGCCCGTCTCCTGGTAATTGATTTCCTTAGTCGCCTTCTACGACATCCACGGAAGGATCTGGAGTGACGTTATTCTTAATCCGGCCCCACACGGAATACCCCCTACATACAAACTTGGAAACATATAAACTTACAAACTTTTCCTCTTTATAGACATAGACATAGACATAGACATCTTTATTCATAATCATTAATTACACGTCAATTGATAATTCGGATATTAGTGTAGATAAAGTGCAACAATCAATGAACCATAATAGTACTTACAATCGACAGCACATCAACATTTACATACGTGCACTCTAATCAGTTACGTTAAGGGCGACTTTGCGACAAATATGTAAAGGTTGACCTACTGTCGACGGTACGGTTCATTACCTTGGCGTCTCTGTTAAGGAGAGGTTAGTAGAGGGCTGACTAATATTGTTCGGACGGTGTGAGCAACTCATCAAAGGGCCCGTGGATTCGAATGGCGAGAGACCGCGGAAGATGGCGTGATGGGGAAATGGCCTATACCCAGCAGTGGGTAGATGTGGCCTGATAATTATGATGATGAGACTAACATTGACAGGGTACGTTACACAGTGCGAAATAAACCAATTAGTAATAACAATAAGCAATCAATTAACGGACACTAACATTTTGCTGTGTCTTTCAAACCACTCAAATTATTACAGTATATATATTTTTATGTATGATATATAATATCCCACTGCAAGCCTCATGCCTTCTCTCAGAGAAAAGGTATGGTAACTCCGTCAAATCTTAACCTCAGGCTTTGGTGGTCAACTGGCCGACGACTGGTCAGTCGAACACCGGAGCCTGAAGATGCCTCGTGTTAGAGGCGAAACGCGTCGCAACGCATTTTTTCACACAAGTATTGGTGTCGGTATCGGTGGTGTGTTTGTGTCTTGCTTCTGCTTCAAAAAGTGGGAGGGAGGGCGGTGCATTAACGGTTAGCATGGTGCTTGTGGGATTTTGGCAGAATTTAGCAAAGTAATTTCCACGTTTTAATGCTATTATGGATTTCCGCAAAGTAACGCCTGATTCCATATAATATCCTCTTTTTGTTTTTTGTCACTTTGGCCCTTTGGTCCTAGTTTAATTTCGTGAAGATCTGAGGAAGACTCACGTAGATGAAGAACGAAACTCTTCAGTGGACAGCAACAAATAAAACCTGATAGGAATCCTTGTAGCATCAATGTAGTCCCAGTGCCCTCTAAAATTTTGAAAATCTCCAATTTTAAATAAATAAGTAAACCGACAAATTCAAATTTATAATTTGGTGTCGGCGCCAAGCTGCATGTCCATCGCATACATTTTGGGCACCGACTCCAAATTATTATTTTATTCTGACGTGCAATCTTTTAATAAATCGCTGTGTTCATCATCATAGGCAGCCTATATATACGTCCCACTGTAGGGCACAGGCCTTCTCTCAGAGGGAGAGAGTATGGGATTAATCACCACGCGTGCCCACCGCGGATTGGCGATTTCAAGCGCTGAGGTACGTGAATAGCTCAGACACCCAGGTTTCCTCACGATGTTTTCCTTCACCGTTAGCGAGTGGCGTTGCTACAATAACTTCACAAACGTACATAACTTAAAACAAAGTCATAGGGTACATGCCCGCACTGGAAACCGAACCTGGGTCTCCCGCTTCCGAGTCCAATGTTCTACCCACTAGGCTACCACCGCTTCGCTGTGTACCTGTATCATTTTTTACTTATGTGCAATAAACGTTTTAATAATAATAATAAAGCGGTGTTATTCAGTGAAGTCCCTACAAGCACTAAACTGCTTCGCTTCACAAAGAGGTTCCCCTTTGACAATTATCAGTGCCAGAGACGTTCAACAATGACACCTCCTTAAACACGAGTCCATGGAAGCACAGGGCGCACTCTAATCTACTCGCGGATCGTACGGAGGACGCAAGAATGCAAATGGTAACTGCCGACTCGCACGTAGCACCTACTTATCAATCCGAAATACGTGAGCCGTGTTCGAAACACCATTGGACAGTCGACGTTGAAATAGTCGAGGCACAGTTTAAATATACTGTAAAGTAAAGTAAAGTAAAGTATCGTTTATTCATGTACATGGGTAAATAAAATAGATCTTTATATACAGAGTTCCAGTGCATTCCATGTGTTGCCCGTCTGGGCGTATGAATATTCATGCAAGCATGCAATAATTAGTATTTGTATGTCAAATCAAATTATAAAATTGTTGTAATTAAATGTCAAATTTAAAGTAGACATTAAATTGTTTTATCCTCTAAAAAGTCAGTAATTCTGTAGAAATATTTAAATGTCATAAGTAATAAGTACTTATGAAAATTTATACACAATTACATGAAAATTTAAAATGTCAAGAAAAATACAGTAAAGAAATTAATTAATAAAAGTCAGTAATTATGCCAGACTTATGTCTATGCCATTATCTTTCGGTCAAGAAATCCGTTACACTGTAATAGCATTTGTCCAATAACATAGTTTTCAATTTATATTTAAACAAGTTTATGTCAAGTTCTCTTAAGTCGCTAGGTAGTTTATTATAAATTGTAGGTCCCATACAGAATATACTTTTTTGCAATAGAGCAGTATTTGCCCTACGGATACATACTCTACTTGTGTCACGTTGTAGTCTATTACTTACGACTGAGATCTGTTTAAAAGTGTCTGAGTTGGATTTGACGAATAGAGCTACTTCTAAGATATATAAGGCCGGCAGGGACAGGATACTGTATTTCTTAAAATATGGTTTGCAACTATCACTAGATTTTAGTCCAAACATGGCTCTTATGCATCTTTTTTGTGCTTTAAATGCCGTCTCTCTATCCGTAGAGTTTCCCCAAAATATTAAGCCGTATCGCAGCACTGAAGCAACAAGGCCATGATATGCAGTTACCACACTGTGGTCGAAGTGATTGACAAAAAGTTTTAGCCAATAACCCTTATAAGTTTCGATGACTGTACTATTATATACTGTGCGTGAAATCACAAAAAAAAAACACGACTGAAATCGACTGCGCAATATTATGTTATTATTTGTATGTATCACACAATTACCACAGAACTTCATGAACAACTAGCTGTCCCGGCGAACTTCTTACCGCCACATAATCCGTTTATACGATTCTTACACAACGCCATCTATTTTTACACAACTTTCGCTCGCACCACGCCATTTATTTTAAACTTAAAATAAATATTATCCAACGGGAACCCATTACCGGGATGGCAAGTACGCTATGTCTCAATTCAGGTCTTTATCTATCTGTATGCCAATCCGTGTGGCGCCGGATTAAGAATAGCATCACTCCATTTCCTCCCGTGGATGTCGTAGAAGGCGACTAAGGAAATAAATTACCAGGAGACTGGCAGCAGCGTCTTCCTGAGATTCCAACCACATACTGCGATCGCCAACCCGCTTGCCATGCGCGGCGATTATGGCAAGACCCCTCATGGTTATGAAAACCATGAGGGAGGTCTGTGTCCTGCAGTGGACGTCAAGGGGCTGATGATGATGCCAAGTTTCATGTAAATCCGTTCAGCCGTTATTGCGTGATTGAGTAACAAACACCCAAACATTCAAACCTCCAAACATCCAAACATCTTCACAAACTTTCACATTTATAATATTAGTAGGAAGTAGGATGAACTGTGCCCGCGGATTTACCCGCGTATAATTCATATTTCGTAGATGACCTCCGAGATCCAAACTTACAAATGTCATATCTCTGGGGAGGTATTTATATTTTGGCGCCATAAACGGCGGTAATGATTTTGCACAACGAAAAGTTTGTATCAAAACAGCTTCCAGTAAAATCCTAATGAGCAAAATTGTGGACGTGGCGTCACATCGTCAGCAGCGTTATTTAGTTAGACGACCTCGTGGCGCAGCGGTAGTGCATCTGCATACCATGCGAGAGGTCCCGGGTTCGAATCCCGGCTGGGGACAAAAAAGAATACTCAGGTCTTGGATGTTTACATGTTTGTGATGTCGTTGTTTCTGGTTCCCACGACACAGGGTATCCTAGT
This sequence comes from Yponomeuta malinellus, assembly GCA_947308005.1. Lineage (NCBI taxonomy): Eukaryota > Metazoa > Arthropoda > Insecta > Lepidoptera > Yponomeutidae > Yponomeuta > Yponomeuta malinellus. The sequence continues at coordinate 3,186,224 of OX370998.1, forward strand.
GTGGGGCCAGAAGCAATGTATGTGCCCCTATGTAAATGTTTATGTTTAGTTGAAATACAATTCCTCAATTTAACTACGGAACAAGATTTTCTCACCCAACTGTACCCACTTTCTTTTACAAAAGGAGCGGGTAAGAAATCTCTCAAGGTTTTTTGTCTTCGGAATTTTTTATCATCGTCAATTCATCTCCTATATTTGATTTTGCCGGCCCCAGCGCGCCGCACGTTGTTTGCCAGCCACTTTGAGAATCGTAATTCTATTGTGTTTACGTCTGTACTTTTTAGGCAGCCAAAACATGGTTTATGGTTGTGACGTCGCTAACTGGAAAGGAAAACTTCGTGAGAAGACCCGCGGCTTAGTTGAGGCTGTGTTGGCACTGTGTGATCTGAGGAATGTTGGTGCTGGATAAGCTTGTTCCACGTAAAAAAAATGTTCCAGTTCATATAGAGTCGCGTCAGTATTTGATTGGTTGCTTCACCGGCGTAGTGTAGGCAGGAGTTGCCAGTGGCTAAAAAAAAAAAGTTTTTATTGACAAAACAGTGAAAAAATCGAACCCACGACTCCCGGGATTGTAATAAGATGTGATACCACTAGAACAACGAGGCAGTCTATTTTTTATACAAAAAAACTCACTAGATTTAGTTTTTGAGAAATATTTTTGTCAGGGCTATACTAGTTGAACGCCGGCTTCGCATTCCTGAGGTCATGGGTTCGAAGTCTAGCATGTACCAATGAATTTGTTTTGTAAGTTAAGTGTCTGAGGTATTTACATACCTTAGCGCTTGCTACGCATAATGGCCCAACTATGAAGCTAATGGCCAGTTTCTGAATTGGGTATTTCACTAATTAAATAGCTAACTGTATGGCTGTCTCTTCAAATTTCTCAGAAAACAGCGTGACAGTATGTTACTTAAGTATTTACTTAGTGAAATTCTCAATTCAGAAACCGGCCCTAAAGTGCGGAAATCTCAGGTCTAACTAACAGGACTATGGTAAAAGTCAAACCGAGATACATGCGTGAGTTTACGTATGGATAATATATTTAATTTTTCCATTGAATTCGAAAAGTTACACGTTTTATAACACCAATAAAGAAACCCTACGAGATAACTCAAATACTTATTGATAAATGCTCCACACATTATAATGCGTCACTAGCAGCATATGACGACACGGTTTACGCCCAATTTGTATGGAGCGTTTTTATACTACGTGACGAGAATTACTTTTCAGGATTTGGGTTCTTTCAATTGCATGCTGTAAATATTACGGGGGAATTTTTTAACGATTTTCAAGGACTTTTATCAAAGGTTTGAATACATCCAGGGAAAGTGTACCTAGCCTGAATCATGTGTTTATTGTAAAATAATTCTTACAACGCCCCTCCCACATAATTTTGCTGAGTATTTTCTTAGATTGTATTTTTCATTCCGTAAAGTGACATGACAGTTCGCTATGAAGGAAAATGTTCTTTATCTCCAAGGCGGATGAGCCTGTTTTGAAAGTAATTTGTTTCTCTAGCCGTTACACATTGTAAAATATAATCTTGACAGTATAAACAGGCCAGCAATGGGGCCGATATTAACATAAGGATACTTACAAAGACCGAACAGGAAAAGAAGGAGCGACTTAGGTAGTGTTAAGTTTATTTTAGTTAAATTATCGATTTCTCCATTAAATTAATTTCAATTTATTTATTAATACTAGAAACACTGAGTATGCCCTGTCACTCATTAGGTATAAAAATGCTGTCAAACTGTTTGACGGGCATATTTTGTTGGAGCACGCACTGACTACGGACTTCTTTACGCATTTTGTAAAAAGAGTGTGATTCCGAGTTCTTGAGTGGAGACCGCGGGTCGGTAAAAGTAGTGTGGGACGTCCTCAGACTCGGTGGAGCGATGATCTTCGCAGGGCGGCTGGCAAGAGCTGGATGAGAGTAGCCGAGGACCGTGATCAGTGGCGTGCAATAGGAGAGGCCTATGTCCAGCAGTGGACAATCATAGGCTGATGATGATGATGTGTGACTCCGAAAATAAAGTCACCGTTATATTACGTTTCTGCGTTTCACTTGTTCTACGTAGATTGATCCCGGGTATTCAGCAGCATCGTTACCTCGTACCTACTGACTCCCTTAAAAACTCACCCGAATATTCTAGAACGGTAACTTGGATTTTACTGCAGTAAACATTTGGTGATAGTAATATTGACAATTGGAAAAAAACTAATTTTAAATTTTATTTTATTTATTTTAAAAACCTATTTAGAGGCTAAAAATTCCACCCAATGCCGGGACTTGAACCCGCGACCTCTGGCTAACCGTACCAGCGCTCTCCCAAGCGAGCTAATGGGCAAGTGCAGGCATCGGCGAAATTTCGAGCCTCTATACAAACTACTCTGTATTACGTGCAGGCAGCGACATCTAGCCGAAGCAATTTAATATTCAGCACGGGCTAGTGAAACAAAAAGAATATAAAAGTAAAAATGTTTCCCCATACTGAAAAAAGTTAAATTCACCCGAATTCTTGAGTGATTGACAGAAACAACAAAACCTTATAATAAAAGTAAATGTTCTATGGCGGTGACCATGTCTCGGAGTGAACTATCTCTGTAATTTACTGGTGGATGTGCAAAAAAGTTCTCTATCTATCGAAAGAAAATATTCGAGATTGCGAACTTAAACAAATGTCTCAGAAATATCCATTTATATGTAAAAAAAATACTTTTTTATAAAGAACGGCGCTCCGTGTTGCGCCGGATTAAGAATAGCGTCACTCCATTTCCTTCCGTGGATGTCGTAGAAAGCGACTAAGGAAATCAAAAACCAGGAGGCGGGCAGCAGCGTCTTCCTGAGATTCCAACCGCATTCTGCGATCGCCAACCCGCCTGCCAAGCGTGGCGATTATGGCAAAACCCCTCATGGTTATGAAAACTATGAAGGAGGCCTATGTCCTGCAGTGGGCGTCAAATGGCTGATGATGATGAAAGAATTTTAGTTAAATATTGCTAACGCCATATTTAAGAAAGTGGTGCAATTCGGCTTAAATATCAGGCAAAGCAACAAAGGCATGCCGTACTTCTGTCTTATTTATTTTATTTAGTGATTATGTCTTATTAATATTCATTAGAGACACTCCCTCTCTTTTACTTATAATTTTAAGAAAAATTAATGTTGCTGTAAGTGCGTCAGGAGTTTCATTTTTAAATTTCAAAGCCTTCTTTTTCCGGCCGGGGCGAGAGAAATCGAACTGGCTGGAAAGACAAAGAAAGGGTTCTTTTCAGTCCTTAGCCAGCCACCTATTCTAATTATAATTACCAATCTGGAAGCTAATAGGTAGACACCTACCTATTTTAGTATTCTTGTACAGTCTAGCTAGAGCACATCAACCTTTATATCAGTGCAATCTATTTAGGGCCCTTATCATGAAGCACCGATATGTCCGGAAGCCGACAATTTACTCGAATCTAGCGACAAATACGGTTCTTTTTTTGAATAGTGAATGAGCTAATAGATTTAATCGAAAAGTCAGAATGACATTTTTTACATGACATTCATCACTCGATTCATTTCCAATGTGCTTGATAGTCGTGTGAGGCAAGAAAAATGTTAATTTTTATTTTGAATAAATAAACGTGTAAAAAAAAACACACATCCTTTGTTATGGTAAAGAAGAGTGTTAACCGTTAGACCAACGAGGCAGTCACCAAAAGATGATTATGAACAGTGTGGTGCATATGGTTGATATTGTACAGTCGACGGCACATCAACGTTTACATACGTGCACTCTAATCGGTTACGTTAAGGGTGATTTTGCAGCAAAATGTAATGATGCAAAGGACTCCCTGCATTTTACGTAACGAAACGTTAGAAATTGAAATTCCTACCCCATTTCCCAAACAAACAAAACTGGTCCTAATGAAATCTTTACGATACATCGGACTGCACTGACCTCCGGCTGAATGATTAATGAACACCGCATACCTCTCTCTCTTTCATTCTTTAGCCAGAGCGAGCTCTCCCGTCTCAATCTTCCTTATGCACTTTAATTAGGATTAGCGGTAATAATTTTTATAGCTTAATAGACGCTTTTAATGGGTCTTGCTCGTTCGATGTTTTTTATTATTAGGATGTTTTTGTTTGAAATGTTTAAACCGAAAGAGGATGTACGTCCTATGCACCCAGCCGGTTTCGGGTACTTTTTATCTTGCCCTTCGCTGATGCGTCCCCTATTTGGCCAAAGTATGGCCGCTTGGGACGTCCCTTACCGACCCTTTCATACGTTCTCTCGATATACATAACTTTCATCAATCTTTCGCCCCTCGTCCTTGACCATGTCCAAAACAACGCAACATTCGTTTTCCAATTAAATACGGTTTTTGTTGTAAAAACACGATTCCTTCAAATACTCCTCAGAGTTAGTTTACATGGTCTGTGGTCAATGAAAAGACGTAACCACGGATTATTTAAACTGCCTGTGAGGAGTTTTTTATACGTAAGACTGTCCGTCTCTGCATACTCTTTCAGTCCACAACGTTCAATTAGGTTCATATGTATAAAAGTTACTTTCTTTTTATTACTAGCGTCAGATCGCATTCGATTATGACCGTCAATGATGATTTACACTAGGCTGTGCATCGAAACTGGTTTCACCGTTGTAAAATGCTGCCTTAAATTATTTTAATTAATAACAGACTCAGTGTCAAAACAGTGATAGTTAGTTAGCACCTGCCAGCATCAGAGATAATACAACTTCTTACTCGAGTAGTGGGTAGCGTCCAATCTATCAATATCGATCTTTCACTCTGCAAATATTATACTAGTTACAATAAAATAAAAAACGAACACGCCACAAAAAAAAAAGTTAATTACCTTGGGAGACGGCGTACAAAAAACTGCAATCAGTTTTTGAATTTGGAACAATAACTGATTCGAATGTCGAACAAAGAATTATTTTCGAACTCGACGCGCGCGAATAATGGGAAAGCCTGTCATTCAAACGTGGAACGTCCACGCCCATTCAAAAGGCACCATTCTCTCGCATCTCTAGGTTTCGTAATTACTGACTTACAATTTTCACAAAACAGATCGAGAGTTACCATTTTCTACCCTACGTCTTGAAGATAAGGATGAAGGAATGGCAAGAGTAAGTTTGCTAGTCCGGCCGTAATTCCTTCGGTCAGTCGAGGTTCTGTAATTACAGGGTCTCCGTTCTGATGATGCATTCGGAGTCCGGACTGCATTTAAATATAGGTAGGTAAATGCCAGTTCACTCTTACTTGGTTTCATTTGTCATTGAATAGTGGTACTTATCCATAATACAGTACGAGTCAGGCGGAAGTGCGAGTTTCTTTGAACCTTCTTAGAAACAAGGTTTACTGAGCTCCATGGAATGTAGGATTTATTTTCGAGAGCGCGGGTTAGGGTGGTTGATGTTGATATAAAACCCACAAAATTAAATGATAATCTGCAGCCCAAAATGCACAATTATTTTATTCGAAGCAAGGCTCATTTCCGTTTTTCAATATCCCAAAGTGGCCAGCATTTTCATCTGATTGACATCAAACAAAACAACTGGCCACTTATATTTTACTGCGGATGCCATTTGTTCGTTCGAAATTCGAATTAAACGTTGGACGCGTTCCACAATGCTTTCAAGCTGGCTCTACGATTGAATATTTAATTGAATCTAGAACACTCGTGTTGTTATAAGGTCAATGAACTTTCTTCCGCCGCATCAAAAACCAAATCAAAATTAATCACGGCCGATATTCCATCGTAACGAGTTATTTTGCGAAAGTCATCTTTGGGATTGTTTGAAATTTCAAGCAGATTGAACCATTAATTCCGAAGTTTTAATACTACTGATTATTACTGCAAAATTCAAGCACCCTTATATTTTACAACTGGATTTTTACGAGGGTGATTTAGTTAACCAGCATTTTCATATATGGCCATTAGGAAAGTCGAGAGCTTTTTCATGCGTGACGTAAATTATAGCAAACAAAATAGGGTGATGTTGCAACTAAGCAGATAAGTATTATTATTATGATTACGGTTGCAATATAAAATTTGAGGTTCTAATGCCAACACGTGTGCATAACATTGGCGCGCGAATCTGTCACCAAAGTCACCATTGTTGACTCTTCCACCCTATTATTACTTTTTACGGTTTAACAAGCTCGTATTTTAACTTATCTCGTTGTGTGAATTGTTATTATGTATTTTGGCGAAGGGTTGCCAGTTGCCACCCCAACCGTGCCTACGAAAAAGAAGAAAAAAAAATAGGGGCGACCCGGTGTCTCTGACGCTTATTGCGGTCGTCCACCAGATGACAACGGTCGGAACTTTTGATGGATTTCGAAGTGTCAAACTTTTTTATTCTGTCAAATTATTTTTATTCTTTTTCATAACGCGCGGACTGCCAGCAGCACAAATAGTTGTCCACTCATGAACGTTCAGAACCGACACACAGACTGTATAGAATGAAAACGTTATTGAAGATTTATCGACCGAAATTGGACGTGTCACTATAAAATTGGAAACAATAGGGCGACCTTTCAAAACAGAATTTCAATATCAGATAACAGAACGCAACACAGAACCAATTATACGATCCATGTTTGATACTTTCGGGCGGCTCCGTAACATGGAAACACGATTTGAACTCGATCTAATTCTAGAAAATGAGAAGTATATTCAATTAAACTTCAAAGCATTCGATTTTAACTTGGCTTCTTCTTTATCTTTCTTCCAAGCAGCTTTCTCCGTCTTTTTGCAACTACAACAGAAAACTGATAAAAACTGGAAAGTTATAGCAGCTCCGAGAATTTTGTAAGTTTTAGGTCACAGGCACAAATTAAAGTCCAGCAGATTTTGGCTTTCCTTATTAAACTGCACTAAGTTAAGTTTGGTGAGGTGTTCACAAAAGCACTTGAATCTGCTAATACGCGGTGGGCACGCATGGTGATCAAGCCTATACTCTCCTTTCGAGAGAAAACCTCAACCCTACACTGAGGTGCATACAGGGTGTATCAACATTCCTTTAACCTCCCCAAAAAGGGATCCTACCCACCAGTACGTCCAAATTTTACTATAAGGATAATTTTATTGCAATTACATTTAAACAAAATAAATCGTACAATGCGGCGGAGTTAACGCCATAAGCATTTTCTACCAGTCAACCGCAGAAGGTACATCTCATGTTAATACAGGTGTTAATATTGTCATATTTTGGCTTTTCATTATTGTCATATATATATATTGTATTTTTGGGTAGGTATTTATATTATTATTATTTTGTTATTTGTGTAAATATGTATGTAGTATATTATATCATGTGCACGTGCGTAGACCCGTTTCACACCTCCGCTGCGACTCCCCAAGGTTTGCTGGAAGAAATCTCTTACAGAGATAAGCTCGCCTTTGTACATGTACTTTCTTTTGTTACCTTTCCTGTACTCTATTCTTGTGTGTGCAATAAAGTATAATAATGAATAGTTCATGTTCTCGTGACTAAATTTATAAATTTTGGTGTCATGGCTTGTAATAAGTTACTACAAGAACTTCGAAATACATACTGAATTTATAACTTTTGTATGTCTTTCGAAGTTCACCCCGTAGTAAAAGTTGCACGTCTTGGTGAATAGAACCCCCTTTCCGGCAAAAAGGAGCTTATTACACCTTATCTAAAAAAATACCCCAAACTGGCGTGCATGCATGCAACGACTAATGAATGTTGATCGTTGCAAGTGGCAGTCCCTGGGATACAGGCTTGAGTTTATGTATGTATTTTAAAAACGAGTCTATTTATTTACAGGCAGCTTTTTCTGTGCTAATTTTACAACAGTTTTAAAAGAACGGGTAGATGTGAAACTGCGGTCCCCACGCTAGGTAAGCGTGTATCGCAGAAAATAGAACATTTTGTTTTTAACATCATCGTAAACCGAGCACTCAAGAGCGATCTCAAAAGTCTCTATATACGTCCCATTGCAGGGCATAGGCCTTCTCTCAGAGAGAGAGAGAGAAAGAGTAAGTATGGGCTTAATTACCACGCGTGCCCACCGCGGATTGGCAACTTCAGGCGAGGTTTGTCATGGCTGTCTGAATATATAAGAAGAAGTAAACCGTTATTTAACGTCACAAATACATAAATATAATGAGTGATTAGAAATAAACAAACAATTCAACCGAATATGACATAATAATATGTCGACGTTGACATTGTGTCATGCGTGTGTGAAGCTTGCTCCGGTATCAAAAGCGTGAACAGTAACAGTCGGACGTATACAGGCTACATAAAAAAATACTGGCTATAACAAAATCCCTCTCGACAATAACAAAATCGCTCGTAGCCCCGGCTGCCTGAGTGATCTTAAACGATCACGAAGGTTAAGCAACACAGGGCGCGTTCAGTGCATGGATGGGTCGCCGTCTATGCCTAACGCTAGTGGCATTTTTCCGAGCGGTTCCGTGCTTCGCAAGGCACGTTAAGCTGTTGGTGCCGGCTGCCGTCGATAGATGGCAGTCGTTAAGTTAAGTCAGAGGCCTTAGGGCGGCTTGACAACTTCTGACAGGAGACGAGCCACTAGTCTACAAGCCTCCACCAATCCGGACTTGGCCCCCGTGGTGGAGTATGGCCTATACCTTCCTCAGGAAAGAGACCCGTGCCCCTTGGTGGGGACATAAATAGGTTGATGATGATGATGAAACAATTCAACAAGAAAAACAATACCAAAACAATAAGGGAGCCAGGGTATGTCAGTCAATGCAGCGGTAAAATGGCCTCGAGCTCAGTAAAGGTACGCTGCGGTTTTGCCCGCAGCACCGATTTTCAAGAGTTTCAACGGAAACAAAATTCGATGCTCTTCATACGGAACACGGAACCCAAAAACGGTCGATTTCAAAGCACAATTCGCACAGTGCAAGGACCAATTAGGGTGACACGGGACGTCAGTCCCTGTACCAACCTCGGTCACGCTGAAAAAGTCATTTTTTAAACCAAAAGGCTCGTGCCGTTGTTTCTGTGCAAAAAACGATCGGCGTCACAGAAATGTTACCCTTTTGATCTGTTCACAGTTCACACTGACGAAATGACAAATCTAGAGGATAAAGGTAGAGACTGTTGTAGCAGCCAAATTTTTACTTGATCTGAATAAGCTAGAGGTTATATTTGATAGATTTACGTTGCCTGAATAAGTAAAGCAAACATTTTTTTTTTCCTTTTTCTTATTGTGTCTGTGGGGCCGCAGCCCACGACGCAGCGAGGGCAGACCCCCCAACAGATTGTCTGACGACATGGTTACGGTGGCGGGTAGTCGCTGGATACATGCGGCACAAGACCGGGAAGCTTGGAAAACCACGAGGGAGGCCTATGTCCTGCAGTGGGCGTCAGATGGCTGATGATGAATGAATAAATCTTCTTCAACCTATAGCCACCCAATGCTGAGTGTAGGGCTCTTCTAATGCACGCCATTTACTTCGGTCTTGGGCTTTTCGCATCCAGTCTTTGGATAAAAATTTCAATCATTATCAATGATGATGAATCCAAGCGACTTTCGACAAGATACAATTGTTTATCATTTTTTTTTAAATGAAACGTTTTTATTTTTATGCCGGGTGGCGCCAGATTAAGAGGCCATTTGGCGAGCGTCAAATGGCTGATGATGATTTTTATGCATATTTGCAAGTTTCAAGACGCCATGGAATTGAAAATAAATAATCAATTATTTTCAAATGCTTCCGGTGCTACTCAATTGCATAAAGTCAGACTCGAATGTATTTTCGATTTAAAAAATGGTACAGTAGAACAGTCAATCACTAGTTCTCAAAAAGCGTGTTAACTGCTTATATTCAAAATAACTATTTTGACCAAATACAACGTGTTATGAAATAACACAAAAAATTTAAAGTTTCTTCGGCCTTTGCATCTACGTAATGAGATTATTTATACAGCGTCCAGTTGTTTTCACTCACACTAGATGGGTGAAGGGACCACTCGGACGCTGCAGTGCATGGGACATTGTTTTTTACATGGAGTTGGAGTGTCAACACTAATAATATGCTAATATAATGAAGCTTTCGAAAATCACGTGTAACTTGCATTTAGCCATATTTCAACTGCAGTGGACTGGCCTACAACCGCACTCGACTTTGCGGTTCTTATGAAGCTAATTTGAGTCGCATGTCGATGGCGATAAGGGCGGTAGAGTATGAAGTGTGTAAGGTTGTCGGTCCGTACAATCTCATTACTGATGATTAGCCAGGCCATCTGTCGATTCGTGTGAGCAATCGATCGATTCGGAATCAGCCCCATTGGAGTAAGATAGCTATATACGAAATATAAACCTACACTCATAACCATTGACTACTTCCTAGGTCAAGCGGTTAACACGCTTGACTACCAAAACGGGTCGTGGTTTCGATTCCCATTCGTACCTTAAATAGAATGGAAACTGTGCTAAAATATTATGTGCTAAAATTCCTCTTCAACGAATCCAATATTAACCTGTTGAATTCCAGCCCTATTTAACTCGTGCATCCAAAGTTTATGTTTCCATTCTCTACGTAGACTTACTAAGAATAAGTCATCGATTCTTTTTCCTTCGACAGTTTCAATGAAAATTAAAAAAAATATCCAACTAAAAACCGTCTGACTAACCATCCGTCTATACCGACAAAAACAAATTACTCTAAGCCAAGAAAGCACCTCAAAAAGTTAAATCAACGCGCGTGGCCGCGATTTAGCCCCCCAAAGCCGACAGCTGTCTGGTTACGTCTAGTTATATCTACTTTTATCCGGCCGAATCCAGTTATAGGCGGTTATTGCGCGTCGATCATAAATTTTACGCGGGCCAATAACGCCGGGGTCGTTCACGGGAGGGGTGGACGAGTTACGCACTCCGCTTTTGGCCCCCGAGTTGAGGCGAAATGGGGCGAATTAGAAAAGCACTATTTTTGGCGCCACACTCTCTACTAGGGGATGAAAAAGGACACAGCTGCAAGAAAGTCTGGTCTACAAAAGCTCCTTCGCGGATTAGTCCGAGAGTGTGGATCCGCCATGGGAACTTTTTCCAAGTCGCAGTTGGGAAGATAAAGTCGCCTGCATTTACTTTACAATAGATTCAATGAAGACTGAATACATAGAGAAGACAATATTTTAACAACCTTGGGCTGTCTGACTTTTTGAAATGTACAGTCGACCGCACATAAACCTTGACGTCATAGTCCAAAAGTCACACGTAAGGAAACCGAATAGAGTGCGCGGATGCAAAGGTTTATGTGCCGTCGAGTGTACATAAGCTGAGCAGCCATCCCACTTTACGGCACAGGCCGTTTCTCAGGGAGAGAGTCACCACGCGAGCCCACCGCGGATTGGCGATTTCAAGCACTGAAGTATGTGAATAGCTCAGGCACTCAAGTTTACCTACTCACGATGTGTTCCTTCACTTACTACGAGTGGTATTGCTACTATTTGTTTTATAAGTCAAAGCAGTGCTGCAAGCAAATGTTCACAAGAATCCTGTCAAACTCATGAGCTGTACCGATTTGTTGCGTTTACTTCTTCCAATGTATAATATTAATGATTGTTCGTGTATGTACCTCTTTCTAAAACAGTTGCTTTATTGTTTGTTCATTTTAATTTTAGAACTAAATCTAGACTCCTGTATTGCGCCTCCTACTTATTTATTATATTATTAAGCATTACCTATCTGTGGGAAATGCTGAGGAATTGGCAAAATGCACTATATTGACTCTAATATTTTTTATGCTATAAGTTTGTCAATTCTGTTTTTTCTCCTTAAATAAATAAATAACCTGACAAATGTGCATAACTTTGAAAACAAAGTCGTAGGTACATGCCCGCACTGGGAATCGAACCTGGGTCTCCCGCTTCCGAACCCAATGTTGTAGCCACTGGGCCACCACCGCTGTGCCGAGTGTACTTAGTAGGTTATACTGCCGGAACATTCGCGGAGCTCTATTGATGTTTTTATTGGTATCACGTCTACAAGCGGTGATTGACAGTGTAAGTGTTAATAAATTAACTGCCTCGTTGCTATAACGGTAAATTAGTAAGACGTTTGATTCACAGGACTGGTCGTGGATCCAGGCCACCCTTACTGACGTTCTTTATACAAAATTCCTTCCAAGTTGTCCGATTTCATTGTTTTTTTTAGAGTATTATGTACCCCAAAGGTATAACATATTATTATTACTATTAGACTTTATTGCACACAAGACATTTAACAGGACATTACATAAGAAATAATATGTACAAAGGCGAGCAGGGGCCTCATTATGCGCACCAAATCCTGAGCGATTCCAATCGCCTAACTGTCAAATCCCATACAAATTTGACAGTTGGACGATTGGAATCGCTCAGGATCTTGTGCGCGTAATATAGGGGCTTATCTCTGTATACGGTAGAGGTATACGTACCACATAGTTTGGTTAAGATATATAGAAGGGATCCATGAGAAAAACATTTAACTCCTTAATTTGCAGAGGCATCACGGCATTAAGAATACCGTCAGCGCCACCTAGTGTCGAAATAAGTAAACTATAGTTTCTGTTTAACAATAACACACTTTCATCCTAGCATGGTTACTTCTGTGATCCATCTTGTGTAACTTCGTATCCAGGGATCATAAATTTATTCCAACGTAAAGAATTTACATTCTGATTGTTGAAAGTCAATGTACTGTGTTAGTCGCTGCCTTGGGGCCGAATTTGTAGTGGAGAAAAAGGCGGCAAGAGAAAAAAACTCAACTCTGACCATCATTTCTCTAATCATCTATGAAGATATATTGTTTTCTTTTTATTTTGAAAGCGGTTTTTTGTGTTTATCGACCAGTAACTCGAACAAAACAAGCTGTATCTTCTGAAACAGTGCCTGTTGAGTGAACGTAAAATCTATATTTCTATGAAACTCAAACAACAATGCGCGACATCAAAGACTGAACGCGTAGCTTTCAAAAGCCTGGCTCGTACTCTGCGGAAAACACTTATCCGACTTAGGCTTTGGGTACACCGGGAGGAAATATGTTCGAAATTGGCACCTTCCTTCACAGTCGGCTTTTTACTCGAAATAAATTGAAAAATTACTGCGTGAAAACCGATTATCAAAAGGTTATCAATCAATCAATCAGCCCATACTCTTCCACATAGGCCTCTCCAAGGAATGCCACTTCACACGCCACGCCACGTCAAAAAGTTATTTAACAAAAAAAAATAAGATTTTAAAGGAAAAAAAAGTAGTTTTTACGATGTACTGACGTATTATGAACTTTACTTAAATCGGACTCCTTACCATAGTAAGATACCTCGAATAATTGCGTTATATGCATCGATTAGTAATCTCCATTTGGGAATCATTTTAAAACACCGCTTGCTAATTTTTCGGCTGATATGACAGCCAACTGCTACTTCAACTTGCTAAACCTCGATCAAGATCAAAGAACAAATAATAAAAACAAAAAAATTATATATAGGTAAGTCTTGTATTTTAGTTTATTTAAAGGTAGAATTTGTCCCTACAGTAATGTCGAGACTTCTACCATTCATACCTTCTACCATAATACGTTACTGAATATAGTATTTAGTACCTAGTATTACCTGCGGCACACTTAACTTTAGCCAAATACATTGCCTACCTTACCAGGTATATAGAGAATGGGAATATAAAATCGCAACTGCATCTATCTATCGAGTGCTGTTGCGAAACGTTTGCAAACAACTCTAGCACGCACTCTGTTTAAGCTACATTTATAGTGACAAATTTTAGGGAAAATATTAGGTGTTGGTAATAAATAGGTGCATACATAAACTCACGCCTGTATCCCGGGGGGTAGGCGGAGACTAGGGTTTTACGTTTGTCACGATTTCGATATATAGGATATGAATGATAAGTGCCCGAAACCGGCTTGCGTACTTCCATGCAGAGACTAATTATGTACGCACGCCGGTTTCGGAGACTGTCTTACCATTCGCTAATACATCCTCTACTTGTGTGGCAAGTGGCAAACCCTCCCGGCCCACCTTTGAGATGTAGAGTTAAAGTCGGAGAAAACTTGGAGAAAACCGTAACTAAAATAACCAGCTGTGTCATACATTTTAATGTCACAGGTGGCTTTAGTACAAAGAAAAAGATCATTTTTGCGTTTTCGAAGTTTTACTCATAGTAAAAGTTGTTCGTATGCACAGTTCGTATGTGACAGTTCAATGTACATTGCAAAGTCGATCAACCCACAGATTAACACGTAAGAAGACTCTGTTACGCAATGTACATTGAATTGTCATGATATACTATGAGTTGTAGTTTTATAAAACACGGCCCAGACTGGCAGTTGTATACACTTACTAAAACCGTTGTGCGAACGTTGTGTGATCGTTTTATGAATACTATTCCAACGAGTTCAGGCAGTTTTTGCGGTGGTAGCGCAGCGGTAGAACGCCAGCCTCACATTCGGAAGGTTTTGGGTTCGAGTCCCGGCATGTACCATGTTTTTGTTGTACATTTGTGAAGTTGCAGTAGCAATACCATTCGCTAACTGTGAAGGAAAACATATTGAGGAAACCCTAGTGTCTGAGGTATTTACACATCTCAGCGCTTGCTACGTACAATGGCCCAACTATGAGGCTAAGAACGGAAACCTCGGGTCAACTAGATGCCCCGCACTTACGATTATCGTCCTCTGTGAAACCGGCCGCTGTTAGTGGGACGCGTGCTAGGGTGCCGCAAAGATTTATATGGCTCTGTTTATTTATTCTTACCTCCCATCTCGCGAAGTGGAACACGCCCGTGTTTGCTTCAGCGCCTTCACGCAGTTGTGTGTTTCTGAGAGTTGAGTATTTGCGAGGAAAACCTGGCCACGCCACGAGTGAAGAGCTTACTTAGCATTATGAAGGGTTCCTAGTTTCGTATCAAAGTAAAGATGTGCAATCAAATAGTTAGTATTCAAACGGATCTTTTTTAGTATCTGTAGGATTCTAACCCCCAGTTTTTCGTACACTAACACGCTGTTAATCTACTGTTAACAGCCGTCAATTGACCAAAGTGCATACAGTAAAGTGGGTGGTAAGATCCTCTTTCAGTTTTTAACCGACATCAAAAAAGGAGGAGGTTATCAATTCAACGCGTATATATATATACCCCCAGTTTCATGACCAGCTCATATATTTTGGGCACCGACTCCAAATTATACTTCTACAATACCTACATGTATACATACTTCTAATTATTTAAATTATTTCTAACTTTTTAGTGCTGTAGTGTTTCGAAGTCGGTTTTTATTTTTTATTTTTTTTTATTTATCAATTTTTAGTTGGGGAGCTGTAGAAAAATAAACAAGTCCCTTATAATCATAATTCACCCCACTTAATTCATTGCTTTAAAATTTGATATTCTCAATTACCATCTCCGAAAGTCGTCACCAGAACATCACCAAATTAACTTGGGTATACTTGTATTAAGTAGACATACTTCTAATTATTTAAATTATTTCTAACTTTTTAGTGCTGTAGTGTTTCGAAGTCGGTTTTTATTTTTAATTTAAAATCCTTACACTCTTGTATCATTGCTCTTAAATATATATATAAGGTCTCACTGAATTAGCTTTCAACTTTGTATGCCAATCTAGCTACTAGAATATAATATGTGTACGTAGATTGTTACCTGTTTTACATACCTACAATGTAACATCGATGGCTTGCCGTACCGCCACACAGCGCAATCACTCGTCCTGATCTTAAACTAGGATACCCAGGGTAAGGTCATCAAACATGGAAATAAACACAGACTGAGGCCATTTATTCCAATGAAGTACCGGCCTACAGCGGTAATTGAACCCACGACGTCATTTTAATATTAAATTTGAAAATAAAAAATATATTCCCGTTAAAAGCACGCCATCATTTCTACTTAGTAAGCACTTGTCTATTGTGTTCGCCAATATCTTACGCACCTTATACGCTTTGTAGAAAAGAATATCCTGCAAGAGTACATCTCTTCAATATCCTAAGACGAAGCTCACACAACATTGAAGGAGATTTTACGTTCAGATGGTTCACTTCGCCTTTTTATATATTTACTAGCTGACCCCACAAACGTTGTTCTACCATATTAATTAGCCTACGACTATATTCTCAGACCAACCAAAAATACAAAAGAAACGGCTTCACCGATTTTTATGATTTTTTTGTGTATATTTGGTAGGTCTGCGACCTATGTAGGCTCATTAATATGGCAAAACAATGTTTGCCGATTCAGCAAATGTTTCATATGATGTTGATAGTATTTTTAAAAATATATTTAAACGGAAATAAAAGTATTTTCGGAACTGCTGCTTCAATTTAATGATTTCTACACGTAAAATTTTAAAATATGTGACGTTCCACTAGAAATGGGGGTCTCACAAATGTGACCAAATGTGATAAGGACACGGAGGGGTAAAAAAAAATCACGAAATTAATGTGACGTACATTATGGATGAGCCCTAAACCGCAGAACCAATTTTGATAAATTTTGGTATAAAGATAGATAGGACCTTGGAGAAGAAAATAATTTAGTTAGACCTGAGATTTCCGCACTTAGCCTCATGGTTGGGCCATTGTACGTAGCAAAGCTGTGAGCTCACTCCAACCAGCCTATCTCTTTCCAGAAGGCCAGCAGTGCTCTGATGTCACTACAGACCTCCTGAAGGGATCCCAGCTTCCCTTAGAAAATAATTTAAGCCACTCGAAGTACTAATCCTGCGCAGACGAAGTCTCGGGCACCAGCTAGTATAATTTATAAAAATCGGTGAAGCCGTTTCGTAGAATTTCGATAAAAAACACTGCAACACTAGATTTTTGTATATTAGGTTGGGAAAACTAGACTCGCGTGGAATGTAAATACAAACCTTCGAACAAAGTGTGTTTTTAGCTTTGCTCTAAATGTGAATAAACTGCTGAGAGAAATCGTTAAAATACGGAAAGCAATAACATTTTTTTCCTACGAAGTGATTTTTGAAATCACAATTTCCAATGCAATACATAAATTTTGGGGTAATGGGTCACAACCTAGAACGGTCTAGACCCACGCCAGGGCTTTATTCTATAGAATAACAATACATTATTTACTACGAAAAGAGTCGGCTGCGCAAAGAACATCGACATTTCATAATCAACTTTGAATTACAGTTCTATGAAACGCGGTCCAGAATATTGGGTTACTGCATACATTTGTCGGGATTCGATGCAGCAAGCCAACGCTTTTCACAGCCAATCCCCCTGGAAAATAACCCTACATCGGCCAAAGCTTCTGTGCGTTCCAATCAAGCCTGCACGGCAAAATGCACCCCACACACAGCGACGGTGCCGGAGAAAATGGAAAATATGTTTGAAGTGTTTAAGCGAACGGTAGAGCTCTTAGCTCTGCTAACAAAAGAAGCTGGCGATGGTTCACGTCGAGGTACAAAACAAACGGTATAGTATCGCTGGTATGACTCAGTCAATTAGTATGGGAGTAAAAATTTTTGCAATGGCAAACAACATAAAATATATGTACTTTACTGCCACTTGCATGAAGAAGAAGAAGAAAGACATTTATTATACCAAAAAGACACATCACAGAAACAAAATAAACAGATAAGTAACATAATATGCACAACAACAGAAAGAAAACTAAATACACAACAGACAAAACGAATAAATAAAACAGGACCGTAGATGTAGCCTGTGGTGTATCTACGTTGCCACAAAAGGCTGACTCAGCGTTGTGCTCAGGAAGTGATCCCCCAGGGCTGATTTTCAGTCAGTGTCGTCAGGATCTTTAAATTTCTCTGAAAAGGACGAGACCCACTGACACAAATTCAGAACCTGGGGGACAGTTTTTCATTCCAGAAATCGAACCGAAGCCCCTTAAATAAGCAGCCTATTTATGTCCCACTGTAGGGCACAGGCCTTCTCTCAGGGAGAGAGTATGGGCTTAATCACTACGCGTGCCCACCGCGGATTGGCGATTTCAAGCGCTGAGGTATGGGAAGAGCTCAGACACTTAGGTTTCCTCACGATGTTTCCCTTCACGGTTAGCGAGTGGTATTGCTACTATAACTTCACAGAGGTACATAACTTAGACAATAAAGTCATAGGTACATGCCCGCACTGGGAATCGAACCTGGGTTGAGTTGTAAGCCCTAGCCCAACAAACCAGCTACTCGTACTACAGAAAACTTTCCCACGAGTTACCCAAATAACTACAGTATCGTTATCACTAAACGAGACCGCGTTTCTACACGTGTCAAATTCAGTCTCAATTAATTTAAATTATACCTACAATAATTATTTCAATAGCAACGATGCATGATCAAAGCGTTCAAATCACTAGGAGTTCGAACAAAGCATGCCTGTTCGCGTGTCTCGAGTTACCAAACATGAATATTACTTACAGTGTTTTATTTTTCGTAAGTCCTCGTAGGTAGTATCTATAGTAGGCAGTCATTTGTAAAAGGTTATTTTTTAAAGGCCATTTCCTTCCGTGGATGTCGTAGAAGGAAATCAATTACCAGGAGACGGGCAGCAGCGTCTTCCTGAGATTCCAATCGCATACTGCGATCGCCAACCCGCCTGCCAAGCGTGGCGATTATGGCAAAACCCCTCATGGTTATGATAACCACGAGGGAGGCCTATGTCCTGCAGTGGGCGTCAAATGGCTGATGATGATGATGATTTTTTAAAGGCGCAAAATTTCCTAAAACACTCCCATTAGTCTGTGGCAGTGGTTGGTTAGGGTTTTACAATAAAAAAGTCTGTGAATTGTTTTCCAGATTTATATGGTTTTAAATATTGAGGCCTACATAATTTTGATGAATTCGCGCTTTACGTTTTCTAGCAATCTCAGCCTTCAATAAATCATTGTTCTACATAGAGAACTTTTGTAAAGCCGCGTTTTCACACTCTTAGTAGGACAAAAATGCCTGTTTTTATCAAAGTATACTACGATCGTCAGTATACAGAATACGAGTAGCTTCCGAGGAGCAAAAATAGATCACTCAGCCCGAGTGTTCTAAGAACGTGAAAACGCGGCTTATGAAACATCAAAGAAATTGCAGAAAATAATAAAAAAAAAATGCACTATAAATAAATAATAAAATAAAAAGAACTTTATTCAAAAGTAACAAATTTGCTTATGTTAAGAGTAATTTAATTTAGTACACTTTTGAAATGGTCGGCGCCTCAGCATTGCTGTTTTTCAGTCTCCGCCGCGATTTTCTACACTTATTCTTTATAAATAAAAAACAGTGAGGCATAATATTAAGCATTAAATAATTAACCATAATTTGGAATCAGTATAAAAGTATAAACACAATAAAATAAAATAAACGGAAGAGACCAACCGGTACTACAAGTAAGCAGTATTGAACAGTGGCAGTCAACGCTTCACACAAGGGTCACCCACAGACTCGTCCACTTACCGGTTCTCACAGCGCTTTTATCGTAGCACAAAAGTATAACTCATATATGATGTAACATAGTTGCTTAATTTTTTTTTGTCTTTTCTTGCAGGTAAGACACTTACGTCAGATTGGAATATCACTGAAATGTCATTGGTGCGTTGAGTAAAACTTTAATCGCAGTGATTGATCATGTAAGTACCCTCGCAATTTCTTTTTGAACTATGATTATACTATAATTTAATACGGTTTTAAGATATTGCCACAAAAAAAACTATCCCTATTAGGTACTTTATACTACATTTTAACCTCAGTTCAGTAACCAGCCCCATTTAATTTCAACTTAAAACTGAAGCTTATATAAATGACAAATGCCGCGCAAACCTACAATATTGAAACCTCTACGAAAAGTTGTGACCGATAAATGAATAAAGCTAAGCACACATGGGCGAGGTAGCGACACGTATAGCCTAAGAAGGATGGAAACAATATTTTCGTTCAATACTTGCTCCTGTGCCGCGTGCCATTAAGGCCACAATGGGTTGGCAGGGTGGACAGTAATACAACATTATCGGTAAACGTTTTGCAACAGGGCACCTCGGTGTTCGTGTGGCATCATTTCTTATCCGCTATCGACCTCCCTTATCGGTCGACGCTGATATTGTATAAGTAAATACAAGCCCTAAAGGTGATTGCTAGTTTACACTTCTTTAAGTGTTTTAGTACTTTACCGATTTCTGTTAAGGAGGAGGAGGAGTCGGTCGACAGCTGGCAAGAATCGCTCTTCGACGAAGAGTGAAACTAGGTCGGACTCTTCCGCCAAAAATTCAACTAATTGATTCCGGAATTAAGTTAATAAATACGGTGAAGTCTTGTAAAATCTCCTTTTATTGGGGTTCCGTACCCAAAGGTGTAAGGTACCCTATTACTAAGACTCCACTGTCCGTTTTTCTGTCTGTCTGGCTGTCCATCACCAGGCTGTATCTCATGAACCGGGATAGCTAGACAGTTGAAATTTTCACAGAACAAAAAATAAATACCAAAAACAGAATAAAATAAATATTTCAGCGGGGCTCCCATACAATAAACGTTGTCTAAAGACAGCGCTCGCCATCTAGCGGCCATCTTTGTAACCTTCACATGTCATTTCATTAATTAATGTCAATGTTAAATGCTTCTTGTTGGATTCCATAGGTGGCGCTGTTCTCAATGTACCTAATCTATCTTGTTTCGATCTTTGTCTAATGTTGTATGGATAATAAAATTAATAAATAGTACGGAAACCTTCGTGCGCGAGTACAACTCGCACTTGACCGGTTTTATTATAATGCAGTAGCAACATTGCCATCAACAACAATGAAACGCCACTTGCGATCAAAACTCAACCATAATATCTACTGCCGATTATGACGTCATTTTGTCAAGAAAGTGAGGTTGGCGGCGGAAATGAGTCATTGCGACTGGATTCTTTGATTACAAGAAAAATGTATTAAACAAGTTAGAAATCTCCGTCTAAATGGAAAAAAACTCGCGACGTTGACGGTGAAACATCACTCAATTTCATTATATCCCAAGTCGAGCAAAAAGGCGGCACGGTCGTACCGTCATTTTCTCGAAGCAGTTCAGGACATTTTCGACCCCTCATAACTTCTTTGTGGTTTAAACTAGAAGCCAAAATTTTCAGTAAACAAGCAGGCATTGTATGAACACGGTATGTTTCAATTTTCATTCAATTTGAACCAGTTGTTTAGGAATTACAACTAGTCAAAATTTCTTCATTTTGTCACTGACTCACTCACTGAATGACTGACCGATCATAAAAACTCTAAGGCACTTTTAGCAGACATAGAAGTTTCAAATTTAGAATTAAATTAGTGTTTAGTGTATAAATCAAGGGAAAACTAAAATATTTTGCAATTTAGGTCCAGTTTTTTAGATACACCAACTGCATAAATAAGCCAAGTCAATTTGTTTAAATAAACATAAAAGATTTTTAATATTGATATGGTCACTACAAGATGTGGTTATGCTAGCTAATTATGTAATAACTTAAGATAGAAGGATCTTTAAGTAGGGACTGAATAAATTAGCCGACTTGGTATCATGGTTCATGGTACACGGATCTCATGGTACGTTTACACGCTTGCCAAGCCTTGGCAAACTGCAAACAGTCCCAAGCCTCCACAAATCTCTTTTGGCGTTTGAAAGGCGTTTATACGCTTGTGAATGCGTCAGTCTGCAATATACATCCAAGCATGGCAGACACCGAACTTGTGACGGCTATTGCATTTGGTTTAACGTACTTTTATTTGAAATGTAAGCAAAGTGAAATAATTTTATTTATTTTAAAATATTTAATATATTTAAAATAGTTAAAATATTTTTATTTATTTTTTGTAAGTTCAAGCAAACGTGTACTCGCCGCGAGATCACAATGGCTACTAAACGCGGACCAACATGTAAATGCATCGCAAGCGCTTGCCGCAAACGCCCTTTGATCTGCGTAAAAAAACCGACACTCGACTGGATCGGAAGCAAGCAGGCACAAGCCCACGCAAGCCAAGCCAAACGCCCTTTTTACATGCTTGCGATTGTCGATCCTTGCCAAGGCTTGGCAAGCGTGTAAACGTAGCATCACAACTTTTTACGGTAGAAGAACTCAGTTGCGAAACTTGGTTTTTTTACAAGTTGTGTGTTTAATGGCATAAATATTACTCTTTTTTATTTTCTACATTGCATAACATAAACTCAAAATCAAAATGTTTTCCGGGTAAGATAAAAGTATTCGAAGCCGGTTTCGGGTACTTTTATCTGGCTCTTCGCTAATACCAAATAGAGGAACGAACTATTTGGACGAAGTATGACCGGCCTGCTGTTTGACTGACTTTGTTTTCTAACTTACGTACATTTGTGAATTGTAATAATTGTACTACACCACTCGCTCTCTGTGAAGGAAAACGTCGTAAGGAAACCTGAGTATCTGAGGTGTTCACATCCCTAATTACGTGCCCACCGCGAATTGACATTGCCAATCCGCGGTGGGCACGCGTGGTAACTAAGCCCATACTCTCTCTCTCTCTCTCTCTCTCTCTCTCTCTCTCTCTGAGAGAAGTCCTGTGCCCTGCAGTGGGACGTACATAAAAAACCGACCAAGTACGAGTACGACTTGCGCACCGAGGGTTCCGTACAAAATTTTAGGTAGGTACATATTATAAATAGTTCAGGAATTCGCAATTTCGCAGTTTTTTCCGAGTTTTCCCGAACTTCAAAGACTAATTTGATTAAATTACAAATGTATAGTTTCCAGATTTTTCTTTGCATCTGTAGCATAAAACAATGTTACTTGCCAAATTTCATAGTTCTAGGTCAACGAAAAGTACCCTATTATATTTAATTTCCCTTGAACGGCCATATCCTTTTTTCACGTTAACTTAGAACTTTCATTTTTTTACAGCTGAAAATTGCACAAATTTAAAGGACTGTAAACTTGAGTACATATATCCAAGTTTACAGTCCTTTAAATTTAATTTCAACTCGATACCTCGATCTCAGGAACGCGTGGTTCCTGGGCGTGGGCGGACGGACGGACAACAAAGTGATCCTAAAAGGGTTCCGTTTAACTGCTGTCGTCTGTACGTCCGTCTTTTGATCGTTCACATTCGTCCGGTCGGTGTGTCCCCGGCATAACATGCCCACCAACCTACCTTTGTTACTTTTTAGGGTCACACGTCTGTTAGAAAACAGTGAAAGTTTTTTCGACGTACTGTTGAATGAAGGAACTCTAATATTTATTCATAATTTTGTCGAAGAAGTTGTTTAGTTAACATCATTGTTCGTAGATGTCAGTTGCTTTCTTTGTATGCAGTTTAGCCAACTGACGGATGTTAAAAGTAGATTGACAAAATGTTAGTGTACAGACATCTATAACATATAATTATGTGCACCCTAACCAGTTACGTTAAGAGTAACTTTGCAACAAATATATAATGGTTCACCTGCTGTTGATTGTACGAGAAGGCGGAGGTAAGTCTGACATAAATTTTTAATTCAATCGGATCAGTCCCATAATTTTTTTATGTTCTTATTTTTACCTTTATTACCTTCTGTAAGTACAACTTTGTGTCTAAACATAAAATCGTCACTTCGCACCCAGTAAAGGCGAGACAGTTATAAATTGACTTGTATCACTGAAATCTACATAATAATCTCTTCAATAGAAAGTAGATTGTGGCGTCTCCTACGCGTTCTATGACCTGGACCTCAAGTCTAATAAATGCATTGTTGTCAAATAGAGTGATAATAGCACGGCGCAGCGTTACAATATACTTTGTTAAACGTTTTATTATAAACACGTACAAATTGAGAGTTTAAGAAATAAATACATTTAATTAAACTATTTATTTTAAGATTTTAAGACCAACAAATTATTTTAAACATGTACTGCGTGAAACTTTCATTAATGAATACTTAATAATAAATCAAAAGGCTAATTCTCTTAAGATATATAGGTATACAAAACTAGTTTAAAACCACTGTGTACTTCGTACCTAGCCTATTTTTGTCCCAATGCAAGCTACAGGCCTTCTCGCAGAGAGAGAGAGAGAGAGAGAGAGAGAGAGAGAGAGAGAGAGAGAGAGAGAGAGAGAGAGAGAGAGAGAGAGTACGGGCTTAATCACCACGCGTGCCCACCGCGGATTAGCAATTTCAAGTGCTGTTGTGTGTGAACACATCAGGCACTCAGATTTGCTCGCACTGTTTTCCTTCACCGTTAGCGACTGGTATTGTTCCTATAACCTCCCAAACGTACGTGACTTAATGTGAAAAAAATTGTTACATAACGTAAAATAATATGTCGTAGGTGGTTGTTTGTACACGAAGAAGAATCTATCCATGTAGCTCCTCGTGTATTTTTTTTTCAAAAATCTGTTATATGTTGTTGCTCAATGTTGCTCAAAATGAGTAATATCATGAACAACTATTAGGAAAATAAGCTAGTAGACTTGTGGTCAGATACTTATCATTTATGGCGGCAGGTATGCTGCTGCTATGCTTAATTTATGCTTCTTCAGGCGCATTTCCTGGATTCGATTCTGGTTTCGAAGGCGTCTTTGATGGCCTAGACTCTAGACGGACGTGCACACTTGCGAATAATGCAGACTAGAATACAAATAGATAGTGTCATTTCAAGTACATTTTATTAGTTATGATGGGCAAATTTTGCAGTGCAGGCCTTGGACGATTTAGGAGTGGTACACATAGTAAGGACGTGGGGCGAGGGCGCGGAAAAGAGGCGGCGTCCTTTCAGTTCACTTTCAAACAAAATGTGCTGAAGCGATGGCACTTAGCCCTCACAGATAAGACGGGACGAGTACGCGTATTCTATACAACGCGTCGCGTCTTTTCTTCCTCTTCCCACATCCTGCCTGTGTGCCCCAGGCCCTAAGTAGTGCCTGACAATTAAGCAGCGTTTTCACGATCTTAGCACGCTCGTATTTTAGCCACTCGGAAGCTACTCGTATCGTGTTTCATTCGAGTCCAATGCCGAAAATAGTGAAAACACAGCTGTACACTTTTTGGAATGACTCAAAAGTCAGATTTCAAAGCGGCATAAGGATTATAGAGGAGACTCCGGAGTGCCTCCAAACTATTTTAAACAGTTATAATTATTATGTAGACACAGACCTATGTTTTACCACGGCCAATAGGACAAGGTCTTTACTGGGCGTGCAGCTTCTTAGTCGGTGGTAAGTTGTTGGTCAAAAGATATTAAATGTAGCTTAAAGGCCATTCATAAATTACGTCACATATTAAGTGGGAGGGAGGGGGTGACGTAAGAAAATGTGACTTCACACGTTCGACTTTAATGAAGAACTTAAAATATTACCAACTCTATATATAAGGCTTATTCTTATTTTATCTTGAAGATACTAAATAGAAATATTTTCGTAAGTGCTGTTTTAATTAAATGATTTCTAAAATATGTGACGTCATACCAAGGGAGGGGGGTTAAACAGATGTGACCACCTGCGCCAAAGACGGGGGACGGGTTACAAAAATCATGAAATTCGTGCGACTTAATTTGTGGATGGCTGTTAGGTATTTTTAAAGGTTCGAGTGATGACTACAGCTACATCAGCGCATAAAGAGTACAGCTACGTCTCTTGGCGCCCACCGACCCAAAACGGGGAGTGGCAAAAAAGCAACCAAGTCCAATAACAATGAATCACTTTAAACGACTTGGCAATTGTCACCGAATGCACTAAGCGCCTCGGAACTGGCAATTATGAGTGCATAATAAATATCACAGATGTGGTAGTGCCTTCTGAACTTCGGCAATATCAGTAGACGTGATGAAATTGGTATAACGCCCGGCGTATAACTTGACCAAAAATATTTAATATTTTATCTACACTCATACCATAATCTTCAAATTAAGAATTCAAAGCTAAACACATAGTGACAGGCTTTAAACAATACATAACTTTAAAGAAAATTAAAAAAAAAAGTGTAACATAAAGTTACATTAAAGGTCAGATTTTTCACTTTATGTTACAGTTATGTTTTTAAAGTGTTGCTGTGTTCACGGAACAAAACTTAATTTTTTTTTTTATGTCAAAAGTTGACTCTATAAAAAACCTAATTTCAATTTCGTGGTACCAAAAGTGCAACTAAAAATACCTAAAATTGCGCTCGCAAAACTGAGTGCAGACGATTGAATGTCAAGATACTTTTGTCGAAATTGCGCCATTTTGTTTCAAAAATAACCGTAGATTTATATATAGTACAAAACTTGTCAAACGTGTTTTCCTTTGATTCCTTACTTTGAAGATTAAGACATGAGTGTAGATAAAGTAGTGTATGAGACTGCACATAACTTGGTATTAAAACACTCGCAAATGCTATTAAAAAACTCGCCAAGGCTCGTTTTTTAAAATCTCGCTCGTGTTTTAATAACACTCATTATGTGACAGTCACATAAACAACTATAATGTTCTTAATGGGATCCAGTGGGCTAACTAGCGTCACCAATAAAAAGAAAGATATCTTCTTAAGAAGGAGAAGGTTATCAATTCGACGCGTATGTTTTTTTTTGCTATGTTCTCGCATAACTCCATCAAATTATAACCGTAATTCTAAAATAATACTCATAATTATTTTTTTGTTGGAATAGATATAACGTCCCATTGGTTCCATTTCAATTCGGTGAAGCTCTGATCAAGACTTTCAGAGATGGAGAACGGAACTCTTCAATAGACAGAAGTAAATAAGGCCTAATGGGGCCCATCCTTTAGTATTATCCGTATGTTTCATAAAATAGCGTAAAAGTAGTCCCAAGGTAATTTGGTGATGTTCTGGTGAAGACTTTCGGAGACGGAAATTGAGAACTTCAAATTTTAAAGCAACGAATTAAGTAGGGTAAATTATGGTTTTATGGCAATTGTTTATTTTTCTCCCGCAACCCCACTAAAAATTGAAAAAAAAAAAATTTTAATAAGAAATAAAAACCGATTTCAAAACACAACACCATTAAAAAGTTAGAAATAATTTAAAAGAATACCTTTAAATTAGGAGTTGTTGTGTTTTGAAGTCGGTTTTTATTTATTTATTTATTTTTTGCTAAAACTGTCTGTACAATCTCTCAATAGTGATTTTTAGGACCCACGACAAGGAACCTAGGTCACAAACCTGGGACTAGATAGCATTTATGCCAAAAACGACCATCTTGTCCTAGGTTGTTTGCCTTAGGTTCACGGCGATGAGTCCTAAAAATCACTGTAAGATAAAAATCACTACGCAGAATTTGGCCATATATGAATAAGCTTATAGTGGGCGGACGATCTGAGGGGACTGAAAGAAGTGACCTGTGCCCAGCAGTGGACGAATATGGGCTGATGGATAAATGAATAAGAAACACGTTTACTGTTAAACCAAACGACGACCACCAGGAAATATATCAACAATAGAAAACATTATTGCCAACACTCGACAAACCCGTAAACATCGTAAACACGCGTATTGAAATGTCAACTTTACTGTGCTTCACTAAGCACAATGAGGATCAAACATCTTTGCTCAGAGGCGTGTTAAGTTGCCTTAAAGAAGCGAGAATGTTGCTGTTAAGGGGACACCGAAATTCGGGAAAATATGCTAGAGGGAGATAGGGAGACGGAAATAGATGAGGATGGATAGGTCTCGCACAGAAATTATCATATACGAGTAAATCTACGATTTGCGTAATAAAATCTTAACTATTCTGCGCATTCTCAATACCTAAGCACAAATAAAAAAGTTACACATTGACTTTTGTTAATGTCAAACAATCAGTTATGGAAAACATTATTATTTTATGGTAAAAATATTCGCAATCCGTCTTCAACTTTTAGATAATGCTTATAATAATTCTCTCTCTCACTTAGTTCATTCTTATTCTTCTTACTCGACTGCTCCTACTAAGTATCAACAACACGATTTTCAATCAAACACAAAACCTCGTTATCTTCGGCATCACCTTAACTAGTCTTCCGCTACAGTGTCATTTTCGGTCGACGACACAATATCAAAACTAACAGTATAGCACTTGAGCACTCTAGAGGCAGACAAACCATGTATAATGCCAAAGAATGTCGCTTGCATAACCTTACCAGTGAAGGGACCGTTCGACGACGCATAAAAAGAACCGTCTCATAACGTCATATCTTTAAACGTCCGATACTTCACTCCGCCATAAAGATAATATTAACGAGCTGGAAACGTGAAAGGTGAAATGCCCAGCATTAATACCGGTAAACGCCATGAAATTTCTCCCAATTAGTGGAGTTTTCTATCAAATTAATAGCGGCCATCGTAGTTTACAATGGGCCGGAGACGCGACAGTCGTTTGTGTCGTGTAAGTAGGTTTTTCTCTGGCTTAAGGCGACGCGTCGACTTGTTAAAGATGGGATTGTTTATTAGTCGATTTACGTTCACAATGGAGTTCGTATCGATCTGGATTCTTGGGAGCTGGACGGAGTTATTTGATTATATTAGATACATTCATCTATTATTCAATCGATCAAAAATTTATTTCAACGTAAAAATTTACATTCTGTTTGCTGAATGTCAGTGTACTGTGTTAGCCGCTGCCTTCAGGCCGTTTTTGTAGTGGAGAAAAGGGCAACGGGAAAAAAACTCCTCTCGGGCAATTTTTTTCTCAAATCATCTTAATCCTAACCTAACATCTATTGTTGCATGTATGACAAGATTCTATGATTGCCACCAGTAAGTTTAAATGCCGAAACATTAGTTTTCTGGCCAGTGTAGAAAAAAAAAGATTAATGCTGCGGCCAGACACACGAACAGCACCCGTTCACGAGCATAACGCAGGGGCCCAGCCATCACCACCATCAGTTGTCAAAATTAGAAACTTGACTCTATACTTCGAAATTTTTCATAACTTCGCCGGTCACATTCTAATCAACCAGGAAGAGAAGAGAAAACTAACTTTTACTTTCATAACTTCCACACAACACAATCACTTGCTGGTCCCAAACTAGGAGCCCCGGGGCTGTGATATCATCACAGGCACGGAAATACACCCAGACTATAGCCATTTGCACAAATAATGTATGTTAAAGTGGTGAAAGTCTTTGTGACCTGTATTGTGTTCTAAATAAATTTAAATGAAATAAAATATAAAAGCCAGTGCGGCGGCTTCCAGCGGGAACTGAACTTCGGTTTTCACCAAGCATGTTAACCGCTAGCCCAACAAGGCGGTCTTAACTAAGTCTTCCCCTTAACACCATTCACAACCATTCAGCGTTTAATGTCTACGTATTAAGTGACAAGTAACCATTTCGTTAGTGCTTAACCCGACGCCTACATCGCATTTGTTAACAGCTAGGCAGTTAGTCAGTTATTACTGGCTCGTTTACTTATCTTGTGCACTTGGGTTAGTATTATAATTTAAGATTGGTCTGTCGGTGTGAGTATGTAAACTTTTTGTTTAATCTAGCAACTGATGGCCGTTGGGGCGACAAAGTTCTGACCTGACAACCGCGGAGCGGACGAAGCAGCGTGGGCAGGCCCCCACCAGATGGTCTGACGACCTGGTTACGGTGGCGGGGAGTCGCTGGATGCGGGCGGCAACCGGGAAGCTTTGAAAATCATGAGGGAGGCATATATCCTGCAGTGGGCGTGAAATGGCTGATGATGATGATGATGATAGCAATTTTTTTTAATATTTTTTCATTTAGAGCTGAAACGCACTAACGGTTACTTAGTCTGCGGTCAAATGCCCTGAAAATGTGCTAAAGCTCCCGAGTACAAACTTACCCGAAACCGGCGTGCGTGCATGCAGCAACTAATGAATGTTGAGGAAGCGAAAGTGATCTGTCAGGATCGTAGCAAGTTAGATAAGATAAGATAAGATAAGATATTTGTTTATTTTCTGTCCACAAATTACAGTAAGTGGCAGTTCCTGGTCTCTGCCTACCCCTCTGGGATACAGGCGTGAGTTTATGTGTTACTTATAATTGGGATTTTATTCTGAATCCATGGAGACTTGTTGGAGTTTGCGGTTAAGAGTGCGCAAGTGCGTTCTGGGGCCTCATTATGCGCATCAAATCCTGTCGGAATCCTGAATTTTGCGAAGCAATTAGTATGGAATTTGACAGTTAGGCGATTGGAAGCGCTCCGGATTTGGTGCGCGGAGGGGCAGTTATTGTTATTATACTAACTTTGTGTTATTTGGGTATCATCTGTGTGGGGTTTAAGCTCCCAAGCAATAGGTACTACACCGGCATTACAATACATGAACAAAATATCCAAGGCCGGCGCTCGCCAATTCTGTATGACAGCACTATCCAGGCCACCAATTGTACTGTGTATATTTGCAAAATTGTATGTTATGTGATCTGGTGTACATAAAAGAGTATTCTAATCTTATCTCTTATCTATCTCTTCATACAGGAGTAAGCTCTATGCAGCGAATAAGTCCAAAACGTCTTGCTCCATGACATTTGCTGAGGTATCTATGGATAACTTATATGTACTTATCCAGTTAACGCATGTCGCTCTTACCAGCTTAAAGTCGAAAAGATGTGCTGGTAATTCTTATGTTCGTTAAACATCTTTTGAATGTTTGTGAAATGCGAAACAAGGTGGGTATCCCATAAAATACACCAGCAGAAAGTTGCAGAAAACTACCAGCAGTGAGCCAAAACCCCTCGGGTTGTAAATTTCGGCAAGTTATATATCCACTCGTGTCTTTCAGCCAGCTACAATACATAGACTCTGTACCAGATCAAAGTTGAAAAAATTAAAAAAAATATATCTTTGAAAAAAAAGTTGCGTGACCTGGACCTTGAAGTCCAAAGATTGCTTATTGTGCAATCTTATTTGTTTCATTTCTTAGTTAAATAAAAAAAATGTAAAATGTTTTCGAGATACCATTGTACTTCTGTTTGTTGCCCGTACTAAAAAAAAATACCGTCAGAAGTGGATTCTCTGAGCCCTTTTGCTCTTTTATGCGTTTTTCTCGGACTGAAGAAGTTATTTGGAGGTCCACATCAACCATTCAACTCACTACTTTAAGAATATCTATTCCTGTGTATGCAAAGGCTTTATCATCGCATCAGCAATAAAGTGTTCTCTATCTATCTATATACCTATCATTATCAGACATTTCACGCCCACTGCAGGACATAGGCCTACCTCATGGTTTACCAAGCTTCCCGGCTTCTGCCGCCCGCATCTAAAGGTTTTATAAAATCTCCAAATACGTCTGAAAAGAGAACTCTTCAAAATCCATATACAACTTTTACTATGATAATAACATCAAAATACATAAAAGTTAGCTCTTTTACACTAAAGTTACCAACTACGGATGATAACAGATGCGGTAGACGAGTTCTTGAGCGGAGACAGCGGATCGGTAAACGTAGTGTAGGAACTGATCTTCGCAAAGCGGGATAAGAGTAGCGAGGACCGTGCTCAGTGGCGTGCTATAGGAGAGGCCTATGTCCAGCATTAGACAAGCGTAGGCCGATGATGACACAAAAATACACAAAATAATTTCAACATAAAAATATATGAAACAGTCCGACTTTGGTTAGGATATCGAATTCTCCATAGAATATTGTTCGTCTATACGAACAATTTGCACGAAACGACTCGTATATTAGACGATTTCCTCTTTGTGTAGATATGTAATGTTACAAACTTTATTTCTTGACTTTGAAAGTATTGCAAAGAATCGTTTGTTTACATCTTTGAAACTTTTATCTGGCTCAGAGAATACTCACCTACACTTCCATATCGGCATGCCCATTGAGCTCTGTTCGCATGGACGTCACGTTTGGAGCCGCTCCCCAATAAAGATAAGGCTTTATTAAGTGTCTTTGATGGCTGTTTGTTGTTCGCTAGAGCGTGTAGGGTTACCAGGGACAAAAATAAATTTTACGCGAGAAATTCCTGACTTCTTAGCAAACAGAGACCTAATTAAGCTGAGCATATCCTTATTATCGCATAACGTTAATTCACTCAATTTATGTTAAGATATCTTTGTATTATTTGTCATAATTAAACCTTTTTTCAATTTCATTTCCAATTTAATTCTGAACAGCAAAACCTATGGGAATCGTTTCGTCTGCGATAGCAATCAGTATGGGTATTTCCATTATAGCAGAAAGTATGGATATGTT
The DNA here is from genome assembly GCA_947308005.1 of Yponomeuta malinellus. Classification (NCBI taxonomy): domain Eukaryota; kingdom Metazoa; phylum Arthropoda; class Insecta; order Lepidoptera; family Yponomeutidae; genus Yponomeuta; species Yponomeuta malinellus. Next base: position 3,218,335 of record OX370998.1, read on the forward strand.
CTTTTTGTTGCACTAACCCTTGCTGAGGACAAATTTAAAAACCTATTAGAAGCTAAAAATTCCACCCATGCCGGGACTTGAACCCGCGACCTCCTGCTCACCGTGCCAGCGCTCTCCCAACTGAGCTAATGGGCAAGTGCAAGCATCGATGAAATTTCGAGCCTCTTTACAAACTTCTCTGTATTACGTACAGGCAGCGACATCTGACCGAAGCGATTTACATCACTTGCAATTACTTTCTTCTAGTAATTGCATACTTGAAGAAAGTATGGAATTACTAGATCCAAAAATACGGTTACCGGATCCAAAAATATAATTCCAGCACGAAATTCCTGACTTTTTAAAAAACGAAGTCCTAATTACGCACCAAATCCTGTCGAATTCCTTTGGTTTGCGATAGTAATAAGTTTGGAAGGAGTTTGATAGTTAGACGACTGAAATTATTTAGGATTTGGTGCGCGTAATGTGGGACAGTCAATGCTGAAACCTTTGTGGTAATATCTAATACACAATCTGGACTCGTAGCATAAAATTAATGAAAATAAATAGTTATAAACTATTATAGGGTGTGGGACGTCCTCAGACTCGGTGGAGCGATGATCTTCGCAGGGCGGCTGGCAAGAGTTGGATGAGAGTAGCCGAGGACCGTGCTCAGTGGCGTGCTATAGGAGAGGCCTATGTCCAGCAGTGGACAAGCATAGGCTGATGATGATGATGATGATGATAGGGTAAAAGTGAAAATATGTGAATATTTTCAAGCCTAATTACCAAAACAGAGGTCATGGGTTCGATTCCCACTGGAGGCCGCTGTACTTGATTTGTACAAATGGCCGCAGTCGGGGTGTAATTCTGTGTGATGTCCGTGTCTGGTTTACAAGTACAATGATGCCTTCAGGGTGCTGTTGGGGCTGCCCCGCTTCTGTAGTGCATCTGGCATGTTTACAGAGGCCCGGGTAGACTGCTTCTACGCTACTATGCGTAAGCGGTGCGCATCGATGCTTAGCAGGGTGCGGGCCAGCTCCAACAGCATCCTGAGCATGATAGCGGACCGCCTAGATTCGCCCTACATGCGGCACTGTGCCGGCATGCATGTGCCCGTTAATGTGTACTGATGAGTGTAATTTATAATATATTGTGTCTTTAGCTATAAGTACTAACATATATAGTTGTTAAGCCTACTAACTAAAATGAGTGTTACTTACTTGAGCAAATAAAGTTTATATATTATATATATTATAGCACAGGGTATCTTAGTTCGGGACCAGAACAAGTGATTGTGTTCTAAATGGCAACTGGAGCCGAGTATAAGCGATTCAGCGTCACCGACTCACTGGAGCCGAGTATATCCGATTCAGCGTCACTGGCCTGAGTGTGACGGTTCAGTTTCGTCCACTGTTTAAAAAAAGTGCGCATATAGAAGTTTTTCTTTAATAAGATGCCTTTACTTGTGTAATTATCGACAGACTAACCCCGGTTTCTCGTACACTAACAAGCTGTTAATCTACTGTTAACAGCTGTCAGTGGTTTTTTTTGTATGCACTTTAGTCAATTGACAGCTGTTAACAGTAGATTAACAGCGTTTTAGTGTACGAGAAACTGGGGGTAAGTTTATTTTTGGGTTTCTCCGTTTAATTTTTGTCCCTGCCTGGAATAAGGTCAAGAAGTCAGGAAAAACATCGGTTTGGAATTTTTGAAAGGGAAAGACTACCTAACTAATTCTATTTTTATTCCGAACATACATACATAATCTCACGCCTGTATCCCAGAGGGGTAGGTAGAGACCATGGACTACCACTTGCTACGATCCTGAAAGATCACTTTCACTTCCTCGACATCCATTAGTCGTTGCATGCACGCACGCCGGTTTATTCCGAACATGTCTAGAAAATTCCGGTCGTCTGGTAACCCTAAGCATGAGTGTCAACGACTCAAGTCGAGTGCAAGCGAAAAGATGAGAAAAATTTAGTAGATTCTGTGTCATCACAACATATAATATGTCTTGGTGTCGTGTACAAATACGGCCCGAAGACAGCGGCTAATTACATAGCAACATATGTTCAGCAAACAGAATGTAAATTCTTTGCGTTGGAATAAATTACTGACTTCCGATTTCTGTTGTGATGTTTGTGAAAAGAAGATAAGAGAATGTTGCTGCACCGAGTATACTTGTCTGCTTTATTGTCCTATGTTTGACCCGTGGCACTTCCTGGATTCAAAACTTGGACGTTGACACAGAAGGACCAGAACAAGCTGGAGACATTTGAGATGTGCTGTGGAGGAAAAAGACAAGAATATGCTGAACAGATAAGACAAAACGAAATATGTGGTCCTGCCGTAGCCAACTGTGAATTTTGGAAACTTATTTATTAACTATTCTGTATGTTGGTTTTTTAAATAAAAAAATCGCTACTTAGGGCCACTTGCATGGTTCCGTTAATTTGGATTTTAAACAACTTAAATCAGATTCTCAATACAAAGATCCGTCATAATTTTACTAAATCTAGATTTAAGGAAACTGCAAGCGGCCCGTAACAAAGTGTATTTACATGTATGGACTTGTGAATGCAGGTACCCGTATAAAAAATCCACTAAAACGTTCCGTTTTGTCAACTAGGACACGTTTTTATCTCTCCGTTACCCGAGCAGGCTGGCTCGCCTGTCAGTGCGAATCTTTTCACTTTGCCATATGAAATCTGCGGTGAGTCGGGCGAAATACGACACTGGCAAAGATTAAAAGCTTGTAGAGAAAATATCGGCTAAATTTTGGCCTCTCAGAGACTGTTAAAACGTTCTTCACCTTGCATTCACATTATACATGCACTCAAAAACACGGTACGATCATAAATTGGACATAATATCGATCCAGAGTGCAAAGTAGAAGTCCAAAGAATAAATCCGAAAAAGGTGCTATGTTTTAAACACATGCATACTCTAACTAGTATCAAAAGACCAGCATGAAACCTCTTCGTCCCAGTGATATCGCGGGCTCTATTTTTCAAGTTTGAAATTTGGCTCAAATTGTTTTCAGTCCTGTTGAGATCATTTCAGCCTGTCGCATCTACACATTTAGTCTCTCACATAGTCTGTGCCCCTCACAGCCCCATATAACCCGACTTGTAACCGGAGTGCTTCAGTGCCAGCGCGTCGAGACCTTTCTACTTTACAACTGGTGGCCTCCAATCTAACGCTGATAATACTATCTGTAAGGTTACAAAACGCTGCCTAAATTCAGCAAATTGACCGAGAGACTGACGCCCAGATTACCAAGGCCTCAGAACTTTAGACGTGGTGTAGCCCCTTCCTTCTACACTTATAATCTGTTCATCTTATGATAAGGACTAATGAGCTTTGACTCCCTCCGGAGGTTAACATATTGGCTTCGGAGTTTTGACGTGTGCGGTGATGTGGGATGATTTTCTTTGTGTCATCTTATTTTTCAAGACATATGCGTGCAATGCCCACCGAAGTTCAGCGTTTTCAAGTTCTGAGATAAAATAGAGTAAAAATAACGGGTTTTGCTATTTTTTTTACGTCCCACTACAGGGCACAGGCCTTCTCTACGGGTTTAATTACCACGCGGGCCCACCACGGACTGGCAAGTTCAAGCGATGAGGTATGCGAAAAGCGCCTAAAAAATAATTAAAAAAAAAAAACAAGAAAAAATAATTATATTCTTTTTGTTGCACTAACCCGTTGCTGAGGACAATTTTAAAAACCTATTAAGAGACTACAAATTTCATCCAGAGGTCGCGGGTTCAAGTCCCGGAATGGGTGGAATTTTTAGCCTCTAAATAGGTTTTTAAGTAAAAATAAGTTAGTCATTAGCCTATAACTGCCTACTGCTGGATAGGCACGGTCCCTCGCCATCCGCATCCGCGGGCCTTCAGCCGACTCCACGATAAAAATCTTGCACTAAACCTACTCATATGCATATTCCCTAGACTTCAAACACAACCTCACCCCAAACGACTTAAATTAACTCCCAGTAGGCATGTGCACACTTGTAAATACCGATCCCTTCCTGAACCACCCTCCCAGCTCAGCCCAGCCCTTCGACAACGCTTCTTCCCTTCACCCTTGCTAAGCCTCCCATAGTACATTCAAAAGAAATCTTTACTTATTTGATGCGAAGTCACACAAATGCATTTAAGCAAAAAAAACCGGCCAAGTACGGGTCGCACTCGTGCACCGAGGGCTCCATACAAACTCGTAGGTAGGTAAGCTTTGACAGACAGACGCGCGGACCACAAAATAATCCTATAATTTCTTTTGAGGTACGGAACCATAAAAAAAAGGAATATTAAAAATTAGTTTAAAAAATCTCGACTGTTTAGAATAATCTGTTTAAATTACAATATTGTCAATCGAATCCACTCATTCGATTTTTGTATATTTTATTTTATTCAGCTTTTGTCTGCAAGTAAACAAAGCGTTGAAGGAAACCGCTGTTTGCTCGACCTAGGTCATTCATAACTCACCTCATTCATTCTAGGAATAAGAAGCCCTATTATCGTTTTCTTGATTTTAAACGTTAATAGTATAAACATGGCGTTTACACTCAGACGATAGCTGATGAAACGATATGGCTATATACCTTTATGTTTCTGTATATCCCTCGCTAACGGTAAAAGAACACATCGTGAGGAAACCTGAGTGTCTGAGCTATTCACATACCTAAGCGCTTGAAATTGCCAATCCGCGGTGGCACGCGTGGTGATTAAGCCCATACTCTCTCCCTGAGAGAAGGCCTGTGCCCTACAGTGGGACGCATATAGGCTGCTTATGTATATATATATATATATATATATATATATATATATATATGTTATGTATATATTCCTGGGGCTTACCCTTCAATGTCAGCACTCTAGAAGGCACTAGATTTCACATTACGCACTTGAACCTCCATTGCGTCTGGGTGTGCGCCTAGATGTGTTGGTATACAGGGTCACTTTACTCGTAGCAAAACTGAAACATTTTAGCGAAAGGCGTGCGTGCATGTAGCGACTAACGAATGTTATTGAAGCACAAGCGGTTTGTCAGGATCCTGGCCAACCGTGGTCTCTGCCTTCACCTCTGGGGTGCAGGCGTTAGTTTAGATAAGTATGTATGTATTTTATTTAAGTTTATTTTAGTTTCTAGGAAGACTAACAGCTATTACAAGGTTATATACATAGAAAAATTAGGACACACTAAGCCACTTAAAAGTCTTCACAATTAGAAGTAAATTAGATAAAGCGCAAACAGTTTACAGGTGATAACCACCATTTAGATACAAATGAGATTGATTCAGTCCACGCTCCGCCCAGTTCAACAAGCTATGTGTCAAAAAACAAATGACCAAGCACGCGCCTCGCCTCAGCCTGTTTAGTGTCAAACAAATCCAGGTCATAGTCATCTGACATTATATTGAAATTCCTACTGGCACGAACGAGATAGGTGTTCTTCCTATAATTAGTAGATGCGTACGGGATATGTAAAATTATTTTCTGTCGCAAGAGTTTAGATGGTACACGAATACATAATTGGGTCAAGAGATCGGGACAATCGATGTCTCCATTAGCTATTTTCAATAAAAAGAGTATATCAGGGTTCTGCCGACGTACTTCCAAGGGGAGAAGGTGATGTATTAAACATGTTAATAAGTATTTGCCACTGGTACCCAAAGGGCCGCGGCCGACTAAGACCAAGGCGAAGATGGCGGGACGATTTAAATGCATTGACTCTATATGCCTCACATGTTCTCTTAACGATTGTTTTGTTTTATTTCTGTTTTGTTGACGTTCGTGTCTTTTGTTGGTGTACCTTTATGTTTACTTTGTGTTTCTGTGACAATTTAAATAAATATCCTCTTTCTTCTTTCTTTCTTTCATTCTTGCTGGGATGGTGCGAGGTGGATGGAGATAGGGAGATATGGAAAGCAGGAGGAGAAGATGCCGGGCCTTTGCCCAGCGGTGGGGCACAAAAGAGGCTAAGAGGCTCTTCTTTCTCTGTGCAATCTGTTCGACTGTGGAATGCCCTGCCAGAGGAAGTGCGAAAAGCAAAGTCCCTTCCTATTTTCAAAGAATTGTTAAAGTCTCACTATCTCGCTGAAAACTTGTAATGCTGTTGCTATGATTCTCTATATAGTAACCATAGTAAGTCTTGTCTGTTGTTTGTTTATAGGTAAAATGTATGTATTAGTATTTTATAATGATATATATGTTTGTATAGTATATATTTGTATTCTATGGTTAGTTTAAGTATTTTATTAAGTATGTATGAATATTAGAAGTAAGTCACTTAGTTTATGTACATTTTTTTCCCATATATTTCATGTACACCTACCTAGCTACTCTCTTCATGAGTTCTATCCATCCTAAGGTTGTCTGGAAGAGATCGCTTTTAGCGATAAGACCGCCAATTGTATACGGCAAAACTTAGACATTAAGCCTTTTAATGTATTTTGTTTTCTGGTGTGTACAATAAAGTGTTCTAATCTAATCTAAGTAAAAAAAAAGTTAGTGCTCTAGTTTTGCCCAATTCAAAGAATGAATGAATGATTTATTGCCACAAACAAACAAGCTTACATACAATAATAGAAAATTAAAGGAGTGTGCGTGTGACAATGATACTATTTCAGCGTTTGCTGTTTCTATTTGAAACAAATAGCACCTTCACGCCAAATGAAGAAAACTTGTCATGCGGCTTCATACCGCTAAAAAAACTTAAAACTACTAATTAGAAATTAATAACTAGATACACAGAATAACCCTGTATACGTTCTAGGTCTGCAGTGTGGCAGATCGATAGAGAATTCGACATCTCAATCGGATGTCGAGGGTCGAAACGTTCCTAATGGTAGTGAATGGTGTCTCAATATGAGGTTGAATGCTTGGCAGTAGGGGGGACTTGAAGTGCGAGTACACTGGCCCTTAGGCGCAATATACACTCACGCTACACTATACAACGAGTAAATCTGCAATGGTGCTATATTGTCGGAAGCAACTATAATGCTGAATACGCAGAGCAACCAACATTTATATGTTGGTTGCAATCGCCCAAACACTTCTTTTTTATTTGTTTACTTAGTAAGTATTGTACTATAGAGGTTTTATGTATGTATATTTATGTGTTTCATGTATATATATACAGTCTAAATATTTGTTCCCAATAAATATCTCCCGGCACTGCCGCAACACCAAAGGTTAGCTGGAATAAATTACTTATTAGTATTATTATTAGCTAGCCTATCTATAAATATCTTTTTATTGAATCACTTCTGTTCTGAGTAGAAGCAGAAATTTATTTCAAGAATTCATCTTTTGTTTGTTGAATGTTAATATACCTACTTACGATATTAGCCACCACCTTCGGTTTGAATTGTAGTGGAGAAAATGGCTGCTGGAAAAAAACTCCACTCTAACCATCTTTTCTTAAATCCTCTTACTTTCTCGTAGCTTCTTACATGATAAAATTGCACGATCGCCATCTATCAACTACCTGTGGTGTGCACACTGCATTAAATTTTGTAAAAGTCTCATCAAACAACCTTTGACCCCTCAGGTCAGAAGCCATCTTCTACCCTCTGGGCCACCACTGCAAAGACGAATGGATCGGCTTAATGAGACATGGCACAACACACTCCCTTCTTAAGGGCTCTTACAACAACTTACTACCCTGTGTACTCCCACAAGGCCGCTATAGACCAACCGAATAACAGACGAACGAAATGAAAGAGTTTTGGAAGTATTGGAACGGCGAAGTTTCAACGAAAGTTGCTCTTAACTACCGTGTTTTATGAGTAGGTAGCAGTTATGGCTACGATTTGCTTCCTTTGTGTGTATTTAATCGTTTTTGTACAGTACATCTTATGTCCGGTTCCTATATTTCATCATCATCATCATCATCAGTCATTAGACGCTCACTGCAGGACATAGGCCTCCTTCGTGGGTTTCAAAACTATGAGGGGTTTTGCCATAATCGCCACGCTTGGCAGGCAGATTGGCGATCGCAGTATGCGGTTGGAATCTCTGCAAGACACTGCTGCCAGTCTCCTGGTAATTGATTTCCTTAGTCGCCTTCTACGACATCCACGGAAGGAAATGGAGTGACGCTATTCTCAATCCGACGCCACACAACTATTAAGTGTTAGTCCTTTACTTTTTCTACTTATCGTTTCATTCTATAACGTTATATTGCTGTTGCTGCGTTGACTTTTTAGGTTTCCGTACCCGAAGGGTGCCAAACGGGACCCTATTACTAAGACTTTACTGTCCGTCTGTCTGTCTGTCTGTCACCAGGCTGTATCTCTCATGAACCGTGATAGCTAGGCAGTTGAAATTTTCACAGATGATGTATTTCTGTTGCCGCTATAACAAAAAATACTAAAAACAAAATAAAATAAATATTTAAGGAGGGCTCCCATGCAGCAAACGTTGTCTAAAGACAACGCCCGCCATCTAGCGGCCATCTATGTAACCTTCACAGCGCCGATGTCATGTCGTTAAATGTCAGTGTTAAACGCTTCTTGTTGGTTTCTATAGATGACGCTGCTCTCAAATTCGATCTTTGTCTAATGTTATAAAGATAATGGTACGCAACCCTTCGTCATCATGTCAGACTCGCACTTAGCCGATTTTTTCATAAATCATTTCCATTCAACATACTCACTTGTTCCTTGATCCCAAACTAGGATAACTTGTGCTATGGGAACCTACATCATAACCATGGAAATACAACCAGGCTGAGGTCATTTGTACAAATCAAGAGAGAACCAAAGCCTCCAATGAGAATCAGACCCACGAGCTCTAATTTGGCAGTCAAGCATGTCAGTCACTAGACCAACGGCAATCTCTCTTTGACTCTTCGATTCGAAGCTTTGTTCTTCTCCCAATGTTCGGCAAGTCTGCCCCCGACACTTTTGCTCGCAGACCTGGGCCATTCAATTCGCTAAATGAAATTAATGATATACGCGCGTATACGGCCACCTGACCCGCGCCAGAGTGTTCTTTCATACTGGAGACCTATTTTAGCGCGAGTGTATAGAGGTAGTTTTTGTTACGTTCGGTGCAAGCGATGAGCGTTGGAGATTTCATGTATATTTTTTCTGAGTAGAAAGTGAACTTTCATTGGTTGTTTTCGTAGTAGCACCCCAGGACATTTGATTGTGTGGTGTGAAGGTATCACGTAGCTCACATGACACATAATAACCATCTTAAAAACCTACAACTGTGTCAAGTCCGTTATGGCCTCAGTCTGGGTGAATTTCTATGTTTGTGATCTCCTTGCCTGGTAACCATAGCTCAGGGTATCCTAGTTCGGTACTGGGACAAGTGATTGTATTCTGCAGAAGTTATTATTCAGCTGCTGTATTTCCCTTGGAAGGCTTACTCCATCTAAAAATATATCCCAGGTATATCCGACATAGCCCACCGAATTAGCATGCTGAAGTGGCAGTGGGCCGGCCACATCATCCAAAGAACTGATAACCGATGAAGTAGACGAGTTCTTGAGTGTAGACCGCGGATCGGTAAACGTAGTGTAGGACGTCCTGAGACTCGGTGGAGCGATGATCTTCGCAGGACGGCTGGCAAGAGCTAAATGAGAGTAGCCGAGGACCGTGCTCAGTGGCGTGCAATAGGAGAGACCTATGTCCAGCAGTGGACAAGCATAGGCTGATGATGATAATGATATCGTCTGAGTGATCACTTCACTAGACGCTGAAAAGATAACCTTAAAATTACCCACCAAAGATAAATAACAATTGTGCAAGTGCACACTATCTATTAACTTAATTCCGGAATTACTCGGTAGGACACTTCCGATGAAAATTCAAGTAATTCCGGAATTAAGTTAATAATGTTTAGTCCTTACGAAAGTTTTAGTATGAACAATTGCACACTATAAAATTATCGCATAAGCATAAGCAGCCTATAAACGTCCGGCACTTCGGGCACAGGCCTTCTCTCAGGGAGAAATTATGGGCTTAATCACCACGCGTACTCACCGCGGATTGGCGATTTCAAGTGCTGAGATATATGAATGGCTCAGACACTCAGGTGTGCTCACGAAAATTACTTGTCCTAGTCCCAAACTAGGATATCCTGTGCTGTGGTAACCAGGCAAGGACATATCCATGGAAATAAACCCAGACTGAGGTCATTTATAAAAATCAAGAACGGATTCCTCCAATGATAGTTGGCGGCGGCGGTCCAATAATAACCAACCGCCAATCCCACAGGCCAATCCGCTTTGGAATTGCGTGGTGAATAAGCCCATACTTTCTCGCATAGCCCCTGGCTAAACACAAGGGACGAGATTCGAGGGCGCGGAAAAGACGCGTCGTTAATTCAATTCATCATCATCATCATCAGCCATTTGATACCCACTGCAGGACATCGGCCTCCCTCATAGTTTTCCAAGAGTCACGGTCTTGTGCCGCCCGCATCCAGCGACTCCCCGCTGAATCCAATTCACTTTCATACAAAGTGTACTGAGGGGATGGGAGGAAGCCCATACAGAAGAGACGGGGCGAGGGCGCGCCCTCGATAGAAATCGCTATTTATATCCAAGCGTCGCTTCTTTTCCGCACTCCCGCCCGAGATCCCTTATGTGTAGCCAGGGGCTTAGAGAAAGCCTGTGACCAGTAGTGGATCGTTTACAGTGTTTAACTGCTTATGATAAAACGCTTAAGTGTTTTCCTGGGACCAACCGCGACCTCGTGAATACTGGAACGTTTTATATGAGTGGAGTCGGCTCTCGTAAATGGCGGGCATTTTACTTGACGTTTTTCATTTCGAGTAAAGAAACGCCCGGCTTAATGACGTGATCTTTATGTTTTACATTTGCGTTACTTTACAGTGTGGACGTGCCTTTATGTTCTGCTTACAGTTTGGCTAATTGGTGTCTTTGTTTGTTTGCAGGTACGTGTTTTTGTTGAATGGAGTGGGGTGGCCAAAAAGGTATTTTACTTAGTCTTACATTACTTTACATAAACTCACGCTGGTAACCGGGAGGTGTAGGCAGAGACCAGGGTTTGCCACTTGACATGATCCTGACAGATTCGCTTAAGATTAGATTAGATTAAAAAAAAATCGTACATAAAAAAGACTAAAGTCGGCGGCACCTTGGCACGCTAAATCACCCATCGTAAAATGTAAAATCTGTCGTAATCCTTCCACAATTTCGCATCTACAAAACTGAAAAGTTCCCTCATGAATCACGACGCCGGGGTAACGCATAAGTTTCCCACTTAGCCGAAGAAACCTTCCCTCATTTCCTCACGAGCCATCATCAGAGCCATTCGTCTCACACACTTCTCAGTGACGTCGCCCGTACGTCATCTGTCACACAGGAAGTGATCACAGAACGCCGTTTTGTATTGCAGTATTTTGTAATATGAAAGTGGATGAAATCAATAAGCTGCGTACAGTCTATAGGTCGATCTTGACATTTTTTGCTGTCGTCAATGTCGTCCTTAACGTAACTGATTAGAGTGTAAAGGTGGACGTGCTGTCAGCTGTACATCGTCCTACTATCGTATATAATTTGAGCGCAATTATCGACGTTTTTTTAACACATGTATGACTGCGCTAAAAACCGGTTAATGTATTATCTTTCTTCATTCTTCCATTCTTTTTGCGTGTCAGATTTTTATAAAGTATTTTAATGTGTACCTATCTGTAATTGGGCCTAATTTTGTCATGTATTTTTTATGTTTTATCGCATCTGTTGGCTTTCTAAGAAAATAAAAATAAACAAATAAATAAACGTAGTAAATTAAGGTAATTCATCAGTAATCAAAAAATTATTTCAACGTCAATTTACATTCTGTTTATTAAATGTCAATAAATAATACTAGCCGCTGCCTTCGGATCGAGCTTGTAGTGGAGGAAAAGGCAGTGAAACAACACCCCACTTTGACCATCTTTTCTCAAATCGTACAATACATTCGTTGGTACGCATACCTTACTAACCTAATAAACAAATGTGATTTAACCCGTTACATTACAATGGGCTTGAAACCCTGTTAAAACCATACAATGATAGTACATTTATTTGCGTTCTCTTCAAAGCGGTCGTTCTGTGCCCTCCTGCCTAATGTCATCTGTCACCATCCATCACGTCCATAGGAAATTATGCCCAAGATTAATAATACAGAGGTCGTTAATGTCAGAGCAGGCGATTCGAGTCCCGATCGAAGGTTTGTTTGTAATGACACGTGATAGATAGGGAGAGCCGTTTTTTGATCCTTTGTAATTGACTCCAATTGGGTGTGATTGATATCTCTTGGCCTAGGTTAGGTTTGTATTCTAAGAATTTATTGGGTACAAAAAGACGTCTATAAGTCAAGGAGCTACACCAGTAGCTCCTAGATCAGAAAGATGCGGTTTGGGAATGGTTGTATGAACCTTGGTTTCTTCTTCTTTCAGTGCCTCGCTACTACTGGTGGCTGGCCTTCAGCTCTGCATATTCCCCTTTTCTCTTTGCCAAGCGAAATTGATTTTCGGCGCTGGCAACTCTAGTCCATTCTCTAATGTTACGGAGCCATGATTTTATTTCAACTTGGTTTAGGTACAATTAAATTAGTTACGTCAAATTATGTCGGTGGAATGGACGCAAAGCTCTTAATTGCATACAAAATAGCAATTTACATAATATTTTGTTATCCTAAGGGTACAGACGTAATTTTATTATCTAGCTAAGCAACAGACCACATTTTTCAAAAGCATATAATTTTTCACAATCATTCAAGTTATTAACTTAATTTCGGATTCACTTATTTGAGTCCGACTGGAATTAAGTTAATAATTTGCAGTACTTACGAAAGTTGTAATAGTTTGAAAATCATTCAAAGTCAAAATGTGCGAGCGAGATAGATACCACACATAATCCGAGCCGTTTAAAATATCCTTAATATAACTTGAAATTATACACTAAAGGCTTACAAAAGCCTGAATACTTGAGTGTCAACATATTGTTTGCACTTAACAATAATATTGAGTAGCTGGGTGTCGATAGTTCGATTAATCTTTGCCCTCCCAAACATTATATTCTTTTATCTTGCAAGCTTCACAACGAGACAATTCCCTGTGGATAGCGACAAAAAAAGATCAAAGTTACTCCTACTTAAACTTTTTTCCGACGGTTGTTCAACTTAAAACAAAAGCCAGCGAAAGTAAGTTTTTAACTAAATTCCCAAACACGAATAAACACCGTAGAACTCCCGGCAGAATATACACTAATCACAGATTTGCATTGAGGCTCAACCAAATAATCCAGCCTGTAGCATTTCGCCAAACTTTCACAATCCAACTTTGGCATTAAAACTGCCAAAGTCATCGTCCGCCCTAAACAATGCAATGTGAGCCTTACGCTGAGCCGTTTAGAGATGCGTCGCAGTGAACGCTTTTGGTGGTAAATTCGCTTCCCTTGTTTCGACAAGTCATTATTGGTGCGTTCCTAATTGGGCATTCGTTTTGTAAGCCGCGTTCCCAGTCGCGGTATCGGTTGGGCCTGCCGTGCCGATTTTGTTTGTGTTTGCACAAGAAATGTTCGCGTTTACACAACTGATTGCGGCCCGAAATGAAGCATCGTGCGTCGCGCATGCCGAAACGCTCTCGGGGACCACGAAAACGTGGGGTCCCACAAAAAAGACTCTATTTTCTTTTTCTATGGCCAGTTAATGAAAACGCAATAAAGCGAGGTCCCTACAGAAAGGGTAGTTTCGAAATTAACCCGGGTTGGGCCGAGAGGAATACTAATCACGCGAAATAAAAGCGTTTTCGGTCATCGTGGCCCGTTTCGTTCATTATTCCCAATAGCCAAATCGGTGTTTTTGTCCTTTAGAATCGAGCCGGTCAATAAATCGATCCGGCGCGTATTTGCGCCCGCTGATTGCGAAACGTCAAACTGAATAATGGGCCGTTGAATTGTCGAATTATGGCCGAAAATTCTCAGTGTTTGCCCCATTTGTTAACTATTTACACTGCGCTGCCGGACGCTCGCAAGAATGGAATTTTGATCGAATCGATAATGAAGGGATTCGGGATTTATTTACCGTCCCATTTTGTTCTGTGAATATTTTACGCGAAATTAAATACAATGGCTTGACTATTTAACATCGATTGGCCGCTGAATTTTAACTAGTTATAATGTAGGTAAACACTGTCGCGTTCACCGTCAGCACCATTAAACTTTACGCGATATGAATTCAACAGGCTCAGTCAGTGGACTTGATGAACCGATATGAGTTACCCAATCTTGTTTATCATAATAAAGCTTGAGCGAGATGAGGCGCGACCTATATCGCTGTATTGAGTGTGCGCCCCGGTTTCTCGTATACTAAGAGCTTTGAGACGTTTTTTTATGCACTAGGTACAGTGACAGTGGATTAACAGATTGTTACTGTAAGAGAAACCGGGGGTAATGCATCGTATATTACACTACACGCTTTGTGCGGTGTAGAGTTGAATCGCGCCGTTAGCGCACTTCTTGCTTTACCTACTTTGTCTTACTTTTTTAGTTTTCCCATGGGTATGTTCTACCTAGTGAATAAGTCCAAAAACGTCTTGCACCATGATATTTGCAGGGCTATCCATAGATAAATTGGATGACCGACAACCCTGTCAATCAGATATTTATCTGTTTGTCCCTACCTGCCCGTTTTGAATGTAAAAAATCGTGACTGGCCAGTACATTCATTGTCAATTGCTCTGTATCACTCTGCGTATCAAGTTTATAGACACTTGGCCAGCCTGCAGTTTTCCAGCAAAAACCTCCTGTGAGACCCGTAACTCATCCTCCTTTTATGGCACTATAGAATATTATAATGCACTCCAACGTCGCCAAAAGAGGGCCAGGCCGGGCGAGGTCCCGAAGGATTGATGGGGTAGATTACATTGAGAGACCGGCCCCGTGTTTTGTTAACCCTGGTTAGTCTTGGAACGTCTCTCGGTCGATATTTTGATCCTGCAGATTGCGGGATTTGGCGCCTTGGAGCCCACCTCAAGGACTTTAACCTTCTAAGCTCGGGCGTCCTATATGTACACAGAACCTCGCCTAACTTTCTTAATTCACACCCAATGTACTTAAAGTAGCACACTGGAAAACATACTGTTCCAGGTCCAATATTCTACATTTTGAACAAGGGTTTGTTTTTAATATCTGCGTAGTTTTAGAACGATTCGGAGTAATTTTTACCTTCAAGGAGGTTAAGGTTTCGGCGTTGACCTAGCCATTAAAGGGTTGATTTGCGAATGTTTGTGAGAGATCTCGTTAAATATAATATTCGGCTACTCTACTTCAGTAGTGTGTGTAAGAAGTAGCTGCCGCCGCAGTCGATAAGCAGATTCGAGTCGTGTCGATTCGCTGCCCAGGCAATGAATAAATTATTTTTGAATTGGAACTTTTCTTACCTTTTATTTGTGCAGTGAATGGGTTAAGAGATAGATGAACTTGAACCGTTAACTTACAGTAGATGAATTGTTTATTATAACGTCCCTGTTTTTACTAATAAATGTGTTTTAATGCAAAATGAGGTTCATGATTGCCGCATTCAGCAATTTCTTATTGAAATGGGAATTCATGCGAAAACCTACAGATTTCTAATACCCAATTCGGTCTTTTATAGTATCAATTATTTCCGAGAATCCTTACTCGAAGCCCTGCAGGACTTAAACCGAGAAAATCCAACATTATTATCTCAGCTTCTGAGAACGGAATTATTCAATTAGACTCGAGCGGTATAAGTGTCGAGATAAGTGTTAATTCGACTTTCATGAACCACATCCGTTGTTACAGCCGTTTTGATTGACGAAAGGAAATTGCAATTAGGTAGCATGTTCTCTAAGCGATTATTTAACCCCGTGAGGAAACCTAAGCAAGGACTGTATCTCCTATAAAAACTATGTATATTGACTGCGTTGTTGGTTTAGCCGTATCACGTCTGTTTACCATGCCGGAGGTAGTGGGTTCGATTCCCAATCCCGAGACGTGTCTTTAGACAACGTTTGTTGTGTGAGAGCCCCCCTTAAATATTTTT
Organism: Yponomeuta malinellus; assembly: GCA_947308005.1. Classification (NCBI taxonomy): domain Eukaryota; kingdom Metazoa; phylum Arthropoda; class Insecta; order Lepidoptera; family Yponomeutidae; genus Yponomeuta; species Yponomeuta malinellus. The sequence goes on from OX370998.1 coordinate 3,234,359, forward strand.
TTTTTCTGTTTTTAGTTTTTTGTTATAGCTTCAACAGAAATACATCATCTGTGAAAATTTCGACTGTCCAACTATCACGGTTCATAAGATACAGCCTGGTGATAGACAGCCAGACAGACAATCCCGCCGTTGGGTACGGAACCCTAAAAAATGTCTTCCTACACTCACAATATTTTTAAACGAACCATTCAACGATACGCCACACTGGTGTAGGACAGAAAAAAAAATTGCATCCCTAATTTACGTATACAGGTGTTGCTCTACAATTATTTTTTTTTAGATTTAATTCTACCGTTTTGTGGGCATGGTTAATATGTGTCATCATCATCATCAGCCATTTGACGCCCACTGCAGGACATAGGCCTCCCTCGTGGTTTTCATAATCATGACGAGTTTTGCCATAATCGCCACGCTTGGCAGGCGGGTTGGCGATCGCAGTATGTTGGAATCTCAGGAAGACGCTGCTGCCCGTCTCCTGGTAATTTATTTCCTTCGTCGCCTTCTACGACATCCACGGGAGGAAATGGAATGACGCTATTCTTAATCCGGCGCCACACGGTTAATATTTATGCCAATGCCAAATATCATCTTTCTCGTACTAATCGTCTCTGAGCTAGGCCGCGGACAGACAGGCGGACGGACATGGCGAAACTATAAGGATTCCTTGTCGACTGCGGAACCCTAAAAAGGTGTCAAAAAAGGCAACATCGGATTACCTGTTCAAAATGTTATCGCAAAAGGTTTTTAAACAGCGAACGTGATTTTGAATTCCGTGGCTGCAATGTTAAATCCGTTAATCGGTGAATGTTATAATAGAACAAATTGAACGAAATGACTGCTTTAGCGTTGCACGAAATTCTATGGTCAAAATAATCAAATACCACAATTGCTACTTAATCACTCCATCTAAAAATATAACATGTCCCAGGTCATCACAGCGTCAGCGTGGTCCCTTCACCATCTAGTGCAGACGACGCGCGACGAGACGCTCAAAAAATCATTTACCTTTGAAAAGCCTAAGTTTCAATGTATATCACTTATTAATGAACACAGTCCACTTTTTAACCTACTTCACAAAAGGAGGAGGTTATGTGGGGTTATTTATTTATTTATTTATTGATACTTTTATTGCTATGTGCTATGTTCTTGCATACCTCCGTCAAATCTTAACCGATTTCCACAATTCTTTTTTTGTCCAAATAGATATAACGTCCCATTGGTGCCATTTTAATTTGGTGTAGATCTGATGTAGACTTTCAAAGATGGAGAACGGAACTTCTTCAATGGACAGTAAATAAGGCCTAGTGGGGCCCATCCTTTGGTAATATCCGTCTGTTTCATAAAATAGCGTAAAAGTAGTCCCTAGGTAATTTGGTGATGTTCTGGTGAATACTTTTGGAGATGGAAATTGAGAACGTCAAATTTTAATAAGGGACTCGTATATTTTTCTCGGCTTTTTTTTGTTCCGTGTGGCGCCGGATTAAGAATAACGTCACTAAATTTCCTTCCGTGGATGTCGTAGAAGGTGACTAAGGAAATCAATTAGCAGAAGACGGGCAGCAGCGTCTTCCAGAGATTCCAACCGCATACTGCGATCACCAACCCGCCTGCCAAGCGTGGCGATTATGGCAAAACCCCTCATGGTTATGAAAACTGCAAACGAGGCCTATGTCCTGCAGGGCGCGTCAAATGGCTGATGACGATATTTTTCTCCTGCTCCCCCACTAAAAATTTAAAAATATATTTTTTTAATAATAAATAAAAACCGACTTTGAAACACTACAGCACTCAAAAGTTAGAAATAATTTAAATAATTAGAAGTATGTATACATTTAGGTATTGTAGAAGTATAATTTGTAGTCGGTGCCCAGTTTCATGACCAGCACATATATTTTGGGCACCGACTCAAAATTATACTTCTACAATACCTACATGGTTTTAATTCGGTTTTTATATTTTATTTTATTTTTTTGGAAGTAAGCTATTTAATTTTTTCGGAAGCATTTTCTACCAACAATCTACATACATTGATGATGTTCTCTTCATTGATCATGCAATTCTAAAATCGTATAACTTTACTAAATGCCACCCAAAAGTAAAATAGATCTTATGTACTTCTGTGGTATAGCATTCAACGCTAGCGCTTCCATTTCCGAATTCGAAATATTGACAATATTGGACTCGGCGAGCTCACCCGATCTTTTACGAGTAAATCCGAATGGTGCCTTTGGAAATGGAACGCATTCCATCCTATGCCCACGGCGTTCGTAGGATGACGTTTCGAATTTTGAAACCTTTTACTACATCCTGAAAAAAGGGCCTAAAAGTACCTTCGTGTTTTCGAACTCCATCCGGCTGAGGTGAAAGCTTTGATGCGTCTGTTTTCGTTATATTTCCTAGAAATGAAGAGCGTTGAAAAGTTTCGTTAGTTTTGCTAACTACCTCATGTGAAAGCCTTTTATGAAATCAGGTCATCTCTCTGTCTGTCAAATAAATAGGCACCGACATAAAACATTTGGAAAATTTAAAATCTCTTGCTGAAACACATTTCATTTTTCTGTACAAAAATAGTTATTTGTTATGCAAGGCTGCAAAGTTAATTTTTGGCGCGAGTACCTTGTATTGAAACCTGAGCAAGCGAAGGATTCTAGGATTGAGCCACGAGCGAAGCGAGTGGTTCAAATATAGAATCCTGAGCGTAGCGAGGGTTTCAAAGGTACGAGACGCTAAATAACTTTGCTGCCGAGCGCAACACACAACTTTTCACCTCACTAAAGCGAGGAAAATGTTAGGTGCAATAAAAACAGTTTCAATAAATATTAAATTACTGTTTATTTATATTAAAAATTAAAAGTAAAATTACTACAATTGGTAATATTGAAAGTAAATTTTTTTTTTAAATCAAATTTTCTTGCCGGCCAGTGCGATTCTTTAAATGAGGCTGGCGCATGACATGAAATAAGTATTTGCATTTCAATCATCAATGGACTGGCTGCAGAGAATATAAACTATTACGAAACCAATGAGGTTCTATATATATGTAATTTATTGTACGAAACCTTTATTGAATAAAAATATTCGAATTTTAAAAACACTTTCCACGCTAGCGGATAAAGTGCGATTTTCCACGCAGATTTCGAATGATAAACAGAGCTTTTACGAGCTAGTGAGGTGAAAAGTGTATTGTTAGCTTGTTTTTAAACTTCTGAATATAAATTCGCTCACAATCTCCAATATTTTACAGTTTTTTTTTAGCACGTATTTTAATTTTTGGTGTAGTTCAGGTCTTTTCTATTTTTCAGTTAATACATAACCATTTTAAGGCCTCCAGAAAGTGAATCAGCTATTCTTGTATATCAGCCTTAAATTATGTATTGGCCATTTTGTCAGATCCTAAAAAAAAACACTTGTCCTGGTCTCAAACTAGGATACCCTGTGTTATGGTAACCAGGCAAGAACAGTTCACCAGAATAAGAGGAACCATTATTTCTCAATCGACTTCGCATAGCGTGTCCTCGCATCACGTTCGTGGCAGCTGACGGGCTTTAATACCGAATCGTATTACCATAGTATTAAGGTCGTAAATTGTCTAACGAGACAGTTTGCTGGGAGGCAGGTAATGGCTGTTAATATTAGGTTTCTTTTATGTATGCATGCGACGGTTTGCTTTCAGTTTCTCGTTGAAATTGAAGTTTGAAATTGGTATTAGGTTCGTTTATAGCTGTTTACTTATGTATGGGGCTAATAAAGTTGTACGTAAAATATACATATTCATTTGTCTGTCTCAAACTGTATTAACACACCACAGGGTGACTTCGAATTCGTTCACGGTTCTTAAGTCATGATTAGAATGACCTAACCATAATTTAGAACCACAGGACCGCTCACGATTTCAAACCAAAGGTTTCAGATTAAAAAAATTGTGATGGGTATGTTTATTTCGCAGCTGCACATCAATGTACTTTATACGTGATTTTTTTGGGTAACGTAACCAATGGCCGTGTAAGCCGACACAGCTTCACCCGCTTTTTTTCGTAGAAATAAAGCATATTTTATTTTTAAAAATAAATATACTACTAATACTGAATGGGTACTGTTTCTGATCTTAGAAAATGGGCGCTAGATGGCGCTGATGTCACACATCCTTATCACAAGTTCAAATGTGAAATGACTGTCATCGGATAAGACAAATTGTACGATGATAGATGTTTGGTAGATGTTTCGACACTTACGGTGCATTTGTGATAGGAACGTACTGGTTTATCTGGGCTGACTGATATCTGCACAAGGTTATTGTGAGGGCCTCGCATTGTGTTTATTTTATTTAGTTAGCTTAACAAGCACTTTACGTAAGTAGAGTTAGAGTGTAGAGTAAATAATGGCTACATGTAAAATGTTATTGACACGTTTATTAAATCATCATCATCCATTTGAAGCCCACTGCAGAACATAGGCCTCCTTCATGGTTTTCATAACCATGAGGGGTTTTGCCATAATCGCCACGCTTGGCAGGCGGGTTGGCGATCGCAGTATGCGATTGGAATCTCCGGAAGCCGCTGCTGCCCGTCTCCTGGTAATTGATTTTAAACCGAGAGCGGTAGCAGAACGCCGGCTTCTCATTCGGGAGGTCGTGGGTTCGAAACCCGGCATGTACCAGTTTTCTAAGTTGCGTACATTTGTGAAGTTATAGTAGCAATACCACTCGCTAACTGTGAAGGAAAACAATAAGGTACTCGCTTAGCGATTGCACGATAAAAACGTTTAAATAGCGGTGTCATGCCGCGGAGGCAGCAGCATTCAATTCCCGAATCTCGCCTTATTGTCCGTTTACACTACGTCAATTGAAGTAACTGCCCAACAAATAACACACGGAACTAACGACCATGCATTGCACGGTTCATCCCAAAACGGCTCTATTACTAACGCCCACAGACGCGGTACGAATGCCTGACCTTGATTGCCATAATGATGATGAAACTGCGGTGGATGTGGCTCTCAATCTGTAGTATAAAGAAGGAGAAAAAATAAAATAAAACTTTATTGTTAATCTTTATAGTAAGTAAGAGATAGAACATAAAACTGAGATTGAAAGTGAAAAGATGATAAAGAAAGGAGCATTAGAGCGGGAACATGCACGATTGATGTACGAGCAGAGGAGAGCGTTTGCAACTATATGCTGATGACGCTACGAATATGATACCAATCCTTTGTAATACGGGAGGCCTGGAAACCTAAGATACAGATCTTTTGATCTAGTTTAGGCTCCAGTCTTTCCACAAATAGTACATTCCTTTGCTCTGTATCATTTACCTATTCAATGTTGTTTTCGGGTGTGAATGTAATTTGTGGACAGAAAATAAACAAATATCTTATCTTATCTTATCTTAACTCAACTCTTTCGCACAGCAGATGTTGTAGATTGTAGGGCGGTGGTGGATGAAGAAAGTAGATGTTGGTGGTGTTTATTAGATACTGTGCACAGTTACATGCTGGAAAACACATGTTGTTAATAAGAGGCAAGAGCCAACTGTCTGGCGCAGGCAACTTCCAATCTCTGATAAATAGTTTTATGTCCTATCTCTTGCACAGTGCCTTATACTATTTTCAGATAGTTGAAATATCTCTAGCAGAGCAAGATTTGCTATTGGCGTTGGTCCCTGGTGAGACTTGAGTGAGGCAAAATAATCATGTTTGTAAGTTACAGAAATTAGATTCGGATAGGAAACATCTGAATTTCATGCAAACTATGCTACTAATATTGCATAGAATATGGTCTACCCTTATACCAATTCTATTCAAACTTAATTTAAGCATCTAAGGGGTAAAATTAAACATACAAACACTCTCTCATTCCTAATTTAACCGCAGGATTATATGAGTGTGGACTTCTTACTGCATGCATAGCAGGCTCTTATCAGTCAGCTTTCTGACAGGCTCACTTAACTATAATTAAAGGCAAGATTCCAGGCAGAAGGAGGACTGGGATACCAAAAATATCATAGCGATACAAGTAACGACAGTGGTTCAAACAGGACTAGTTCAGTTGCAATTCTGCTTTTATTTATCAAATATACAGCAAGATTTCCGTCAACAGGATAGGAGACCAAAGATATAGTAGGTACCTATACAACTTACCGCAGTGGTTCAAACGGTCCTTGGATAATGCACATACCTAAATAAGAAAAAGAACATTGACCCTTTCAACTTTAATGACGCACCTTATAGCTCCAATCAGAGATCTCCAATCCTAAACTTTGAGAAACGCTCGCATCTGCTAATGCTCGCACCGCCATACAAATTGTCCGTACACACAACCAGGGTGTACACTGTGAAATTGCGTCATTTGGACATTTACACGGCGCCCAAGCACTAAACTGTTATTGGAGGAGTGAACGCGAGCGCTGAAGATGGCGGGCGTTGAGGCGAGCCCACACTGAGAATATGATCTTCTTCAGCCATAATTTTTTTTTTATGGTGGCAGCGCATTCAGTCAGCGTGCCGGTTAGATAAAAATAGTTTGGTTAGTTCCCCTGTTACCTCTTTTACAATACTTTGTTTTCTATATTCCATTTCCGTGTATAACTTTAAAAATCTCTAATTCTGAGTTCTCTTATTTCTGACAATTTTAATACACTTTTTTTTGAAATTACTTACTATCTAGTAACGGGTGTATTATTACAACCAGTTTATATAAACTTCTCCATCCAACATCTCCAAGGAATTAACTACATCGAGACAGTATCATCTAGTTCATTTCGCTAGCTTATCTGACAGTCATTGCCCTGTCAATTTAAACAAATATAAAATGTAAAAAAAAATTCTTTGTCACACAAACCTTATCCTGAGAACACAAACATAGTTATGTTTACGAAAAACACATAAAAATATCAAATCGGTCGAGCCGTTCTCAAGTGATAGTGTGTCATTAATGTGGCAATTTTATTTACAGGTCATGTACAGTTTATGTCTGTGTGTAATTAAAAAACATCAGGAAATACTATCAAAGTCATTGATAGAACTTGATATTTCTTGAATTAATGAGGTGAATGAATCAATGATTGGTCAAAAATTAATCGAGGCGAGAGATACCAACATGATAGATATAATTGTTTCCTGTCAGATAAGATAAGATAAGAATATTCTTTATTGTAGCAGGAAAACAGCATCATCATCATCATCATTCAGCCACAAGAAGTCCACTGCTGGACATAGGCCTCCTCCATGGATTTCCAAAAAGACCGGTTGGAAGCGGCCTGCATCCAGCGTCTTCCTGCCACTTGAATGACGTCATCTGTCCATCTTGTGGCTGGTCGTCCCACGCTGCGCTTGCCGATATGTGGTCTCCATTCGAGAACTTTTCGGCCCCATCGGCCATCAGTTCTGCGTGCTAACACAGCATAAAATATTTATAAAATATTTAAACGATTTCTATTAAGACTTCCTTTACATGTGAACCAAAGCTGAATGAATACCTAGGTAGATAGATGGTTGGCATGCGTGCATGCACCCTTATTACGTAGCTTGGGTTGATAATTTGATGGTAATGATTTTGGGTTTGTTAAAACGTTAAGGTTTGAGTTTTAACTCCTTTTGTACCACCGCATTTACCTAGGCCTACATATTTTGCGCTTAAGTCCACGTAGAAGTGATTTAGGGAAAAGAGTAATTTTATTTCTTGTAGTACATAATGAAAGAACTGCGTTTTTAGCGCAAAAAGTTCGTGCCTAATACATAATATTATACCACGAAACTTCTTTATTTAAGCGGGTTACAAGAGAGAGACAGGAAGAAAAGAAATTAGAAAACACACACACAAACACGCACGCACGTTAGTTGTTATTGATATTTTTTACATTCTTACTAATGAACATTAATGTGAGTAAGACAAAAGTAATGGTGTTCGAAAAAGATGATGAAATAACTGAGTGCAAGATAAGGATTAGAGGTGAAAGGGTGGAACAAGTGAAAGAATTTGTCTATTTGGGGAGCCTCTTTACCAGGGATGGCAAGTGTGAAGGTGATATAGAAAGAAGAGTAAAAGCAGGAAATTGTGTAAACGGTGCATTGCACTCCTTTGTGAGCGGCCAAAACATCTCCAAAAGAGCTAGATTGGCTATCCATAATGGAGTGCTAGTCCCAACACTTATGTATGCTAGCGAGACTTGGGTATGGCAAAAGAAGCAAGAAAGTAGGATTAATGCAGTAGAAATGAGGTCCTTGAGAAGTATGTCTGGCGTTACTTTGAATGACAGGATACGCAATAGTGTGATTAGAGAACGTTGTGGACTGAAAGAGGATGTAGTGACAAGAATTGAGAAAGGAATGTTGCGTTGGTTTGGACATGTGGAGAGGATGAAGGAAGAAAGATTGACAAAACAAATATATCGAGCGAATGTGGATGGAAGGGCCGGTAAGGGACGACCCAGACGGACATTATTATTATTATTATTATTATTATTATAGCCATTTATTTTCCCAAACAAATTGTCTTTTTTTTTTTTTTTTTTGCTATACTTTAAAATTAAAATTACTATTAATAAAAATAAAAATAAGAAATTGATCCATTAAAATTAAAATACATGCATTAATAAAATAAAATTGATAAATTATGTAACATATTAATTAGATCATGCAACTTCAACTTCAGTTAGATGATTGTGTAATATTAATAATACATTTTGAAAAAATATTTTATTTAGTTTGGGACACCCATAGATGGGTGTAGGCCTCCTCCATCCCGTTCCATATATCTCTATTTAGTGCAGTCCTGGTCCAGGTGTGACCTGCCAGCTGTTGTATGTCGTCACGCCAGCGGCGGCGCGGGCGGCCGCGCGGTCTGCGCGTCTCTCTCAGGTGCCAATGCAGCACTCGCTCACTCCAGCGTTCGTCTGTTCTTCGTGTCACGTGGCCTGCCCATCTCCATTTCAGGCGACACGCCATCTCTATCGCATCAATTACTTTGGTCTTTGCTCTTATATGCTCGTGACGTATTCTATCACTCAGTTTCAGATTCAGCATACTCCTTTCGGCAGCTCTTTGAAAGACTCGAATTCTATTTGTAATTTCTTTGGTAAACGGCCACGTCTGGCATCCATAAAGTAGAGTAGGTAGTATAACTGAGTCCATTGCTTTCTTTTTTAGGGGTATCGGCAGATTTGATTTGAAAATTTCTTTAAGCGACCAGTATTTATTCCATGCCTTTGTCACTCTTCTTTCCACTTCTTCGTTAGCCCAGTTCGAAAAGGATACTCTTTGACCAAGATACACGTACTCTTCAACGTACCGAATGTCTTTTTTGTTTACTATAGTCGGTATTGGTTTTCCATTAGTCATAAGGCAAGTCTTATCAGGATTCATTTCTAATCCGTACTTTCTGCTTTCTTCATCCAATGTTTCGAGCATGTAATGAAGACTCTCGTGTGACTCGCTCAATATAACGATGTCATCAGCGAATCTGAGATGACTTAAATATTCGCCATTAATATTTATTCCAAGAGATTCCCATTTCAAGTTTCTGAATACTGCTTCAAGTAGAGACGTAAATAGTTTTGGTGAGATGGGATCCCCTTGCCTTACTCCTCTTTTAATGGGAAATGTTTTTCCTTTTCTGTCTAACTTAACGGTACCTTTGCTTTTGGCGTATATTTCCCTAAGAATCATTATGTAGTGGTTATGTACTCCTTGATCTTTAAGGGTCTTCCATAAGGCGTTGTGTGAGATCGTGTCGAAAGCCTTTGAATAGTCCACAAACGCGAAGTAAATTTTTTTGTTGTATTCCGTGTATCTTTCTATGATTTGTGTAAGCGTAAACATATGATCTGTTGTCGAGAAGTTTGCTCTGAAACCAGCCTGTTCTCTTGGTTGGTGGAAATCAAGACAGTTTGTAACTCTTTTCATAATCAGTTGAGTAAACAATTTGTATACAGTTTGTAGTAGACTGATTGGTCTATAGTTGCCAACATTTTTGGGATCGCCTTTTTTGTATATTAGAGTTATGATTGATGTTTCCCATTCCTTAGGTATAGTTCTGTGTTTAAAAATTTTGTTAAATAGCTCTGTTACAAAAGGTGTGATTGGCTCCATGAAAGCTTTTAAAATGTCGTTCGTGACTCCATCTTCTCCTGGACTCTTTAGGGATTTTAGTGATCGTATCGCATTGTTTATTTCCGATTCCAAAAATAGAGGCACATCTTCCTCTCTAACGTCAGAATGTTCTTGGTTGCTCTCGCATAGGATTTCTTCTTCGCGCGATTGATAAAGATTTTTGTAGAAAGTTGTAGCTACTTCCACTAGTTCCATTCTGTTTGTAGTGATACCGGAGGGATTATTTAGGGATGAAATCCAAGCTTTTGAGCCTTCGAGACTTTTGTGAGCTCTTTTAATTGATCCTGATTTTTTTAAGTTCTCTTCTATAATTTTTAATCTTCGTGACTTCAGACTATTTTTCAATTTTCTTTTTATTGTTCTGTAGAGGCAATGAAGTTTTTCTTTCTCTGCTTTCGTTTTATTTGGTTTTATTTGTAGAGATGAGCGTTCTTTTATCAGACTCTCTATTTGGGGTGTAATTATGTTTATTTTTCTATCGGTTTCTACATGGGTTAGCTTATTGAGACTCTCTTTTATCTTGGTTATCAGAATTTCATAGGACTCTTGTATTCCTGAGACAGTAAAATCTTTGATTTCATCAAAGATATGTTTTAAAGAGTCAATTTCTATCGAAGTGAAATTACACGTTTTGTTTCTAAACCATTGTCTAGACTTTTTTTGCTTCTGATCAAGAGTATAGGTGGCCCGAACCATTCTGTGATCGGTTGGATGTGTTGTATTAATAACTTCAATGTTTTGTACTCTGTCTTTTGTTCTCGACATAATAAAGTCAATTTCGTTATAAGTTAGGCCGTTTGGAGATTTCCATGTCCATTTCTGCTTTGGTTTCTTTTGAAAGTGAGAATTCATTATGTAGAGCTCATTTTCTCTGCAGAAATGAAGAAGAATTTTGCCTCTATCGTTTCTGTTGCCGTATCCCCAGCTGCCCATTGTCTGTTTGTCTTCCGGTGTAGGGGAACCAATTTTCGCATTAAAATCTCCAATAACCAGAGTGTGTTTTGTTGTATTTTGCATGGCGATTGCCAGATCTCTATAAAAACAATCCAATTGGTTTTCAGATTCTCTGCTCTTTCTATTTGTAGGCGCATAAGACGGACATACTTTGACCAAATAGAGGATGTATTAACAAAGGGCAAGATAAAAAGTACCCGAAACCGGCGTGCGTGCATGCAACGACTAATGAGTGTTGAGGAAGCGAAAGTGATCTGTCAGGATCGTAGCAAGTGGCAGTCCCTGGTCTCTGCCTACCCCTCTGGGATACAGGCGTGAGTTTATGTTATGTTATGTTTTTCTTACTACAGGCGTTCAGGCAGATAATGGTTGAAATCGGTAATAAATGCCAAAAAAAAAAACATCCAATTTTTCCCATAAACGAGGCTCAATATTCTAAACAATCATAGCCTAAGTGGCGTGCTCACGCGCAACCAAAGTCACGCATTTCACACATTAACTTGACAATAACACTTTACCGTGTGATTTGTTCACAACATGATCACAAACTCGATTACGTTCATTGATGTCCATTTCTAACACGGTTTGGTGTTTTAGTCATCACGAATGAACTACCAAGGAGGTACTACTCACTGTAGCACACAAAAGTGAGGTCAATATTAAAAATCAGCCAAGTCGGCTGACGACCTCGTAGCGCAGCGGTAGTGCATCTGCATACCATGCGAGAGGTACCGGGTTCGAATCCCGGCTGGCTACAAAAAAAACCCCAGGTCTTGGATGTTTACATGTTTGTGATGTCGTCGTTTCTTGTTCCCACGACACAGGGTATCCTAGTGTGGGGCCAGAAGCAATGTATGTGCCTGTATGTAAATGTTTATGTTTATGTTTAAGTGCGAGTCAGAATCGCGCACGAAGGGTTCCGTACCATTATCTATACAACATTAGATAAAGACCAATTTTGAGAACAGCGCCGTCTATATAAACAACCAACGAGAAGCGTGTAACACTTTCATTTAACGGCATGACATCGGCGCTGTGAAGGTTGCATAAATGGCCGCTAGATGGCGAGCGCTGTCTTTAGATAATGTTTGTTGCATGGGAGCCCCCCTTAAAATTTATTTTATTCTGTTTCTATTATTGTTGCTATAGCGGCAATAGAAATTCATCATCTGTGAAAATTTAAACTGCCTAGCTATCACGGTTCATGAGATACAGCCTGTCGAAAGACAGACAGACAGACGGACAGACAGATAGACAGACGGATATACCGACAGACAGACAGACGGATGAACAGTGAAGTATTAGTAAAATGGTCCCGTTTGGAACCCTTAGGACACGGAAACCTAGAAAAGAGGTCCCTGCTCAAATTTGTTTACATATCTGGCTGGCATTTGGTAATTTTTAATGACGCCTGATATAAAAAAGTTGATTTATTTTTCTCAAAGGATCTTTTCTTAAAGTTCTTATCTTTCCCACGAAAATTTTCACCCAGCATCTGATTTATTCAAGTTAATGAGTACCTATCTGCCGAAAGCAGGTGAACCTCCCGCCTTAATCCGATACGCCATCAATTAGCGAAAGTATTAATTACATTTTGGGCAACAAAAATTACTTGAGCGATTTGTCTGTTTTGATTCCGTTTTCTCGGTCGGATCAGTAATTTAGTTAATATTAATTCACTTGTTTTTTTTTTTGCTATGCGATTGAATATGGTTTTTAGTAAAGTTTTTCTTTCAAGAACAGCGTGCCAAATCTATTTTTCAACGCTCACCGACGGATAGTTAATAATTAAAAATGTTTCGTAGATAAACACTAAATCACACCTATAACATCAAAATTACCATGTTTCTGAATAAGTCATGAGTTCTGAAACTGTGTTTTTCGACGCGAAAGTTACCAAAAGTACGCCTCGACTTTCGGACCAGTTCAAAACTCCACGTTTAATTTGAAGAAGTTGCGATGCTTACGATTTCAAAATCCCGTAACACCCTGTACAAAACAAACCGGAAACAGAAAACGAAATTCAAATTCTGCAACAAGGTTTTGAAGGTTTAATTACGCTAAGTACGGTTGCTTCTGACGGTTGGTTAGCCACCTGTTTTTGATCGGTGACCGATAACGCGCTTCCCTTTTACTCCCTGCTTATCCGAAAGAGAAAGATAGCAAGCCGTTTCACTGCACTGGAGAAAAATCGTATTCAAAAAAGGCGAGATTAGGTTAACAACCTTTATCAACGTCCGAAGCAGCGCTGCGCTGGCCGGAAAAGCAGCAAAAATCCACGAGCACAAAATTAAAAAGATAAAATTCAAAATTCGAACGCTTAATTAACTCGGTCAGTGCGACGTCACGCAATCCCCGGAGACTCGAGGTGTTTCGCGGCGGATTTCAAGAGGCCCTCTAAAAGGTACTGGTGGAATAAATTAAGCTTACTCTTTAATTTGATGGGGTAAATTTGAAATTGGATTAAGCCGGCCAGTCGTGACACCGCAAGAGTATGAACGATGACTTGCATCTACTACCCTTTTATTAACGACCGTCCAATCTTTACGACCTTCCTCCTGCTAACATTTCCAAAGAGCGTAGAGGTCTTATTTCTGTAGTCTTTTAAATATTCTTCAAATAGATCCCAAGACCTGATCCTCCTTTGTATTTCCACGGGTTTAGAAGGTCATAGCTCGCTGGCTACTTATGGCTTTATTAAAAACCAGTCTGAAAGGAATAGGATAGTGTTACGTTTCCTGGTACCCCGGAGGTCAAACGTCCTCGGTGAGGTTAGGTACACCTCCATTACGCAATTGTTATAGTACAATTGAGGCAATCGCGCTGTTCCTGTGGTTATGTAATTATGAGACTGTACCGTTAGAGCCTGCCGCTGCAACGGTACTAGCGTGGCATTGCAATAGGACTTCCGTTTGATTCCCGGGCATGTACGGTTAGCTATGCGATTGATAAATGAGTCTTAAACTGGTTCTGACAAGATAGAGGCTTTATTTGAGTCGTTTGTATACGTTTCCTCAAAATTAAACAAATGCGTCATGCTTACTAATGAAATGGAAAATGAAACAATAATAAAAAGATCACATTTTTTTAACTCCCATATTTTTTTCTTACAATTATAAGCAGCCTATATACTATACGTCCCACTGTAGGGCACAGGCCTTCTCTCAGAGAGAGTATGGGCTTAATCACCATGCGTGCCCACCGCGGATTGGCAATATGAATAGCTCAGACACTCAGGTTTCCTCACGATGTTTTCTTTCACAGTTAGCGAGTGGCATTGCTACTATAACTTCACAAATGTACATAACTTAGAAAACAATTGGGAATCGAACCTGGGTCTCTCGCTTTCGAGTCTAATGTTCTACCCACTAGGCTACCCCCTCTGGTCTTCTTATTACCTATAATTTTTGGCAATCCTCTATAGCGGCACATTTTCTGTCAACTGGCTCATCTCTCCCAGAGAGAAGGCCTGTGCCCTACAGTGGGACGTGTATAGGCTGCTTATGTTACGTAGAATATTTAATGGAATCCAATTTACTTTCAAAGTACCTACGATGTAATAAACATACATACGTAAACTCACGCTGGTATTTCAGAGGGGTAGGCAGAGACCAGGGACTGCCACTTGCCACGATCCTGACAGATCACTTTCGCTTCCTCAACATTCATTAGTCGTTACATGCACGCACGCCGGTTACGGGTACTTTTCTTATCTTGCCCTTTGCTAGTAAATCCCCTATTTGGCAACAAACACGTTTCTTGAATAATAGCATAATGTTTCGCCCCCCTATTATTGTGTACTAATTCACCTGATTAAGGGCCCGTATCACACTGATTACGGGCATCCGTTACCGCTGACGATACGCTGACTCATTCGATTCGTATCTTTATTGAGAACGAAAGGGGCTACAGACATTCCAGGCAACTTCCGCGCCATGAATACGCACCCTTAGTGGGTTTTTTTTAACGGGACCAAATTAAAAGCCCTTTAAAAACAATGGAAATAATTATAAAAACAATGGCTCTAACACAAATAAAAAATATTTTTTTACATTGCTCTAAAATAACCACAATAAACTTAATAAAAATACATCCGACTACAAAAGTCTATTTAAAATAGAACATAAAATAGATGTTGCTTTGTTGGTGGTTTTCACAATAAAATAAATAATCGCGATTTGTAAATTTTAACGAGACACTTAAAATTTATTTGTTAATAAAAAGTGTTAATAATTTCACCAAAGTCACGCCTTTTGATAGCTCAGTGGTATTGTGTCAAGATCGTGATCGTTTGCGATGCGGAGGATCCGGGTTCGGTCCTCAAATAATTATTTTAAAGTTGACAAAATAAGGCCGACTTGCACCATTTCCTTAAATGTGGCTTAAACAGCATTTAAATAAAATTCTTCATACAAAAGTCGATTTAAATGGCAACTTAAGTGACATTTAAGAAGTGGTGCAAGTCGGCCTAAGTATTTCAGTTTAAAATAGCCATTTTAAAGTCAACTTCCTTAATAGTTACTATGCCTAAAATTACAGGGCTAGCAATTGATTTCAAATATCTTAAATTGTTGTTGGAAACTTCTATTTTGAAGTATATTTCATTTAATAATAATATATGTAAAAGAGTGTCTTTGCGACAAAACTGTAAAGTTCAACCAACCGTACACGAAGCCCTCATCCAAATCCAACTAAATGAGTACACGTGCTGTTTAATCAAAGCAGGACTAATCCGGCCTGTGCTATTTGTCCTGACACCGCCGCATTAGTCCGGCGTCCGGTAAAGTGACCGGGATTGGCGGGGTTTTATCCGTACGGATCAGTTTGCTTACTGTCGATGCTTAATTAGAGACGGTCTATGAAGAGCACAGCTGTGCACTTCATGCCGTTACGTTACGGGTGATTTTCCAAATGAAATGTAAAGATTGACTGCCGTCGATTGTACCCATGCTGCCTCGTTGGTCTAGCAGCGGTATCACGCCTGATTAGTATGCCGGAGGTTGTGAGTTCGATTCCCACTGGGGGCCGACGTACATTTGTACAAATGGCCTCAGTCTGGTTTTAAAAATAGATGGCGCTGTGCAAGAATCGTATAAGCGGATTCTCTGGCGGTACGAAGTTCTCCGGGATAGCTAGTTCTCTATTAATCTACCCAAAGGGTCGAACTGTTCTCCGCTGCCTATATCAGACATTTCGCTCTACTCACGGCGGCAGCTCCACATAACTTATCCGTAGTTAGCACCTGAAGTAGTTTGATCTCATTAGTACTCTGCTGAGTTATGCACTCCTAGTTCCACAATGCCCCTCTGTTTGCGCTTATTTCCCTGGAGCAATTCCGTTTCGCCCCAGTGCTGCATTTGAAGAGTTAATTTATTCATATCATTGGGCAGTGTTTTAATTAAAGGTGTGGGTGATTTTTTTTTTACTTTTAATTCGAACAACGTCTTTTCGAAGAACATCGTGAGGAAACCTGAGTGTCTGTGCTATTTACATACCTCAGCGCTTGAAATCGCCAATCCGCGGTGGGCACGTGGTGATTGAGCCCATACTCTCTCTCTAAGAGAAGGCCTGTGCCCTACAGTGGGACGTATATAGACTGCAACGTCTGGGAATAGGCACTCAAGAGTGATCTCAGAGGTTTAGTAAGCAATATAGTAGTTATATTTGAGGAAGCGAAAGTGATCTGTCAGGATCGTGGCAAGTGGCAGTCCCTGGTTTCTGCCTACCCGTCTGGGATACAGGCGTGAGTTTATATATATATATATATATGGAGTCATATTTTGTAAAGTACATCGGTTCTAAAGGCCTATACCCAGCACTGCGCAGCGGTAGGCTGATGATAATGATATCGGTTTAGTGGAGGCTGTAATTTTAAACTAAGAGCCTTATTAATAAAAAGTTTTAACAAAAAGGCTCTTAGTTTGTAGAGTAGAATTTTCTGCTTCGTCCACAGGTCCCAAAATAGTTTTTTACTTTTCTTTATATGAGAGTTACAAAGATTTGACTGCCTTTTTTCTTTGACTTAAAACGTAATTTCTCTTACACGTTTGTTAATTTTATTTATCTTGGCTGTATTCTTTATCTATTTTTTTTCGGACTCACATATTTATTAGAGTTCAAAGAAAAGCTTGCTCATGTTTGGATTTCTGCAAATATCCTGGAAAAACATGGTCACGGAGCTCTTACGAATACAGGATAGCGATGTGACGTAGTTACTAAAAAGAATCGAATTATTCGAATACATTTATTTTCATAAGACACACACACGTAAACAAATTATTACACATCTTATTACAAGTAACAGCACGAAGCAAACATCGAAACAAATTTTGTGTTTACGTCACTATTTGAATAACAATTGAACAATCTTATGTTATAGTCTTACTTATATGTTGTTTAATCGTTGTGATCTGTTTTGTACACGAAATAAATAAAATCGATAACGGTATGCAGAGGGCATCCACTCAACAAACGTTTTTGTTGGTGTTACAATTGTGCTCAGGTATATTAGGATTATTCTCGCGCAAGGTACATTAATAACACGCGACACCCGTTGTGCACGTATGCACTAACACATTCGGGATGAATTACAGTATTTTTAGTTATACTGCAATAATTTTGGTTGATTTGAAAGACATAGCAAAATGAACGTGCCTAACAGTAGCTATCGAATACATCTTTTTTTTTTTTTTTTAGAAAACGCATTTTGCAAATATATCTCGACACAAACTCGAATCTCTCGAACCATTAGTAGCCATCCAGAGCGGTGCGTGCGTGCCGCGGGTCTGCGGGTCATTGTTCTGTTAGACGGAGAGGCGGTACTAATTATTGTTGGTGCATTTTTTTAATGCAAGTCATTACTCAATATTATAATATTTTATCTTCATAATAATGTATAGTGTTAGTCGCTGCGTGCGAGCAAGTAGCGAAAGAGGTTTGTCAGGATCACGGTGGTAAACCCTGGTCTCTGCCTACCTCTCCGGGATACAGGCGTAAGTTTATGCGATGTATTTAAAACTTATTGACACTGCTTGCTAGATGAAGAGCGATAGAGATAGATAAATAGAGAACATTTTATTGCACAATCAGAAAAAACGAACGAACTATGAGCTATCATAAGCACTATGAATGCACAGCACTATCTAAGTCAATAGTTATTCGGATAGTTAATGGTGCGATTCGATCAATTGATAAAATTGATACAAGATATTTATTCGCTTCAAAAATGGTACATTTCAGATTTTATAACTACATAACATCTAAAATGTACAATATTCTGGTTTCCAACATATTTTACCGAGAGGCGTGCAAATATTAAGATTAGAATTATAAATTCCTTATTTCAAATGAAAGAAAGAAGGAAGAAGCATAAAAGACATTTATTCAAATTTTCACAAAAATACAGAGTAAACCAGTTAATAAACAAAATACACGAATAACAAAAAAAAAAAACAATCGTGAAGAGAACATGTGAGGCATATCATCATAAGCAGCCTATATACGTTCCACTGCAGGCCATATATAAAGATTAAATAATTTCATTTTGGAAACAGTCCAAAACAATGCCAATACAAATGTCAAGGGATGTAATATTATAAATAATGTCGATTTTTACAATGTCAATTGCAACCGTTTTTCATATCAAAAAACTCATTGAATATGCATCAGCGTTTTATTCGGATTTTTCATTCGAATTCGGTAACTTTTTTTCGAACAATAACCCATCGCTAATCCAGGACACGTCGCCGCGCGATCCTTTCGTCCAAGGAGGTTGTATTTTGAGGCGGCACGCCTAGCATCGCGCTCTTGCATAATTTAGCTCAGCCCCGCCGGCAATTTGCATGTGCTTAAGTAATAACAAATATTGTGACAGTAATTACTCGGTGCACCGCTCTAGTTATATCATGTGACATGTTTGGCCTTTGTTGTCGCTACCTTGGACTTTAGTTGACTGGTTGAAGTAATGTTGTGTCTATTAACTAGATAGACACAACATTTTAGGGTCAAAATGCGACACATTTTGTTTGTCTATCGCTAGTACCTATACATAACTTCTAGTTTCAAACTACTGTATTGGCGCTACATTTTACTTTAGATAAGGTGTGTCATAAGTGGTCTATAAAATTTATAGGACCGAAAAAATTATTTTAGGCCATGTGATGTCCTACTGCGGGGTATTAGGCCTTCTCTGAGGTAACGAGTATGGGCTTAATAACCACGCGTGCTCACTGAGAATTGGCGGTCTTAAGCGATGAGGTATTTCAATATCTCAGATACTTAGGTTTCCTCACGATATTTTCCTTGGCACTTTCCTTACGTAGTGGAATACATTCCATCACGTTAGCAAGTGGCTTTCCTGCCAAAAAGTCAGAAATATACGCAGTCGTTGGAGGTTTCCTCATGATGTTTTCCTTCACGCTCAGGTTTCCTCACTCTGCTCTGATGGAAATCATTCCGTGACAGTTAGCGGAATTTGTACAAAAAAATCACAAGTGTACACATTCGACAGCAGTTCAACCTTCACGTTTTGGTTGCAGTCGCCTATAAAGTAGCTGATTAGAATGCACGTTTGTAGGAGACATCGCCCACCGTAAAATTTCCGTAAATAAAGGAAGCAAAACATCTTAGAAGCGCGTACAAAAGTCCACTGGCGCCACCGAAGAAAAAAATTATGACTTTTTTTACAGATCGAATTTGCACTCTGTCTGTACAATATCTCAATCCATGTGGCGCCGGATTAAGAATAGCGTCACTCCATTACCTTCCGTGGATGTCGTAGAAGGCGACTAAGGAAATCAATTACCAGGTGACGGGCACCAGCGTCTTCCTGAGATTCCAACCGCATACTGCGATCGCCAACCCGCCTGCCAAGCGTGGCGATTATGGCGAAACCCTTCGTGGTTAGAAAACTATGAGAGAGGCTTATGTCCTGCAGTGGACGTCAAATGGCTGATGATGAATATCTCAATAATGTTAATAGTGATTCTTAAGACCCATGGCCGTGGATCCAAGGTGAAAACCTAGGACAGGACAGCATTAACGCCAGAAATTGCCGTTTTTGCCATAAATGCCATCAAGTCGCAGCTTCGTGATCCTAGGTTCTTTGTCGTAGGTCCTAAAAATCACTGTTAATCATTTGAGAGACTGTACAGACACTTTACAAATACGATCTGTAAAAGAGGATATGATTTTGTTTTCATTGGTGGCGCTAGTTAGCCCAGTGGATCCACATAAGATTAATGTGCTGTCGACATGCCGAAATTCAAGTGCAACGAATAATCTGAGCCTGAATCTGGGATTGAGATGAAGCTAAGATTCCCACAGCACACGTAACGTACCGGTATTCTCGACACGATAAACAAAGCTGTCAGCTATAAGTGGTATAAAATGAGTCTCAACATAACATGCGCAGCTAATGGCGAGTAATAAATTGCATGATAAAGAATGAATCAACCTACTTACTCACCTTTAATCATTGTCAGCCATTGCACAAACACCTCTTTCTAGATTGTATGAAAACTGAGCTCTATGCTAAGGTTGGCTGGGAGATATTTCTTTTATTAGAGATAAGTTTGCCTATGCAACAAATTTTGCAAAAAAAAACTAGTTAAAACATGTTTTATTAAAAGTATACTTAATTATCGATGCTGAAGGACCGGTTTTCAGGTTTTATCATTATTTCAGTAACACATCATTAAGACAGTTTCACAAGATAACTAAAAATATGTTGAGATGGCAATCCGATGTCGCAACAAGAACTAACGTAGCATCAACAACTTTGATAACAAATAATTCGTAAACACAAACATTTTCCATCTTCACTATTTTATGGGTCCTCTTAACTACAGCTAATCTTTACAGTCAACAGCACTTCGACCTCTACATTTTAGTTCCAAAATCGCCAACGTAACTGAGTAGAGTTCAAGAATTTAAAAGTCGATGACTGTACAATCTTACTCTCCAGTAGACTATTCGTGCGCTCTGTCGACTTACAATGTTGTATATACATATTGTAGCAGAATTATTGTTATTTCGGATACAGTCACATGTACATTGTACTATTTAATTAGGGTTGGCAATGTACCTTACCGACTATTCCTTCCTAAAATTACGTCAACTCGACCTATGTGTTCTAGGCTAATAGTATGCGGCCTTTAGGTCTTTCGCAGAGTTGCATGAGCGTTACAATGTTCTAAAGGTCGTGATTGCTTTGTTGCAGATTTACAGATATGATTGCTGACACCGTACCTGAGATACAATTCTCTTGGTAAGTTAATTTTCGCTCTTATTTCTTTTAAATATATTTAAAATACATTTAAGGAGGTGACGTTTGAGGGTTTCCTTTAGGATCTCCGAAAGTACTCGTCCGATTTCTAAAATTCTTTACCAATATTTTTAATGAATTTTTGTGCGTTAGGGTTTGGTGTAGGTTGTGTTTTTGCTATCATCGCTGAATTCCACGATATTGTGCGCACAGCTAATGTATTATAAAATAGTTATTGAGGTCAATTGTCTCCGAAAATGCGAAGATATAATGAACATAAAATTAGTAGTGCTTACGTTCTTTTCTCAAATGAAGCAAGTTTGTGACAAAAGCAACTGTGTCTTTGTAACTTGTGTTGTGTCCCTGTGGTGTTAAGATAAAAAGTAATGTTATCCACTTATAAGCAATGTCATTGTACTACAACGTATTTGTCCAGATCAGGTCTTTTCATTTCATTCAAGTAATAAAACTTGCATCAAAGACAGCTCGTTACACTTTCGTCGTTATAGAATCACCCCCAAGTCAAATCCACCTTGCACAAACTGCCAAGCTGGATCCCACTTCTGATATTGATAGTATTTCTACGCTACCAGGGCCGCATAACGCAGTAAGCGGTGACATTTTCTACTTAGAACCATCGCTGGCAGGAAGCGATTCGGAAAATCGAACGCGTCCCGGCGCCGGTTTCCATTACTCGTATTAAAGTATCGAACGATCGCTATCGACTCCTGCGAGCCTAGTACCGCGTGCGAAACGAGATTTGTGTCCCTGCGAAAAAATTGGAGGGAAATCTAATAGTAGTTGCGTCCCGGAAAAAAGAGCGGGCGCCGCGATGAAAGAGGCCTTTACACTCCGTCTCCAAAGGGTAGGCTAACTCTGTTATTGTGTGTTTAACAGACGTGTTGTATTTACATTTTTGCAGCTTAGTCTTACAGTTGCAGTCTTCTCTCGAATACAGAGAGACTACTCTACCTACCTTTCTCTTTTCTCCTTGACTGTACGGTGCCTTTATTTGCAAAATGCTTGTTTTAAATTAACTTTCATCAGCCCAGCGCTGCTCACCGCTGGTTCTGTATCCAGAATGGGAGAAAGGACCTATCCCTTTTCTCTCACTCTCACATGCCATCTCTCACGGTCCCTAGCCATCCGCCAACATAAACGTTCCGCCGTCCCCACGCGGAATCGCCCAACTATTGGGCTGCTGATGCGCCCACTCACGTTTCCGTTCTTGTTTAATTTTTACAAAATACAATCGATATTATCATTTATTAAATTGCCACAACACAAAAAAAAACAAATAACAGGCATCGCAGGGATGCAAAAATAACCAGGTAACAATAACAAAAATCAAAAGAATATTATCGATCAATCGGTATAAGCAGGAGATTTTCCGTAAAAGGAAGTACAGTCGGCAGCAAGTCAACCTTTACATTTTTGTTGCGACTGTACATGCACACCTAAAATTATTATTAGCTGGGCATACGGGGCCCAGGGGCGGCACAAGACTGGGAAGCTTGGAAAACTATGAGGAAGGCCTATGTACTGCAGTGAGCGTCAAATGGCTGATGATGATGATGATGGGCAGTGCTATGGCAATAAAAAAGTACCCGTAGTCA
Source organism: Yponomeuta malinellus (assembly GCA_947308005.1). Taxonomy (NCBI): domain Eukaryota; kingdom Metazoa; phylum Arthropoda; class Insecta; order Lepidoptera; family Yponomeutidae; genus Yponomeuta; species Yponomeuta malinellus. The sequence goes on from OX370998.1 coordinate 3,257,297, forward strand.
TATTTGACATGCAGTAAATAAATTTTGGTGCCATAAAACAGGGTGATTAAAAACTGGAGTATGATTAGGAACAAAAAGTGGAAAAGGTTTTTTTTCGTCATCGCTATAGTTGTAAGTTCAGTTCAGTGACGTCTTAAGATCTGATCGGCATATCTGTCAATAGACGTCGCTGTAAATTCAGTAGGAAATCGGTGACAGAAAACCTTTTTCCACTTTTCGTTTTTATTAATACTTCAGTTTATAATCACCCCATTTTACAGTATCGTTAAAATAACCCTCAACGTACGCGGTAAACCCGTTCCAACACCCCGTCCAACATCCAGATTGAAATTTTCCCAGGCATTTTAAACCACGCTATTATTACGCATCCCGCTAACCGGGATATTTATGAAGCGAGCTCCAAAACAAAACACCCGAACTAGACACAACAAAACATAGCAGAGGAGGCCATATTTCAGCAGACCCTCTATTCAGGGCTCAAACAATGAGCCGACGATGCGTCTTTGACTTTTACCCCAGGGTTAATTAAAATGTCATCGGGGTTATTAATCATGGAGGTTGTCGGCGCGATGACGATAGAGATTCCTTGGAATTACGTAATTAGGCCGGTTAGCGCGATGGCGTTCTCACCTTTAAAATTAACCTGAAGACTGCGAGGCTTACATAAAGTGTAGTTTCTTGACTGGCTGGTTGATAGGCCTCAATTGGAAGTCGAACAGGTCGGTGATAAAGCTTTATCTGATGAACAGGTGATAGAATACAGATTTATCTGATTTATTTGATGCTTGAGCATAGACAGTGCCATGGTTAAAAGCGACAACGCATTGGGATTCTAAATTTAAACTGTGTAGTGCACAATCAAAAAACGCAGATTTTTTTTTAATTTCTCCTCATATTAATACTGCTATCGTTTCAGTATAAATTCAAGTAGCTGAGCTTCCGTTGACCCATTTGGGTCGGATTCAGGGAGAGAGAGTAGGTAATTTCATTCATTGCTTTGTCTACAGTGACTTTGCGATACCAAGAGCTGAGGATACCTTAGAGATTCAAGTTTCCTCACTCATATTATAAACGTTTTTATAAAAACCAGCTTCAAATTTCTCGGAGCTATCTGAACCATCTTGTAGGTCCAAACCGGAAGCTTAGCAAGTATGTTAAAGTGGCTGGCAACTATTTTGTTCGGGTTTCCGTCTTGGCGCCAGGTATGCTCGTCCTATGCAAATTACAGTGCGTTATGCCAGGTTAGGTCTAGTTCTAGTTTCAAAGACAAAGGAAGGGACGCGTCCAACGCAATGTACTGGGGATTTTAGTTCCGTCGTGCTGACACGGAGTTAGGCTAATTTTATAACGATCTTTACTGCGTGATTATTTCTGGTTACATAGAACACGATGTTCGTGAGCTCAGCTTCATCCAACTTGCCCGTCATTATAGACTGTATCATTAAGCTGTTATCTTTTATTTGAGATTTCAGAGTTCCTGGATATACTAATATGCGACTTTTCGCTGCTTTATCTTTTCTTGCATTCGTTTAAGGACTTCGACGTTGGTCACCTTATCAGTTGAATTGACATAGTAAACCATGAATTGTAGTTTTATTGTGTGGGGTCCAGTTGTTCCCGAGCATTTGTCTTTAATACTATATCTCGGTCGTTGTGATTGCAGTAAGGAAAGTCGGAAACTTGATATCGCAAAGTAGTTGTTTTTGGCCTATTTAATTATTCTCTATCTCTTTTCAATGCTAACCACTAAACTAGCTTTTTTTAAATTTGTAGTAGCAATACCATTCGCTAAAGGTGAAGAAAAACATCGTGAAAACCCGAGTATCTGAGCAGTTTACATACCTAAGCGCTTGAAATCGCCAATTCGCGGTAGGAGCGCCTATATTCTATCTTCGAGCGCAGGCATATTATTATGCAGTGGGACGTATAAAGTTTGCTTATCGTAACTACGAGTACCAACTTATATGTTGGCATATCGACTAAGCTAAGAGAATGGTACAGGTTACGCGACTAAACCTACAAATGTGTCCAGGTTCTGCAAATCAACACCATAATTAATTTTGTGGTCACTTCGCATCTAAAATGCCTACAAGATACACAAGCAAATGAAAAGCTGCGCTATTTTGGAACGTCTTCAGTGCAAAGCTGATAACAGACTACAGGATGTGAGCTTGTTTCATCACGTGTACTGCGGCAATCTTGTAGCGCTAACATATCAGAAATTGAGAATGAATTTACTGGAACGTCGCGAGTTTCGAAATTTGAACGTCCGTTAAAACGACTCGCTTCTTCATGAAATAAGTAAATAGATGGCCTAATAAAAACAATAAGTGTGACCTTAAAGTGGAGCATTGAGAAATAACAGAATTACTCGCAGTCAATCAGTTTTTCATATCAACTACAATAAAATGAAAAATGAAAGAGGGATTTCCATCAAGAAATGCAGATCATCACTCGCCATCTCAGTTCGCGACCACCGACCACAACCGAAGGTGTGTGCCCAGCTTAACACCTCCCTTCCACACGAGTTCGCAGCGCGGCACTTGGGAAGTAACTTTGTAAGGGGGTGATACGAACAAGAAAGAAGTTGCGTTACGTGAGCGGACTGGCAACGCGTGGCCTGGATCATGGGCGTCTGATACGGCTAGGGATGTGTGATGCGGGAGTTTTATATTGTTGAAAGTTTCAATAATAGGACTTAATGATCCTCTGCTTTGACAGTGGTTGGGTGGAACTGGGTACGTACGTTTAAGGTTCAAATGGAACTAGAATATGGATCAATCGACAGTCTTCGGGGGGGTTGGCGCGAAGGGGAAGTGGCCTGTGCCGATCAGTGGGTTTCTTTCATGGATATCAGATAGGAATAATTTTGTCGTCGTGTTTACGTCATTGTCGTTTTAACTATATAAGAAATCATAAGTGTTTGCTCAACTTTGCGCTGAGGGCAAACTGAAAACCACCACCGTGCGTACGTGCAGCTTAAGCTAAGTTTCCCGTCCTTCTACGGAACCTTGCGCTGCGCGTGGTCCTCTCCACATGGCCAAATCAATGCAACATTATTTTCTCAATAAAATTCTAGTCACTACATCTTCTTTCAGTCCTCAAAGTTAAATTAGTTAAACTAGGTGTCCATTTCAAAATCTAGATCATTTTGGAGAAAAAATGGACAAACAAACTCCAAACTTAGTCTTTTCAAGTCCATAATTTACAGGATTTATATAAATGTTCTAAAACTCATGCATTGAACTGGCTTTAATTCCAGACATCATTGACATCTAAATAATCTTTAATGTTATAGTAGCTTTTTTGGCACAAAGTGTGCTTCACACATTTTTTGAACCGCGTTTCTGGCAAGCTTATTACATCCTCAGGGATCTTATTGTAGAAACGTATACAATACCCCATAAAGGATGTATTAACCTTTGCCAGCCTAAATTTTGGGAACGAAAGTTTGTCTATTTCTAGTATTTACATTGTGTTGGCTACCTACAGTTTTAAAGTCACTGATATTTTTCCTAACGTACATAATATTATTACCTCTTTCAGTTTAGTGTGCATTTTAATAATAATAATTTAAAGTCCAGCGTCTTCCTGCCACTTGAATGACGTCATCTGTCCATCTTGTGGCTGGTCGTCCCACGCTGCGCTTGCCGATATGTGGTCTCCATTCGAGAACTTCCGCTTCCAACCGGTCTTTTTGGAAATCCATGGAGGAGGCCTATGTCCAGCAGTGGACTTCTTGTGGCTGAATGATGATGATGATGATGATGAATTTAAAGTCAACTCCGAAATTTTCATTTTTTGCTTTGTACATCTACTTCCTTCTCCAATGTATTAGTCCAGTACATCCAAAGGTGGTCTGGAAGAGATCGCTTTTAATGATTAGGCCGCCATCTGTAGTTTAAGGTTAAGAAATATCTGTGTAATTTCCTTTATTATGTACAATAAAGTGTTCTCTATCTATTAATATATCTCTGTAAAGCCGATTAATGGTAATAAACGCTTTCAATTTCAATTAGGTGGTAGGTATAATTCTCGATGTTGGCCGCCGTATGTTTTTTTTTACAAATGTACTCAATTTTTTCCGTTTGTTTCCGTCCATCTTAAGCATTGTCACTTATGGTTTGAATGGTCGTGCTTTTTCTTACAAATGTCCTCAGTTTTTTTCTGTTTGTTTCCATTTATATTAAGCGTTGTCGCTTCTAGGTTGAATGGTCATGCTTTTATTTTATAAATTTCGTCAGTTTATTCCCGTTTGTTTCCGTCTATTTTAAACATTGTCGCTTCTAGGTTGATTACTCTAAGTCCCAGAAGAAAGCTCGCAGTATCAGCGACGTGACAATGTTCCGATGTTCCGGGCTCCAACTATCGGAGATGGGGTCAAAAAGGACCCTGAAGTCAGCAAAAGTCGTACCTTTCTCACAGTAGCTCGTAACAATATTCGCATAAGAGCGAGTTTCGAACAAATGTGCAAATAATGTTCTGGGGCAACAGCGTGTCTCTAAAGAAACAAAGTCGTACACGAAAGCTTGTTGGCGCTTTTACTGACTATTGGAATTCTCTACAATAAGAACAATTCAATGCACAGCAGATATTGTTCTCTGTGCTTTGAAATTGTTAGGATTTATTCCTACGTAGGCAGGTCTTCGAATTCAGGTAGATATAATATAACAATTTCCCGTGTACTGTGTTGCAAAAAGATCCGGTAAAACTTTCGGTTGTTTGCTCTGCTTATCAATACAAATAAATTTTATTATGAGTCTTAATCTGAAAAAGCAAAAAAATGTCAGCTGAAATAAAAATTAAAAAAAAAACAGCTGGTATTTCATCCATGCTTCCCTTTGTTTCTTTCATAAAAAAATATTTGTCGTGACGTGTAGAATTAAAACTCACCAGAGTTTCTGCAATTCACACAAGTTGTCACTGTAAAGACACGTGAATTCTCTTTACATTAACCTCGAAACGAAAACGTATCCAGGAATTAAAAGTTTACCAGCTCCTGTAATTTCAGTCCACGGCGCATCAACTTGTGCGTTTTGTTTTTATATACATATCGGGTGGCTTTGCGAAAAAAATAAATAACAAGCTATCGATTTTACAAGAAGCTGGGGATCTCACCAGGCCCTGCGGCACGACACCGCGACAAACGATTTTATCGCTCTGTAGACAAGCGCCGTCTCCTTTTACTTTGCTCCATGAAGCAAGATGGCACTACGCTATCGCGCGATAGCGTAAAGTACCACCACATAAAACCTTTGTTACTGTGTCGTGCCGAGAAGACAGAGCTGTGTCTGTGTATAATAATCGAAGCGTTATAATAAAACATTATAATAAAAAAGCGGTGGTAGTCTAGTGGGTAGACCATTGGACTCGGAAGCGGGAGACCCAGGTTCGATTCTCGGTGCGGGCATGTACCTGACTTTGTTTTCTAAATTATGTACATTTGTGAAGTTATAGTAGCAATACCACTCGCTAACTGTGAAGGAAAACATCGTGAGGAAACCTGAGTGTCTGAGCTATTCATATACCTCAGCGCTTGAAATCGCCAATCCGCGGTGGGCACGCGTGGTGATTAAGCCCATACTCTCTCCCTGAGAGAAGGCCTGTGCCCTACAGTGGGACGTATATCGGCTGCTTATGCTATAATGATCGAAAACGACCAAAATCTTCAACTGTCCTCTTTCACGGCCAAAACCAACAGTGGGCCTCCAAACGCCCCATCGGCATTCCTGGAGGGAAATCGGGGCAAATTAACATTCCCGTCGTTATTTCAGCAATTCGTCCGATAATTTGTCCCACAGCCCAAACAATGCTCGTTTTCGGATTCAATCCGGACAGGCCTGTGCCTAGCACGCACTTGGTACAATGCCCGACAAATAACTTGGACAAATAACTTTGACTTCGCATGAACGTATTTGGGATCTTATTAGCGGGGAACGCGGGATATGACTTAGAATTCTTCTTTTATTATGGCTACGGCGTATACAATCGCGAATATGATACACTATGAATTTTGGAATAGAATAGAAGAGATTATATTCTAATTCTATTCTATTCTATTGATGAGTTTTGGGTGGTTTTCGGGATCGTGGCAAGTAGCAGACACTCTCCGGGATGCAAGCGTGAGTTTAGGTTGTTAGTTTGATTTGTAAAAAAACGCACTTTCCAAAAATATCTCGACACAAACTCTATGAAACTCATTAGTAGCCAGCCAGAGCGGTCAGTGCGTACCGCAGGTCCTCGGGTCATATTTCTGATAGATGGAGAGGCGGTACTAATAATTGTTTGCGAATTTTTTTAAACAAATTTCTCAACTCGAATCAAGAATTCTCAACTCATTTTTTTTTTATTTTACATCTATATTTCTGACAAGTAATAGTCTGATAATTAATAGATGGCATTTTTAATTACCAGTTACATGACCGCGGCTTTCAAACCACCCAGATTTCAGCGTGTATGTGGTGCCAGGGTCGTGTCGTGTCGTACAGTTTACTTATCATCATGATCGGCCATTTGACACTCATTGCAGGACATAGGCCTCCCTCATGGTTTTCCAAGCTTCCTGGTCTTGTGCCGCCCGCATCCAGCGACTCCCCGTCATCGTAACCGGTCGTTAGACCATCTGGAGAGATTTTCAACAGTTTACTTATAATATACCTTATCTACTAGCTTTCAATGAATTTTTGTTTTTTAATTTTTTTCACGTGTCGCGCTTTGCTCTCACAGTGACTGAAAGGCCTGAGACACACAGAAAGGACGTGGGGCAAGGGCGCGGAAAAGAGCGTTGTCTTTCCACTTTCATACAAAATATACTGAAGGGACAGGACGAAGCCCAAACAGAAATTCGCCAACAAACTGCCACGCAGTTTGGCGAATAATTTATAAAATTTAAAACTCTGCGATACCAAAAAAAAAAAAAGATCGGGCGAGGGCGCGAACTCTATACAACGCATCGCGTCTTTTCCACGCCCTCGCCCTTCTGTGTGGCCAGGGCCAAAGATAAAACAATCCCTGGCTGTGGATTATGTGTCAGCCTCTTATGATGACCGAATCCACTTATTAGCGGCGTGCTAGGCACATACACAGACAGTCGGGGACAAAGGCAGTACCGTGCGTGTCCCATTATCTTTTGCCCCCGCGAATTTATTCGGCGTAACTTATTTAGGGGACGTCCATATCTCCACGGTTGTCGGCCAGTCGAATTGTTTCCGCAATAGTCCCCCCCAATTTCCTAATAGAATCGTCTGGGTGCACGGCCGCGTTCGCATTCCTTCCGCTGCAACCGCTGCTGTCAATTTAATTTAAAACCTTTTGCTATCATGTGGTTCACTGACTTTACAATATAAAAAGCCCTCATAAAATGTATGAAACTAAACTAACAGTTTTGACTTAAAACGCTTCATAATCACTATTTGAATTCGCCTTAATAAGGACAATTCACAAAGTCCAGCATGGCTTTGAAACATGGTGGCGCTACTCAATCTCGCGGTAAACACATAAATGTTTACTCTGTATTTACGCGACGACGCCGGAATAAATAAGCCTGATAAAATGTATGAAGCAAAACTAGACTGGAGACAAATAGCTAGGCCTTAGACTAGAGTTGTGACTAAATGCTTAATGATTATTTCTCGGAAACTTTGAATAGAGATGGAGTCTCTAATTGTGGGTTAAATAGTTTAGATAGATATTATAGACGCACAGCTACATACGTCTAATTGCGATAGGATTTTATGGTCATTGTCATCATCAGTCTACGGCTGCTTACTGGGTTTTAGCCTTATCCTACATAAATGCTACCTCTCTAGGTTTGCCATCCGCACCTAGGCAACTAAAAATAAAATTGTTTCCCTCGCGATTTGAGTAGCGCCAACTTGCTTTCCGTATAGAAATTACAACGCTGGATTAAATCTCTCTTGCGTGCCTAGCAGATAAATGAAGTGTCTACAACAGTGGCGGCGAGAGGGAGTAAGTGTAAACGGGGCAATATAGAATCGTTGGGATTTAGGAATGCTGGACGGAAGGAAACGGGAGCCTGTGTGCGTGACGTGACGATATTGTGCCGTAGGCATTGTGTGTGTGGCGAATATATTGTTTTTATTATATCGCAAGAGAAGTAATATTGCGTTAGTTGTTACGTTTCATGCGTTTCCTTTTTGGCTCTGGCTCAATACTAACAGAATATGGTAGAGAAAACTGTTACGACATCGCCCTATCACTTCGGCAACTGAATGGCGACTCTCATTTACAACTTCCACAACTTTGAGTTCACAAACGTTTAGTTCAAAAGTTCACAGCTCTTTTACAGGACATGTTTGTTCTTTCAACTATTTTCCAGACAATTTTTGTAACACCCCTTTGCAAATCAAATCCAGCCAGATTACGCAATGCAATCCCGCAACAAAATTTCAATCCAGGTATTTGCAGGACTGAACCGATAGTCCCGCTGGATATAGGTATTTACAGGATCCAGCAGGGTGGACATAGTCCTTTGAAATTACTCGTTATAAAGAACTAATATAAACCATAAATATTCGAAACATTAATTGACAAATAACATAATCACGTAATGTAAACATCAGAAACAGTAATTTCCATAGTCACTTAAATATGACAATAACCAAATCAACAATCACACGCCGCGGCGTCGTCGCGTAAATACAGAGTAAATATGTATGATCTATGCCTCTATGTAATCCCGCCAGTCCAGCGGAATCCCGCAAAATTTTCGACCGAGATTAGTCCCGCAAAATGTACGCGGGATCCCGGTATTTCGTGCTCCCTGTACCCCGAATTTGAATTCCCTGAGCCAGATGCATTCACAATAAAGAAACACACACTCACGTATTTACAGCCTTACAAAAACGAGTAGGAATCAGAAGTGGAAGATGAACAATTATACGATACTATTCATACAACCTTTATCTCAAAATGGCTGTAGCTTTTAATTTATACACCTCAATGAAACAAGGAAATAACAAAGAAAGACACAATTTTTTCGCAAAATCTTCCAATCAATTCATCATCATCATCAGCCATATGACGTCCATATGCAGGACATAAGCCTCTCTCATAGTTTTCTAACCACGAAGGGTTTTACCATAATCACCACGCTTGGCAGGCGGGTTTGCGATCGCAGTATGCGGTTGAAATCGCAGGAAGACGTTGCTGCTGGTAATTTATTTCCTTAGTCGCCTTATACAACATCCACGGAAGGAAATGGAGTGACGCTAATCTTAATCCGGCGCCACACGGAATATTCAATCAATTAACCAGCCCCTACTCGTCCACTGCTCGACAAGGGCCTCCTTCTGTCCTCATCATCATCATCATCAGCCATTTGACGCCCACTGCAGGACATAGGCCTCCTTCATGGTTTTCATAAGCATGAGGGGTTTTGCCATAATCGCCACGCTTGGCTCATTCATACAACCTTTATCTCAAAATGGCTGTAGCTTTTAATTAATACACCTCAATGAAACAAGGAAATAACAAAGAAAGACACTAAGTCTTCGCAAAATCTTCCAATCAATTCATCATCATCATCATCAGCCATTTGACGTCCACTGCAGGACATAAGCTTCTCTCATAGTTTTCTAACCACGAAGGGTTTTACCATAATCACCACGCTTGGCAGGCGGGTTGGCGATCGCAGTATGCGATTGGAATCGCAGGAAGACGCTGTTGCCCGTCTCCTGGTAATTGATTTCCTTAGTCGGCTTCTACGACATCCATGGAAGGAAACGGAGTGACGCTATTCTTAATCCGGCGCCACACGGACCTTCTGTCCTCGGCCATCCTCATTTAGCCGCTGCCAGCAATTTACCCCAGATCGTGGGTTCAGCGAGCTGATGGAATGACGGATGTCCCTACGCTGCGTGTGCCAGTTCGTGGTCTCCACTCGAGAAGCTTCGCACCCCATCGACCATTGTTTCTTCGGCATATGTGACCCACTACTATTTCAGCTTGCTAATCCTTTAGGCTTCCTTCTTTCAAAAATATTTCAATAATCTCTTTTTATACTCGTAATGCCCGACACAATAGATAACTTGAACAAAAATCCGCACAAAGTTAGCGATGGACACGTACGAGGAACATTGTTTCACATTTTATAGGTATATTAATTTGACGAAACAAAAATCCGAAGAAGTCACATCCCGCGTCAACTGCCAATGATACCATACGTTCATGCGAAGTTAAAGTCATTTGTTCAATTTATTTGTCGGGCATTAACCCAAACTAACTTCTTTCAGACACCGGTCCCGCAACAGCCCTTTACAACGCTGTCACAACAAAGACCGTACAAAAATAAAAAAGAAAACAAAAATTCGCGTGTCTAGCAGAACCGATTCGTCATCCCTGTGATTAATGGCGGGGGCGGCGCGGGCGTCGCGTGTCACCGCGCAATCTGCGATCGACCTATCGAACTTTCGTCGGCGCACGCAATGCAATGCAAACACGACGGAGCGTGCGAAATGGCTTACTCTGTCGCGTACACACGGCAGCACATCGAGCTCTGCACTGAGCTAACCATGGTGTTGCCAGATCGCCCTTTGAATTTCCATTTTTTTAGAAAATAGCAATTTTCAAAAGAAAGACCTCCACCAAGCATTTTTTTAATTTGAAAAATAAAAACAGGAAAATCCGTACGTTCAATTCAAATAAAACATAAACTTTATTTAGAGAAAACATATATTTCCGCCTTAGCTTCTAAAAGTCTTCTGGCATGTCGGCTTCAATTCCGTAATACATATATATCTGAACTAAACACTTGTGGAGACGGAACGTTAGGCATTGAGTAACGAATTTTAAGAATTGCCTCTGCGGTTTCACTTGACAACCTGTTGGCTACCAAAGGCGCTTAGCTACCAAAGCAGAGGTCCTGGGTTCGATTCCCACTGGGGCCCGCCGGACATTTGTACAAATGGCCTCAGTCTAGGTGTATTTTCATGTTTGTAACGACCTTGCCTGGTTACCATAGCACAGGGACCAGGACAAGTGATTATGTTGTGTGGCTATTATTTTTCGATTTAAAAAGTCAAAGCTGTTGTTATACATAAAGTCTAATTGGCGTATTTCAGGATTTGCGTATTTTAGAGTCCAACTTCAGGGCTTAAGGGTAATTAAGCCCATACTCTCTCTCTCTGAGAAAAGGCCTGTGCGCTGCAACGGGACGTAGATAGGTGACATAAAAAATAAAAAATAAACTTAAGGGCAGACCTTCTTTTAGAAAAAACACGTGTGTTTTTTTAACCATACGTGTTTACGTGCAATGATACAATTAGCAACTTCAAGCACTATGTGAATAATGTGAACAATTCAGGCTTCTTCACGAAGCAATAGCATATAAATGCTATAAAGGCATGGCTAAGTACATTTCGATGATTGCAACTGCTCACGGCCGCGTAGCCGCTGCGTAAACCACGTAGCAAATCCACTCACAATGACGGAGATTTCAAGTCTATAGCCGCATAAAAGTGCACTCTATCCCATTAACCAGAGAACTCGACAAAAACGCCGCCTATACGCGTCGCACAACTCAACATTTTCACACATTAGCGCACCTCGAAAGCTTGTTAAGGGCGCTCTTTTACCCGACTACGAAAGTTATATAGCGCGTTTATTCCTGTACTTATTTACTTATGTTTCTTTCAGTGTGACCAAGCAGGAGGCCAACGTTTCATCGATTTGATAAATGAAATGTCGAATTAAATGTTTTGATGACGTCAATGTGATAGATAGATAGATAGATAGAGAACACTTTATTGCACAACCAGGTGAAAGATATTACAATTAGTTTCTTATATCTAAGTAGTGGTGTACAATTCGCGGTCTTATCGCTTAGAGCGATCTCCAGACAACCTTTGGATGGAGTGGATTGCAGCAAGAATAGAGTCGGTAGATGGATATACAAAAAAAAGAGAATCTGAAATATAATGCTATGTGAAGTAACAAATATGTATAGCGAGAGATTACAAGAATATAAGTACTTATAATTACATATTGTACCAATAATATATTTACATGAATACCTACAAAATAAATACATAATTAAATATATACAAGTGATTGAGGATATGGCGTCACGAAAAAGTAAATTGGCGGATACCAGCTGTGACAATGTTTGTAAAATTGACGCCTGTGTCCCGGAGGGGTAGACAGAAACCAGGGTTTGCCACTTGATCGCAGACAAATCCCTTCCTTTTAAAAAGGCACCATGAAGTACTCATAAATAAAAACAAATTCAACCTCAGGGGAACCTCGCATTACTTCTGCAGGTACCGCCTACAAAGTTTGAAAATTCAACCACGCGCGCCGGTGCATCGTCCTACAAATGAAGACACAGATTTCATACAAAATTACACGGGGTGTAACAAAGCCCCCATATACATCTGAAAATAGGAGAGTTCTACTAATAACGTAACAGCAATGCGAACAACTTGTAATATGGAGAAAACCTCGACATCCACAAAAAAAATAAGCTGCTTCACACTGAACTTACCATTTGCGGCATTCAAATGTACGGAATAGCAAATATTTTTTTTGCAATTTCCCCGGTAAAAAAATTGTACAAAATTAATTTAATTAAATTAAATTATTGACTAGTGGAACCCCCAGTTTCCGCATCCATAATTATGTGCATTTTGTTACCAACTGTAGATTTTACAGTCGGGTTTTTTGTTTTTACATGTTCCTTTTATCAGTAGGCGCGCTCGTCACGGCGGGAATCCCTTCCAAGCTATTCCTTTTCCATTCCGAAGCCATTCAGTCCGGGATGGATGGGTGTACCGGGCTATTTAGAGACGGACGTGTGACGCGGGAAAGGCGTTCGGGAGATTTGCGAGATCGATAGCGGGGACTGCTTTGCGATGGGTGCACTTCGGGTAAGGTAGCTTGGTTTTTTAGGGTTCCGTGTTAAAAGGGAGCCAACGGGTATATTTAATTGGACTATTAAAATAGAAGTCTGTAACTTCAACTTATATTCTTATTACGACTTGCCGATCGACTGCCGGAGGTCGTGGGTTTGATCTCACTGGGGGCCACTGTACATTTGTACAAATGGCCTGAGTCTGGGTGTATTTCCATGTTTGTGATGTCCTTGGTGGGTTCTTATAGCACAGGGTATCCTAGTTTGGAACCAGGACACTGTGATTGTGTTGTGTGGAAGTTAATATTATTCTGGAAGTGATTATATGATCTTTAAAATAAATGGTTTGTGTAATAATATGTGAGTGAATTTATCATGTGAAAATCCTAACGAAATTCCACATTCATTTCTTCGCTTCATTCATAAGTCTTTGCAAGCACGCGCGCCGTTTTTAGGTAGGTACTTTTTAATATTATTCAGAGTTTTTCAAGATTATTCACTACGTGGTGAATAAATTTAATTATATTGGAATTTATTTAGCACGTAATGGAACAAGGTGGAGTGCAAAATGGCATATTGTAGCATTTATTATTATGCCATTTGCAACAAAATGCCACGATATCGAGTTACAATATGCCATTTTATAGTCAGATATTTTGACGAGTAAATATTCCTCCCTACACATTATTTTCACAGATACGAGTAGGTTGTAAATCGCATATGTAATTTAAAAATAAACCCAGTGGCATTTTATTTCGATGAAACATCTCATGGGTGGAGGAGACCATAATCGAATGACAGATCGATTCGAGAGGAACGGTCGTCATCATCGAAGAAAAACTGGATGTGGGCGTAAATGTTAACGTTGAAAGCATTGGCTGTTTTTTCTGGTACTTTATGTAACATAAAACATTGGCTGATAATGTCAATGCTTACAAGCATAATATGATATTGTTTTCGCAGTTGTGGCTTAGCTTTTATCTGTATTCAAGATTGACTACATACATACATAAGCAGCCTATATACGTCCTACTGTAAGGCACAGGCAGGCCTTCTCTCAGAGAGAGAATATGGGCTTAATCAGCAGGCGTGTCCACCGCGGATTGGCGATTTCAAGCGCTGAGGTATGTGAATAGCTCAGACACTCAGGCTTCCTCACGATGTCTTCCTTCACAGTTAGCGAGTGATGTTGCTACTATTGACTTCACAAATGTGTATAACTTAGAAAACAACGTCATAGTTACATGCCCGCACTGGGAATCGAACTTGGGTCTCTCGCTTCCAAGTTCACTGTTCTACCCACCAGGCTATCACCGCTGGTTAAGTGAATTAAGTAAGCTTGACTAAGTTGTACTTAAATCACAAAAATTTCCTTCTCCTTACGTTTATTCAATGTTTCAGTTGCCATGGTCAGAAAATTGAAGTGACTAGTAGAACCGACGGCAAATCAACATCATCATTTGACAGTTAGACGATTGGAATCGCTCAGGATTTGGTGCGCGTAATATAGGGGCTGGTCAACAGGAGGCCCGTGGATGCGAATAGCAAGAGACCGCGAAATATGGCGTGATAAGGAAAATGCCTATACCCAGCAGTTCGCAGAGATGGGCTGATGATGATGGTGATGATGTACAGTTAAGTAAAGAAAATTAAGTCCTAATAAGCTATGTCGTAAGTGAAGAGCATTTTTGTTCTCATTTGGTTTCTCGCTGTGTACTTTTTTTATATGTGTCTTCGTGGTTTTTAAAAAATGTTATCAAGTTGTCTGTTTGAAGACCTGATTGGATATTTAACTGTAAATACAATGAAATGATAAATTACATTTGAATCTCAACAAGGCCAACATTCTAAATTTTTAAACGTCTTAATAGAACCAGGTCAAGTAATAATAGGGGTTAAAGTATGAAATTGCCGTTTCATTGCAATAGGTTCTTTGAATTGATTCAAAAATCACTCGAATTTTCGCAGTATCCATCGTTCTTGTCTAAATTGAATAACAAAAACAATTGAAAGTCGATATTCAAATGTTTCACATTTTTTAAAAAAACAACATCATAGAAACCATTTGAAAAAAGTTTCATTCGAAAACCTCAAACCATGAAGATTCTATGTCAATTCAAAGAACCTATTGCAATAAAACGGCAATTTCATACTTTAACCCCTAATACAATTCCGGTGCAAAAATTATCCATTGTCTGGTTAACGGCAGACTATTTTGTTTATTGACTGTCATTTGTTATTATAAATTGTGTTGTTTGTTGGAAATATTCTCTTGAATACTTTTGAAGACTTTTATAATTCTATTATTAAGCCCGTGAAAACATATCTAAGAATTAACACGGTAGAGTTACCATTCAACAATTCGCTATAAAAAACCATGTATAAGCATGTAAGTGTGGATAAAGTGTCGGGTTTATACTCACGCCAGTTTCCCGGAAGGGAGTCAGAGACGAAGGTTTGTCGGGAACCTGACAAAATACTTTCGGTTCATTTACATTTGTGTAAAAAATCTGGACAAATAAAAAGTTGAACAAAGTCCTTACGGAAGGTCGAAAGTCAAGTCCGGATGAATCCAAACTTACGGTAAACACATACATGCGAAGTGAAAGTCATTTGGCCAAGTTATTTACTATCTATTAATATTAAGGTTTTAGAGCTGAATAAAACGTGAAGAATTTTAGTTTTATCTCGAGTTCGCAAATAACTGAACAACTTGTAGTTTTTCCTTATAATTATGTACCTAAACGCTCACTGTCAACCGGCAATCATTAAGATGGGACGATTCCAATACAAATTATTTTTTCCAAATTTACATAATTGTACACTGAAATTATGTGTATCTGCATTGATTTTGACTTTTATTTGCGCAAATTTATATGTTCTTGAAAAAAACAGTAGTTTATAAGCTTAAATGAGATCGACAATTTAGTCCATACAAACAATATCAATTTCATTGCAGTATTAAACTACTGTTTTTATTCAAGGCGATGTAAATTGGCGCATTTAAAAATTATGTAATTTTTTTAACGAATTTGGAAAAAATCATTTGTATGAGAATCGTAAACACGCCTACCCAATAATAAACCCTGTGATGCCAAATCGATGCGTGTTCCAATCGCGTGCAACCCGGTAACAACTCATCGCATGGTGCATGGGTCTGTCCGGCCCCAGTTTGTTTACGACCCGCGGGCCTAGCACGCACACAGCTAGTTTTTAAACCGCTGACGATGCGCCTAGCATGCACTCGATACCCTGACCGCTCATTGCACACAGCTAATTAGAGTACCGTAAAATGTAGTTTACATGTGCCAGGCGCGCTACTAACTTCTCCGCTGTATGGAGTTGTCCGATTTAACCTACTCGGAAATGTCAAATACATACATATTTTGACATTTTGAAATCTTCCAAATAGATAACCTAATGGAGTGGACAGTTACGTAAGAGGAGGACTGCCACAAATAAGGCACTCTCACTTATTGTTGATGAACGACCTACCAAAGGTAACGGAATCTGCTGATATCATTTGTATGCGGATGAGATATGTGCCATAGTAGCAGCGGACAATGATAACGACCTTGGCAGTTAACTGGTTGATACAATTCATCAGCAATTAGATGGTTCACGTTTAGATGGTTCGAAATAAATGAATAATAATGAGCCCCTTTTTTGTTGTCACGGAGGCACCTGAGGCGTTTGAGGTCCGAGGTGGCTTGGTGCCATACATTACTATATGGTACCCGGCTGCCTTTGACTCTATATGCCTCACATGTTCACGATTGTTTTGTTTTATCTCTGTTTTGTTGACGTTCGTGTCTTTTGTTTGTGTACCTTTTGTTTACTTTGTGTTTCTGTGACAATTTAAATAAATATCCTCTTTCTTTCTTTCTTTTTAATAATTAATAGCATGCAGGTCAACTTCTGACAGTAGACGAGCCACTAGTCTACAAGCCTCCACCAATCCGGACTTGGCCCCCGTGGTGGAGTATGGCCTATACCTTCGTCAGGGAAGAGACCCGTGCCCCTCGGTGGGGACATAATGGGATGATGATGAGGTCAATATTGAAAAAAACAAATTTTTGGTAGGCTTCACTTCGACACTGGCTTGCCATGGCGAGATCACATAGCAGGAGTATGTTGTAAGCTCAATAGAGCCTACTACTGTGTCACCAGAATAGCACCTACGTTATCTAGGGAAACTTTGCTCATAGCTTACTACGGCTACTTCCAGTCAATACTGAAGTACGGAGTTAGGTGTGCTCACAGCTCCTTCACAGTAGCCAAAAATGTCCGGTGCAATGTAGCACGTTATTCCCCAGTGGTGACTGGTGGTAGGTGTAGAATCCGAAGACAGTATGACCTGATGATTGTCTGGCAAGACTGGCAAGTTACTAGAGGTCATGGTCGGCATATCTGTAACAAAATTTCTGTGGAAATAAGGTAATCACTGAGTAATATTCTTAAATTAACTAAAAAAAAAACTGTGTGAAAAAGCTTATTACTCTGTTGATAAATATCTGGACCAACAGCTGAATTGACATTGGTTTATTATCTTTGCTGTATTATTTTAATTGTTGATGAGTTATTACTGATTTAAATTTATTTATTATGAGATAGTAATTATATTTTAATATTATTAACTTGTTCAGGCTAAGCTTAGGTCTTGTATTTTACGATGTTGTTACCTAAGCCGAAATAATGAATATAATATTGCATATTATTCATGCAATGTCAAAAAATAATTTAAATTGAATACGATCATTGTGGTGGATTTTTACTACTGCTATGACAGCCGTAGGAATTCACATCTCCAATTGATATGCATCACGTTTCATAGTACGATGCATGCCCCATGTACTATAACCTCTGTGTTTTGTATCCTTGCAGAAATCTAGCACTCTGTTGCTATAGGCGAAAACCTGTAATTGGCTCACTAACTAGTACTAATCCCCAGTTTCTTGTACACTAACACGCTGTTAATCTACTGTTAACAGCTGTCATTTGACCAAAGTGCATAAAAAAAAAAAACAACTGACAGCTGTTAACAGTAGATTAACAGTTTGTTAGTGTACGAGAAACCGGGGGTGAGTCTCATACATGTTTTTTGTATCAGCTGTTGGTTTTCCATAGATAATAAATGTAATTAAAAAAAAACTCTATAGGATGAAGGAAGAAAGAAATACATACATCGAGTCAATATGGGTAAGCCGGTAAGAGATGCCTCAGGCGAACATACGTTAAACAAATAGAGGACATACTAGCGGAGGCAAAATAAAAAGTACCCGAAACCATTGTGTACTTTTGCAATCATTCGCAACGGAACTTGATGCGCAAATGTCATGTCACATATCAAACTCTATTTTAAGAATCACTGTCGCGATTCGGGTAAAAAGTAGACATAATTCTTTATTCATCTGGGTCTATGTCGATATTTTATGTTTGTGATGTCCGTGTCTTCATACTACATGGTATTAAAGCATACGATATTCTGGTGTGGAACAAGAAAAATGATTCTGGCATATGGAAGTTATATAAATCTTTTCTTAGTAGCCTTAGATTAATTTTAATTCGAATCGAAAGCGCAATCGGCCACGCTGAAAATCTGCGAGCTCTTTATCGCCCATGAGCGACAAAACAGATTAAACGACGTGATTAAAACAAACCAATCTGTTCAGCCAGTATTACCAATTTTCGTGGCCAATATTCCAATATCTGGCATAAAGGCAGTGGTTTTATTTGACCTTAAGAAATATAACAAGCAAGAAATAGTACTCGATAAGGCTTGAATGCTTTCTCTTAGGTACTGACGGAATTTTCTGTCAGTTAGAGCCGAGTGGGCTTAAAAATTATCTACCTTTTGATAACCGTTTGGATTATTACTCGAAAGTGACTTTTTGTGTATTTTACGAAAGTGAATTATTGCATAATTATGTCACATTTTCCGAAAGTGATTTTTGCGAGCGTGACTTTTTGCGAATGTGACATTATGCAAAAGTGACTTTTTGCGAATCTGACACTATACGCCGAGAGGCTCGTAAATCGATGTATCAGGTAAACCTACTGAGCGCGTGCTAGGCGCACTGCTGTATTTTAGCCAGACACATTTAGGGACCCGCTGTAGTATTACTGGGGCTGTAAATTGGTGGTTTTTGTGTGTCCTGCCTGCCTGATGTATATGATTATGGCCGAGAGTCAAGCTGCATTCTGGTATTCAAGGGATCACAGTTTTATTGACGACAGTCCCGAAACAGATCGGGTTTATTTCACAAATTCCTTAGTTCTAGTTCTAAAATATATATAGATAGATAGAGAACACTTGAAATGATTTCTTATTTCTAAATAATGGCATACAATTTTAATTATCCTTCCTTTGCTGTACGTATGAATTCAATAGGATTTGGTAATTGTCTCGTTGCATTCGAATTATGAAATAGAGTAGATCGTTAACTGTAGTAGAATATATAAAAGAAAATAGTTTTATTAAGTTAATACTCCAAATTCTATAATTTCAACTTATAACTTATGGCGTTGAGAAAGTATTCTTTCACTGTTGAAGAATACTTTGGCAATGGTACAGATTGATTTTTCTAAATAATAGATCACACTCACTTCAGATCACATCAGATCTCCAAAACTATGACACCTAGAATTTTTATTATATCAATATTTAAAAAAAGTGTACACCAGAAAAAAAAACGCCTTCTTAAATTAATTCCTGTAATCTAGTTCACAGTAACTACAAATCAAATATTATATAACTCTTTAGTCTGCCAAAAACACATATGACTAACCCATCAAGCATAGACCTTGTTTCCATCCACCTACGCTCATTTTGCAAGCCTGCTAAGTCCATAAACCTCAATCCTTATCAAACAGCGGAATGCCACGTATCAAATGTCTGTACACTTAGCTTAAGTCCGTGCCATTCTATTGTAGCTCTTAAACCTCATGTCCTAAATGCTAGCATCGAACAAAGGGGGTATATCTGTTGGTAGACCTCACAGCTGGTGGGTATATAATAATAACTCTTGTTTCTAACCTCATATGTGTTAATATCGAACAAAGTTACACTGCGCTGATGAGTATACCATACCACCCGGCTAGTGTGAAACTGCACATCATAATGTAAACAGAGCCAGGTGGTAAATGATGTCATTGGCTGAGCGTTTTTACTCTCTGGCATTCGTTCTGTAATTATTGTTATTCGTTGTGGTTTTGTTAAACTTCTTAGAATATTTTGCACTGTTAAATAAATATTCTTCATCATCAAGGGCATTTATATCGACTGTAGGTATTAAACGCGCCCATATGCTGGTCACTTAAGAGTTCTTTACGCAGCCAGCCGACCTATCACGACTGGCATTTTGTCTGCTTTCATGAGCAGTCCATATACATCCTACTGTAGGGTACAGGCCTTCTTTCAGAGAGAGAGAGAGAGAGAGAGAATATGGGCTTAATCACCAAATGTGCCCACTGCGGATTGGCGATTTCAGCTTTTCACATACCTCAGATGTGAAAAGCTCAGACACTCAGGTTTCCTCACGGTGTTTTCCTTCACAGTTAGCGAGTGGTATTGCTACTATAACTTCACAAACTGTACATAACTTAGAAAACAAAGTCATAGTTGCAAACAAAGTCACTGGAACCTGGGTCTCTCGCTTCCGAGTTCAATGTTCTAACCACTAGGCTACCACTGCTAACTACCGATTAGAGTTAATCCGTACCTAAATCTTTAATACTACGTCCACTGTTATTAGGATCACTCCACTGGCTCCTATAATGTAGATTATTCGAGCTAGGGAGTTGGGAGACTCACTAAGTTGGTACCATTTCAGCCGTAAAACTCCTACTAGCTTAAACTTTGTCGTATGTGGCTATAAAATAAAGTAATTCTTATTCTTGATTTTGATCACAGACTACGTTACTTCCACTCAACGCAAAATACATCAAATACCAGCTAAAAACATTGAACAAAGCTCGTCGTTTCGTCCGAAACTTCCCAGCGGTTGACGTTTGAATGCAACAAACAAACAATAACAAAATTCGCCGGGGACCGTCTCGCCGCCTTATCCGGGCACCACAGGCCAATAAACACGTAGAAGACGCATGTCAAATAAAGTATAGGAGAAGAATGTTTCGTAGTTTTATCTGCTTTTCCATTCTGGTCCACGAAGATGAAAGAAAGAAAGAGAAACGGAGAAAGTAACTTGAATGAACCACCAATCTATTTGGGGCTTCCTGGCACAGGTGTCCTTTATTATTCTACTGTATTTGGATAAATGAATGAATGATTTATTGCCACAAATAAACACGATTACATACAATAATAGAAAAATAAAGGAGTGTGCGTGTGACAACTATTTCAGCGTTTGCTGTTTCTATTTGAAACAGCGCTGGTCAAATATCCACGAACTTTTTGTTATAAATATTTATTTCTACTGTTTTTATCCAAAGACTGGATGCGAAAAGCCCAAGACCGAAGTAAATGGCGTGCTTTAGAAGAGACCTACACTCAGCATTGGGTGGCTCTAGGTTGAAGAAGATTTATTCATTCATCATCAGCCATTCGACGCCCACTGCAGGACATAGACCTCCCGCATAGTTTTTCAAGCTTCCCGGTCTTATGCCGCCTACATCCAGCGACTCCCCGCCACCGTAAGCAGGTCGTCAGACCATCTGGTGGGGGGCCTTCCCAGGCTGCGTCGTCCGGACCGCGGTCGCCAGGTCAGAACTTTTACGCCCCAACAGCCATCAGTTCTGCGAGCTATGTGCCCCGCCCACTGCCATTTCAACTGAGCAATTATTCATTACGCGCACCAAATCCTGAACGGTTCCAATCGTCTATCTGTCAAATTCCATAGTATTTGCTGTCGCAAACGTCAGGTTTCCGGCAGAATTTGGCGCGCATAATTAGGCCCCTGAACAGTCGGGAAGTTCTGTGTCTAATAGATCTACGTATCCCGGGGACGAAACAATCGTCGTGTTCCCGACTTCCTTCCGGACGCCTTCTTCGCCGTTTTGTAGCGCTGACGCCGGGGTCAGTCGGGGTAACGGGGCTGCGTTGACCCTTTCTGGATTGACCCCTTTGTGGGTCAAAGCAGCAACAATCAAGGTTTCCTTCCCGTGGATCGGGGTCTGTTTATGCATCTTACTACGTACGTACATAAAATCACGCCTGTATCCCAGAGGGGTAGGCAGAGACCAGGGACTGCCACTTGCCACGATCCTGACAGATCACTTTCGCTTGCTCAACATTCATTAGTCGTTGCATGCACGCACGCTGGTTTCGGGTACTTTTTATCTTGCCCTTTGCTAATACATCCCCTTATCCTTCCACCCACATGTCCAAACTAACGAAACATTCCTTTCTCAATTCACAACATCCTCTTTCAGTCTACAACGGTCTCTAATCAAACTATTGCGTATCTCGTCATTTAAAAGAACACCAGACATACTTATTCCATCTTACTGTTCTGGAAAAAGGCACAATTCTAATTTCTCTTCCTGGGCCGTGTCTTATAAAACTGCAATTCATAGTCATACAATTCATCTTTGAGTTAATCTGCTTTGCAATGTAAACCATTTTATTCATGAATTAAGAAGAAGAAGAAAGACATTTATTATACCAACAAGACACCTCACAGAAACAAAATAAACATAATATGCACAACAAGAGAAGAAAACTAAATACACAACAGACAAAACAAATAAATAAAACAGAATAAAATAAATAGTAAGCTATGAATTTTAGTTCTATCAAATAGGGCCCTGGGTGCGGGAGCAATGGTAATGCATGCCTTACATGCGTCGTGTGTTCAAATCTCTGCTTGTAGGAAGTTACGTACATTTCATTAAATGCGAAGGAAAATATCTTGATGAAACTCTAGTCTCTGAGATGCTCATATACATCAGCGCTTTTTACATAGTCTACGTACCATAGTGTAAGTACCATAACCCGGCTGTGTGTCTAGAAATATCTATGCCCGTAGCATGACAACGCGTAATTTCGTTTGTCATATGTTTTAAAATAACATAGTGACTGGAAACGTCGTTCATTTTGACAGATGCGCGCCATAAAATGCGTGACATACTTAGTAGCCCGTTCTCATACACAGCGTAAGTAGCACGACGGCATGAGTCACTGTTTTGTGGCGCTTATATGCCAGAATTTGACAATGAATATACTGTATAATGGCGACTTTTGACATTTTAAACACGTGACTCGCATTGTCACTTTACCTATACTGCGTACGTAGTACGACGACGAGGGTCGCGCGGCTTAAAAGCCAAAAGTCGCGACTTTTCACTCCATTAATTGTCAAACTCTGACATTTTAGCGTCACAAAACGCGCGACTCGTGCCGTCATACTAAGCTTACTAACTAACTAGTGTATCACGCGACTACCCCCTGTGCACGACCCGGAAGATTGCTCCCAGCCAGTCCCCGAAATAACGCGATTAAGCACGTGAAAGAGGAGAAACGAACAAAAGTAAATGTGATTACGCGAGCGCGCCGTGTACCAAACAACATCTCCTATACGTCTTTGCTGCAGGCTCCTTCAATTCCGCGTAGTTTTTCCCCGACGAGACTGGGGATATTAATCGCTATTGTTGTTGAGTTGGACGTGGCTCTTCTGTAAGAGGGTGATGTTTAATCTGGCTGGTCATTAAGTAGTTAGTCAACTCCATAATTCAGCTGTCTGCAGATGAAATACGGTGCGGGAATCTTTGGAAATAACTAACAATAATGAATAACCTAACCTAGCCTGCCCTCCACTAAGCTTGCCCTCGTGAGTATATTCGCATAAATGCAATCTATCTGTGCCTCAGCAAACCTGATGCGCTACAGTAACGGGACAGCCGCAACAGGGCTTTTAGAGCGTTTTTGTATTGTACGCGGAGGGCTCTATACGATTTCTGCGGGCACGATACCCAGAGGCTTGCTCACAAAGGATGGCCCTCTGTTCTACTTGCCAAGCGAAACAGGTCTTAAACTCTGGCTGCGGCCTCAGGCCTAGAAAAATATTAATTAAGCATATACTAGCTTGCGACAACCAGACGCTGCTCATAAAGGAGGGCCGTCAGCTCTCCATGTTGGTTGCCAAGCGAATCAGGTCTTAAAAGCTGGCTGCAGCTTCAGGCCTAGAAGAACGTTATTTAAGCATAGACTTGCTAGCGATAGCCGGAAGCTGTTCAGAAAGGATGGCCGTCAGCTCTCCATGCTAGTTGTCAAGCGAAACAGGTCTTAAATGCTGGCTGCGGCCTCAGGCCTAGAACAATATTAGTTAAGCATAGACTACTGTGCTCAATTTTGTTAGCGATTAGTTGAGTTGGAGACAAAAGCGGTGGAGATTGCGCGCGTAACGAAGTCTGACGCGCGGAGAGCTGACAAATTGTCGCCTCTAAGTTTCCACCGCGGCCCCGGTGGATATTGCCTGCGAGGGCTACTCCTAAGACGTCCGTGGTGAGTAAAGTTTACATTTAAAGTAGAAAAAATAATTGTAGACAGTAGACACATTACAGAAACCATCTAAAAAATATCTATATTTTATACTCACATTCATATTAATTTATTGCAGTCATGTTGTACCTAGGATGTTATCATTACATTACTTGAATCATACATGGTGCCCTCTAGGGAGTGGCAATATTAAGGTGCATGCTTTTAAATCTAATATTAATTTTAATAAGTTATTGTTTAAGTTAAAACTAATTTAAATTTTTAAATAATATTGTGATTGATGGCGATTTGTTAACAAATAAGGTTGACTTTTGAAAGTCACCTTATACCTGTAAGTATAAGCTCAAAGAGAAAGTAAACTTTAATACTTCAGATATCTGTCAAAACTGCCTTAAAACTTATCGTGACTCATATAGTAGTTAATTTAAAAGTTTTTATGTAAAAAAGAACAGCACAATCTCAGCTGATTATTACTTCCAAATGATAAGGCAAAATCGATGACAGATACCTATAATTTTTTCGTAACTTGATAAATTTCCAGACCAGAGAAGGTTTTTTGTATATGTAAGTTAAACAATAAGACAAAAAACCCCTACTGTTATCTAATTGTAATCCCAATTTATTTGATTTAAAAAGTTTTAAAACTGGATGTTTTGTATAGACGGGAATCGCCCACTCTCAGCCTCTTAGGAGAAAAAATCCCGGGGTACATTTTTGATTACAACAATTACCTATAAATTTTGCATCTCTATAGATTCATGATGCCCTCAATGGTGGTAATTATTCGGATCTGAATTAAACTAACATAAATACTCACACGAACTAACGCCTGTGTCCTGGAGGGGTAGACAGAGACAGGATTTGACACTTGCCACGATCTTGACAAACCTATTTTGCTTCCATGAAACCTTCGTGCATGCACATCGGTTTCGGGTATTTTGTATCTTGCCACACCCCTATGACACACCCCTAGTTGGTCAAAATCCATACTAAGATAGTTAAAAGATAAGTTTGAAAAACGTTCCACTCTCAGACCCCAGGTGAAACTTTTTACCGTCGTATTTTTTTTTCACAGCTTCAAAAAAGTTATTATGTTAAAAAAAACCTATTTAGAGGCTAAAACTTGCCTATTAGCTAAGTTGGGAGAGCGCTGGCATGGTTAGCCAGAGGTCGCGGGTTCAAGTCGCGGCATGGGTGGATTGTTTAGCCTCTAAATAGGTTTTTAAAATTGTCCTCGGCACGGGTTAGTGCAACAAAAAGAATATAACTATTGTGTTCAGTCTGGAACCGCCCTCTCTCAGCTACTTAGGACAAAAACCCCTAACGAAACTTCTCATTTAATCCGAAACAACTTTTGCCGGCTTCCCGAAGCAAAAACTGCTTATTTCGTTAGGTACAGGAACGTAACTTTCGTCTCAGCGTTGCCCACTAACATAGTTCGGGCTTGAAGATTTCAGGTAAACAACAACAAGAAGCTACAAATAGGCCACTGAGGTCACTTCTTAGGTACTGAATCGTTTGGCTAGGTATGAATACTTAAGGCCTTTGTTTCATCCTCTCGTTCATATTAAAATTTGTAATGAGTCATCCTTGTCATCATCAGCCATTTGACGCCCACTGAAGGACATAGGCCTCCCTCATGGTTTTCCAAGCTTCCCGGTCTTATGCCGCCCGCATCCAGCGACTCCCCGGCACCAGGTCGTCAGGTGGGGGGCCGGCCCGGGCTGCGCCGCCCGTCATGATTGTTTCTGTCAAACTTTTTTATTCTGCATATATTTTTTTGTGTTCTTTTGTTTGTGTTTATTCATAGAAACAAATTGGAACATAAATTGCATTAAATGCAAAGAAAAAAAGTATTGCACAAAACACATTTTTTCGACTTAAGATAGATTACAAACCGGCGTGCGCGCATGCAACAACTAATGAATGTTGATGAAGCGAACGAGGTCTGACAGGATCGTGGCAAGTGGCAGACCGTGGCCTCTGCCTACCCCTCCGGGTACAAGTGTGAGTTTATGTTACGTTATATTTTTGTAAGCTAGATTTACACCGATGACGAAGACGGGATCTTAGATGTTACGTGCTTTCCTATTACATTCCAGATAACTCTTGTTTTAAAGTGTATTTCTCAGGAAAAACAGACGACGGCAACGCGTTCTACATCTTTGCCGTTCTCATCGCAAACAAATTCGCAAACCGTTAGGTGCAAATTGGTGGAATATCTACCAAACATGCATAGGTATGAGCCAACCGTTTGGTTGTCCGATGGAAGAAAGGGGACGTAGGGAGGCATATTTAGATTAGATTAGATTAGATTAGAAAAATCTTTATTGCCCAATTTAAGCCTATATACGAGGTGGTAGCCTAGTGGGTAGAACATTGGACTCTGAAGCGGGAGACCCAGGTTCGATTCCCGGTGCGGGCATATACCTATGGCTTTGTTCTCTAAGTTATGTAATACATTTGTGAAGTTATAGTAGCAATACCACTCGCTAACGGTGAAGGAAAACATCGTGAGGAAACCTGAGTGTCTGAGCTATTCATATAGGTACCTCAACGCTTGAAATCGCCAATCCGCGGTGGGCACGCGTGGTGATGAAGCCCATACTCTCTCCCTGAGAGAAGGCCTGTGCTCTACAGTGGGACGTATATAGGCTGCTTATGTTAAGCCTATTTGTACAAAGGCGGGTTTAATACTAATGAGTATTTTCTTCCAGCCAACCTTGAAATATGTGGATAGTCGAAAAATTACTCAGTTACATTTCCTTTAGTTGTGTCTATTTTCGAAGTGGTGGTAGCCCAGTGGGTAGAACATGGACTCGGTAGCGGGAGACCCAGGTTCGATTCCCAGTGCTGCCGTGACTTTGTTTATTTTTCAAAGTTACGTACGTCTGCGAATTTTTAGTATCAATATCACACGCTAACTTTGAAGGACATCGTGAGGAACGCCGCTTGGTTGGATCCGCACTTATTGACTTGTCTTTCTTGTCTTTCCTGTGGGCTAGGCCGACTAAGCTGTCAGGATGGTATAGGTGCTGGGAAGCCAAATCCATCTAAAAAACAATGTCCCAGGCACTGCAGCGTCCGAGTGGCCCCTTCACCCATCTAGTGTAAGTGAAAGTGCCACTGGACGCTGCATAAAATCACGTAGATGCAAGGGCCAACCACACTACGCCACCACCAATTTTCTCATTTTGCTGTTTATACATTATTAATGCGAAATTTTGGATAGATGGATTGGTGGATAGATGTTACCCAAACCGGCTAGAACGGCTGAACTAAAAATATTAAACAAAAAGGAATGCAGTCTGGTTTAGCATAGGCTATTTTTTTTCACCCGGAAAAATAAACATCATCAGCTTTTACTGTAATTCCAGCTAAGGGAGCACAACATCACGATAAAAGTTTTATCCCTCTACCGCCATCTTACTTTATTTCACCGCGTAAAGCGAGATGCCGCTACCCGTTGGTGCCATAAATTTTTTATCTTGACCTTATGCTCCCCTAGCTGGTGTACAATAATGAATAATACCTGGATGACAAATGATCGGAATATTTTTTTTTTTATTAATCGTGTTTTTTGGAAATTATATGTAGATACGATGATGCTTGCTGTTGGTGTACCTGATAAATAAAAATAAAAATAAAATAAAATAAAATAAAAAAGGGGAAAAAAAGGGAAAAAACAATTTTATTGACCGTAGACATTCTCGAACCGGAGTCTTCTAGTTCCGGGACGATCCGATTTCCCACTGAGCTGTCACAACCTTGTACATGGTGGCGAAATTTACCTCCGTATTCTAATGATATTTTGGCAGTCATTCATTGCCTAAAACACGGATAAAACGACGTTTTTCAAAAAATGAAATCTAGCTGGATCGATTTTTCGCCCCCCAAACCATCTGCTTACGAAATTTCAAGAAAATCGTTGGAGCCGTTTCCGAGATCCAGATTCTTATACAAGAATTGCTCTTTTAAACTAGAATAGATTTATATTAGATAATCGCGGGCAACAGCAAGCATTCTATCTCTAGTTGCAACTCGCAAGTAACAAACTATCCACGACAAACATATCGCGGGCATCCAATTCGTGCCTCCGCTACCATGTGTCCGAAACTGCGCTAACTGCTTTACGGAGTACGTGCTTAGCGATACTGCATGATTGTACCGAAGACAGTTTCTCCTCTACCTCTGAGGTCATACACACATACGTAAGCAGCCTGAATACGTCCCACTGCTGAGTACAGACCTCCTCTCAGAGAGAGATGGCCTCGAGAACTGGTCGCAAATTACAGGGTGACTTTGAATGCGATTAGCATTTTATGATTTAGAAACATATGGCACTAGTTTTGAAAAAAGTGGGACGGCAGAAAATTTTTAAATTACCCAAAACTACTTCACTTAAGCATAGACATATAATATCAGCACGAAAAGTTATGAAAATCGGAAAAAAATATGGGTTGAGCCTCTCTAACTCATTATTGTTCTTATAATTGTTTAATCATATCGAAGGACATACTCATATACATTTAACGTATTAGAAAACATTTTTAAACGTCATGATACTTCCAACCACTTTGAATTTGGATTTACAGTTTCGAGCAAAAAAAAAAGTTCGGAAATTACGAATTTTTACAGATTATGTTACACCATTACCGATAAAATATTAGGTAATAATACTGTTTTTCGCAATGAAAAGAACATTCTCTCAAAATATAGCTAACGGTTTCAAAGTCACCCTTAGCACCACACGATGATGTGACAATCATGGAATAAAAAACATAAAAAATATTGAAAATAAACAAAATTTTTTTAGTAGCATGAATAGCAAAGGAAGCGGGACCAACCTAAGTTCCTCGCATTGAGTTACGTTATTGAATTTGGGTCCCACCCGCTTCGTAGGTAATGCTCAACAGTCGGATTGTTGGTTACTATTTATCTCAGTTTTTTTAATTTTGTCTTTTTAAGGCCGCTGTTATGCGGAGTCTCGCTCGCACAGTTTAACATTTTTAATTATTGTAATAATATGAGTAAACTTTAGATAAATGTGGTCTGAGAGTTTGATGGATAATTAAATTGCGGATATTCAAGGCGTATTTTCCTTATCCTGTACTAAATTTTTCATTGAGTAAATTTGATTCCAAAATTGATTATTTTGGAAAGAACTTTTCTTCATTAAAAACGTATCGTAAAACAAAAATATTATGTAAAATGTCAAATTGTTGGAGCGATACAGCGTGCTGCACGTAAGAACAGTCATGTCAGTGAACTTAGCATATCATTTTCCAGCATATCAAAAATAAATGAGAGTTCTTGTCGCATGCAGCAGAGTTCTATAGTTCCTGATACTTTTCAGAAATAGTTCTGGCGTTTTCACATAGAAAAAAATCAATTGAAAAAATGATATGCTATCTTCCCGTAGCATATCACTTCTCAGAAAATCGAAAAAAAAAGTAAGTTCTTATAGCATGCAGCTGAGTTCTATAGTTCCTGATACTTTTTAGAAATAGTTCTGGCGATTTTACCCCAAAAAAATCAGTTGACAAAATGATATGCTAACTTCCCGTAGCATATCATTTCGCAGCAAATCGAAAACTTATGTAAGTTCTCATCGCATACACCTATGCTATAGAGTTCCTGATACTTTTCAAGAATAGTTCTGCCTTTAAATTCAAATAACAGCAGATCCCGTACAAAACCTTAAAAAGTCGAAAAATAACACATTCATCAATTAAAATTATTTTGACGAACTCAGGGCACAGAACTGTTTCGTTTTTGATGGTTCTGTATCAAAACTGGAACCTTAAACTAAATTAAGAACTAGAACTCACGTAAAAGTGTCAGCATATCACGTCAGAATGGTAGAAACTTCAAAAATAAAACAATAATATTTTTAAATAAATTAAGCAGGCTTATAACACAGAACTCTTTTGTTTTTCATATATCTGTATCAGATCTGCACTAAACATCTCAATTTAGAACTAGAACTCACGTAATACTGCCAGCATATCACGTCAGCATGGTTGAAAATTCAAAAATAAAATAAGAATATTTTTAAATAACTTTAGCAGGCTTATAACATAGAACTCTTTTGTTTGTCATAGATCTGTATCAGATCTGCACTAAACATCTCAATTTAGAACTAGAACTCACGTAAAAGTGTCAGCATATCACGTCAGAATGGCAGAAATTTCAAAAATAAAACAATAATATTTTTAAATAAATTAAGCAGGCTTATAACACAGAACTCTTTTGTTTGTCATAGATCTGTATCAGATCTGCACTAAACATCTCAATTTAGAACTAGAACTCACGTAAAAGTGTCAGCATATAAGGTCAGAATGGTAGAAATTTCAAAAATAAAACAATAATATTTTTAAATAAATTTAGCAGGCTTATAACACAGAACTCTTTTGTTTGTCATAGATCTGTATCAGATCTGCACTAAACATCTCAATTTAGAACTAGAACTCACGTAAAAGTGTCAGCATATCACGTCAGAATGGCAGAAATTTCAAAAATAAAACAATAATATTTTTAAATAAATTAAGCAGGCTTATAACACAGAACTCTTTTGTTTCTCGTAGATCTGTATCAGATCTGCACTAAACATCTCAATTTAGAACTAGAACTCACGTAAAAGTGTCAGCATATCACGTCAGAATGGCAGAAATTTCAAAAAAAAAACAATAATATTTTTAAATAAATTAAGCAGGCTTATAACACAGAACTCTTTTGTTTGTCATAGATCTGTATCAGATCTGCACTAAACATCTCAATTTAGAACTAGAACTCACGTAAAAGTGTCAGCATATCACGTTAGAATGGTTGAAAATTCAAAAATAAAATAATAATATTTTTAAATAAATTTAGCAGGCTTATAACACAGAACTCTTTTGTTTGTCATAGATCTGTGTCAGATCTGCACCAAACATTTCAATTAAGAACTAGAACTCACGTAAAAGTGTCAGCATATCACGTCAGATTGGTAGAAATTTCAAAAATAAAACAATAATATTTTTAAATAAATTAAGCAGGCTTATAACACAGAACTCTTTTTTTTTTCATAGATCTGTATCAGATCTGCACTAAACATCTCAATTTAGAACTAGAACTCACGTAATAGTGCCAGCATATCACGTCAGAATGGTAGAAAATTCAAAAATAAAACAATAATATTTTTAAATAAATTTAGCAGGCTGATAACACAGAACTCTTTTGTTTGTCATAGATCTGTGTCAGATCTGCACGATACATTTCAATTTAAAACTAGAACTCACGTAAAAGTGTCAGCATATCACGTTAGAATGGTTGAAAATTCAAAAATAAAATAATAATATTTTTAAATAATTTTAGCAGGCTTATAACACAGAACTCTTTCGTTTTTCATAGATCTGTATCAGATCTGCACTAGACATCTCAATTTAGAACTAGAACTCACGTAAAAGTGTCAACATATCACTTCAGAATGACAGAAATTTCAAAAATAAAACAATAATATTTTTAAATAAATTAAGCAGGCTTATAACACAGAACTCTTTTGTTTGTCATAGATCTGTATCAGATCTGCACTAAACATCTCAATTTAGAACTAGAACTCACGTAAAAGTGTCAGCATATCACGTCAGAATGGTAGAAATTTCAAAAATAAAACAATAATATTTTTAAATAAATTAAGCAGGCTTATAACACAGAACTCTTTTGTTTGTCATAGATCTGTATCAGATCTGCACTAAACATCTCAATTTAGAACTAGAACTCACGTAAAAGTGTCAGCATATCACGTCAGAATGGTAGAAATTTCAAAAATAAAACAATAATATTTTTAAATAAATTAAGCAGGCTTATAACACAGAACTCTTTTGTTTGTCATAGATCTGTATCAGATCTGCACTAAACATTTCAATTTAGAACTAGAACTCACGTAAAAGTGTCAGCATATCACGTCAGCATGGTTGAAAATTCAAAAATAAAATAAGAATATTTTTAAATAAATTTAGCAGGCTTATAACACAGAACTCTTTTGTTTGTCATAGATCTGTATCAGATCTGCACTAAACATCTCAATTTAGAACTAGAACTCACGTAAAAGTGTCAGCATATCACGTCAGAATGGCAGAAATTTCAAAAAAAAAACAATAATATTTTTAAATAAATTAAGCAGGCTTATAACACAGAACTCTTTTGTTTGTCATAGATCTGTATCAGATCTGCACTAAACATCTCAATTTAGAACTAGAACTCACGTAAAAGTGTCAGCATATCACGTCAGATTGGTAGAAATTTCAAAAATAAAACAATAATATTTTTAAATAAATTAAGCAGGCTTATAACACAGAACTCTTTTGTTTTTCATAGATCTGTATCAGATCTGCACTAGACATTTCAATTTAGAACTAGAACTCACGTAAAAGTGTCAGCATATCACTTCAGAATGGCAGAAATTTCAAAAATAAAACAATAATATTTTTAAATAAATTAAGCAGGCTTATAACACAGAACTCTTTTGTTTGTCATAGATCTGTATCAGATCTGCACTAAACATCTCAATTTAGAACTAGAACTCACGTAAAAGTGTCAGCATATCACGTCAGCATGGTTGAAAATTCAAAAATAAAATAAGAATATTTTTAAATAAATTTAGCAGGCTTATAACACAGAACTCTTTTGTTTGTCATAGATCTGTATCAGATCTGCACTAAACATCTCGATTTAGAACTAGAACTCACGTAAAAGTGTCAGCATATCACGTCAGAATGGCAGAAATTTCAAAAAAAAAACAATAATATTTTTAAATAAATTAAGCAGGCTTATAACACAGAACTCTTTTGTTTGTCATAGATCTGTATCAGATCTGCACTAAACATCTCAATTTAGAACTAGAACTCACGTAAAAGTGTCAGCATATCACGTTAGAATGGTTGAAAATTCAAAAATAAAATAATAATATTTTTAAATAAATTTAGCAGGCTTATAACACAGAACTCTTTTGTTTGTCATAGATCTGTGTCAGATCTGCACCAAACATTTCAATTAAGAACTAGAACTCACGTAAAAGTGTCAGCATATCACGTCAGATTGGTAGAAATTTCAAAAATAAAACAATAATATTTTTAAATAAATTAAGCAGGCTTATAACACAGAACTCTTTTTTTTTTCATAGATCTGTATCAGATCTGCACTAAACATCTCAATTTAGAACTAGAACTCACGTAATAGTGCCAGCATATCACGTCAGAATGGTAGAAAATTCAAAAATAAAACAATAATATTTTTAAATAAATTTAGCAGGCTGATAACACAGAACTCTTTTGTTTGTCATAGATCTGTGTCAGATCTGCACGATACATTTCAATTTAAAACTAGAACTCACGTAAAAGTGTCAGCATATCACGTTAGAATGGTTGAAAATTCAAAAATAAAATAATAATATTTTTAAATAATTTTAGCAGGCTTATAACACAGAACTCTTTCGTTTTTCATAGATCTGTATCAGATCTGCACTAGACATCTCAATTTAGAACTAGAACTCACGTAAAAGTGTCAACATATCACTTCAGAATGACAGAAATTTCAAAAATAAAACAATAATATTTTTAAATAAATTAAGCAGGCTTATAACACAGAACTCTTTTGTTTGTCATAGATCTGTATCAGATCTGCACTAAACATCTCAATTTAGAACTAGAACTCACGTAAAAGTGTCAGCATATCACGTCAGAATGGTAGAAATTTCAAAAATAAAACAATAATATTTTTAAATAAATTAAGCAGGCTTATAACACAGAACTCTTTTGTTTGTCATAGATCTGTATCAGATCTGCACTAAACATCTCAATTTAGAACTAGAACTCACGTAAAAGTGTCAGCATATCACGTCAGAATGGTAGAAATTTCAAAAATAAAACAATAATATTTTTAAATAAATTAAGCAGGCTTATAACACAGAACTCTTTTGTTTGTCATAGATCTGTATCAGATCTGCACTAAACATTTCAATTTAGAACTAGAACTCACGTAAAAGTGTCAGCATATCACGTCAGCATGGTTGAAAATTCAAAAATAAAATAAGAATATTTTTAAATAAATTTAGCAGGCTTATAACACAGAACTCTTTTGTTTGTCATAGATCTGTATCAGATCTGCACTAAACATCTCAATTTAGAACTAGAACTCACGTAAAAGTGTCAGCATATCACGTCAGAATGGCAGAAATTTCAAAAAAAAAACAATAATATTTTTAAATAAATTAAGCAGGCTTATAACACAGAACTCTTTTGTTTGTCATAGATCTGTATCAGATCTGCACTAAACATCTCAATTTAGAACTAGAACTCACGTAAAAGTGTCAGCATATCACGTCAGATTGGTAGAAATTTCAAAAATAAAACAATAATATTTTTAAATAAATTAAGCAGGCTTATAACACAGAACTCTTTTGTTTTTCATAGATCTGTATCAGATCTGCACTAAACATCTGAATTTAGAACTAGAATTCACGTAATAGTGCCAGCATATCACGTCAGAATGGTAGAAATTTCAAAAATAAAACAATAATATTTTTAAATAAATTTAGCAGGCTGATAACACAGAACTCTTTTGTTTGTCATAGATCTGTGTCAGATCTGCACCATACATTTCAATTTAGAACTAGAACTCACGTAAAAGTGTCAGCATATCACGTTAGAATGGTTGAAAATTCAAAAATAAAATAATAATATTTTTAAATAATTTTAGCAGGCTTATAACACAGAACTCTTTCGTTTTTCATAGATCTGTATCAGATCTGCACTAGACATCTCAATTTAGAACTAGAACTCACGTAAAAGTGTCAGCATATCACGTTAGAATGGTTGAAAATTCAAAAATAAAATAATAATATTTTTAAATAATTTTAGCAGGCTTATAACACAGAACTCTTTTGTTTGTCATAGATCTGTATCAGATCTGCACTAAACATCTCAATTTAGAACTAGAACTCACGTAAAAGTGTCAGCATATCACGTCAGAATGGCAGAAATTTCAAAAATAAAACAATAATATTTTTAAATAAATTAAGCAGGCTTATAACACAGAACTCTTTTGTTTGTCATAGATCTGTATCAGATCTGCACTAAACATCTCAATTTAGAACTAGAACTCACGTAAAAGTGTCAGCATATCACGTCAGCATGGTTGAAAATTCAAAAATAAAATAAGAATATTTTTAAATAAATTTAGCAGGCTTATAACACAGAACTCTTTTGTTTGTCATAGATCTGTATCAGATCTGCACTAAACATCTCAATTTAGAACTAGAACTCACGTAAAAGTGTCAGCATATCACGTCAGAATGGCAGAAATTTCAAAAAAAAAACAATAATATTTTTAAATAAATTAAGCAGGCTTATAACACAGAACTCTTTTGTTTGTCATAGATCTGTATCAGATCTGCACTAAACATCTCAATTTAGAACTAGAACTCACGTAAAAGTGTCAGCATATCACGTTAGAATGGTTGAAAATTCAAAAATAAAATAATAATATTTTTAAATAAATTTAGCAGGCTTATAACACAGAACTCTTTTGTTTGTCATAGATCTGTGTCAGATCTGCACCAAACATTTCAATTAAGAACTAGAACTCACGTAAAAGTGTCAGCATATCACGTCAGATTGGTAGAAATTTCAAAAATAAAACAATAATATTTTTAAATAAATTAAGCAGGCTTATAACACAGAACTCTTTGGTTTTTCATAGATCTGTATCAGATCTGCACTAAACATCTCAATTTAGAACTAGAACTCACGTAAAAGTGTCAGCATATCACGTCAGAATGATAGAAATTTCAAAAATAAAACAATAATATTTTTAAATAAATTAAGCAGGCTTATAACACAGAACTCTTTTGTTTTTCATAGATCTGTATCTGATCTAAACCGCATATCTTAATTTAGAACTAGACCTCATGTAATAGTGTCAGCATATTACGTCAGAATGGTTGAAAATTCCTGTCCCCGTCCCCGTCCCCGTCCCCGTCCTTGTCCCCGTCCTTGTCCCCGTCCTTGTCCCCGTCCCCGTCCCCGACCCCGTCCCCGTCCCCGTCCTTGTCCCCGTCCCCGTCCCCGTCCCCGTCCCCGTCCCCGTCCCCGTCCCCGTCCCCGTCCCCGTCCCCGTCCCCGTCCCCGTCTCCCTCCCCGTCCCTGTCCCCGTCCCCGTTATATTTCTACAATAAGTACATGTATACATACTTCTAATTATTTAAATTATTTCTATTTTGTAGTGCTGTGGGGTTTCTTATCTAAATTTTTTTTAGAGTCAATTTTTCTTAATGAAAAACTTAGTACAGGGTAAGAAACTCAGACCACATTTAGCAAGTTTCCTCATTTCATTGCTTTAATTAAAACTGTTAAATTGTGCGAGCGAGATAGCATGCTCCACTTAAGAGCAGCCTTAAGTGAAAATCCTGTTTTAAACTTTTGTAGTAAACGTTTTTGCTAAATAAATTGTCTATTTGTTGGTTCCAAAATAAATCACTAGATGGCGCTAGACGCCAGTTATATCGCGGTATAGTTGTGATTAACCCATTGGTATAAGTAGAAGAATTAATATTGTTACAGTTATTCTTCGGATCTCGAGTTGTGAACACCCGTTTCTGTTTTAATTATTATTGTTGTAAAAGTCTGAGAAGTATCTTAGAATTCTGCTTAGACCATTGAAATTACATCCGGAAATCTATAAACATCTGGTTGGTTAGTATTACAGGAAGTCGAAAATAGAAAAAATTGCTTTAAGCCTAGATAGCCTGAATGCCGTACAACAAATATTATTGCAAAAATTTAAATCATTATTAATCAATGAGTAGTATTTTTTGGTATTTTCATTCATTTGAATAATAAATACGACGAGAAAGAACAAGATAATACGCCATCGAAGACAAACTTGAACCACTCTCCACTTCGTTCGAACAAAAGAGTTCTGTGTTATAAGCCTGCTTAATTTATTTAAAAATATTATTGTTTTATTTTTGAAATTTCTACCATTCTGACGTGATATGCTGACACTTTTACGTGAGTTCTAGTTCTAATTTGAAATGTTTAGTGCAGATCTGATACAGATCTATGACAAACAAAAGAGTTCTGTGTTATAAGCCTGCTTAATTTATTTAAAAATATTATTGTTTTATTTTTGAAATTTCTGCCATTCTGAAGTGATATGCTGACACTTTTACGTGAGTTCTAGTTCTAAATTGAAATGTCTAGTGCAGATCTGATACAGATCTATGAAAAACGAAAGAGTTCTGTGTTATAAGCCTGCTTAATTTATTTAAAAATATTATTGTTTTATTTTTGAAACTTCTACCAATCTGACGTGATATGCTGACACTTTTACGTGAGTTCTAGTTCTTAATTGAAATGTTTGGTGCAGATCTGATACAGATCTATGACAAACAAAAGAGTTCTGTGTTATAAGCCTGCTAAATTTATTTAAAAATATTATTATTTTATTTTTGAATTTTCAACCATTCTAACGTGATATGCTGACACTTTTAAGTGAGTTCTAGTTCTAAATTGAAATGTATGGTGCAGATCTGACACAGATCTATGACAAACAAAAGAGTTCTGTGTTATAAGCCTGCTTAATTTATTTAAAAATATTATTGTTTTATTTTTGAAATTTCTGCCATTCTGACGTGATATGCTGACACTTTTACGTGAGTTCTAGTTCTAAATTGAAATGTTTGGTGCAGATCTGACACAGATCTATGACAAACAAAAGAGTTCTGTGTTATAAGCCTGCTAAATTTATTTAAAAATATTATTATTTTATTTTTGAATTTTCAACCATTCTAACGTGATATGCTGACACTTTTACGTGAGTTCTAGTTCTAAATTGAGATGTTTAGTGCAGATCTGATACAGATCTATGACAAACAAAAGAGTTCTGTGTTATAAGCCTGCTTAATTTATTTAAAAATATTATTGTTTTATTTTTGAAATTTCTGCCATTCTGACGTGATATGCTGACACTTTTACGTGAGTTCTAGTTCTAAATTGAGATGTTTAGTGCAGATCTGATACAGATCTATGACAAACAAAAGAGTTCTGTGTTATAAGCCTGCTAAATTTATTTAAAAATATTCTTATTTTATTTTTGAATTTTCAACCATTCTAACGTGATATGCTGACACTTTTACGTGAGTTCTAGTTTTAAATTGAGATGTTTAGTGCAGATCTGATACAGATCTATTACAAACAAAAGAGTTCTGTGTTATAAGCCTGCTTAATTTATTTAAAAATATTATTGTTTTTTTTTTTAATTTCTGCCATTCTGACGTGATATGCTGACACTTTTACGTGAGTTCTAGTTCTTAATTGAAATGTATGGTGCAGATCTGACACAGATCTATGACAAACAAAAGAGTTCTGTGTTATAAGCCTGCTTAATTTATTTAAAAATATTATTGTTTTTTTTTTTAAATTTCTGCCATTCTGACGTGATATGCTGACACTTTTACGTGAGTTCTAGTTCTTAATTGAAATGTATGGTGCAGATCTGACACAGATCTATGACAAACAAAAGAGTTCTGTGTTATAAGCCTGCTTAATTTATTTAAAAATATTATTGTTTTATTTTTGAAATTTCTGCCATTCTGAAGTGATATGCTGACACTTTTACGTGAGTTCTAGTTCTAAATTGAGATGTCTAGTGCAGATCTGATACAGATCTATGAAAAACGAAAGAGTTCTGTGTTATAAGCCTGCTAAAATTATTTAAAAATATTATTATTTTATTTTTGAATTTTCTACCATTCTGACGTGATATGCTGGCACTATTACGTGACTTCTAGTTCTAAATTGAGATGTTTAGTGCAGATCTGATACAGATCTATGAAAAACAAAAGAGTTCTGTGTTATAAGCCTGCTTAATTTATTTAAAAATATTATTGTTTTATTTTTGAAATTTCTACCAATCTGACGTGATATGCTGACACTTTTACGTGAGTTCTAGTTCTTAATTGAAATGTTTGGTGCAGATCTGACACAGATCTATGACAAACAAAAGAGTTCTGTGTTATAAGCCTGCTAAATTTATTTAAAAATATTATTATTTTATTTTTGAATTTTCAACCATTCTAACGTGATATGCTGACACTTTTACGTGAGTTCTAGTTCTAAATTGAGATGTTTAGTGCAGATCTGATACAGATCTATGACAAACAAAAGAGTTCTGTGTTATAAGCCTGCTTAATTTATTTAAAAATATTATTGTTTTTTTTTTGAAATTTCTGCCATTCTGACGTGATATGCTGACACTTTTACGTGAGTTCTAGTTCTAAATTGAGATGTTTAGTGCAGATCTGATACAGATCTATGACAAACAAAAGAGTTCTGTGTTATAAGCCTGCTAAATTTATTTAAAAATATTCTTATTTTATTTTTGAATTTTCAACCATGCTGACGTGATATGCTGACACTTTTACGTGAGTTCTAGTTCTAAATTGAGATGTTTAGTGCAGATCTGATACAGATCTATGACAAACAAAAGAGTTCTGTGTTATAAGCCTGCTTAATTTATTTAAAAATATTATTGTTTTATTTTTGAAATTTCTGCCATTCTGACGTGATATGCTGACACTTTTACGTGAGTTCTAGTTCTAAATTGAGATGTTTAGTGCAGATCTGATACAGATCTATGATAAACAAAAGAGTTCTGTGTTATAAGCCTGCTAAATTTATTTAAAAATATTCTTATTTTATTTTTGAATTTTCAACCATTCTAACGTGATATGCTGACACTTTTACGTGAGTTCTAGTTCTAAATTGAGATGTTTAGTGCAGATCTGATACAGATCTATGACAAACAAAAGAGTTCTGTGTTATAAGCCTGCTTAATTTATTTAAAAATATTATTGTTTTTTTTTTTAAATTTCTGCCATTCTGACGTGATATGCTGACACTTTTACGTGAGTTCTAGTTCTTAATTGAAATGTATGGTGCAGATCTGACACAGATCTATGACAAACAAAAGAGTTCTGTGTTATAAGCCTGCTTAATTTATTTAAAAATATTATTGTTTTATTTTTGAAATTTCTACCATTCTGACGTGATATGCTGACACTTTTACGTGAGTTCTAGTTCTAAATTGAGATGTTTAGTGCAGATCTGATACAGATCTATGACAAACAAAAGAGTTCTGTGTTATAAGCCTGCTAAATTTATTTAAAAATATTATTGTTTTATTTTTGAAATTTCTGCCATTCTGAAGTGATATGCTGACACTTTTACGTGAGTTCTAGTTCTAAATTGAGATGTCTAGTGCAGATCTGATACAGATCTATGAAAAACGAAAGAGTTCTGTGTTATAAGCCTGCTAAAATTATTTAAAAATATTATTATTTTATTTTTGAATTTTCAACCATTCTAACGTGATATGCTGACACTTTTACGTGAGTTCTAGTTCTAAATTGAAATGTATGGTGCAGATCTGACACAGATCTATGACAAACAAAAGAGTTCTGTGTTATCAGCCTGCTAAATTTATTTAAAAATATTATTGTTTTATTTTTGAATTTTCTACCATTCTGACGTGATATGCTGGCACTATTACGTGACTTCTAGTTCTAAATTGAGATGTTTAGTGCAGATCTGATACAGATCTATAAAAAACAAAAGAGTTCTGTGTTATAAGCCTGCTTAATTTATTTAAAAATATTATTGTTTTATTTTTGAAATTTCTACCAATCTGACGTGATATGCTGACACTTTTACGTGAGTTCTAGTTCTTAATTGAAATGTTTGGTGCAGATCTGACACAGATCTATGACAAACAAAAGAGTTCTATGTTATAAGCCTGCTTAATTTATTTAAAAATATTATTGTTTTATTTTTGAAATTTCTGCCATTCTGACGTGATATGCTGACACTTTTACGTGAGTTCTAGTTCTAAATTGAGATGTTTAGTGCAGATCTGATACAGATCTATGAAAAACAAAAGAGTTCTGTGTTATAAGCCTGCTTAATTTATTTAAAAATATTATTGTTTTATTTTTGAAATTTCTACCAATCTGACGTGATATGCTGACACTTTTACGTGAGTTCTAGTTCTTAATTGAAATGTTTGGTGCAGATCTGACACAGATCTATGACAAACAAAAGAGTTCTGTGTTATAAGCCTGCTAAATTTATTTAAAAATATTATTATTTTATTTTTGAATTTTCAACCATTCTAACGTGATATGCTGACATTTTTACGTGAGTTCTAGTTCTAAATTGAGATGTTTAGTGCAGATCTGATACAGATCTATGACAAACAAAAGAGTTCTGTGTTATAAGCCTGCTTATTTTATTTAAAAATATTATTGTTTTATTTTTGAAATTTTTGAAATTTCTGCCATTCTGACGTGATATGCTGACACTTTTACGTGAGTTCTAGTTCTAAATTGAGATGTTTAGTGCAGATCTGATACAGATCTATGACAAACAAAAGAGTTCTGTGTTATAAGCCTGCTAAATTTATTTAAAAATATTCTTATTTTATTTTTGAATTTTCAACCATTCTAACGTGATATGCTGACACTTTTACGTGAGTTCTAGTTCTAAATTGAGATGTTTAGTGCAGATCTGATACAGATCTATGACAAACAAAAGAGTTCTGTGTTATAAGCCTGCTAAATTTATTTAAAAATATTCTTATTTTATTTTTGAATTTTCAACCATGCTGACGTGATATGCTGGCACTATTACGTGAGTTCTAGTTCTAAATTGAGATGTTTAGTGCAGATCTGATACAGATATATGAAAAACAAAAGAGTTCTGTGTTATAAGCCTGCTTAATTTATTTAAAAATATTATTGTTTTATTTTTGAAGTTTCTACCATTCTGACGTGATATGCTGACACTTTTACGTGAGTTCTAGTTCTTAATTTAGTTTAAGGTTCCAGTTTTGATACAGAACCATCAAAAATGAAACAGTTCTGTGTCCTGAGTTCGTCAAAATAATTTTAATTGATGAATGTGTTATTTTTCGACTTTTTAAGGTTTTGTACGGGATCTGCTGTTATTTGAATTTAAAGGCAGAACTATTCTTGAAAAGTATCAGGAACTCTATAGCATAGGTGTATGCGATGAGAACTTACATAAGTTTTCGATTTGCTGCGAAATGATATGCTACGGGAAGTTAGCATATCATTTTGTCAACTGATTTTTTTGGGGTAAAATCGCCAGAACTATTTCTAAAAAGTATCAGGAACTATAGAACTCAGCTGCATGCTATAAGAACTTACTTTTTTTTTCGATTTTCTGAGAAGTGATATGCTACGGGAAGATAGCATATCATTTTTTCAATTGATTTTTTTCTATGTGAAAACGCCAGAACTATTTCTGAAAAGTATCAGGAACTATAGAACTCTGCTGCATGCGACAAGAACTCTCATTTATTTTTGATATGCTGGAAAATGATATGCTAAGTTCACTGACATAGAACAGTCTTGATAATTTTTAATAAAATCGGACCATTTCAAGTGAAACTCACGGCTTCTTGAGACGTTTTCC
Source organism: Yponomeuta malinellus (assembly GCA_947308005.1). Taxonomy (NCBI): domain Eukaryota; kingdom Metazoa; phylum Arthropoda; class Insecta; order Lepidoptera; family Yponomeutidae; genus Yponomeuta; species Yponomeuta malinellus. The sequence continues at coordinate 3,300,156 of OX370998.1, forward strand.
TCCGTAGTGAAAGAGTGGTATACAGACATAACATACATAAGCAGCCTATATACGTCACACTGTAGGGCACAGGCCTTCTCTCAGGGAGAGTGTATGGGCTTAATCACCACGCGTGCCCACCGCGGATTGGCGATTTCAAGCGCTGAGGTATGTCAATAGCTCAGACACTCAGGTTTCCTCACGATGTTTTCCTTCGCCGATAGCGATGGCATTGCTACTATAACTTCACAAATGTATACATAACTTAAAAAACAAAGTCATAGGTAACCTGGGTCTCTCGCTTCCGAGTCCAAGGTTCTACCCACTAGGCCACCACCGCTCGTGTAGTACTTGATGTTCTAATCAAAATCAGACACTCAGGTTTCCTCACGATGTTTTCCTTCACAGTTGGAAGAGTGGTATTGCTACTACGAATTCACAGATGTTTGTAAATGTGATATCAAAGCAGGACCACACAACAGATAGACAACGGTGCTGTTCGCTGCTCTACCAGCGCGACACTGAGATATGGAACAAATATAATTACGTCCAGATCCGAAGTGCGCCATAGCGAATTAATGAAATTTACTTTACGCTTTGAGCCGTCTTTATTGTGAAGACACAAGGTCCAATTCCGCTCATGGATTAGTGCAGAGGCAAACGCAGTCTTAAGCCATAGTCTAACTTGTGAAAAGTTATGAGGTTAATGCGGTCTTAACTTTCGTGGACGTTCTCGCAGCACATGTATATTGGATTCTCTCGAAACTCTAACCTAAAGATGTTGTTCGACTAACCAGTCAACTCGCTAAGGATCAGTTTATAATTGTGGTACCTACCTATGTATACCGTGTTTCGATTCATTGATGCCGTTCTCAAGCCCCACTGATTTAATTTATTAATTTATTTTATTGCCTGAACGTAAACTCACGCCTGTACCCCAGAGGGGTAGGCAGAGACTACGGCCTGCCACTTGCCTCGATCCTGACTGACCGTTTTAGCATCGTCGGCATTCATTAGGCCTGAGACACACAGAAGGGACGTGGGGCGAGGGCGCGAAAAAGACGCGTCGTCTTTACTGTTCACTTTCATACAAAATGTACTGAAGGGGACGAAGCCCACACAGAAGAGACGGGGCGAGGGCGCGAACTCTGTGCAACGCGTCGCGTCTTTTACGTTGTTGTATGCACGCCCGCCGGTTTCGGGTACTTATTTATTCCCCACTTATTCTCTACATTAAACAGCTGTTAGATTAACAGACAGTCAGTGTACGAGAAGCCGGGAGATAATTTCATTATCGTAAAATGTAATTTGCATGAAAAAATGACATGTTGATTTCATGTCATTGCCACCTCAAGTCTACGCGCGCACACTAATCAAACCTTGTAGGCGTCCCCCAAAGTTAAAGTAATTTTATCGAGTTATTTGTCGGGTATTATACTAAAATGTAAAGACTAAAGGTCTTATTTATAAAAAGTCGATTCCACTAAAACACTATTAAAACGGAGTCAAAGTCGGTTTATAACAGGAATTCCTTTCATAAATCGGCTTCAACTTTTTGTAAATAATACTGTAATTGTTTTTTTAATTTATAAAAACCCGGCCAAGTGCGAGTCGAACTCTCGCATGAATGGTTGCGTACCATTATCTATACGTCATATATTTGAATCGTTTACCTGTTGCCGTTATTCATATCTATCAAAAAACGCCAAAAATACACGTTTCTTGTATGGGAGCCCCCCTAAAATATGTATTTTATTCTGTTTTTAGTCTTCTTTGTTATAGCGGCAACAGAAATACATCATCTGTGAAAATTTCAACTGTCTAACTATTACCCCTAACCCCTAAGAAACACAACTCCTTAAAACGAGTTTTAAAACTGCCTCTAAGAAGGAGTCTTAGATACAGTTTAAGCAGACTATTCAAAATGGAGGCCTTGGTTATTCAATATCATGCAACGGATTCTATAACACGGCAATCTACAAGCACTAGCCGGATCGCAAAAAGGCGTTCGCCAAAAATATTATTACATTTTAGCGAAGAACAAATAATAAGGAGCGAGGGGCGAAATTCGCAAGCGCATTTCATTAGGAATTGTTTTATTATTCCCTTGGCTCTGTGTGGGTTGCTACTTGCTGGCCCTTCCGGATTAGCCAATTATATTCTACCCGGTGGATTTTTCATGTATTATTTCTACATGCCTGCTATACGTGCGATTAGGGTTGCCACCTCTCCGGGTTTTAATGTTTCATGTCCTGTCTCCAGGTTAACATTATAGCTCTCCGGGCCCCGATGATATTTTTGTTCACCCACATAATTTCCGCTGGCGAAATATTAGGCTTTAAAGCGCATTTTTTCCGAGTACTGCGACCCCCCCCCCCCCCCCCTTCTCTTCTGGCTAAACGGTTGATTGTAGAAACGTGAAAAAATTCAGAATTGTAGCACGTATAATGAACTTCAAAGGAAAACTATGACGGCTAAGTAGGCCTTACTAGTTAACGAGTAATAGGCGACCAACTTATAAAACGAAAACTTCGTACAAAATCCATTGAAATTACGTTGATGAGGCTGTTAGTTCTGAAAAGCAGTTAAAACTCCCTCTTTCTCCGGAACCCTACACTGTGCGTGGCCCGACACGCACTTGGCCGTTTTTTTTTATTTCGAGTTACATTGATGGGTCTATCAAATCTGTCCTATAGGTCCAAACCTCGGTCGAGGAATAGAATTGAAATTCTTGATGCCGCTCGATAGAGCGTTGCGAGATTGTGCTTATTAAAAAAGTCTCCGAGCAAGGATGGTCCGCAGAATTCATTCCAAATAGTAATCTCCTTCTCCTAGTGGAAAATTACATCTACATCTTCCATAGAAATAAAGCAAAATCATGGGCCACATAATTGAAACGAACAAGCAAATCGATTTGAGTAGAAACGAGTTATCAAAGTGAGGTTCGGTGGCTCGGAAATTAGATAAGATATAAAAATAACTGGATATATTCGCATCAAATAGAACCATAAAAACTGAATTTGCATGAATATTTACTCGTTTATTTTTTCATTTTACAATTCTCCGACGTTTCGGTCCTTCTGCAAGTCCCGCGGTCTCGGTAGACTGAGGTGACAGGCGTCTCTATGAAAGCATCAACTGTTATTTTACTACCCTCGGCAATAATTCAAATTCAAATGTGAAAACAGTTTTTTTACTATTTCTAGTGCTTGTGGCAACTACCGTGCTTGTGACAGCACCTAGTGGCAACTTCTACATGCATTAAATATATGAAGGGAGCACTTAGACGCTCGTATTTTACGTGTTGACATACGAGGCCGCACCCCTGGTCTGCCCACTGACCAGTGTTCTGTTCTCGGCGGGCAGTCAGTGGGGCCCTGTTCCGGCTCTGTTGATTTGGATACATCCGTTTACCCTGACACTGAAACGTGGTCTCTCACTATGGGCCTCATAAGAAAGCTCAAGGTCACCCAACGAGCTACGGAAAGGGCTGTGCTCGAAATTTCTCTACGAGATCGAATCAGAAATGATGAGATCCGTAGACGAACGAAAGTCGTTGAAGATTAGTAAGTTGAAGTGGCAGTGGGCGAGGCACATCGCACGCAGAATTGATGGCCGATGGGGCCGAAAAGTTCTCGAATGGAGACCACATATCGGCAAGCGCAGCGTTGGACGACCAGCCACAAGATGGATAGATGACCTCATCCAAGTGGCAGGAAGACGCTGGATGCAAGCCGCTTCTAACCGGTCTTTTTGGAAATCCATGGAGGAGGCCTATGTGCAGCAGTGGAATTCTTGTGACTCTGGCTGGCTGATTTACCTATTAAATGACCGTCACCGCCACCGCCACCGCGACGACCGCCTTGGTTTGTGAACCCTTTTAGCGCCTCTCCGCTTGCCTGTCAAGTCGGCAAAGTCTTCGGTAAAAGTGGAGTTTTTTTACCCCACCCCCGCGACGGATCTACGTTGAGGCGAAACAAAAATAATATAATACCCACAGGAAGAGCAGCTGCCTGCCAGCCGTTAATCTGCGAATAATGGCGGCTTAGATTTATACGGCGAGGCGAGACCTAAACTCAACTCTTTGCAGAAAAAAAGACTGGGAAATGGCGGGGTGCAATAATTCAGCGGCGCACAATCGTAATTTCCTGTGTAAATGCATAGTTATTCAATGGACTGATAGGAGGAAATGTCTGTTTTATTGATACTGTTTCTTTAAGGAGGAAAAACAGAATTGACGGACTTCTATCAGATGTTAAAAAATATTAAAGTCAATAAAGTACATCTTGCCAATTCCTCAGCATTTCCCACAGATAATAAAAGGCGCAATACACGATATAATTACCATGTTTTAAATACTGTTGTAATTACACTGTTTGACGTCTACTAACCAATCGCATTCCAATGGTATAACCCATGCAATTTAGTTCGATGCCAAGCGGTATGTGATCTCCCTTGGGCGAGGTTCCTATTTGGTTTGCTATTTACTCACTACACAAAATCCTTACTAATATTATAAACGCGAAAGCTTGTATGTATGGTTGAATGTTTTTAACTCTTTCACGCAAAGACGGCTGAACGGATCCGTATGAAATTTTGTACAGAGCTATCTCTGTACAAAAATGTCATTATAGTCTGAATCACAATAGGCTATTTTTATCCCGGAAAATACACATCAAAATACCACGCGAACGAAGTCGCGGGCAACAGCTAGTAAGTAAATAAAAAATGTAAATGTTCAAATAATGCAGCCTTTGCTATGTAGGCTGCGTCTTCTGTGCGACGTTTACTGTGGGGCATAGGCTTTCTCTCAGAGAGAGAGAGCCTGAGCGTGATCACTACCAATGACTTTGTTTGCTAAGTTACACACAATTTGTTAATTTGTAGTATTGAATTGAATTGAAATAATGTATTCACTTAAAACACAGTACAATGACAGAGTACAATTTTAAATTATAAATTAAAAAGAAACATGCAAGGAAAGCCAGTGCACTGCGTTTGTGAAAGGACCCGACTCAGCATTTGTCGCAAAAGGGGTACCTTCTGTAACGCTGGTATTCTGTCAGCACCTAATGATTAAAATAAATAAAAACAAAAGACACACACAATAGATATTAGGAAAAATAAAATAATTAGATAATATAATAATAATAATAATAATAAATACGTAAATTTTCAAATATATAAGCAGGTATTTTTAAATATAATATAATAAATTTAATAAAGTAAATGATAAGATTAAATAGGTTAGTTCGACCGATTTTAAAGTAAATGAAAAGATGAAATAGTTTTTTTTTTAATTATACTTTATTGCACACAAGACATTACATTACATAAGAAATTACATGTACAAAGGCGAGCTTATCTCTGTAAGAGATTTCTTCCAGCAAACCTTCTGGTATAGGAGAAGCAGTAGAAAAACGGGTCTATATATGTGCACAAAATAAACTACAAAAAGCCTAAATAACACAAAGTAAAAAGTAAAACAAAAACTACATAAACTAGATATCAGAATAAAAATACATACCTACCATACATAGCTCAATGTTATTACAGGGATAGATAATGCTCTTTCAACCGCTTCTTGAAGGTACCAATAGTGGGACTGGCGCATATGTTCTGTGGCAGTGCGTTCCACAGCCTAACCGACTGGACCGTGAAGGAGTCACCGTAAGCTCCAGTATTGTGAGCAGGAATTTTAAGAAGATGGGTTCAGTTTTACCGATCTTAAGCGAGTTATGGTAATTAATTTATTTTGTTTTGTTTTCTTTTTTCGTTGGCATAAACTACTAATAAGCGCACCACAGCAGCAAAAAAAAATACATCTAATAGGGCAGAGCTATACAATTTCAATCATTCTGCTGGTCCTCCAACAACGTAGTAGCAATGGACAATAATTAAAGTGCGACACAATTAGAGCTAAATAATAAATAAAATATGTGTCCCGATTGTTTTATGTATCCTAGGTCACACTGCAGGGCACAGGCCTTCTCTCAGAGAGAGAGTATGGGCGTAATTACCACGCGTGCTAACCGCGGTATGGCAATTTCAAGCGCTGAGTTATGTGAACACATCAGACACTCAGGTTTCCTCACGATTTTGTCTTTCACGTTAGCGTGTGATGTTGCTACTACAACTTCGCAAATGTACGTAACTTAGAAAGCAAATTCACTGGTACATACCGGGATTCAAATCCCGAAAAATACCTTTTGAAAATAAAATACCATTTTGACTCGGGTGAAACCCCGTTTATCGACACGCGCCAATGGGGCGAATATAATTAAAAGTTAAAAGTTACCCGAACTACTCGGCTCTTACCTTGGAATACATAAACTTATACTAATTAGAGAGGAATTCTTTCACAAGACCCGCCGCCAAGATTTCGGGTACTCGGACGGAGTGGGTAGAGGTAGAAAGCTTTGTTAGCTCGACAACCATCATAGAACGTTACAAAAATACATCACGAAAGCGCACAACGTCTATACGCGGTGGAATAGATGACCTTAAAAAATTACAACGTCTCCCACTGGGCGCTTTTGCACGGGGTTACCTGTAAGTTAACTCGCTGTGCGTCATTTGGGAGAAATTATACATCCCTGCTGCTTCAGTGTGAGTAATCATGGCGTCGGTATGGTAGGCGCGCTGCAGCTCCACTGTACCTTACTCACACGTGGTTCATAAATTTCATACTTAATAAAGAGTATAGATTAAAATAAACAATTTTTTATGAAATATTCCGGAACGTTCGTAGACGCAAAATTTAATATAAATTATAATAGATTACAACGTCACGGACGTTGTGCTACGTAGCAAAGGTAGGCAAGATGTATGATGAAGCACAACGTCTTTAGACGTTATTTTGTATGGATACATTTTGTGCGTTTTTTTTATACTCAGCGTATGTTCGCGCTAACGTTTTAAACAGTTCCTGTACCGTAGATTTGTACCTACATGTGAATAGTTGGCCGTTAACGTCTGCTTAAGAAAATTAAATCGAATTAAATAATAAATTTGGAACAATGAAATGTGTGGGATGCATGAAATAAATAATTATTACGGAAAAAAGTTTAAAATAATTCATGAAGGGACCACTAAATAAATGACTGAGAATTTAATGAATGTGTGACTGATATGTCTGCGCCCATTTGTCAAGGTTTTTGTGTTTGCGTAACTCCAATCACCAACAATGAAATATACTATTCTATAATAATAAATGAGGAATCAATTAATCACCAATGGAATAAATGAACTAACTAGTAATGAAAAAACGAAATAATTAATTTACCAAACGAGTAAATTAATGAGCAAACAATAAAATTCAACGAATGGGTGACTGCCTTAATTCATCGAGTGAGAATAAACAAACAAGAAAACGCATAAAATTATTAACGAGGAAGCACCAGCTCGCTAGGCCGACGATCTAAAACAGCTGCTAATCACGATTAAACACCACATAAACTCACGCCCATATCCCGAAGGGGTAAGTAGCGACCAGATTCTGCCACTTGCCACGATCCTGACAGATCTCTCTCGCTTTATCAACATTAATTAGCCGTTGTATACCTACACGCACGCAGGTTTCGAGTAATTTTTATCTTGCCCTTTGCGTATCAGTCCCCTAATAATTACAATTTGATTTTAGGGTTCCGTATCTAAAGGGTAAAGAATTACTAAGACTCCACTGTCTGTCTGTCTGTCACCAGGCTGTATCTCATGAACCGTGATAGCTAGGCAGTTGAATTTTCACAGATGATGTATTTCTGTTTTCGCTATAATAACAAATACTAAAAACAGAATATAATACATATTTAAGTGGGGCTTCCATACAACAAACGTGATTTTTTTTGGTAGACGCTTGAAATATTCATAGAATATTTAGTTGTATATTTACTTTAAAAATAAATAATTAAATTAAAGTAAAATAAATATTAAAGGGGAGCTCCCATACAACAAACGTGATTTTTGCCCTTCTTTGCTCGATATTAACAACGGCAACGCTTGAAATATTCAAATGTTGGAACCCTTCGCGCGCGAGCCTAACTCACACTTTCGCCTCGACCGACCGGTTTTTTATTTATTGAACGAATAAATTCATTCGCTCGAGCGAGCCTTTTGCCCGTCTCCCGTCCGCGGAAGTTGTCGTCGCGTCGCGCAACTTCGTCCGCGGAGTGTCGCGGCTTTAATTGAGAATCTTAAGGAATTCGCTTTGTCGAGAAACTCGCGGCCTGAACAAACTGAGACTGGGAATTCGGATTGTTCTTATCGTAAGTGTGTAGAGTCGAATTCAGATAGGACGGGTAAGGTCGACGCGCTGCTGATCATCCTTATTCACTTCTTCGTATGGTGCCTCTCCGACTAGCGAAGGTGGGCAGTCAGCTCCGCATATTTATCTCTGTCTCTCGTAAGGCGAATGAGCTCGGCAGCACTATTGCAATTCCAGTACACTCCCGTAGGTTTCTGAATCGGGATTTCTTTCTCCGGCCTACGCGTCCCTTTATTTAAACAAAAATGTAAATGTTGATGTGCTGTACTGTACTGTCGGCTGTACTTTACATTTGGAGCTTGGGTTTTTAATTATCGTGATCGATCCAACATCTGGCATTTCAGAGGAATCATCATCACAATCATCATCATCAGCCATTTGACGCCCACTGCAGGATATGGCCTCCCTCATGATTTTCATAATCATGTGGGGTTTTGCCATAATCGCCACGCTTGGCAGGCGGGTCGGCGATCGCAGTATGCGGTTGGAATCTCAGGAAGACGCTGCTGCACGTGTCTTGGTAATCGATTTCCTTCGTTGCCTTCTACGACATCCACGGAAGGCAATGGAGTGACGCTATTCTTAATCCGGCGCCACACGGAAATTTCGGAGGAATACGCTTTACTTACTTACATGGTGGATAATTATTTCAGCCCACTATCTCTCTATACTACGAATGCAACGACTAATTAATGTTGAGGAAGCGAAAGTGATCTGTCAGGATCGTCGCAAGTGGCAGTCCCTAGTCTCTGCCTACCCCTCTGGGATACATGTATGTATGTATGTATGTATGTATGTATGTATGTATGTATGTATGTATGTATGTATGTATGTATGTATGTATGTATGTATGTATGTATGTATGTATGTATGTATGTATGTATGTATGTATGTATGTATGTATGTATGTATGTATGTATGTATGTATGTATGTATGTATGTATGTATGTATGTATGTATGTATGTATGTATGTATGTATGTATGTATGTCTACTAATAAAATCTTTTAATTATTTAGTCATTCATTCACTTATGTATTCATTCATTCAGTCATACACACATTCATAAATTGAATCATTCGTTTATTTTATTTGATCCGTTTACTTCAGTAAGCTTCAGGAAAAAACAAATCATGTTTAATCATATAATTGTTTAATCAAAGTTATTCAAAACCCAACTTATAATTTAAAACTTTGAAACTCGACGGAGTTTCACGATAGCACACCCATACTACCCGTAGAGCAATAAGAGTTAACAGAAAATTTAACAGTAGATTAACAGCTTGTTAGTGTACGAGAAACCGGGGATTAGTAATAGGGTCCCTTACCCTTTGGGTACGGAACCCTAAAAAACTTTGAGAAATGTCTTCCGTAATAGAAGAGTAGCCCCTAAAAACTCTCAAAGAAACTCCACTTCATACCAACGCTAGATACGACAACAGTTTTGCAACGACACCGCTGACGACGGTGCCGCGCCGGGACAAGACAACGACGTTTTGTCAAAACTCGAATCTCCCCTCAGGGGATTCGGAAGCGATGGAGCCATAGACAAATTTATCGCTCCGTAACTCCTTGAATGTCGGGCGGAAATTTGGCCCCCGAATTTGTTTTCGTATCAACATAGTTGGAGCGGATCTTCATTAATTAAACGAGTCGAAAACTTATTACGTATGTTTGACTAGGGTAACATTAGTGCTGCGGTCACCGCTTATCCGCCCCGCGTTCCAATTTGGACTAATTTCGACGCGTATAAAGCTCGAATTAGGCTGGCGGCCAGGGGCGTATGAAGGCTTTGGCCATAGAATTATAATAAGGAAGAACCGCGGTCTGATGTTCCAAAGTGAGGCAACAAATTGGTGGCCAAATTGGCATGCTTAGCGTAGCCGGTTGTCAGGATTGCACTATTATTGTGAATAAGCAGTCATATGGTACGTTAGCGTGTGCTTGTCGCCTCGCTTTTGAGCTGAATTTTGTTCAACACATTATGTCTTTGCGTGGTATGTCTATGGCTTAGGTTTGCTTTCAATGCCCGCTATTTAGTAAACTAAATACTCGCATAATTTCATCAAAATCGCTTCGACCGTTGAAACTGGGTACTCCGAGCGCACGGATATGTATGGAACTTATTGCGCTGCGCAAGCGAATACTTGGGGGGAAAAAAGTAAGCATTTTTGAAATTACAGAAATACCAATCATATTAATAGAATTTTGACGACCGACGTCAGTAACAAATTCAGTGGTAGTAATTTTTATTATCCAAAACTCAGTACAGCTTCGTGATATTTTTTTATGCTATAAAGTGTAAAGAATCGTAAAAATAATGACCGACCGCCCTAGATATGACATTGATACGAGTAAGTAACATAATGTTACTCATATTTTAAATATTAACCATTAGAGACTAAAATGCATTTTATAACACCTTATTTAGGGGTAATGTCGGGGAACCCAACCTTAACGCGTGATGGAACCATCTTCTTCAATCAAGCATGATTAGGTACTCGCCCGAGGTGGACTGAAGTGTCGTAGCGTTAATTTTTATTTTTTTAAATAGGTATATATTTTTTTTTTTATCTATTTTTTTAAATTTATTTTTTATATTATTAATTTAATTTAATAAATTAAAATTTAATAATTAAAAAATAACGTTATTACCTTGGTAACAAATAGGACACGAGACGTGTCCTCCAAGGTTTATTTCTTTCTTTCGTTGCCACAAAATCCACGTAGAAAATAATCTTTCTCTCGGAATAAGAAAGTTGGTTTCTGTGATAGCACGTTATTGAAATAACCCGAAACCGGAAAAGCTCACTCCAGTCTCGATAATTAAATCACATCCAATTTGCGGAAGGTTAAAATGCTCATTTTAATGTTATTTATTAGTAAATTTTTTCTTTACGGACACACTTCGACCAAATAGGGGATGTATTAGCAAAGGGCAAGATAAAAAGTACCCGAAACCGGCGTGCGTGCATGCAACGACTAATGAATGTTGAGGAAGCGAAAGTGATCTGTCAGGATCGTAGCAAGTGGCAGTCCCTGGTCTCTGCCTACCCCTCTGGGATACAGGCGTGAGTTTATGCTATGTTATGTTATTTTTATGAATAAAAATAAAATTGCAAAAATATACATACTTGGCAATAAAAATGTTAATCTTTTGTTTATTGGATGTGGTATCACGATCGATCCTGAAGAAATAATTTTGCGTTTTTTTTTCAATAACAGATTGCTAACGACACTACCGAAACCGTAGTGCAGCAACCTAAAACCCCAAAACAAAGTTTAAGTTGACCGGGCCTTTCCCGAGCCCCGTATCCACCCCTGCAGGGTCCGCGCACCGAATTTGGACCAATTAGATGAATCAACGAGCTGTATCGCGCCAGGCAGCAGTTTTGCCGGCAATATAATTTATTACGGAGGCTCAAAGTTGCGACTCAACCCTTAAAGACTCGAGTGAAATTTGATTACGAGCGCTTTAAGCGTGTCGCGTCCTTTCGGCCGACCCGAAGAGAAGTTTTAAATGGATGAGGACGTCCGAGGATGCGGCCGGAGCGAGATTTGGGATTAGGACAAATGAGCGAACGCGATTACACGTATGTTGGTCGGGTGCGCCACCCTTGATGCCGGGTGGAGACTTGCCGAGCTTACGCGAACGAACGAAATTGGACGAATCAGTTAGACGATGCGGCAAAAGCAAGCGGGCTTCATCAAAGTCCATAGTAATCCAGCGCTGGAGTGACTCGCTACTTCGGCACGTATTGAGTCAGTACCTAATATACCATTCATTTTATTAGGTTTTTTCATTCTTCGATATTTAATAAAGCAGTCCCAATGTATTCAAAGATTTTAGGTTTGCCATCTTTTTAGGGTTTCGTGGTCGACAAGGAACATTAGCAGGAAAAAGCTGAAACGGGAGAATCCTTTTTAGGGTACCCCCCCACACCAGAATCTCTAATTTTTGCAATTTTTTTTCTCGCCTACACCATAGTATCATTTAAAAATATTGTGGGTGTAGGAAGGAAGACAATCTTTGATTTAGGGTTCCGTTTGCGAAATATTAAGCTTTAATCCGCAAATTTTTGTACACACTTTTGGATAGTATGATTTCAGAATAGAGGTAACTTTGTATTTTTCAATGTGTGAAACTACCAATTCGATGATGTCGTTACGGTATTTATGTATCATTATCATTATAATTCATGTTGATATATTGTTTAATTTAAAATCTTGGTATATTATTTTCCACCGTTTGGCACTACCCCCACCCTCTCCTCGTCACCTGTTGGTTCATCATCATCATCATTCAGCCACAAGAACTCCACTCCTGGACATAGGCCTCCTCTATGGATTTCCAAAAAGACCGGTTGGAAGCGGCTTTCTGCCACTTAGATTAGGTCATCTGTCCATCTTGTGGCTGGTCGTCCTACGCTGCGCTTGCCAATGTGTGGTCTCCATTCGAGAACTTTCCGGCCCCATCGGCCATCAGTTCTGCGTTCTATGTGCTCCGCCAACTGCCACTTCAACTTACTAATCCGCTTTGCTATGTCGACGACTTTCGTTCGTCTACAGATCTCATCATTTCTGATTCGAGAGAAATTCCGAGCATAGCCCTTTCCATAGCTCGTTGCGTGACCTTGAGCTTTCTTATGAGGCCCATAATGAGAGACCACGTTTCAGTGCCTCTCTGTAACACACACTTAATGATATTTTATCCTAGCCTATGTGTTGTTTGGATGGGAAAAAATATCACTAAGCCCTCAAATTGTACATTTTTGTCTGGTACAATAAATAATGTAATAGTAAATTGGTCTTTCATTCGGTTGGTCTGTACCTACTTAGCCTGAGGTGAGCACCGACATATTTAACGCTTAGCGAGTGACGAAGTCAAAACAACAAGGTATTTGTTTATGTACGTGAATTTAGTGTTCATGTCGGAGTCCGTTACTTTTACTTAACAGCGAAAATAAATGTGGATTACGTCAGGGATGTAGGCTCAGCGCATCTCTTTTTTAACATTTTTTCTATATCAAGCATTAACGGTGAAGGAAAACATCGTGAGGAACGGTAAAGGAAAACATCGTGAGGAAACCTGAGTGTCTAAGCTATAAACATACCTCAGCGCTTGAAATCGCCAATCCGCGGTGGGCACGCGTCTTGATTAAGCCCATAGTCTCTCCTTGAGAGAAGACCTGTGCCCTACAGTGGGACGCATATAGGCTGATTATGCTTATGCTAAGCATCTCGGCTGTCCCAAAAATAAACACAGTGAGGAACTATGTTTTCAAAACCGAGATATTACCACTATTTACTTTACTAATTTACAACTAATTTACTTTACGGTTACTGGAATCAATTAGTAACGAATATGGAAATATGTCGGTTTTGAAAAAAAATGTCCCTTACTGTGTTTATTTTTGGGACAGCCGATTTGTATTCTATTTCATATATTGTGCGATCATTGTGGGCATCAATCTTAGATTCTTATCTTATCTGTTATCGTGGCATTTATCATCACCATTTACGAAAAGAGACTTATTATTTAACCTGCCACTAACTTGGTAAAGAGAATATACGAATATGCAGAGACAACAGGCAAACTCAAACACTCACAAGCAAATATATTGATGTCACATACACTGGCAACTAAAAATATTGGCCTTTGGCAGCCATCGCCAAATTTGATTAATAAGAACATAAATATTAGCTTTTAATCACGATATTTGGTGCTCAATTATGCATAAGCGCTTGAACAAGTTTGGATAACAAATAATAAAATAATTTTCCCAATAAGTCCCACTGAGTATACTCAGTCGGCTGCACACCAGCCTTTACACTCGTGCATTTTAATCAGTTAAAAGGTAACGGTTGACCTGCTGTCGACTGTACATGGCGAATGCTGCACCAACATCGGTTTCCATAATTGAACATAACATAAACTCACGCCTGCATCCTAGAGGGGTAGGCAGAGACCAGGGACTGCCACTTGGTACGATTCTGACAGATCACTTTCACTTCCTCAACATTCATTAGTCGTTGCATGCACGCGCGTCGGTTTCGTGTACTTCTTATCTTTCCCTTTGATTGAACCACTTTAAAATTCTAAATTTTTATTACTCACTATTGGCTTTTGATTACTGGAAGTGGTTTTAATTTATCCATACTGAAGAATAAAAACCGTCTTCATCATCATCATCATCATTAGCCACTCGACGCCCACTGCAGGCCACAGGCCTCCTTCATGGTTTTCATAACCATGAGGGGTTTTGCCATAATCGCCACGGAAACGCCACGTCTCCTGGTAACGTATTTCCTTAGTCGTCTTCTACGGGATCCACGGAAGGAAATGGAGTGACGCTATTCTTTATCCAGCGCCACACGGAAAGGTCTAGGTTTTAGGTCTTGCCTTGTGTCAATAACACGTATAATAATGATAACTTACCACATAGGTTTCCACGCAGACAGACAGACACTGAGGAAGAGATCTAAAACCAAATAAAAATAGGTTTTAATACATATAAAATAGTAGATTGTACAACAAGTGCATAAAACGCACCATTTTACTCGAGACGTTTATCCATCCGAGCGAGCTTGCGAGCGAGGATAGATATTAGGGGTTAAAGTATGAAATTGCCGTTTTATTGCAATAGGTTCTTTGAATTGACATAGAATCTTCATGGTTCGAGGTTTTCGAATGAAACTTTTTTCAAATGGTTTCTATGATGTTCTTTTTTTAAAAAATGTGAAATATTTGAATATCGAATATTGAATATCAACAAGGCAACACAAGTTTCAACACGCGTTTCTTTCTGCAGATCAGTCAAATCATGAGGCACCCATTTTTCGTATTTTGTTATTTTATTGATTTGACGCAAGTGAGTCAATATTGTGGGTAAGGTAACGTTAAACCATGCCGCTAATTCCTGGGTAGTTTGACTAGGGTCGGCTTCCACTATCTCTCTTAATTCATCGTTATTCACCTGTGTGGGCGGTCTTCCTCGTGGCTCGTTCTTTAAGTCGAAATTTCCATCACGAAAGCGTTTAAACCAAAATCGCACGGTGCGTTCATTAGTAGACCCCTCTCCAAACGCAGCATTGATATTGCGGGCTGTTTCTGCCGCGTTAGTTCCGCGTCGGAACTCGTATTCAAAAATCACTCGAATTTTCGCAGTATCCATCTTTTTTGTCTAAATTGAATAACAAAAACAATTGAAAGTCGATATTCAAATGTTTCACATTTTTTAAAAAAAGAACATCATAGAAACCATTTGAAAAAAGTTTCATTCGAAAACCTCAAACCATGAAGATTCTATGTCAATTCAAAGAACCTATTGCAATAAAACGGCAATTTCATACTTTAACCCCTATTATAAAGTCGAGTGTAAAATGGGTTTTATGGACGAGTTGTACACTCTACTTTTCACTTCGATTGCGAGGAAATGAAACAGCAACATCTTTATCTTGACAACATCTTTATGATATACCTCCCCCAGTCCGTGACGCTTCCAGTAGGTATGCCTTTGGGCGCAAGCTCAAGGTATATTTGCTTGAACAGCAGAGACTATCCCGCCCGATTTTTCGCCGTTTCTGACTCTGATTTACTTTTACTTCTACTTTTACTGTTTAGTAAAATGACCGACTATGTAATCGCATCAACTAAATCATAGGCCACCATTGCGTAATGTCGGGCATGTATTTACTTTTTATTTATTTTGGTGTGTATCCTCCCCTCTCTTCTCCTTCACTTATATTTCTTTCACTTATATTTACTTATTGAATTTAATTTATTATGGTGTTCCTTTATATTTCATACATATTAATTTAAAACTAATAATATATGTAAGTATTTTATGACGATATTTTATTTATTTTTTTTTTACTTTATTGAATTTGACTTAATTCTTTAACTGCACCACGGCACGCACTCCGTAGTACAATTATGGGTTACCGTAGGCACTGACTGAAAATCAGCGCTGAGGGATCACTTCCTCAGCACAACGCTGAGTCAGCTGCCTTTTGTGGCAATGTAGATACACCACAGGCTACATCTATAGTCCTGTTTTATTTATTCGTTTTGTCTGTTGTGTATTTAGTTTTCCTTCTGTGTTGTGCATATTATGTTACTTATGTGCTTATTTTGTTTCTGTGATGTATCTTGTTGGTATAATAAATGTCTTTCTTCTTCTTCTTCTTCTTCTCACTAATGCAATTAATCAAACAACAAATTTATTAAATTAAATTCACGCGTACGTGTATAATCACAGTGGTTTTGCCGCCATTAAAATTTAACCAATGAGAGCGCAGCTTCAATAAAGCGCGACCAACCTGATTGGCCCTGCAATCTAGTTGGTCGCGTTTTATACGAAACGAAATAAAATAAAGAGGTTGTTGTATGAAGTTAAAGATGTTCGTGTGGCTGTTGCAGCGATTGCCTTGGTCTTCGACGAAGATTTTACTTTATGCTCTAGAGCATAAAAAGCGACTTTATGTCGCCTACGCACGACATAAAGACGAACTTTTAGAGCATGAGAAGTGAAAAAATACTTTCTCAACAAAAAATACGCAATTGTATTCTTTTTGTTGCACTAACCCGTACTGAGGACAATTTTCAAAAAACCTATTTAAAGACTAAAAATTCTACCCTACCCTCTAATAATACTCGGGGCTGCAAGTGATGTAAATTGCTTCGGCCAGATGTCGCTGCCTGCACGTAATACGGAAAGTTTGTAAAGAGGCTCGAAATTTCACCGATGCTTGCCCATTAGCTCAGTTGGGAGAGCTCTGGCACGGTTATCCAGAGGTCGCGGGTCAAGTCCCGGCATGGGAGGAATTTTTAGCCTCTAAATACGTTTTTAAAAATATACGCAGTAAAAAGAAAATTTTCTCATTGATCTCATCAAGAGGTCTTGGCCAAATTTATATGGGACCACCGTAGAAGTACCCCGTAATTAAGCCCATACTCTCTCTGAGAGAAGGCTTGTGCCCTGCAGTGGGACTCATATAGGCTACATAAAACACGTGGTGAAGAATTATCGCCGAACATACATAAAAAAATAATCAGACGAATTGAGAACCTCGTCCCTTTTTTAAAGTCACATAAACTGACTGGTAGTACAAGGGCCGGTTTCTGAATTGAGAATTTCACTAAATAAATTACTAAATACGGCGTCTTCCTGAGATTCCAACCGCATACTGCGATCGCCAACCCGCCTGCCAAGCGTGGCGATTATGGCAAAACCCCTCATGGTTATGAAAACCATGAAGGAGGCCTATGTCCTGCAGTGGGCGTCAAATGGCTGATGATGATGATGATGAAATACTTAGGTAACGTTCCGTCACGCTCTTTTCTGTAAAATTCGAAGAGAAAGCACTACAGTTAACTATTTACTTAGCGAAATTCTCAATTCAGAAACTGGCCCCAAAATTCTCGGACTACCAGTCAGCTGCTACCCTTAAACTGATGACAGGAAGTAAAATAGATGTAAGGTGATGTATCCACGGATCAGTTCCGTCGGTCGACGGTCATTGGGTCGAATTAACAAATCATTTGTCTCTATTCGCCTTGTGCCACGAGTCACGTTCAATGGATTATCATACTATGCGTGATCTATGAGAACTTCTGAATAATAGACATTTAGACTCAAACTGGCTCCGTCTTTTATGTATTCCATGACACGGCCTAGTAATTAGATGTCTAATTTCGTATTTAATAAAAACAATATTTATTCACTAAAAATGAATTAGAAGCCAGTGTTGGCGACTGGCTGTGGTGCGACCTATTTTATTACAAAACGTCATGTTTTTAATTTTGATTCGATTTCCATTTTTTTTATTGTCATTCTCTGTTTGGTCTTGCCACTGTCATACGCCTTGCTAATTATAATAAAACATAAGTATTTATTTCCTACGTGTTTCCCTCAACAAACCATCACATTCATACAGTCCACTCAACCACTCGCTATCAGCCAGTGTTGTGGAGATATTTGCGTCAGATACGGCCCGGAGTGGGTTAAAAAAATTGCTTTGCTTTTTATGCTATGATTTAAAATATTAATGACTTTTAAAATGTTAGCTATTTAATCTCTTGGCGATGCCTATGTGAATTGTTATTTTCTTTATTCATTTGTATAAATAATTTAATAGAAACAAATGTTGATAAAATTGAAAAGAAATTATGTTGTTTTTTTTCTTTGTAAATTGACAATCCTTTCCTTTGTGCTCATACCGGGAGTTAAAAAATTAACGCCCAGCTATGCTTACAGGACACCAAAACAAACGACTTTATCCATAAAATTTTGGTGGGAAATTGGTGACGTCGTCGGTCTGTCTGTATCGGTCTGTCTACCGTCTGTCTATATGCCTGTGCGTCTGACCTATAAAGGACTTTATCTCGTGAGCCGCTGTGAAGTTTTTAGTTGATATTTTGGCAGAATATATTCTAATCTGGCGGATTTCCTAACAAATAATAAAATTCATTCAAACATTTTTCCAAATTGTTTTCAGTCCCACGAAAACTCTTTTCCATATCTTTTTCCACTCGGTTTAATTTGAAACCTGATATTTAAAAAATCGGCCGAGTGTGAGTCAGACTCGCGCACGAAGGGTTCCATACCATTATCTATACAACATTAGTCACAAAGATCGAGAAAAAAGGGCAAAAAATCACGTTTGTTCTATGGGAGCCCCTTTTAAATATTTATTTTATTTTTATTTAATTATTTATTTGTGATGGGAATATAGAACTAAATATTATGTGAATATTTCAAAAGTCTACCCGTTGCTTTAATTAATATCAAGCAAAAACGGCAAAAAATTACGTTTGTTATATGGGAGCCCCCTTAAATATTTGTTTTATTTTGTTTTTAGTATTTGTTGTTATAGCGCCAACAGAAATACATCATCTGTGAAAATTTCAACTGCCTAGCTATGACGCTTCATGAGATTACAGCCTGGTGACACACAGACAGACAAACGAACAGACAGACGGACAGTGAAGTCTTAGTAATAGAGTCCCGCTTGGCACCCTTCGGGTACGGAACCCCAAAAACCATTAATTAAGCTAGCAAAGTAGGTCTCTCCTTCTAAAGCTTTTGTAATTGGCTGATAAAGGCGTAGCATCATATAACCCGTTAATTTCCCAGCTGAATAGGGGTATTATTTTCACATAAATCAAATACTTGCCAACTGCTGAACGGGGCCGACCCCGTACGCAGTAACTAAATCTCAAGTGATTAATTAATTTATCAGAGTTTACAGTTTTGCTTGCACACTTAATTTTAATGATTTATTGCTTTATCGCCCGAGGGGCTCGGCGATTTTGCTCCTTCAGAAAAATATTTAACGTTAATATTAATTCAGGTATGAGAAGGTAAATTATGTATGGACTGAATATCTAATAAAATTTGAGTGCTTTTATTAAATGCTATGTTTATTGACTGCTTCGTTGGTCTGACGGTAACAATATAGAGGTCATGGGGTCGATTACCTCGGGAGGCCGCCGTGCTTTGATTTCTGCAAATGGCCTAAGCCACGGTGCTTTTAGGGTTCCTTGCCCCAAAAGGAAAGACGGGACCCTTATAGGATCACTTTGTCGTCCGTCCGTCCGTCCGTCCATCCGTCCGTCTGTCTATCAAGACCCTTTGTCTCGAGAACGCATGGAACTGTCGAGTTGAAATTAAAACTATAAACTCAAGTCTACAGTCCCTTGAAGCTGCCAAAAAAATAAAACTTCTAAGTTAACGTAAAAAAAACGTTACGGCCGTTTATGCCGCCAAAAACGTATATTTGGACACTCTTTAGGGAATCAAAATTTATAGGGTACTTTTCGTTGACTTAGAACTATGAAATTTGGCTATTATTATCATCCTTTACTTCAAGTAAAAATCTGAAACTATACATTTGTAATTAAATCATAAAAAAATTGTCTTTGAATTTCGGAAAAAGCTCGGTACCTACAAATTTTTACGGAACCCTCGGTGTGCTAGTCCGACTCGCACTTGGCCGGTTTTTTTTCGTAATTGTTTGCACAAGATAACCCAGATTAGGACCAGTTTAAGTTACTGTTACATTAATTATTAATTTCAGTTCACAAATCTCAAGTTTAATACAGCAGAGTTATCATTACACAAAAAGGTGCAAATGTCAAATCTAGAAACTCCAATGAAAGTTCCATCCGTTGCGAAAGAATCCTCGCTTGTAACGTTTTTTACCTTAAGACTCACAGAGATGAGATTTCCCTTTATTGAAATTATATCGCCCGAAGAAAAGCCTACGGGGGCGCCGGGAATAAAAAGCGGGAGATGCGAAATGTATTGTATGCGAAATGAGACTCAAACAAACATGTGATGGACGGAAAATAAATCACTCCGAACAAAAGAAAAAAGAAAAATCACATCAAACACGATCTGAGGAAAGTGATAGGAGTCAATGGGGCTTTGTAAATAACTGGCCAAGTGCGTGTTGGGCCGTAGTGTAGGGTACCGTAGAAAGAGGGTGTTTTAACTGCTTTACTAAACTAACACCTTTATTAACGTAATTTTCAGAAGTTATCCTGTTATAAGTTGGACGCCTATTACTTGTTAACTTGTAAAGCCTGCTTGGCCATGATAGTTTTGCTTTTAAGTTCATTATATGTGCTACTACCCAGAGTGTTTTCACGTTTCTACAATCAACCGTTTAGCCAGGAAAGGGGGGGGGGGGGGGACGCCCTACTCAGACAAAAGAATATTTCGCAAACGGAACCCTAAATAAAAAAAGGCGGCCAAGTGCGAGTCGGACTCGTGCACGAAGGGTATATAACATTAGACACAAAGATGGAGAAAGAACTGCAAAAACTCGCGTTTGTTGTATGGGAGCCCCCCTCAAATATTGATTGTATTTTAATTTAATTACTTATTTTTAAAGCGAATATAGAACTAAATATTTCGTGAATATTTAAAGCGTCTACCTGTTGCCGTTATTAAATATCGAGCAAATAACGGCAGAAAAATACCTTTGTTACATGGGAGCCCCACTTAATTATTTATTTTATACTGTTTTTTGTATTTGTTGTTATGGCCGCAACAGAAATATCATCTGTGAAAATTTCAACTGCCTAGATATCACGGTTCATGGGATACAGCCTGGTGACAGATAGACAGACAGACGGACAGACAGACAGACGGAATGTGAAGTCTTAGTAATAGGGTCCCGTTTGACACCTTTAAATTCGGGTACGGAACCCTTAAAATGATCTTCCTACACCCAAAATATTTTTAAACGACCAATCCTACGATACACCACACTGTGGTGTGGACGAGAAAAATTGCATCCCTAACTTGGATGTAGAGGGGATACCCTAAAATATTTCTTTTATGATCTTATTCTACCGTTTTGTCGGCTTGTTTAATATAAATACATAAGCAGCCTATATACGTCCCACTGTAGGGCACAGGCCTTCTCTCAGGGAGAGTGTATGGGCTAAATCACTACGCGTGCCCACCGCGGATCGACGATTTCAAGCGCTGATGTATGTGAATAGCTCAGACACTTAAGTTTCCTCACGATGTTTTCCTTCACAGTTAGCGAGTGGTATTGCTCTCTCGCTTGCAAGTCCAATGTTCTACCCACTAGGCCAGCCTAGGCCGCGGGTAGACGGACAGACATGGCGAAAAGGGTTCCTTGCAACTACGGAACCCTAAAAAACAGGTGAAGTTCGATGAATCAGTTTCGAAAAGCTTTAATTGGCCCTAGTCGAGTTGAAGGTAAGGCTATTGAAACAGGGACCTTTTGATGTCACCCCTCCCCCCCTCCGCCTCCCTCAGGGACCGCCTTTGGAAAATAATCACGACGCGAAAAGTACGACAAAAGAATTTAATTGATTCGAAGGAAGAATGTCTTTTCAGAATGGAATTTCCGAACGGTATGCCTTTTGCTTACATTCGCTCCTGTTGAAATATTTAGACGGAGCGCTGTCTCTTTATTATTAAGGACGAAATGCTACATTTTTGTAGCGATACGATAAATGTAATGTTCTGATGGAGCGAATGATATTGTTGGATTCCAACAAGTGTAATGTTACGGTATTTTTTTCCTTAACGATAATCAAATTGGAATCGCACTGTTAGAATACCTCCAACGCGATTTAAAAAATGTGTTAAGCACATTCTGTGCAAAAAGGCTTACTATAACATCAAGGATTATTTAGAAGACAAAGATGTTTGGCATTAAACAGTAGATTAATATTATTTAAAGGACGATTGTGACTAGTGTTCAACACATTCATGACTAACATTTTAAGTTGAAAACTCTGTTAATTAAGTTAAAACGTGTTTTGAAAAGAATAAATGTGGTGTTTCTTTGTTAGCTTCTTCTCCACATAATCCATTAATTGTGAAACTAACAACTTTGACGTTCATTAAATAAACATTCTGGTTTTATAATGAATAAAAATATTTGAATTGAATTGAAAGTGATGTTACGGTATTTTTTTCCTTAACGATAATCGAACTGGAATCGCACTGTTAGAAATAAACGGTTATTGCAGGATGTTTTTCCTGAATGTTTATTTTATTTTATTAGAAGGTTAAGAAACAGATACAAGTACAATTAAACATTTGAAAACAAACAGATACATAATATGTATACATAAAACGTAGAGTAGGTACTGCATCCTTAGACCTTCACACTAAGAAGTATATAATATAAACATTGAAGAGAACGCCAAAACAATAGGTGCTGTACTTAAATTAATAATAATTAGCAAAAGGTTGCCCTACAACTTAACTTAAGAGATAATTGAACTTGAGTGAGCCTATGACTCTCATATGTCTCTCATATGACACTTGATACATGCAACTCCAACCACTTACATGCAATTAACATTTTTCACTTTAATTTCATTCAGTTTGCGCATTCACGTTGGTAATTTAGTTGTCTATAGAGGTGTATTGGGACTTTGTAGTTACAGAATTCCTTCAAGTACTAGAACAATCTACAAATGTAACGTATTAAATATATTTGCAACTTCAAACGGCCAACCTGGTTTCAAACGAGGTTATTACGGTAAATTCCTTTTAGTACAGGTTGCCAAGCGAAATTGGCTCTCAACGACCGGCATATTTTGTTGTTAGGTTCTTATCAGCGTTCAACCGCCGGGCCGAGTACTGAGGAGTTTTCAAACAGATGACTCACGCACTTCTGTGAAATTACATGGAAGGCTGCAAATATACATATATACATACACTTTATTGTGCAACACAAATATGCACCGTGCCATGCCACCCTTGCAATCAACAAGGGCCTGCCTGGGCCGTTATTATGAAAAATACAAAGTAGCGAGATGGTCGCAAATCCCTATCCCAATATATAATATGACGTCATTGGGCTAACAAAGAGGCTTGCCTTTCTAGCTTTCATTACTCAGTGTCAGGAAATTTCGAAGCTATTCAAAAAAATAACCGTATTTGTCGCTAGATTCGAGTGAATTGTCCGGCTCAAGCGCGACGCGCGATATGTTCGGAAGGGTCCTCAACCCTTCCGAACATATCGCTGCTTCATAATAAGGGCCCTGGTTGGCGCGGAAATACGAAAATCAATTACCAGGAGACGGGCAGCAGCATCTTCCTGAGGTTCCAACCGCATAGTGCGATCGCCAACCCGCCTGCCAAGCGTGGCGATTATGGCAAAACCCCACATAGCTATGGAAACCATGAGGGAGGCCTAGTCCTGCAGTGGGCGTCGGGTGGCTGATGATGATGATGATGGCGTTCTTTAGGTCTAACAAGGCGCCTTGTGAACCCACTGAGTCACGTGACGCTAAGGGCCGGATTCTGAATTGAGAATTTCACTAAGTAAATACTTAAGCAACGTTCTGTTACGCTCTTTTCTGCGAAGTTCAAAGAAACAGCACTACAGTTAACTATTTACTTAGCGAAATTCTCAATTCAGTAACTGGCCCTAACTCTTGCAGCTGCATATCAGGCTATGCAACTCTTTTGTAACCGCTTACGGATCCTTGTACTATTAGGGTGATGCATCACGGACTTTCTGTCAGTTTCTTAGATATGTTACTTCGCCGCCTTTTCAATGAGCTTCCTAAAAGAGAAATTAGGTTAACGCGTCCATATTTTAGCTACTTTTCGCGATGTTTCGCCGTGGCATGTGGATTTTGTTATTCTTACGCCTGTAATGGGCTATTCGGCCGAAAGTTATGACCTTTGCCTAGCTTGTAGAGCTTGGGATGCTCGAGAAAACTTGGCATTATGTGACAAGCAAAATAACCAAATAAATTAGCAGAGCGGTGGTAGCCTAGTGGGTAGAACATTGGACACGGAAGCGAGAGACCCAGGTTCGATTCCCAGTGCGGGCATGTACTTCGTTTCCTAAGCTATGTACATTGGTGAAGTTGTAGTAGCAATACCACTCGCTAACGGTGAAGAAAAACATCGTGAGAAAACCTGAGTGTCTGAGCTATTCACATACCTCAGCGTTTGAAATCGCCGTGTGGTAATTAAGACCATACTCTCTCTGAGAGAAGGCCTGTGCCCTACAGTGGGACGTATATAGGCTGCTAATAGATGTTATGTATATTGGCAATTAGATACATTGACTGCCTCGTTAAGCTTCTCAACCAAAGTATAAATCGCAAGTTAGCAAAGAGTATCCCAAGAATTAGTCAATCAATCAACCAGCCCGTATCCCTCCATTCTGGACATATGCCGCCCCCAAGGCTAGGCTCTTTCTTCTTTCCTCGGCCGCTCGTCCCGGCGGCTCGTCCAGCCGCTGCCAGCAACTTGACTCAGATCGTCGACCCAGCGAGCTGGTGGGCATCCTCCGCCGTTTAAATGTATTTACTGTAAAAATTTCAGACTTCTGCAAGGTATCGTAGCTTGGGATAGGGAGAGCGATTGGTTTCGTTTCGTCACCCTAAGGTAGACCGTCACTAATGAGAGAGATATAGTTATATTGTTATTAACTGTAATTTTCTTTTATTGACAGGTAAGAAACTCTTTGAAGCCACACCGAGCCGTAAGTCTTTCAGTTAACTGGTTACCTACCTATTTATAAAAGTTATTTTCCTGGACGTCACAGTGGCAGGACTGTGTTTAATAGATGTGTAGTGGGGAATAAGTGATCGGTAGAACACTTGTCTCACATTCAAGTGCTCGTAGATCCGAATGTACCAATAACTTTGTTTTCTAAGTTACGTACTTTTGTGAATATGTAGTAAGGATACCACTTGCTAACGGAGAAGGAAAACATCGTGAGGAATACTGAGTGCCTGCAGCCAAAGGGGTTCACATGTTCACATAGATAGATAGATAGAGAACACTTTATTGCACAACCAGGTGAAAGATGTTACAAATAGTTTCTTATATCTAAGTAGTGGTATAAAATCGCCGGTCTTATCGCCTAGAGCGATCTCTTCCAGACAACTCAGTGCTTGAAATTGCCAATCCGCGGTGGGCACGCAGTGGGTCCGAGAGAAGACCTGTACCCTACAGTGGGACGTATATGCTACATTATTAAGCGTTTAATTGTTTATGTGCTTTTCATTGTATATATTAAAAACCCGGCAGCCTTTGCATTGATTCTATGTACCTCCTATGTGTACTTCTCAATTGTTTTGTTTTTTTTCTTTCTTTGCATGATTTTTGTTTGCTTACATAAACTCACGCCTGTATCCCAGAGGGGTGGTTTACTCAGTATATGTGTCGATTTAAATGTCTTCTTTCTGTCACATTCTGGTCTGCTATAAAGCTGCTATGTGAGCCTGCTAACCAGTAAACAACCGCGCCACTAGAGACTCCTGGCCAGCCTGGGTAGTACCATGGCACAAGTCACACGTTTTGTGGCGTTTAAATAAGATAAGATAAGATAGTCTTTTATTTGTACTTTCTTTACCATGTTTGCCTTAAACATAATACTTAGTTGTAGTAAGTGGCACAAGTTAAAGTCGAACTTATGACCCCTAAACTAGGCATAAAAACCTGTATCTTAGGGACTATAGGTCCATCGGTTTATAATACGTAACAACTTATTTTAAAATATGTAACAGCGAGTGATATGCATTTCTTTTACTTAATAAGAAGCATGATGTTTTGGCTTAATTGACATCTAAACATTTAATAATTATTTACGATAAACTGTTTTATAGCAGTATTCACCTATGTGATTCAATTAGTTGTTCTGTATTTTTGTAATCTAAAGTTTGTAACCATTTCTCAATTTTAATTTAATGTCAGATTTTAACAATTAATATACTTACTGGAAAGTCGCGACTTTTCACATTTAAAACGCGCGACTAGCGTCGTCGTACTAACCATGCTGGAGTCAGTAACTCTATAAGTGGTAACGGAAACGCCAATCATATCACAACATCGCCGTTATTAAATCAAATCTGTTTTGTCGAGTGTTCTGTCCGTGAATTCACTGACATTAAAGATTATCGTCCTAGCATAGCTCTTATTACGTGCAGCTTAAGTGCGATAATGTGTTGCTGACGACTCTTCTTGAAAATTCGCAGCTGCCTTGGATGCTAAATAAACTATTGTGGTACATTTGATTTTGGTAATTGTTAATGATGGTATTGTTGTGCTGATTACTTGATTTACTGATTTAGATAAGTAACAAACCGTCTAACAAGCTAAAATGTCTTACCCCCGCTTTCTGGTTCACTAACACACTGTTAATCTACTATTAACAGCTGTCAATTGACCAAAGTGCATACAAAAAAAAACCACTGACAGCTGTTAACAGTTGATTAACAGCTCGTTAGTGTACGAGAAGCCGGGGGTTAGATTTGTCCACTGGTTCGTTTCCTCGTAGACGAGTTCTTTCGTTTTATCGAATACTATTTTGAAAATACTTCTTAAATGATAAGTATGAGGGGGAGGGGGACGTACTGCTTACCCCTAATGTGAGGAGAAGGTAGTGCGTCCCACTTCCCTTATTAATCTATTAATTATTAACTATTACTAATGTTGATATTAATATTAATATTAACATTATTATTAAAATTAATATTAACATTAGTAAGTATTATTCTATATAATGTAAAATTAATCGTTTGCATGTATACCGTGTTTTTCTGCACGCCTATACTCTTACTTATAAATTAAGTTATATAAGTATGTAGTCTAATTAATTTAGATCACTTATCATCTTAGAGCAACCTCTGGAAGCAATATAATCTCACGTGGAAGATTCAGCTTCCAGAGATGGATTTAGATGTAGTTCTTTTTTTGAAATAAACAGTTTAATTTTTTTTTTTGATACTATATTCAGGAACAGTAACACACTGATGTTCGTCGTCTGTGATTTCATAATCATGTCTTCTCGCTCTTAAGGGGCTCCAGGGAGTGACAAAAAATATCATTTTTTTTTTCCAGATCGAATTTGCAACAAGTGTCTGTACAATCTCTCAATCTACCTAATCGAAGAACCTACAAAACACGCAGAACTGATGGCAGATGGGGCCGAAAAGTTCTCGAATGGAGACCACATATCTGCAAGCGCAGCGTAGGACGACCAGCCACATGATGGACAGATGACCTCAACCAAGTGGCAGGAAGACGCGCTTGGATACAAGCCGCTTCCAACCGGTCTTTTTGGAAATCCATGGAGGAGGCCTATGTCCAGCAGTGGACTTCTTGAGGCTGAATGATGATAATGATGACGATAAAGAACCTAGGTACGCGAACATGAAACTAGATAGCATTTATGCCAAAAACGGCGGTTTTTGTCGTTAATGCTGTCTTGTCCTAGGTTTTTGCTTAAGGTTCAAGGCCATGGGTCCTAAAAATCACTATTAACATAGTTGAGAGATCGTACAGACACTTTTTGCAAATTCTATAGAGTTAGCGCCCGCGCTCTCGCCCCGTCTCTACTGTGAAAGTGAATTGGAAAGACGACGCGTCTTTTACGCGCCCTCGCCCCACGTCCTTTCTGTGTATCCAACGCCGTAGACTCCTCGTCAAACCCAAAGAGTAGTAGCTCTAAATGCACCCCTTTTATCTCAGTTTCCAGTAAGTTGCGGGCGGGCCCCGACAAACCTAACTCTCTTCTAAGACTCGTAATCTCAGGATTATATGATGGAGAGCTAACTTCTGAGCGAAGCATTTCGCGAGTAGGCGAAAAGGAGCCTTAATATAATTGGAAAACGGTTTAGAGCCCCGCGATTGGGTATAGCAGTATTAGGAGAGATGGTGAAATAAACTGCTTGGACCGCTTGATATGTGAATTTTATGCACTAGTAAAGTTTGTTTGCGTTCAAGTGCAGTGCTTGGGCAAATAGGGCCATTGAATCCTGCATTTAAGGATCGCCTAAGAATTCTTGTTTAAATTTTTAAATTACATACTAATTATGTTTACCTATGCTAAATGTACTTGGAAGTAAGTGAAATAAAACGTTTAGTTGAATGGTTATTCGGCGTCATATTAACATTTACTTTATAAACAAGGATATTAATTAACTTGTCATACATACATAAACTCACGCCTGTATCCGAGAGGGGTAGGCAGAGACCAGGGACTGCCACTTGCTACGATCCTGACAGATCGCTTTCGCTTACTTAACATTCATTAGTCGTTGCATGCCCGCACGCCGTATTCGGGTACTAACTTGACAATAAATATATAACTTAAACACAATACAATCACTTGCCCCGGTCCCAAACTAGGGTTCCCTGTGCTGTGGTAACCAGACAAAGACATCACGAACAAGGAAATACACCCAGACTGCGGATCTACAGACTACAGATCAAGTACGGCGGCATCAACTGGAAATAGAACCCATGAGCTCTGTTTTGTTAGTGTCAACCGCTAGATGAACGAGGCGGTAGGAACGTCAAGTTTGTTACTTAGAAGAATAGAATAGAATAATCTTTTCACACCTCCTGCTCGACAATGCCTTATTACGTACCGTCAAATATCATCGTAAAGCATGGCCTTGTCTCTCGAGGGCAATAATAATGAAGAATTTCCCTAGGGAATAAAGTGATTTGAATTTAGAATGTCAAAATTCGCATGAAAACTATGGAGAAGCCCCGCATTGCAATTCGAAATTCGAATTGTTGTTCGAAACTCACCTCTTTTTTTTCTTTTTTTTCTGAAATACTGTGTCCTGTGACCGCGCGAAACACCAACAAAAAAAAGAAAAAAAGGCGCGAATTGCAAATACGAATTTAAAAGTTATATTCAATTTAAGTTGCTAAGCCGTAAAAGAGTGTGGACTTTATATTTAATTTCAGGTTTTAATACATATTTTCAACTTATGCAGCCCTGTCTTTTTATTGTCTCCCAGATGGTGTGAAAAGTAGAGTATTCACCTCTGGAATAAAACATGTCTTAGTCTCGGGCGGTATGAACCCCTCGCTTCACTCTGGACTCTACATAACTCCCTCGCTTCGCTCAGGAGTTAAAATTTAACTCCCTCGCTGCGCTCGCGAGTTAACTCGGAGTCCTTCGCTCCGCTCAGGGTTCAATATGCCGCCCATGACATAATACATGGTTTTATTCCCTTAGTACATAATCTACTATTATTTGGCACATAAAAATACAATAGAATAAATTAAACTTTAAATTACTACAGTCTTACGTATTATGCATCAAAAAGGTCTCCACTCAGCCTTATGCCATGGTTGGGCCACGGCGCTGATTTTCAGTGGATGCCTTACACTTATGCCGTTCCTCGCTTAAAAGTAAATCCCTCAGCTCTGTTCCTAATATTATAATTGGATCAGTAACATTCAATGGTTCTTGTATTGAATCGTAGTTCGGTGACACGACTTGGCGTATCGACGACGTTCTAGTTATATCTGACATTAATGTCGAGGGCAACGACCCCGAGGTTAGGGCGCTAGGTACTTTGTCATTTGTTTTTAAAGCTGGGTTCATTTGTTTTTAAGGCTGGGTTCTCCGACATTATCCCACCCGCACGCTGTACATGGAGGCCCAAGTATTGTCAGTACGTCAGCTTTATATTGAAAGAGCATTGCTCTCTCAACATAAAGAAGTAATTAATTCCTACCTATACTCCAAGTTATTAGAACAGCGTAATTTCAAATTGAAGATCCCTCGTACAAAAACCGAATTCTCTCGCCGTTTTTGCACATTTTGTTTCCCATTTATTTACAACAAATGTCTCCAACGCTGCGATATAAAACACGAGCCAATTCGTGAAGCAAAAATTAAAGTTAGTAAGTGGCTTTTAAGCCAAGACTATTGTGAAACTGAGGCTACTCTCAAAATAACACTATGAACGTAACTTACTATTAAAATCTATACTTACCACAACGCTCACATGTCACTCCAATCACAATAATAACTTACATTAATACAATATAATATACATTCTATATCGAGATAAGTTATATTAACCTATAATACGTATTTATATTTTTAGTTTAATAATTTTATAATATATGTATACATTTTACACATATTGTTATGTATATTCCTGTTCCTGTTTTTAAAATAAGTTTTAATTTTGTTTCTCATAACGACAATTGCATGTTTGTCTTTAAATTTTGAAATACTTGCTCGTATAACCCACTCTTTGAAAAATCTGTTTTGGGCGTCCGCGATACAGGTTTTTTTACCTAGTGTGGGGCCCTCTGTGTACCGCTCATGTAAAAATGTTGCTATGGTAATAAATATTTTTGATATTTTTGATTTTTTTTATTATCCCTAAATCAGGTGTTTGAAAATCAATTCTGCTCTCTGATGGTTAGTCGGTATTTAAAATCCTACAAAAATGTCCTATCTAGGGCCGTCGGTCATGGTTGTCAGTCCCGAGACGGGGTTTGACACCCGAGCGTAGCAAAGGCGCCAGTAGTTCGAGGGAGGGTTACTTCCACCCTTAGGGATTCAAGCCCTAGAGTCCAGAGTCCTTCCAGTCAGGATAGGCCAGTAATGAATGAATGAATGAATAACCATTCATTGCCAATAAGATAGATGTTTAATGGGAAAACTGTCAAAGGCGTACGCTTTTTCACAAAAATATAGTATCACCGTGTTTGCACAACAATTTCATACTTCGAACTATAGGTATTTCCCTGCAGAGCGCGACCGAGAGACTGAGTCCCGAATCGATTCGAATTCGAAGGAATCGGGAATGAAATACGCTGATGTAAAACTATACGAGCAATTTCCTATTGCGCCTCGGACAAGCGAAGAGATTGCATCTATTTCGAGTTTTATTTAAAAAACAAAAACACACGCGATTCGAGCTTACTCTCGGCAGAAATAAAAGTTTTGCTTCACGTTTTTCGATTCCAAATCTGGGATCCTTTCAACGGGGGTATAAATCCCTGAAGCGAATGAACATCTATACGAGCACGGACATAGAAAGAATCAAGGAGAAATCCGGGCCACCATGAAAAAACTGAAAACCATAAAGTTCGATTAAAAAATGTAACGAAAAAATGTCAAACAGAAATCTGTTTTTGTCTATTGGTATTCTTTAGATCGTTGTTCGGCTGCCCAACCGAAGTTTTGTTTTTTATTTCACCCGTTAGCTTCTAAAAGGCCCGATCAGCCACCACAACAATGGTTTTTAATTGTTCTTTTCAAGGTCAGTACACGAAATTTAGTGTTAGTTTTAAAGAAAAGCAAATTTCTAGTTCCTAATAACTATTCCGATGACATTTTTGCCAAAAATCATAAAACGTAACTTTCCAGAACTTTTAATCACATTGTTTATGTACCTATAATAATAAATATAATTATTCTGTTTAATAGTCACTGAATCCAGTAATTGATCTATGAAATTCAAAGCGTCGTCGTCCACAGATGCACTAGGCCACATCCGTCCGCGAGGATTTTTGTCTCCTTGGCAGATAAGACAACACCAGCTTCGCTAACCCTGTTTAACCCAACAGCATCCTCGTCATGATCATCAACTTGTTGTTAAACTGGGTGTAAGCCTCTTCATGTTCACGCCACCTTAACCCAAAGATAAACAGCACTTGAACGTCTCACTGCGGGGCACAGGCCTTCCCACAAAGAGAGAGAGAGACAGACAGAGAGAGAGAGATAAAAGTGGCAAAACAGAGACATAAAACAGTATTTATTCAAATAACTTGAAATTAAACGGCATAGGTGATGAATGGTGAGGAAACGAAAGTGATCTGTCAGGATCGTGGCAAGTGGCAGTCCCTGGTCTCTGCCTATCCCTCTAGGATACAGGCGTGAGTTTATGTATGTAGGTACATTCCTACATACATATGTAGGTGAGAAAGTAAGCCTACCCACCTTGCCAACGCGGATTAGCGATTTCAATCTCTGAGGTACCTATTTGAACACCTAAGACACGATGTTTTCTTTTTCAACTTTATATCAATAGTATCAACAGCCCAGACAGTACAATACAGCGCGTCTTTCACGCTTTTTTGTCACCCGACCACAAACCGCGTGCCTCTGAAGGATCGTCCGCTCGCTTCCCGGTAGCCGTCCCACCTTTTTTACGAGACAAAAAGTTCCCAGAGGCCATCTCGGAAATCTCCGTAAAGAATGCAATAGAAGGAAATAAGGGGCCCATGGAAACAACAAACAATAATTCGAAACGAGGATATATTTGCAGGGGAGACCCCCCTGTGCTGGCGTTTCACTTGGCTCGTTGGTCTGGCGGTTAACACGCTCGACTGCCAAAACAGAGGCCGTGGATCCGATTCCCACTGGGGGCCGCCGGACTTGATTTCTACAAATGGCCTCAGCCTGGGTGTATTTCCATGATTGTGAAGTTCTTGTCTGCTCATCAAAGAACAGCGTATCCTGGTTTAGGATCAGGACAACCGATTTCGTTATGTTGTGTGGAAGTGGAAGTTATTATTCGTATTCTCTTATCGCCCATAGCGGGTTTTACAAAATCAGTGTTAAATATTCGGCCGAAATCCCGGCATTTATACATACATACATTAACTCACGCCTGTATCCCAGAAGGGTGGGCAGAGACCAGGGACTGCCACTTGTCACGATCCTGACAGATCACTTTCGCCTTCATTGATCGTTGCATGCACGCACGCCGGTTTCGGGTACTTTTTGTCTTTTTAAATCACGGCAATGGTTAATATTTGCCGAGTGGCCAAGGGAGGCGCCGTCCTTAGAGCTGTGATAGTTTTTGGGGTATGTATGCTTGTTTTTAAATGCGCCGTGTCTTTACGTCCGGCGTAGGCCTCCTCTTAGACAGAGAGAGAGCATATGCTTTAATCACCACGAGTGCCGACCGCGGCTTAGCCCTTTCAATGTAGGTATGTAAACATCGCTCGTAGCCCCGGCTGCCTGAGTGATCTTAAACGATCACGAGGGTTAAGCAACACTAGGCGCGTTCAGTGCATGGATGGGTCGCCGTCTATGCCTAACGCTAGTGGCATTTTTCCGAGCGGTTCCGTGCTTCGCAAGGCACGTTAAGCTGTTGGTGCCGGCTGCCGTCGATAGATGGCAGTCGTTAAGCCAAGTCAGAGGCCTTAGGGCGGCTTGACAACTTCTGACAGTAGACGAGCCACTAGTCTACAAGCCTCCACCAATCCGGACTTGGCCCCCGTGGTGGAGTATGGCCTATACCTTCCTCAGGGAAGAGACCCGTGCCCCTCGGTGGGGACATAATGGGTTGATGATGATGTAAACATCTCAGACACTCGGGTTTCTTCACGATGTTTTTCTTCGAGTGATAGCGAGTGGTGTTGCTACTACAAGTTCACAAATGTACGTAACTTGAAAAATAAAGTCATTGGTACATGCCGGGACTCGAAGTTTCGAGCCCACGACCTCCCGAATGTGAGGCCGGCGTTCTACCCCTGCGCTACCACTGCTTTTACAAGTAAGTATTTTATATTTTGATATAGACGTATTTTGATTAAGACATCAAGTACTGCCACTATCAGGTCCCTTTCTCCAATGAATTAATCCAGTCCATCCAATGGTTGTCTGGAAGAGATAATTTTAGTGATAAGGCTGCCGTTAAGAAGTATCCGTGTAATTTTCTCTTATGTGTACAATAAATTATTCTCTAATAAAATAAAAAGTTCAAGTTTATTCGCCTGTTTGTTTTGACAGCAACTAAAATGAGAAAACGTTTGAAAGGGGGATTGTGCCTTTAGATTTTGGGTATATTATTTATAGATTTTGGGTATATTATTTATATACCCAAAATCCAAAGGCACAATCCCCCTTTCAAACGTTTTCTCATTTTAGTTGCTGTCAAAACAAACAGGCGAATCAACTTGAACTTTTTATTTTATTAGATGCGAGAAAACGAATTGATTCGCCTTGTCACGAGATATATTTTCGTGTAACGGCCAGGGTGATTCCTTGATCATTATCGAGCCTACTCGGAGGAAAATTAAAACGGGGCACAGGGAAGTAGATTGACAATTTATTTGAAGTGCTCAGGTAGAGTCACTGATACCTAGAGTATCTGCTTTCACTTGATACTCGAGATGTCAGAATTTAACTGTAAAAACGACATTTTCATTTTGTTGCACGTATGGCCTTTCAAATTATCAGTCCGTAAGTGGCAACAGGATTTTCGTGAAGATTAACTATAGCATCGTCCCACTGTAGGGCACAGGCCTTCTCTCAGGGAGACGCGTGCCCGACGCGGATTGGCGATTTCAAGCGCTGACGAATTTTAATAACAGCCTAAAGTTCTGTCGAATTTACCACATGCGATGAAATTTTTGCTTTCATTAACAAAGAAAACTATCGCAATTGTGTATTTTTCGAAATATCTCAACAGATTCAACGCTACTTATTGCAATTAGAGAGTGTATGTCTCGGTATGTATTCTGTATGTATTCGGTATGTCTTAAATAGCTCTTTAATTGATATTATATTGATATTCTAAAAAATATTTACTTTCTTGACAAGATTTAATTTCAAATTTATCTCCTGTAAAGTTTCTCACAAATTTACGTAGGGGCCGTCGAATTAAGATTCACTTGAAGATTACCTAATAAGCCTCGAACACGAATCTTTATGTTTTATTATACTTGTGTAACTTGAAAATAATAATAGAAACATATTATATCAGAAAAAAATTGTGAATTTATATGAGTGAGTGTTATAAACAACAATATGAGTGTTATTCACAGTTGATAATCATTCTTTACATTTTAAGTGCTAGTGTCTATACAGGATGTTCAGTTAGCAACCTGATAAAGCACGTTATAAAAGAAAGTAACTGAACAATTTCATATTTGCTTCTCGCTCACACAATACTAGTGTCTATATTGTGTTGACGAGAACCGAATGATATGACTAACAGTTAATACAAGTAAGTTTTTTATGCTAAATGGCCACCCGGTAACTAAGTCAACTGACAGTTAACAGTACAAGAAAGCGGAGGTGACTCTATTACAGAGTATGTAAAACGACTCCTCAAACTGGCATTCCTCATAGCCATAACTGAGTTGTACCTAATAATATTTAACGCTATACCAGGCTCCGCGGATAACTCAACCATGACATGTCTCGACAATCTTTCACTATGATTCGTCAAGCCAAAATCGACTTAAACTCCACGCCTTTAGAGACGACTTTTTGCGGTGACACCGAATTGTCTCGGTGTCTTTGGGGTGGCCATAATCTACGGTGACAGGCGTCAACTGAGCGGAGGGAAGCGTCGGAATTTTGTTCCGATTTTTTGGATTCCGTGGCCACATGAGCGCCGTGTGGTTGTAAGAATAATATGACTTCTGTGTAGTAACAAGCGACGAAGGCAAATACTTGGACCTATTTCATAGAATTACAATTCATTCTTTACAATTTGTTATATAATTATGCAAAGTCGATTTACCCACAGATTAACAAGTGGGATGACTAGGCTACGCAATTTACACAGAATTGTTATAATAAACTATGAATTGTCATTTTATGAAACACGGCGCAGTAGGTGGGCAACTGGGCAGCAGCACCATTTTACCTGGAACACTGACAAAATTAAGATTTCTACAAAAACTGTAAGTTATTTAGTCTTGTTCATGCTTCTTTTATACACTTTTGCCTTTGAATCAATGTTTGAGGAAGTATTAAAAAAAAAATCAAATCTTGGCACCTACGAAATAAGATTACGGCGCACAAACCCCCCTAACAAGGTCGAGAACTTGGCTTTTTGGGACCCCATACCTAACCAACATACATCAAAACCATTTATTTTCCACCTTTTTCAGAGCAAAAATGTACTATTGTTTGGGGAGTCGCGTAAAAAACACAACTTAAAGGCATTAACTCAATGACAACGATAACAGTTACACGATATTTACCCGAAAATATCCCGCTATCTTTTCAACAACGACCCGCCCTAGGCTCGTAACTCATAAAAAACCGGCCAAGTGCGTGTCGGGCCACGCGCATTGTAGGGTTCCGTAAAAAGAGAGGATTTTATCTGTTTACAGAACTAACAACATCATCAACGTAATTTTCAATGGATTTTGCACGAAGTTTTCGTTTTATAAGTTGGTCGCCTATTACTCGTGAACTTGAAAAGCCTACTTAGCCATGATAGCTTTCCTTTTAAGTTCATTATATGTGCTAATTACCCTGAATTTTTTCACGTTTCTATAATTAACCGTTAAGCTATGAGAGGGGGGACGCCCTACTCTGTGAAAAACTTGCGTTTCAAAGCTTATTAATATTCATATTCATTTATCGATTTGTGAGTCATAAGTACATAAAATATTATAAAAAAGTCAAGTTATATGTA
This sequence comes from Yponomeuta malinellus, assembly GCA_947308005.1. Lineage (NCBI taxonomy): Eukaryota > Metazoa > Arthropoda > Insecta > Lepidoptera > Yponomeutidae > Yponomeuta > Yponomeuta malinellus. Next base: position 3,337,075 of record OX370998.1, read on the forward strand.
CTCTACCTTAATAGGCATACAAATCATGTCCAAATGAATGAAAATGCAATTGTAATCATAAAATTAAATTAAAAAAATATCAATATAAAATGAAGTCACACCCTTAACAATTGAAAATAAAATAGAAAACTTAATAATAAAATAAAAAATGTCAAGTAATTACAAATGTCAATAATATTAAGATAAATAGCACAAATACAACGTGTCGAATACGAATTACAAAATTATGATTTAATTTTCTCAGCAAACAATTATTTTATGTCATAGTAGCATTAGTGTTTTGATATCATCCGGTATCTGGTGCGTGTAGCCGCGGAGTGGATTACGCCGGATTGGGCCGGTTATTACCGGAGCACGCCAGAAATAAATACGAAGGACTTTTTTTGCGTTCATTTTAACAAACATGTGTCCTTTATGGCATAGACTCGGGTTTTTTCTAAGCTTGTTCCTGATTATACTCATCTCCGTACGAGTTTGTCGACTTTATAAGCGGCAAACTTGACCTCTGCTTACTGCTCCGGGATATAGGCTTGAGTTTATGTATGAATTTAATAAGGCCATGAAATCGCAGTTGTTTTTCCGTTTCATTCTTTCCATTTTCAGGTGGCCTGCGGGAAAATCCGTCATAAATAAAATTTGATTTGACGCGCGAAACGCGGGTTTTAACAATTTGCGGTTGAATTTAATGAAAATTTTCACTTGTTCCCTGCGTAAACCTTTTTGAGCTGTTTAAGCTTCTATATTATATTTTCGCGCCATTCCCGGATTTCCCGGATACGTCAATGCAGAGTTAAATGTTTATTTACGTTAAATATGCAAAGCTTGACATTTTATTAAGTTGGGCGATATTGGAACGGAACAGTCATCATCAGCAGTCTATATACGTCCCACTATAGGGCACAGGCCTTCTCTCAGAGAAAGAGTATGGGCTTAATCACCACGCGTGCACACCGCTGATTGGTGATTTCAAGCGCTGAGGCATGTGAATAGCTCAGACACCCAGGTTTCCTCACGATGTTTTCCTTCACCGTTAGCGAGTGGTATTGCTACTATAACTTCACAAACGTACATAACTTAGAAAACAAAGTCATAGGTACATGCCCGCACTGGGAATCGAACCTGGGTCTCTTGCTTCCGAGTCCAATGTTCTACCCACTAGGCTACCACCACTGTATATAAAAGCGACAAATTCCCACAAACGATAACTTCACTTTTCCACCAACACCGTACTGTCGCCATCTATAACAATTTGCATCACTCACCGGCACACTATCCATGCTAAGAACAATACCATTAGCAATCCAACCTGCGCCAAAACTACCGGGCCCTAGCGACATCCCGACGGACCGCGTAGCATAAATAAACCAACTTATTGCCCTAACGTAACATAAACATAACAAAGGAGTTCCCGGACACTGTTTCATGGCTACGAGGGAAGACTTGGAAGGTCCACTTCCATCTAAGACCCGGGGAAGTCAAAGCGTCTGCTGGACGACATCCGGCGTAGAAGAACCACTAATCTAAGTCAAAGTCAAAGTCAAAGTCAAAGTCAAAAGTAAAAAAAAAAAATATTCACATTCAACTTTTTATTTACACAGAAACTGTGACTTATTGAACGTTACAAGAAAAACTAGGTGTCCGTTTCAAAGTCTAGATCATTTGGAGAAAAAACGGACAAAAAAACTCCAAACTTAGTCTTTTCAAACATATTCCTTAATTAACAGAGTTTACATGTCATATCTTCTAAAAAGCTAGTACTAGGATGCATTGAACTGGCTTTAATTCCACACATCTTTGTCATCTAAATAATCCTTAATGCTATAATAGCCCTTTTATAGATAGATAGAAGATAAGATAAGATAAAAAAGTATTTATTACCTCATCAGAAAAAAACTTAAAACAAAGTAAGGCTTAACTAGTAGAACTCGTTCCAGTATTAAGAGCACCTTTCATGCATCATATTAGAAATAAGACAATGCGCCAAAGAACTAAGGTGAATGACAGTGCCTAAAAGGTTATCAAGTTGAAGGGATAGTGGGCTAGTTTTAACTGTCGAAGAACGCATAACCAATGCGTAACAAAGGTTCTCGGGTGGAGACTAGAAACTGTTAAACGCAGCGCAGCACGCCACTGGCTCGATGAGGATGGTTGAAGCGAGACAAAGTTGGCCTGCCTTGGGCCTCCCCCAATATAAATTAAATTCCAATAAATTTGTTTCTAGTACTCCTTACTACCCATCAGTGACAAGGGCGTTACTAAAAGATCTCCGCTTGCTGTGGTATTGAGACTGTGTCTTCCAAGTCTTCCAGACCTAGTACTTTCACTGCCATTGATCTGATTGAGATGGTTTTCGGACGTCTCCTCTTCGGCCTTCCCAGAGGTTCCCAAAAGCTTTCTAAATTTTCAAAAGCATTCTTCAACATCATCATCAGCCATTTGACGCCCACTGCAGGACATAGGCCTACCTCTTCTTTTCCAAGCTTCCCGGTCTTGTGCCGCCCGCATCTAGTGACTCCCCGCCTCAGTAACCAGGTCGTCAAACCATCTGGTGGGGGGCCTGCCCACGCTGCGTCGTCCGGTCCGTGGTCGCCAGGTCAGAACTTTTTCGCCCCAACGGCCATTAGAACCATTCGCCATCCTTGAAATAAAATATCGTACGTCAGCGCTTGACATCGGCGATCTGCGGTGGGCTCGTGTGGGTAGAGAGACCGTGGTCCTGGTGGTACGCTCTCTTTATAGAGAGCTTATGCCTTACATTGCTGTGGGGCTCATATAGGCTGATTTTGGGTGTTACATGTTCTAGTTTTAGAGTTTTGATGAAACTTCTACATTAACGCATTTTGTGACACACAGAAGGCTCCACGGAGTGCTGTCTAATCCTCGGAGAGTCGCCGGAAGGTCGCACTGGAATTGCCCGATCTTCATAAACAGTATCGTTCGTGAGATATAAGTCTTCGCTTTGGCAGGCACAGCTGGTTTACTGGGCTAAGTTCAAGGATGTAAGTTGCTCTAGCACTACAATACGGGCTTAATCAAAGACCAAGTAAGAGTATTTCTGAGAATTTAGGAATTTTAAGTATGTCGAAAATGTCCGTCACGGTGTGACGATTTGAGTACTGCGGAGTAGAAGGCAACGGGAAATCACTGGCCTAAATTTTCTTAGAAGAAAGAATACGTACGTCAGATCTCTGAGATAACGTTTTTACGTGGAAGATACTGATCCGACAAGAGAATAATAAGATTAACTCTTAAATATTTTGATGATGAAAATGTTCGTAATTTTATTTTCTAGTGCCGTTGAAGTCTACGTAATTTTTTAAAGGTATATATTATTCTTTTACAATTTTTAAAACTTATAGTATGGGAGTCAGAGTGTGTAAAATGAAGGTGTCAAATACAAGCTCATTTTAAGTAGGTTTCCTATGTTTGATCTCTTCTCCAAGTAAAAGAGCTGTTCGTAGAAACAAAACGAGATCTCTTCGGTTTCATTGCGAACGCTTGTCTAATGTTATTGGCAATGAATTGTGTTACTGGTTGAATAGAATCAACTATTCAGCCAAATACTAGGGCACATCAGACTGAGTCCGCAGTTGGGTAATTTTCTTACAGAAATCTATCTCGTTTGTATTTGTATTCATCGCCAATGGAACGATGTCTGCGTAGAATATAAGTCAGTTTTCTCCGTAGATATGGGTTAATTCGTCTGACTGGACGATCAATTGGTATCCTCCTGGAAAGTTCCCCCTTAAGACTGCTTAGAGTGCACCTGTGTAAAGATTGATGTGCTGTCGATTGATACAGGGTATTAGAATACGGAACCAACGCTGATTCAAACCACTATACCACACAAAATTCCAAAACTCGAATAAAAGTAGATAATTTCTAAATCACAAAAGGCCTTTATTAAAGCTGTATAATTTCATAGCACCATTTCAATAGGCTCTCGAAACTCTATTGAAATTATACTACAAATAATAACACTTAAGTGTCAAGAGGCCGAACTGGGCCATGACGTGCGATAAAGGGTTAACTTCACATAATTAAACTAATAAATAGTGATAGTGCGCTAGTCGACTAGGCCACGAAATGTAGCAAGTTCATCGATATTCACACTTATTTATAGTGTTATAAGAGCTGCGTACTTAGCAATTTAGTAGTCAGATCCATAATTTATCGCGCTAGTCGGTCCAATTATACTTTTAAATTGTTGCTAAAGCGTTCTCACGGTGCTCTTTATAGAATTTCTTTGTCGCAGTCGTATAAATTGGTTTTGTATGCCATATTTGATTGAGGTATTATTGGGCATTGAAATTATTTCACTGCCGAAGTGTTAAATTGCAAAGGAAATATTGGAAAAGGCGTTCATGAGGTCAATTCGTTACTCAAAAGACATTCAGGGTTACCTACCTTAAAATGGGAAATTCCTGGAATAAGATAAGATAACAATATTCTTCTCTGTATACCGGAAAAAAATGTTACAGAAGAAAAGATACAATTGGCGGCCTTATTGCTAATAGCAATTTCTTCTAGCCAACTTCATATCGGAGAATTTGCCGAAGGAGAAATAGACACAGAGTACAGAATAAGTCAATGAAATTTTGTCATTATGTCACATTTTTTAAGACTTGATTTTTTATTTAATTAATTATTTTATTTATTTAATGAGTTTTTTGTGTGTATTTACGAATTTTCTGCTCGGTAGTGGTATTTTTTGAATAATAATGCTTCAGGCTGTTCTTGCGTGGAGCATGCTGTGTTTAATTTAATAATTTTAGTTATTGATAAAATTATAATGCTTTTGATAAAAATGTGGTCTGGGGGTTTGACCGATAATAAAATTGCGAACATTCAAGATCCTTTACAAATTTTTTGATTGAGAAAATTTAATTAATAATTTTGGAAAACAAATTTTCTTTATTATCTTTTCTATACTACGTTTAGGAAATCATAAATATATTTTAAATTTCCATTATTTAATTATGCAGTAAACCCTCAGACCACGTTCATCAAAAGTTTATTTACTCATATTATTATAACATAAAAAAAATGTGCGTGCGAGCCAGCATGCTCCACGTAAGAACAGCCTTGAAACCATCTATATATTTATCTATACAGGCCGTGAAAAACGCCCACTGTTGGGCATATGCCTCTTCACCGTCACGCCAACCTCGCCGGTCGCCTGCTAGTCTCGTCCACGATCCTCCTGCCGCCTTCTTAATGTCATCAACCCGTAGGGTAGGGGGCCTACCCACCGAACGACGGCCAGATCTCGGCCACCACTCAGTGATGACTGTAACTTAAAACCATGTTGTGTGTTAAATAGAAAGAACATTATTCTACGTAGGACAACGATTCACCTGAGGCTGCGACCTTAGTAATTTCATAAAATTGTGTGAGCGCTAATGTTTCTAAAAAATATAATATCGTAAAAATACTCACAGAATAAACGTTATGTGAAACACAATCTCTAATTGCCACGTTCCAGGCATTGCGTATTTTTTTAAGGTACTCGTGTGTATATCTATACATAATAAATCACCTCCTTAATTTAATAATTTATTCTGAAATCTAGTTAAGAACGTTAATTTATTATCTGTCAATTTATTATTCCATCTCGGTTCTCTATCTAAACCTACGAATAAAAAAAACACATAATGTATTTCTTCTTACAAATCTTCACTGTCAAAAACGGCCCCTGTCCTCTCGATTAGTCTGTACCAATGATATGAGCCCAAGATGTGCTGTAAATTAAATCACTCTGCGATTGGTTTATTCCTCAGAACACAATCTGTACGCCATGCGTGACCACGTAAACGTTGATTGGGCGATAGTAAATTACAACTTGACTTACGATTGCTTTTATACAAAAACGTCAAACCATTGACTTCTTGATGTAATATAACCCGTCGAAATATTTAGGTACCTCGCAAGATGGCGGTCTGACGGTAGCAGGTGCATAGATATTTTAGAATAGATAGCATAGATAGACCTCGCTCCGATTGGTAACACATATGACAAGCCCCGCCCGCTTTCCAATTATTGAACGTGGGGTCAATTTTAGCGCTGGTTAGACATCTATGTTTTTAACTATCACTGGTATACGCTTAGTTCTGTGCTCCATTCTAATCCGTCAACATAAATGGAGGCCTGGATAAGTGACCACGTGATGTAGGGAAACAAGGTGTTCTAATGCTATAGTGACATTCGTATAGATGACCGACATAGGCCGCTCCTCTTAAAGGGCAATAGACAGCACATCAATCTTTACATCCGTGCACTTATTAGATACATCACGCCATATATATTGAAACAAGAAATGCTATACCCGAATGCCATGCAGGTTTAGTCGTAGGCACAAAAGAAACACAAAAACAAAAAAAGAAACTAGTTAAAATTAATTTTCGGCGACACTTTTCCATGAAGCAAACTATTTTTGGAATGAAATACTCCTTTTTACACACTAAAGCTGACCACAAATAGCCGCAAGTGGCCCAAGAATGGCCACGAAGCGGTCAAACTGGATGCGCGAGCGCCGGCGCGTCTGTGCCGCCATCTTGCGCTGTCAACTTGTCACAGTAGATCGGAGATAATGGCAAAGGATGATTTGTTTATCCTCATTCCTTGAGTGTTTGTATATAGTCGGTTAGTTCGTAATTCTGTTGGCGTACTTAACTTAATTTAGAGGAAAACTAAGTTTAATGTTTCATTGTTATGAGGTAAAAAGGTTGTCGTTTAGAAAACACCAATTGACTAACAAAGCGCAGGACCCCACTACATATAGAAACATTGTTGTCAAAAAACCTTTTTCTTTTAAAGATAAGGAAAATCTTCACTCTTGAAAAATTTTCCGTAAGAAAATAATTAGATACATGTATGGCTACAGTGAGAATCATGTTCATTTAACATTTTGTTGGGAGTCCAGCACTTATTACAAAGGCTTTACTGCCAAGTTTTGCTTCTCCAGTACCCAGGCTCTCGGTTTGCATTTGCAATGACTTCCTTCTATAAATAAACTATTAGATCATCAGGCAACCTATTGGCATGCATGACTAAGATGTTGTTAGTGCAACTGTAGCAAAAACTATATTTACATTGACCTAAAGTTGGCATTGACATTCTGCAGGCAAAAAATTCACAGATTTCGTGCCTCACACGACTATCGAGCACGTTGTAAATGAATCGAGTCATAGATGTTATGTGAAAATGTCGCTCTGACTTTTTGACTTTTTTCTAAAAGGTTAAGCTACAGGGCAAACCCCTAACAAGATCGTCTTTGTTTTAGGCCCAAACTGAGCTGACTATTTTGTCCAGAGGAGTTTTCTCAAACGTTTGATAACATTTTTCGTTTCCAAAATAACGAGAGCCAAAATAAAAAATTCGAAAAAAGCTGTTCACTATTTCGGCCATAACTTTTTTCGTTTTTGATTTTCTCGAATAATTCTATTAGCACAATATAGCTCTTGTAACTAGGCGTTTTTTTGAGCCTTTTTGAATATCATATCTTCACAACTCTCCCAGTTTTTCGTGAAATCGGAGCCTACACTGGAGCGAGCAAAAAGACATTTCCAATGTCAAAATGGTTTAGGCACAGAACGCAGAATAACTTATTCCCGAAATGTCCTAGACAGTGATATAACGAATGGGTCAAAAATATTATAAAAACAAAGGCGGTATTGTTGGTAAATTATTCTTTATTATATTTTGTATCTAACATCCGCTCACTTACGATGTGAGTCGTTATTTCTAAGAGGTTTATTTTTACAAATTCCTGAGTCACACAAATTGGAGTCAGTTTTTGGCAACAATCTTTGTTCAGGTTCTATGTGCTTATTTTTTCTCAAAATTTATTTTTCGAAACTACAGCATCATTTACACGCTCTGCTAACCATGAAGTCTTCAGTAAATATATCTATATAAAACTTTTAAACGAGCAATTGTTATTTATTATCTGAATCTTGGAAACGGCTCTAAGCTCTAACAATTTTCATTAAATTTAATATGCAGGGGGTTTCGAGAGCTATAAATCGATCTAGCTAGGTTTTATTTTTAGAAAACGTAATTTTATCCATATTTCTGGCAATGAAAAACTGCTACAATATCATTAGAATACGAAGGTAAATTTCGCCACCATCTACAAGGTCGTAATAGCTCAGGTGGGAAATTGAGCTATCGCGAAACTTGAAGACCCCGGTTCGAGTCCAGATGTCTCCAGTTCGATTAATTTTTCCCTTTTTTTTTCAAAATATTATTTCCAAAAAACACGATTAACAAAAAAAATACTGAGCAAAGCTCGGTCACCCAGGTACTTAGATACAAAATTCAACAATGTCCATTTCGTTTAACACATAATGGTTTTAAGCATAATGAAATAACACCACTCCAATCAGAAAAACCGTAAAAAATATAATTGTTTATTTGAAAAATGGAAAACACAACAAAAACAAAATAACTTTCTTAGAACAAGTTGTTGTAAAAGACAAACTATAAACGACATGTTTCAAAATTGCTCACCTTACAAATAACCCTGTATATGTGCACCAATCTAGTTATTTCATTTAATTAACAAGCAGCCAAATGCGTTAATTAATCAATCAGAAATATCATTTCCATGATTCTAACCCATAGACAACAACAGCGTTTATAATATTAATTGCAACCAATGTAATTATGTCGCATTCAGTGATCTCTCCATTACCCAATGAACGTCTATTACAGGATATGCTGGAATCATATTAATAGGTTTAGTCAATTCTATTGTAATCCGTGTATTAAGTGTTGGTTATGTGTCTACAATCGAATCGGTTTAGAAAGGTTGTTTGCGTTGTTGAGTAGGGAAAAAGTCGGCCGTTCTTCGGCTCTTTATGTCCTAAGGGAGCTTAGGGCCTCAATCATTATTAGTTCTGATGGTGGTTCGCAGTAGTTTCCAATTCAGGTGGTTAGTTAGACCGTAGATTTCCCCACATAGTTGGGCCATTGTACGTAGCAAGCGCTGAGGTATGTAAATACCTCAGACACTAGGGTTTCCTTACGGTGTTTTCCTTCACCGTTAGCGAGTGGTATTGGTATTGTAATTCAGATGGCTCGCGGACGCTTCAGATTCAGGCTAGCTAGGGCTTCTTGGGCTTAGGATCTTTTTGGGATCTTCTTGGAATGGATCTTTTCCAAGTGATTCTTGGCCGTCTTCTCTTTCAGGTGCTCAATGGGGTGTATCTGAAGGCTTGTTTGGTCAGTCATCCCTTGTCTCGATGTTGAGTGTGGCCGATCCATCGCCATTTTAGTATATTTTAGATGAATAGGTGTATGATTGATATAATCGAATCACATCAACGTTAACCTCCTCGTCGTCATCGTCTAATGTCGAGGTCGATGTGTTGTCGACTGTACACTTCGAATAATAGTATTGGTAGTATTATCTGTCTCTTCCATCTATAATTTACGAATTGATGTATTAACGACAAAAAAATATTAAACAAAAAGTTTTGTTTCACTCGGTTCTGGAATCCTTATCCCGAAATGTAACAAACCGCCTTACCTGTCATCCACTTGACTCCGCCCGCTTCTAATGACTGCTCTAAAATCACTCCAGAATCTCTCTCTCATTTGTTCCAAGTCGTAAACCTTCCCGTCAAACTTTTGCGAGTACAGAAATGTTCAAAAACTCCTCGGAGCCTAATGCGCCCGCTAACTGCCGCTGTAGGGTCCTGAATTTACGGTGCGAACTTAAGGGTTAAGTTGGGACAAGAATGCTGCGGTGACCCTGCACGCTATTTTAGTTTGATGACTTCTTATAGTACTGCCCATGAATGTGTGTTACATTTTCTGTTTTATCTCGCAATGCATGTATAAGCGGTTCTGTTAACTACTTGTATTTCCATACAATGTCTGCCCAGTCAGCGACTGGCTACTACAATTTCACAAATGAGTCTGTTTATGTTTTAACAATTTTTTTTTGTTTTAATTAATACGTTTTGGTGCCTTTCTATTTTTTTGGCCAGAATCACCACCGCCAAACAAACGAAAACACAACCTATGTTTAGAAATAGACGGGAGGCTGTCCCAACACTTATGTAGGTATGGCAACAGAAGCAAGAAAGTAGGATTAATGCAATAGAAATGAGGTCCTTGAGAAGTAGGTCTGGTGTTACTTTGAATGCCAGGATACGCAATAGTGTGATTAGAGAACTTTGTGGACTGAAAGATGATGTAGTGACTAGAATTGAGAAGGAATGTTGCGTTGGTTTGGACATGAGGAGAGGATAAAGGAAGAAAGATTGACGAAACAAAGATATCGAGCGAATGTGGGTGGAAGGGCTGGCACGGAATGTCCCAGGCGGACATACTTCGACCAAATATGGGATGTATTAGCCAAGGGCAAGATAAAAAGTACTCGAAACCGGCGTGCGTGCATGCAACGACTAATGATTGTTGAGGAAGCGAATGTGATCTGTCAGGATCGTGGCAAGTGGCAGTCCCTGGTCTCTGCCCACCCCTCAGGCGTGAGTTTATGTATGTATGAATGTATGTATGCTGTATCATTTCTAGACAACTTATTTTCTCTTCCGCAATCGGTTTTTTATGTAGACTATATACGTCCCTCTGCAGGACACAAGCCTTCTCTCAGAGAGAAAGTATGGGCTTTGTTACCATGCGTGCTATCTTGTTAGTTTGCGGATTGGCAAATTCAAGCACTGAGGTATATTCCAGGTCCTTCATCATGTTTTCTTTCACCGTGAGCTATTGCTACTACAACTTAACAAATGTACGTAGGTATCGGATATGAAGTCTTACTTCTTTCGGGCCTCCTACAGCTACCGCGTAAGGGTTAGGCCATTAGCGGCCCAGCCAGCTCATTAGCGCGGGCCGAAATGAACCTGGCAATATAAAAGAATGACGCGGCAACGGGGTCTCATTCATCATCGGGCCAAATATTGCACGGCCGGGTTACTGGGGGATACTCGGGATAGCTAGAGGATTCTGGGGCACTTTTCCCTAACGACATCGGCCACTGTGGTCTATGGCTAAGTAAGCGAGCTAAGTTGGCCTTTCGAGCCTGGCGGTGAGTAGCTGCAGATCATATCATATCAATGGCCTGTACATTTATTGGTGATGATTTATGCGGCATTCTTTGATCATTTACGCTCGTGACTAAAAAGTCCTATTCGAGAGCGGACTCCCCTTCCGCATACTCGACATGTGTAGGTGGCAGGCCCCTGCTGGTCGGAGTTTGAGGCCTGTGCATGCCTCTTCGCGCGTTTATCAGCCAGATGCAGAAAGCATGCTTGGTCGTGTGTAGTGCGTCCCTCAGCGATAAGACGCTGAGGGACGCACTATACCTACATCCCACCGACCGCTTGGGATGTCAAAAGTGAGCATGTCACGTTTGGCACAATCCTTGAAATGTAAGTGGGGTCTTCCAACTCGCCTTTTTGCTTGTTTTATCTTGCCAAAGAGAAGTTCTGGGTATAATTGATAATGGATCAGGTGTAGATCACTGTGGTGAATTTTCATAATAATAACAATAACTTCCACTGAATACAATCAATTGTGCTGATCTTAAACTAAGTTACCCTGTGCTGTGGTCATTTTGTTTGCAAATTGGGCGGGATAGACTTTAGTAGGATATGCTTTGCCCTGTATTTCAGAGTTCTACATACTATTTTAATTTTTATTTAATTAATCTTTTCCAACATCTTACTTTTTGTTAGGGATTCAAAAAGGCACTTGAATTAAAACTAACACTTAAAAATAAAAATGAAATTCCCCCCCCAGAATCCCTCAAAGGTTTATTATCCCGCTAAATTCCCCCGGGAGACAAAAAATACTGCCAAATTTAAGGGAATTTTCTCTAATTGACCTCATTGGCTACTCTTTATTCAGAGTAGAAGCCCGTAGAAAGCTGGTAAAATACTTTGGTTCTATTCATTCAGGATGAAAGGCGCCTTATACCAGTAGGAGGAAAAAGAAAAAATAGTTTTAGTTGTAGACTAGGCAGGAATTCCCCAGTAACATCGGCCTTCGTAATATATTTTTTATAAATGAACTTTCATCTCTTCCTTTTGGCATGTTTTTCCACAGCATAGAATTTTGAAGGCGAAGGGGCTTTTGAAATTCCTCAACTCTTTTCAAACTTTCATAATATTTTTTTATATCCTTTGGGATCATACTGGTGATCACTGTCATCTGCCTTATGTGTGTAATTAAACCTCAACTCGGAAATTGTTTTATGAAAATATATTATTGCAGTTTTTCTCATTTTTGTTGTTATTATGCATGTAAATTATGTTTTTTTTATTTGTGTGGTTTTGTGGCAACCCAAGCAAATGTATTCTTTGATATTTTTGTTCAAGATTTTATTATTTTATCTCAACTCAATTATTGTATTACTTGGTCTAATACAGGGCCCTAAAACATCCATTCCTACTTTATTTCGATTGTATTTCATTGATTGCATATTCTAGGAATATTCCAGGAGTTTATGCACTAGAGTCGTCGGAAAGCAACGGACGAGATTGGCAAGGGATAGAAAGGGTTGGCCAAGTGGTTTGGCTCGATAGATACTCTAGAAAACATATAGTACTGATTACAAGTATTGAGTGCCGTAAAACAAACCATTGAAGCCAGTGACTAACAACACGCCGTTCTTTTCAGATCTGGCATTCAGCGAGGCAATGTCACCGATACAGTGGCGCGCGCGTGAGGTGAGTTTTTGAGCAGTTCTATGTGGGACATGGATGTTGATGTAGAGACGTTACTATAGTAATAATAATAACTAACACAATCACTTGTCCTGCGCCCAAACTAAAATACGCTGTGCTATGGTAACCAGGCAAGGACATCACAAATATGGAAACTAAACAAGCTCTAAGCTATACCTTTTGGAGACGGATATAGTACGAGAAGCATACGTTACAACTGAAACCTCTAGGACACCGATCTAAATAATTTTTAATTTGACCTAGAAATACATAATTATTGCATGCTTGCATGAATATTCATATGCCTAGACGGGCAGCACATGGAATGCACTGAAACTCTGTATATGAAGATCTATTTTATTTATCCATGTACATGAATAAACGATACTTTACTTCACTTTACTTCGCTTAAATCTTAGGGCCTCAACAGCAATCTCACGAAATAAAATTTTAACGAATTCTGTCACATATTTCTATTTTTCCTTCAAGTAGCCTGTACCTATCCTTATTATTTAACGAGGACATCTTCTATAATTTCGGGAAATAATGTCTGGAGTTTTCACTACCAAATTGGTCCCACATAGACCCTGCAGAAACGTAACTTTTTAAATTAGGTCCTTAATTATTAATAAATAGTTTAAAATCTAAAACTGACGCGTTGAACTGGTTTTCTGTCATCTTAGTTTTTAGTGCCTATATTTTGTTGTTTCCTATATTTCTCGAAGCGCGTCTCCGGTGGACGGATGAATTACTTCCACACAACATAACTTGTAAGACTATAAGTTAATAATGTGTAGTTCTTACGAAAATTTTAATAAAAAAAAAATATAGGTGACTCACCTTCCTCCCAATACTAAATCTCTGTGCAAGTTATAACAATGACAACATCTCTCTCTAACTTGTTTGCCGGCCGTCGGCTTGTCTGACTGCCTTACAACTTTGTAAGAGCTTGATTATTTGTCTGGCTTTATTTCATCGGTTTATCTTTTAGTCGCTTTTAAGTGTCAAGTCAACGGAGGCAAGCCGCGGGCTCATAACGATGTTTTCTTTCACGTCAACGGGTGAGATTGCTTTGCATTGCATGATATATATTACCTATAAGCATTGGATGTAAAGGAGCAAGGTCTTCTGGCACAGGTATTTTCACTTAGAAAAGGCCCCTGCCGAACCAGAGTTTTTGAAATTCTGTTAATCTCCTATTAACGGCTGTCAGTTGTTTCTTTTTTATTTATATGCACATTTACCAACTGACAGTTGATAGCAATTGCTAAATTGCAGATTGCTGGAGTACGAGAAATAAAGGGTAATTAGGAAAATTTTATCGAACCTGGGTCTCTAAAATGTGGGGCAACGTATCTAGTACCCATTGCACAAAAATGTAACAGGCAAAGGTATGTTATACGAGAAAGGTCACTGTATCGCATCTCGTGTAGTTAGGAATTACAAAATCCACTCTGGGTGCCATATCAGAGAAATTTAGAAACCGGGGTAAATCAAATATGTGTCACCATCACCCTTTTTACCTGATGGGTGTAAAAAGGTAAATAATAAATATTATGAGATTGGTGATCGAATGAAATGGCAGATGAGCGTTTCCACACACTTAAAATTTTGCACGTTTCCACACACTTAAAATTCCGTGTGGCGCCGGATTAAGAATAGCGTCACTCCATGTCGACTAGGGACTGAGGAAATCATTTACCAGGAGACGGGCAGCAGCGTCTTCCTGAGATGCCAACCGCATACTGCGATCGCCAGCCCGCCTGCCAAGCGTGGCGATTATGGCAAAACCCGTCATGGTTATGAAAACCACGAAGGTGGCCTATGTCCTGCAGTGGGCGTCGAATGGCTGATGATGATTATCATGAAAATTTTGCACGTGCTTCGAGCTATTTATTGTCTTTCTATATGTTACATTATTTTATTTAGTAAAATATAGATAAGTGCTAAAATTAGTTTCTAAAATAGCTCATTGGGACAACAGGGTTGAAAAAGATGGAAGCCACAGAATTAGACGCTAGCATTTTTTTTTTTTTACGTATCCACGTTTGTGTCCCACTGCTGGGCAAAGGCCTCCCCCAACTCAGACCAGATGTTTCTGTCTTGTGCATTTATTTTTAGCAGAAAATATTTTGGGCACAGTGTTGTTCCCCTCTCGGCTAATTCGGCTAAGATAAGAAATTGAAAAAGACAGTAGCCATAAAACGGTCAAAGCTATCGACGTAAAGTCTATAAATGCATTTTCTAAAGCTTAAACCCCAGACACAAATGTGATATGAATAAAAAAGTTCAGCCTCATCAAAATTCGAAACAAACTATAAAAACCACACGAACTCTCAAATAACACTCAAAGAGCCCATCAATGAAAGCCTTACACGCAAACTTACAACTTTTACAACTGCATAATATAAAGGCTCATCCATATTGAGCGCAACCGAATGTATGCTAATGGTATTCAGTGTGAACGGACCTCGCATTATGCCGAGTGTTTCTCGGAATGGATTTTTAAAATACACTCCTTTCGAAAAGTGAATAGAAATGTACCTTTGTTTCGGTCTTTATTGTACCCTTTTTGTGGTCAAACGTACATTTGAAATTCACTTGTTTTAACTTTGCGTGGAACGTTTAGAAGGACTGCACTGCTGCATAAAAATGATAGAGATTTTAAAAACCTATTTAGAGGCTAAAAATTCCACCCATGCCGGGACTTGAACCCGCGACCTCAGGCTCACCGTGCCAGTGCTCTCCCAACTGAACTAATGGGCAAGTGCAAGCATCGATGAAATTTCGAGCCTCTTTACAAACTTCTCTGTATTACCTACAGGCAGCGACATCTGGCCTAAGTGAATTGCATCACTTGCAGCCCCGAGTAACCCACTTTGCAGTTAGGTTTTACATCGGAATGATATCGCTGTACCTACATGATTATATATGCTTTTTGTTGCACTAACCCGTGCTGAGAACAATTTTAAAAACCTATTTAGAGGCTTAAAATTCCATAGAACCCGCGACCGCGAGCCAGAGGTCGCGGGTTCAAGTTCCGGCATGGGTGGAGTTTTTAGCCTCTAAATAGGTTTCTAAAATTGTCCTCAGCACGGGTTAGTGCAACAAAAAGAATATATAATGGTAGAGATTTATTTGATCTCGTATGTAAATGATCACAGCAATGCAATGTATAGAATACAAGCCTTCCCACTGCGGTGCACATGTCTTCTCTAAGAGACAGAGATATGGGCTTGATCACCACGCGTGCCCATCACAGATGAAGATTTCAAGCGTATGTGAACACCTCAAGCACTCGGGTTTCCACTCCATGTTTTCCTTCACCGCAAGCGAGTGTTTAGAAAACAAAGTCATAGGTACGTGCCGGGATTTGAACCTATGACCTTTCAAATGACAAGTGATTGTGTTGTGGAAGTTATTATTAATATTATTAGCCAGTATTCTACCGACGTACAATATTGTTTTTGCTATTTTGAAAATATCAACAGAGTAAAAGTATTTCCAATTAACATGTAAGACTGCCTCTTTTCGGACAAATGTTGTAACTTTGTTACACCCTGTTGAGTTCCTTACGGGAACTCGGGACCAGTATCGGTCACCAAGTGACTGTTTTGGAAGTTCGACGTCATGTTCTGTGCTATTTATTCTATGACTTAAATTCCAATGGGCTTAGTTAGACCTACGACCTTTTAAATAGCTATCGAAAGGACAAAAACTAAGTTTATCTGAGTTATAACTGCATAAATCAGATTAAATTATACTTGAGTTTGTACTCAAGTACGTTAATGGAAATTATTACTCGATCATGGGATCAAAGTGCAGGTAAACTAAAATAACAAATTAAATTTTTTTTTTAAGTCAAGTGCGTGTCGGGCCAAGTGCATCGTAGAATTCCGTATAACTGCCAGCTTTATACAACTAACAACTTCATCAAAGTTATTTTCGTTGGAAATTGTATGCAATTTTCTTTTTGGTAAGCGAGAAAAAAGAATCTACTCTAGGTTTAAGTGAGGTTCAAATATTACTTTTTTTTTCAAATATTTTATTCTACCGTTTTGTCAGCTTGATTGATATTATGCCAAATTTCAATTTTCTAGTACTAATAGCCTCTGATCTAAGCCGCGGACAGACAGACAGACCGACGGACGAACATGGCGAAAGTATAATGGTTACTTGTTGACAACGAAACCATAAAAAGTTTTTTATATAGTTACCCTATATTAACCCGTATACATAAAAATAATAGACACCGCTTAAAACCAGATTCAATGGACCAATCTATCTGCCCCTTACTTAATTAGCAATAGATCATTATTACCAGTGTACTTAGAAAATAACATCTGTTCAAGCCCAAAAAACATTACTAAAGCTTTCACAAAGTACACAAATACAGCTTCGTGATCGACCTGACTCGGAGTCATTCGATGCGCGCACGCGCGTCGCAAATCACTTCCACATGCGTTTACGCATACTGAACGCGTCTAGCTTAAGTTGATCCATCATTTCATGGTTGTAATACTAAGCTGGAGGTTAATGGAGGCTAGTCAAGTAGTCAGCAATTGAATGCACTTGTAAATAATACGTGAGGTGAAAACTAAATATGGATGAGGGTTTTGAGTTTGAGCAACATGTGGAAAAACCGGTTGGTGAATCACTTTAAGCATAGGACCGGCAAATAAATACATTACATCTTATTTTATTTTATTTTATTTCATTTTATTTATTGAATTACACAAAAGATAAGTAACATTGCATGTTATAATATCATGATGAAAGCTTATAATTTAGTTACATATCCTTTAACGTGTGAAGACAGCATGGTAGAATATGGACGAGAAACAAAGCACATCAAGCCACAAACAACCAAATATGACCACTCAGTGCAAAGTATCGAAGACACCCTACGCCGAACGGTCGCACCAGGACATAATTGTGGCCCGATCCGCTTCTTCAAACGGATCCAAGAGCTCTCTTTACTCAAATAAGTAAGTATTAAATTAAATAAAGAAAACCAAGAAAACTTTAATCAAAAATTAACGATCTTACTTACTTACTAAATTTTTTACTTAACTAATTGTGATTTAAAGCGATTGATTCTCACAAAAATGTCAAGAGCATCGAAATTTTTATTTGATATTTCATTGAATGACCGACACATGTGTACTAATGGTTCGTGTTGTGCCCTTACGGTTTTACACAGAGGCAAATTAAATAAACTCACGTCTGTTCCTTGGAGGGAAAAGTGAGGAGTGTTTGCCACGTGCCACGATCCTGAGAAACTTAATGAACATGTTACAGCGGCTGCATGTTCGCCAGTTTTACTTTTTATCTTCTCCTTCTCTGATGCATCCCCTATTTGGTTGACATATTAGCGGTATGTTCACCTGGGGCATCCAACAAAAAACGCAATCACCTGCGCTGGTTCCAAACTAGGATTCCCTCTGGCAAAACAGGGCGAAACACTAAAACTGAACCAATCTGTACAAAACAAGGCCTCCAGTGGGAAGTGAACCCATGACCCCTGGGTTAATAATCTTGATACTACTAGACCAACGAGCAGTCTAATGACGAGGTTTGTAAGTTTGAGCAAGACAGGCATATATTTAGTTGCAAAACCATTTTCAATCGACTAGGATTCCAAACAGCATCCACAGAACGCAACAAGATCTTAAAGGCGCTTTTCAGGAAATATCTTCATTTGTTTACCAGAAACAAGCAACTTATAACAAACCTCATTCACTATGCAAACGAAAACAAACTCTAATAATACATACCGCAGACCAATATTAACTTGGCTGGGGCGGGCGATAGATTCATTCGATCGAAGGTAGATTTTCTGACCGCATCTTCGGCGTTATGCAGTGCAGCCGCAGGGGCCCCTACTTTGTAATGAGGGCTTTTTAAACCGTCATTATAAAAAATACAGTACCCCAAGTTATCGATAGATGGTGCTGACGTCACATAATATGTCAAAATTGACGTGACATCACTGTACCTTCTCTGTGGTTTCTGTCACGTTGCTTGCTTGTTTCGTTGACGAGAGGAGAGATGTTTAGATTATCACAGATTAATAACGATGTACAACATTTAAAACGTATGATGATATTTTCCTTGCAGCGCCATCTAGTTTTTTTTAAATGAAACTCAGTTGAAAGCTGTCATTGAAAAGCCCTCATTCCGAAGAGTTACGTTATTCCATTGTGAGGGAAACTGCAGGATGTTGCAGCAAGGTTGTCTACAGTCAAGTTTTTTTTTATGGGACCGACTCTGAAAAGCTATTAAGCCTCTCTTAATAGTTTTCTGCGATTTCTGAATTGGTCAAGAGGCTTTCAAATTAAGATGTTTTTTTTTTAAATGTAGCCATTATACGTCCCACTGCAGGGCACAGGCCTTCTTTCAGAGAGAGAGTATGGGCCAATTACAGCGCGTGCCCACCGCGGATTGGTAATTTCAAGCGCCGAGGTATGTGAACACCTTGGACACTCAAGTTTCCTCGTGATGTTTTCCTTCATAATTGGGTATTTGACAAAATATCAAATGAGTTACTTTTAAAACGGATTTTTGTATGAAAATACTGGCTTATGACGTCACATTTCAGAGCACTATTTTTATGTTTAATCTATTTAAAAATTGTAATAGCTAGTAATTGACTAAAAGAGATAATTTTTTCCGAGATATTTTGTAATTTTTGTTTTAATCGAGCATATGAAATAATTTATGGTTGATCGTGTCAAATACCATCTTAGCGAGTTAGACCTAAAGAGGGTTATTCTACAATCAACTTCTTTCATAGGACCACCTCTGAAATCGAAAAGCTATTTATAGCACCCTCTTGATGGTTTTCTGCAATTATAGGATTGGGCAAGCAAGAAGCTTTAAAGCCATTACAAATATTTTTTGCTTTATTTATTCAATTATAGCGATGGAAATTATTAAGTAATTGAATCTTTGTATTCAGCCTATATACGTTCCACTGTAGGGCACAGTTACTTGTAAAAAATGTGTGTAAATGTGTTTCTTTACTGCATTAGCAGTTTGGCAAACCGATGAAGTTGTGGTTTTTCATGTTTTCTTAAAAATAAATATAAATAAAATATAAATGAATCAAATCAGTACTAAAAAAATATATAGCTTGCAAACCCCGAGTAGGCTCCACCGGCTACGTTTAGAAGCATAACATTATTGCCCTCTCATTGATATTTATGGGCCAACGTGTGAATGAGAACACTTTTGTTTATTGTCCCAGGGCCCGCGGCTAAGTTGGCACTTACATAAATTGTGCCCTTCGCGGAAAGGCCAGCTGACAATAGAAATGCCGCGTTGAACAGGAAAGAACATTAGGTACATTGTTGCTGGGCGCTAGAGCTTCGAAGGAGCTGTAAATGCGGGCCTGTAAAGGGTAAATGCAAAGTTAAAAATTAGTTCTGTTCACACTTCTTGTTTGTAATGGTAGGTATAAACGGGGCGTAACTAAATTCCCGTATACATCCGGATGGAAGAGCTGAAAAGAAAATGCTGTTGCGTGTTAAATTTACCACCTGCTGCATTAAAAGTTAAGATAAGATAATCTTTATTTGTACTTTCTTTACAATGTTTGCCTTAAACATAATACTTAGTTGTAGTACACAGTGACACAAGTTAAAGTCGAACTTATGACCCCTAAACTAGACATACAAACCTGTTATATTTTTTGTAACCTGTATATTAGTTATATATTTAACGAGTTATACATCGTGACTATTAATTGAGTAAACTTCATTGGCTTAATTTCAGACGCTACAAATATTCTGTGTATTACAAATTGTTGTGCATACATACATATATAAACTCACGCCTGTATCCCAGAGGGATTGGCAGAGACCAGGGACTGACACTCGCCACGATCCTGACAGATCACTATCGCTTCCTCAACATTCATTGATCGTTGCATGCACGCACGCCGGTTTCGGGTACTTTTTATCTGGTCCTTGTTTGCTAATTCCGATCAATTCCCCAATAAAACAGTCAACCAAATAAAAAAGCCCGCGGGACGTAGCACTTTATACCCGAGCAGGAAAAGTTAAAAGGAGGCTAACTATAGACCAGGGCCCGTTTCATGGAACTACAGGTTCATGGTACACTATGACAATTCAATGACTCGGCTGGTTAGTTGGTTGTCAATTTTTAGTAGCATTAAGCTCGCTTATGTGCAACATTCCGTTTTTATTCATAGTACTTTATACCCTAAACCGACGGCCACTAGTTGTCCTTTAAACCCTAATATAAATCCTTCGGGCCGTATAAGTCTAAAGGATGCCAACCTTAGACCTGGCTTTAACCTGTCTTCAGACAAACCCTCGCGATGATTTGTGAACAATAAATCCAGCTGAGTCGCTCACGCAACGTAAACACCGAGTAATTAGCAGTCGCAGCTAGTTTGTCAGGACTCAGGAAGTTGTGCAAACAAACGGTACATTTCTATGAACGTCGTAGTGAACGTACCGTCAGCGATGTAATGGTATACTGCAAACTTTGTACTACAAAGGCAGATTAAGGCCGACTTGCATCGCTGCTTTACCTGTGGCTTAAGATGCGTTTAACTAAAAATCTTCTTAGAAAATTCAAATTAAGTGACATTTCAGAAGTGCACCTCTTCTTAAATGTTCACAAAACCAGCTTCATAATGCAAGCAAAGTTTCTTATCAAGTATTTTAGAATTGTATTCGTCTCTGCTCTACATCTTTTCACAATTGATAGCTTATCAGCCTTACTGTCAAGGTGAGTGCGACTCTATGTCTCTAAAATAAGAACGATTTGGGTCCAATATGTAAAGTTTAATCAGCTGTTAATTCATGAGGGTCTTTACTCTTTACACAGCCACATAAAAAATAAATTATAGTGGTTACATTGTTCATAGTACAAGACGTTTTCTATCCGACGTGTGAAATATAAACAAACAGCATTTGCTTCGCGGAATATTATTTTAGAGCGTTCACAACCGTCGTATCTTGGTGGATGTCTGCAAAGACTGGCTTTACTGTCCGTTGTTACAATTACAAATAGATATAAAGTATGACAGAATTTTCATTTTTTCTTTACAAACACTGCACCGTTTCTCGTAAGGAAACCTGAGTGTCTGAGGTATTTACATACTTTATAAGGGATTCAATAACAGAGGTATTTTAGTGTTCCATAGTTTTAAAAACGTGTAAAGCACACTTTTGTGCCAAAAGGGCTCTTACAGATTATTTTGATAACAAATATGCCTGGGATTATGGATGCATATTATGTTACTTATCTGCTTATTTTGTTTCTGTGATGTATCTTGTTGGTATAATAAATGTCTTTCTTCTTCTTCTGAATTAAAGCTAGTTCAATGAAAATGGATGCGCTCATTTTTTAAGAATAATACGTAAACTCTTCTGTTAATTAAAGACCAAATTTGAAATGGCTAAATTTCATCGATGCTTGCACTTGCCCATTAGCTCAGTTGGGAGAGCGCTGGCACGGTGAGCCAGAGGTCGCGGGTTCAAGTCCCGGCATGGGTGGAATATTCAGCCTCTAAATAGGTTTTATAATGACTAAGTTTCGAGTTTTTTTGTCCATTTTTTCTCCAAAATGATCTAGATTCTGAAATAGTTCATTAAGTTGCAGTTTTTGTGTTACTTTGAATAAAAACACTTTGATTTTATTTTTTGTTTTAAAACTATAAGAACCGCCGTTTAGTTTAGCTGTATAGTTCAAAAAGACGCGGACAAACATACATATAGGAACCCCGAAAAAATATAAACTTCTTTGTTGGGCATTGGCCAGTTTCACATTGGACGATCACCGTAGAGACACGACATCATCAGACTGCAAGTTTTATTTTGCGTGAACGGTGAAAGATGAAGTGAAATTGTATTTATTTTCAGCAAAAATTTTACAAATGATAACATTCAAATGTGTGTTTTTATGGATTTCCGCAAAGTAACACTTGATTCCATACAATATTATAAATTATAGTTATGTGAGTTCCTAGATATTACGTTAAGAGGTGTAAGAATAATTAGAGCCTCGCTGAGCGCAAACATTTTTTTAATACATAATTAATGTTTTGTTGTATAATGTTTTTTTTTATTTAACTGCAGTGTGTATATTTATCACCATAATCTATAGTTATACTACGTACATACCACATTATACCAGCTTACAAATAGTTTTCAACGTTGTATTAGTATTCATACAACATTGTTGTTCAGTTACAGTTATCGTCCAATGTGAAACCGGCCATTCGTGTTCTAGAGGTGAAATGGTAGGTATAATCACATACGACAAACACAAAACAAAGGGCGCATTTACAATTCCGCACGATTTTACACCATCCCCGGGGCATTCGGCATCTCACCGGTAGCATCTGCGCACTTAGCATAATATAAAACAGCGCGCAAAGTGCACGCCGACCTTTCTGGTCGTGGGAATGTGCGCCAGCGCATGCCATTTGAATGCGCTAAGTTTTTATTAAGAAGGTACACTGCAACATGCACGGAAAGGCTCGACTCAGGCCTTCCCTCAGAAAGAGATAAGTACTCTCTTAACCGCTAAGCGAACCCATCGTGAAATGGTGAATTGAAGTGCTGAAGGAACTTGGCGTTGAAAAAAC
This sequence comes from Yponomeuta malinellus, assembly GCA_947308005.1. Taxonomy (NCBI): domain Eukaryota; kingdom Metazoa; phylum Arthropoda; class Insecta; order Lepidoptera; family Yponomeutidae; genus Yponomeuta; species Yponomeuta malinellus. The sequence continues at coordinate 3,360,394 of OX370998.1, forward strand.
GCAAAATCTGAAAACTGTTTTTGACTGGATACTCCATTTCCAATAGCAAAGGTTGAAAATTCTCAATATACAGGGTTAGTTTTAATATGCGCATTTCATGAAACCTATAGGTAAGAGTTTGTCATTCATTTACAACAACTTTTGTTTTACGAATATTGTTTTTTTTTTTTAGAGAATGTATTGTGAAATTTCGATGTGGTCCTACTTTTAGAAGTGCTGTTTGACAGATAATGCTTAAAACCATTCGTGTTACGTATAATTTACATTACATTGACTTTGTCCCTTATTTTTTTTATTTTGTTAAGGATCACCAATAAGAGTTACACAAAAATTACATAGCATAAAAACTTAAAATGTAAAAGTCCATGTGCACTCTTACTTATAGGTAACCACAACATTATTACTTATGTAAGACAGTGGTTTCCTGAAGGCTACGTTCTACATTGGTAGAGTGCGTATACCGCGAAATTAATAAAATTATGTACACCCTTACATAACATAAACTCACGCCCCTATCCCAGAGGGGTAGTCAGAGACCAGGGACAGCCACTTGCCATGATCCTGACAGTTTACTTTTGCTTCATCAACATTAATTAGTCTTTGCATGCACGCACGGTTTCGGATAAGTTTCCTCTTGCCCTTTGCTAAAACATCCCCTATTTGGTACACCCTTACGTTTACAAAAACTATAAATCTGAGAAAAAAGCTCATAAAACAAAAGTTATTGTAAGACAACTCGAATCGAGGTGATTCACGAAGTGCGCATTTGAAAGACAACCCTGAACACTCTTTTTTTGCAAATTGACTTCATCAGGTTTCAACATTGCATGAAAAGTTTGCATGAAATGCTTAGTTCGGCTACTCTACCTCCTCTGCGCGGCGATAGATCAGGCGACCAGTGTGATCGGGACCTTATCCTGGTGTTAATATTTCATGAAGTGAATTCAATTATCGCTGGTCCGCGCTATCGAGTGGATCTGCTAAGACGCTTTTACTGTTTAGGTAATGAATTTACTGTCTGCTAGTTTGAAACTATAGCCCTGTATTACCAGTATCCCATTTCACAGAATTAAAATTCATGGTTTACTATGATAATTCAAACAAATACATTGCAAAGGCGATTAACCCACAGATTAACAAATAGGAAGACTCATCTTCGCAATCCACATCGAATTGTCATATAGACTATGAATGGTATTTTTATGTAACGCGGCCCAGCTGGTAAAGGTGGTACGTCGTATCTGAAGTGTTCACATAATGGGTGTATTTGGGCTTATGATGTCCTTACCCGGTTACCGTAGCACAGGGTATCCTAGTTTGGTTGCAGGACAAGTGATTGTGTTGTGTGGAAGTTTTTTTTATAAGCACTTGAATTCGCCAATCGGTGGGCGCACACATACTCCTTCTCTCTCTGAGAGAACCTTTACCAGCTGGGCCGCGTTACACAAAAATGCCATGGATGAAAAAAAAAAACTTTGGCCTTTGCATCTACGTAACGAGATATACAGCGTCCAGTGGCACCTTCACTCACACTAGATGGATGAAGAGACCGCTTGGACGACGGAAGATGCATTGCCTGGGACATTGTTTTTAGATGGAATAGGCTTGCCCAGCACCTATATCATTCAGGCAGCTTCCTCACGATGCTTTCCTTCACAGTTAGCGAGTAGTATTGCTACTACAATTTCGCAGATGCACGTAACTTTGAAAATAACCAAAGTCATAGTCCATTATTCTACCCGCTGGTCTACCACCTCTGGAAGGAAATACTCTTTAGTATTAAACTCGCCTTTGTGCCTTTTTCTTGTGCAATAAATAATTTTCAAATCAAATAATAAACTATAAATTCTAGTTTCATGAAACGCGGCCCTGTTGCGGAGAGTCTCGCGATATTAACAAATTCCTGCTTCAGTCAGCAGCGACTCGTCAAGACGGCCACTGATTTGCGAAAATTCTGGCTCCAAATTTCAAGAGGCAAACATAATAATCACAAGAAACGCGCCTTTCATTGTGTGTAACTTCACAATACACACTTCCCCGAGTTTTAAATAACTCACCGCCCCCATTCTCCCTCCCGCCATCGTTATTCATCATAAAATTACTTTTTCCCTTCGAATCGAATTTCTTCGCGTAATTTATGTTGTTCTAATGAGCTCTAACTATCATTGTTGCTGCCAGATCCTGCCCTGACGAATGATTAATGGCCTAGCCGCATCCAATTCGTGTTATCATACCTACGGTAGGCGATGGAGCGCTGTGGGCGGTTGAGAGATTACGGTGGCGGGCAAAGAAACACATTCATAATTAATTTCTTTAATTGTGATTTATCAATTGTGCGACTCGAAAATTTTGATAAAATATTTTTTTCTCTTAAAATGCCACACTTAATAGACAATTATTTTGTCATGTTTAGTAAATGATGGTTTTTCCTTATTTAAACAGTTCTAATGACTATCTATTAGTCTAGCTAGATGACATCTTTTATTGTTATTTGGTTTTCCATAACTAAGGTAGACATACTTCTTGACTTCGCTTCTCATTACTGTTAGTAGAATATATTGTATGGTTTGCCACAAGTTTCAATAACGGAAACCATAATACGTCATGTCTAAGCTACCCGAGGCGCTGTTACAATTGTCTTGCCTTTAACTACTTAGGTACACTAAGAGCATAGAATACCTATGTAAAGGGAAATACACAATAGTATGAGAGCTTCATGGCAAATCCGAATCATTGAATTCACGTCAAGGGATAGATATATCTATATTCCTATGTATATGTAATGGTCTACAATTAATACTATTTTTTTTAAGATAATCATAACTTTGATTAAGAAAGAAAGAAAAAAAATACATTTTTATACCAACAAGACACACAAATAAAATAAACAGATAAGTAACATTATATGCACAACAACAGAAAGAAAACTAAACACACAACTGACAAATCAAATAAATAAAACAGGACCATAGATGTAGCCTGTGGTGTGTCTAAGTTACCACAAAAGGCAGCTGACTCAGCGTTGTGCTCAGGAAGTGATTCCTCGGCGATGATTTTCAGTCAGTGCCTACGGTAATTCATAATTGTACTATGGAGTGCCGTGGTGCATTTAAAAAGAATTAAATCAAACGCAATAACATACATGCTACAATAAAGTAAAAAAATATCGTCATATAATACTTACATATATTATTAGTTTTAATGTGTGTGATTGGCTTTGATTTTCCGTAGCAATACTACTTGCTAACTTTGAAGGAAAACATAGTGAGGAAAATTGAGTGTCTGCGGTGTTAACATGCATCAATGTTTGGGGTCGCCAACCCATGACGAGCACGCGTGATGATTAAGCTCAAAGTGTGCACAAAGTGAGAGAGTGCTTGTACCCTGTATTTATTTACATATGTGAACAAATACGAAATTGAATGTTTTGGTGCATTAAAGACGAGAGAAATTAAAACCCGATGCGCTTGACTTGAAGGTTTAATTTGGGAGTGATTTTGACAGCTGTCACATGACAGATCGTAGACAATGTACGTTTGTAAAGCAAAAATAAAACTTAATGTTTCATTGATTTAAACAATATGTTACTATAACTTCCCTATTTAATGTTCGATCGTTTACTAATATAGTAATTTAATTTAAACTTCAGAAGACCTTATTTCCCGACATATTGATGAATGAGTATCGCGAGTCTTTAAAAAATAATTTGATAAAAGGTTAACTTTTAAACGACGAAAACATAATAGCAATCCTAAAACTCAAATAAATCTAGCCGTCACGCAAACGACAGACAAGCGTTGAGCATAAAATAACGACGAAAACGGTTCTAAGTGACGAAGATCAAAACTAGTTCCGGCACACTAGTGTAAACCTGGCCCTAGCAGACGGAATACAATCGGTCTATGGGCGACAATCGCTGACCGATTGCCCTGCCCGCCACTATAGCGAGGCGATATTGATAAGGCGCAAACACGGCGACTGCCAATTAGAGAGAGCAATTGGATTTCATTTCAGCGGAGATTTTGATCCGTTTGTGGACTTAAGTTCCACCCTATGACTACGTGTGGGTAGGTACTGCACAGCTTACAATGACATTTCAACATTTCGCTAACCCGACTCCGAAACCAAAGAGTGGTGGTCGGTTTACGCGCGTCTGTAAGTGCGATTCTAATACGTCTCTGGACGATTATACGCGGGATAGAGTCATCTTCATCATCATCAACGTCATCGCCATTTGACGCCCGCTGCCGGATATAGGTCTCATCATAAAGACATCCTACGAACGCGCTACAAACGCTTGCGTGCACGCCGAGGTAAAACGGCTTAATTGATTGGATAAATGAGGTGTCAAATGGAAGTTAATAATTTATACATTTCACACAATCACTTATCCTGGTCCCAAACTAGGATACCCTGTGTTATGGTAACAAGGCAAAGACATCACAAACATATAAATATACCCAGACTGGAGCCATTTGTATAAATGTACGGTGGCCCCCGGTGGGAATCGAACCCACGGCCTCCGGCATGATAATCAGACGTGATACCGCTTGACCAACGAAGCAGTCAAGTAGTTAGCGAAGCGTTGCGAGTGTCACTAAGCATAAAATACTTATTAGAAAAACAAACTACTATACGTGGCAGCGACTGCCTTGCATGTTTGCCAAGAAAACTTAAATTCATCAAGAAACTTGTTTATATTAGATAACCTTATGCCGTCGTCTATATTTATTTAAAAAATCACAGGTGAGTTCAGAGATACCTATATTGTAAGTACACAAAAAGGTGTGTAAACAATCCGGGTGCCATAAAATAATGTATTCGATTTTTGTAAAAAATTTTTTATTTGTGCTGACCTCATTGACCTAAACTTATTTGGGCAAATAAATGAAACGTTCCTAATTCGAACCTTAATTTTCTTACACCAAACACCGACCGGTAAACCGCTGATTTGTGTTAGCGGGTTTATTTGCGGGTCTAATAAAACAACACGAACATGGAGTTTTTCCCGTTGAATTTTAAATTTAGATTCTATTGTGAAAAGGAAAATTTATAGATAAACGCCGTGATACTACAGGCTGATATGACAACACTATGGTTACAGTAACAAAATAAGTTTTATTATTTCTAGGCTTAAGTTACGTACTTGTAAAGTTGTAGTAGCAATCCACTCGCTAATTGTGGAGGAAAACATCGTGATGAAATCTGAGTGTATGGGGTGTTTACAAACCTCAGCGCTCGAAATTGCCAATCCGCGGCGGGCACGTGAAATAATATCGATCAAATCACTGATTTATTTATGATTTCCAACTATAAACCTTATCGTGTTTATTTTATTAACATTTGAGAACCCACAATGAAATTTTTAATTGAAGTTTAATTTATTAATCAATACCAACTGATACCAGTACCTGTATATTTCCGATATTAAATAAAAAGTGTTATTCTTTGTGATTTTTAGAGTTACATCGGAAATAATTTATTCAGACAAATCTTTATCGGTAACAATAAATAATAATATTAACCCTACATTAGGCAATTAAAATAAATAATAAGATTATATTATAAAAAATTTTTATTAAGAATTTTGATAATTAAAGATGCCATATAGTTTTGACTAGCTCAAATCAATATGGCATCTTTGTATATCAAAAGGGGACTCAGGCAGGTTATATAGGCAGATAACGTCTAGTAGCCCGACCTTTTTTGTTGTATTTGTCCTCGAAGCCCGATCTACTAAGTAAGTCATGTACTTCGTTCTAAAATTGTTGCCTTCTTATTGTGTTTGAACTGTTCTATTTCTTCATTAAATGTTACAGCTTAATGTGTAGTGTATAATTGGGTATTTGACAAAATATCAAATGAGTTACTTTTAAAACGGAATTTTGTATGAAAATACTTGCTTATGACGTCACATTTCTCTTTTTATGTTTAATCTATTTAAAAATTGTAATAACCAGTAATTGACTAAAAGAGATAGATTTTCCGAGATATTTTGAAATTTTTGTTTTAATCGAGCATATGAAATAATTTATTGTTGATCGTGTCAAATACCGTATTGTGCTTTTACGGTTATTTTATTTGCTGTTTAATTTTCTGTCGCTTCAGAATAGTTTATAAATTTATAGAAAATAATATAATGTAGGTAGGCTCAATAGAAATGTACAATAGTGTTAAAATTCTATTTACTTACTAGGTATTTGCAAATTAAGTTTCATAATTTTTGTTGCTTTTTGTAAGATTTTCAGATTACATTACTAAAGTCAGCTTTCTGATTAACACGCTCTTGTTAAATGAAACTTAGCTTTCATATTGCTTTCTTTTTTCTTAAATCTCACACACATATGGTAAACAAGCATACTCTCTCTCTCTGAGAGAAAGCCTGTGCCCTGCAGTGTGACGTATATAGGGTACATAAAAAATTTAAAAAACTAGGCTAAGCATGGTATATATAAGTAGTTTGATACCTACATCATGGAATGGAACAGTTCATATCATCAGCATAAGCATAAGCAGCCTATATACGTCCCACTGTAGGGCACAGTCCTTCTCTCAGGGAGAGAGTATGGGCTTAATCACCACGCGTGCCCACCGCGGATGGTGATTTCAAGCGCTGAAGTATATGAAAAGCTCAGACACTCAGGTTTCCTCACGATGTTTTCCTTCACCGTTAGCGAGTGGTATTGCTACTATAACTTCACAAATGTACATAACTTATAAAACAAAGTCATAGGTACGTGCCCGCACTGGGAATCGAACCTGGGTCTCCCGCTTCAGAGTCCAATGTTCTACCCACAAGGCTACCACCGCCTAAAACTTTATATCTAAACTCTATATCATTAAAACTCTTATAATTACGTCGGGCTAGCCTACTTAGCTACAGTAACTAAGCAATAACATTAGACGTATCTCTCTCTCTGTCTCACTCTCTGCTCCAGAACGTTACTCTTTCCAACAAAAAACTATGTATGTACTCAATTTATTGAAATCAAATATTTATACTTGGAAAAAATGCTGAGTGTTAGATTGGTAAAGAACTCAACCTAATTCTAGCTAAGTAGGTACTAAAAGACGTTGCAGTAACACTTACTTCTATTTTGACTGGAGATTTCCGCACTTAGCCTCATAGTGGGGCCATTGTACGTAACAAGTGCTGAGGTATGTAAATACTTCAGACACTAAGGTTTCCACACGATGTTTTCCGTCACCGTTAGCGAGTGGAATTGCTACTATAACTTCACAAATGTACGTAATTTAGAAAACAAAGTCATTGGTACATGCCGGCGTTCTACAGCCCCGCTACCAGAGCTCTGTAGTAACACTTAATAAATAGTCATGAAAGTATTTTTTTTGCCGCAATATTTTAAGGACAAGCTGCATGACTGAAAATCAGCGCTGAGGGATCACTGCCTCAGCACAACGCTGAGTCAGCTGCCTTTTGTGGCAACGTAGATACACCACAGGCTACATCTATGGTCCTGTTTTATTTATTCGTTTTGTCTGTTGTGTATTTAGTTTTCTTTCTGTTGTTGTGCATATTATGTTACTTATCTGCTTATTTTGTTTCTGTGATATTTCTTGTTGGTATAATAAATGTCTTCCTTCTTCTTCTTCTTCTGCATAGCCGACAGATACGGATAATCAATATTAATTTCGCTCTATGAAAAAAAAAACACCATTGGCCCGTTTTTCCATTGCTGAGTCTTTATTAGTGTTGCATCAACCAACAAACACACTTTCGCATTTATAATTTTACTTACTTCCTTACTCGTCGGGCTCAGCGACCCGAAGCGGGTCTTCGCCTGCGACACCAGAAGTCGCCATTTGTCTCTGTCCTGCGCTGCGACACCAGAAGTCGCCACTTGTCTCTGTCCTGCGCTGCGACACCAAAAGTCGCCACTTGTCTCTGTCCTGCGCTGCGACACCAGAAGTCGCCACTTGTCTCTGTCATGCGCTGCGACACCAGAAGTCGCCACTTGTCTCTGTCCTGCGCAGTCTCTTGCCAGTACTTATAATATTAAGGCAGGCATTGAGTATCAGGTTTTGGGATCTAACGGAAACAGTTGCGAGTGTATATCAGCCTCACCTTATCTCGAGTCGAAATTGGAGCCAAATCGGCAAATTATTAAAATAGCGTCGTGTCAAGTTTCGAATTATCTCTTCATCAGACTGCAAACAAACTGGCTTAATTCAATTGACACTGAAGCGTGAGATTATTAATCGAAATAATTTCGAAACACAGACAAAATATTTGTGAAAATGTTATGCCTAGATAATTCAAAGGTTGTTATTTATAAGAATGCAATGATACGAATAGATAACACAGAGGCTGTTTTCTGGCTATCGTCGAGAGCACAGCGATAATAGGTCGATATTTAAAATATATACTTAGTTATGGATAGATAGATAGAGAACACTTTATTGCACAACCAGGTGAGAGATATTACAAATAGTTTCTTATATCTAAGTAGTGGTATACGATGGGCGGTCTTATCGCTTAGAGCGAACTCTTCCAGACAACCTTTGGATTGAGTGGATTGCAGCAAGAATATAGTCGGTACATGGATGTACATAAATAAGAGAATTTGAAATATATTGCTATACATTAGAAGATTATAAGCACGATTGTTAATGAGGTAAATTTAATTACTTTAACCTTACTTTACGTTTATATAAACAAGTCTTATTATGAGGGAAAAAAACTCGCTGTTCTTAGGGTAAACTAAGGTTAACATTGTCACCTACTACGCCACTAAAATGTATAGAAGATCTGACTTCGATTATATTTTTTATGATTTCAAAGTTCACTGTATACCTATATAGTTGACGCGGTGGTAGCCCAGTGGGTAGAACATTGGACTCGGAAGCGAGAGACCCAGGTTCGATTCCCAGTGCGGGCATGTACCTATGACTTTCTTTTCTAAGTTATGTAGATTTGTGAAGTTACAGTAGTGATACCACTCGCTAACGGTGAAGGGAAACATCGTGAGGAAACCTAAGCGTCTGAGCTATCACCTCAGCGCTTGAAATCGCCAATCCACGGTGGGCACGCCTGTGCCCTACAATGGGACGCATATAGGCTGCTTATGTATGTATGCTTTAGCAAGCGAGACCGAACTTACCTACAAAAACTTCAACGCGAGGTTTTAAATTCAATGTACTTACACAGACCTTTTAAGCAGTCAGGTTTTTTCTTTCATACTAAGTTTTTTTTTGCTAACAAATAAATCACTAGTGTGTCATAACATGGTCTGGACTCAAACTTGCGGCTTGTGGGTGGCGAGGTCGTCTCCCACTCACAATGTCGAACAGACAAAATAGACATCGAACAATCAGTTGGTATTTTCTGTTGGTTTTCTTATAAGTCGATAGCTGATCAAACTTTACATTATTGTTCTAAAGTTACCTTTATTGTAACCGAGTAGAGTGCCTGCGGGTAAAGGTTGATGCGTTCTCGACTGTACAATAAGCGACCATTCTGCAGTATACTGAATTAGTATCTTATTGTGTGGAGCAAAAGAATGATTCCGATGGTCATTTCGGATGGCCAGTATCAATCAAATTTAAATATCAAAGAACATACTTTATTCACGTAAAACCAATTATATTTAGGCTTACTCTGTAACCTGTTTTACCTAAGAAGCAAATAAAGCCATCCTATGCTTCAGATTTAGAAAGAACTATCGATACCAATATCTGTGTGGCGCCGGGTTAAGAATCCGTCACTCCATTTCCTTCCGTGGATGCCGTAGAAGGCGACTAAGGAAAAAAATTACCAGGAGACGGGCAGCAGCGTCTTCCTGAGATTCCAACCGCGTACTGCAATCGCCAACCCACCTGCCAAGCGTGGCGATTATGGCAAAACCCCTCATGGTTATGAAAACCACGAAGGAGGCCTATGTCCTGCAGTGGGCGTTAAATGGCTGATGATGATAAGCTTAAATGAGATCGACAATTTAGATCCATACAAACAATATCAATTTCATTGTAGTATTAAACTACCGTTTTTTTCAAGGCAATGTAAATTTGCGCATATAAAAATCTTAATTAAGGCAGACAGATATAATTTCAGTGTGTAATTATGTAAATTTTTCAACAAATTTGGAAAAAATCATTTGTATGAGAATCGTCCCACCTTAAGCAACCTAATTATATAATACTCAATATTGTATTGTACTGTGAAAGGCGAAGGTTGACTTTAAAACTTGGAAGAGCCTTAGACTAATGCCGGAAGCCTATTCTACTTTCCCATTCAGGTGAAAGCGCAAGAGACCTTTAGCTTTTGAAAGCTTTCAAAAGTTCCGCAAAGCTCAGGAATTTCGTTTTGACTCAGGGACGCCTACTTTATTGTAAATGTAAGTATACGAATAACGCAAAACCTGTACTAATAACTTTGTTTTCTGAGTTACATACATCTGTGAAGTTGTAATAGCAATGCCAATCGGGACGTATACAGGCTAAAAAAACCTACAAACTGAAAATTGTTTCCACAGCATCGATAACTAAAGCACTACCAATAAGCTAAAGTTTAAAATTCTGTTTTATATTTTCATACATACGCCTTTATTCGGAGGGGTAGGCAGAGCAAAGATAAGTGTTTGACACTTGCCACAATCCTGATACAACTCTTTCGCTTCATCAACATTAGCCGTTGACGGATTCTGCCTTACACCTGCGGCATACAGGCATGAGTTTAGTTATGTTCGACTCATAATAATACTTTTCATATTAATAATTCTAGGGTCGACGGACTAAGGCACACAAAGTTCAAAACACAATTTTTTGGGCAGTGAAAATAACCTATTATAAAATTACTCTTTGTTTAATCTTTATTACATTAACGGAGAGCCGTTAGGAAACAAGGAATTGAACATACATGTTTTTTACAAAAATTAAGCAAACTGTTCGTTTAATTATGTGTGTTGTAAAGAACCACAATTTTATGACAATTTGACTTATCGTCGTTCATATTGCAAAATGTCACATGTCAAAAAAATAAGATTTTTTTTTCATCGAAATAGTACGAAAATTTGTAAATTAGAAGAAAATGAAGTCGTAATAGTATACACAGCTAATCAAACCGAAGATTGCAATGTCTTGCACGTGTGACAGAATCATTTTTTTATACAACTTCGATGAAAAAACAAAAATCGTATTTTTTTGACATGTGACATTTTGCAATATGAGCGACGTTATGTGCTTTAGTCCGTTGACCCTAGAATCATAGTCCTATGTTACTATTAACATGTGCTTTAATCCGCCTACCCTAGAATTATAGTCCTATGTTATAATTAATACCTGCAGTCGACAGCATGCAGACCCTTATTCGCGTGCACTCTAATGCGTTATAGTACGGGCGAGTTTAAAACAAAAAAGTAAAGGTTGATCAACTGTGAACTGTACAATCTAGTTGGCAAACAAGAGCTTGCGACCTACTTTGCAAACTCAAATCGATTGAGCACACCTGAATGGCGGAACTCAGTATATAATCAGCGAGGTTGTTAGGAAAAACTCTTTCATAAGACAAACTCATGCCTGTATCCCAGAGGGGTAGGCAGAGACCAGGGACCGCCACTTGCCACGATTCTGACAGATCACTTTCGCTTCCTCAACTGTACTTGTCAACGGTACTTTTTATCTGCACGCCGGTTTCAGGTACTTTTCATGATGCCCTTTGCTAATACATCCCCTATTTGGTCGAAGTGTGTCCGCCTGGGACGTCCCTTACCGGCCCTTCATTTTCGACTCCCGACCACCCAGATTCGCTCGATATAATATTTGTTTCGTCAATCTTTCTTCCTTCCACATGTCCACAGCACTTGATGTGCTCATTTTTTTTTCAATTCGTACCTGGCAATAGCACCTTTTAGCCGATGCGAATGTCTCATAACTCTCTCATCATCATCAGCCATTTGACGCCCACTGCAGGACATAGGGCTCCTTCATGGTTTTCATAACCATAAAGGGTTTTGCCGTAATCGCCACGCTTGGCAGGCGGATTGGCGATTGCAGTATGTGGTTGGAATCTCAGGAAGACGCTGCTGCCTGTCTCCTGGTAATTGATTTCCTTAGTCGCCTTCTGCGGCATCCACGGAAGGAAATTGAGTGACGCTATTCTTAATCCGGCGCCACACAGACATCTACACAAACACGAACTCTCACATATTATTATCTTTTGGCTCATCATCAAGTAGAAAAGTAACTTAATACCGCGAATGAAAAGAAAACCTATAGACAGCAATAATAAAACATAGCAATACCTCCACAGGCATCAAAGGGATGAAATTGCTTGCACATTATAGTTCGGAAAAGGCCTTAAATTTGTCTGAATAACGATATGAAAGGAGCGAAGGAGATTCCGCGGGATTTTTTCTTTATTATGATTTTTACGTAGAATCCGACCTTTGGTAAAATATTACGAGGCCCTACTGAGCACCCTTCAAAGGGCCCGAATGACCGGGGGTCTACTTGGTATAACCTTTATAAAAGGATGGTAATATAAGCTGCTCAATATATTTTTGCTGACTGTAAAGGAAAACATCGTGAGGAAACCTGAGTGTCTGAGGTTTTGACATACCTCAGCGCTTGAAATTGCCAATCCGCGGTTTATGCTTATTCATGTTTGTACTGTCCTTGTCTCGTTACCATAGGACAGGGTATCCTAGTTTGGGACCAGGATAAGTGATTGCGTTGTGAGAAAGTTATTATTAAATGAAGAAATTTTGGGTAACAATATGTTTTTTCTTAAGTGCCATTTTTTTCAAAACTAGTGCCATATGTTTCTAAATTATAATAAGAATGTTTCTTTACAAATTTGGAACTTCGTTACCTTGTAGTTTTATCGTAGACGTTAATGTTAACCCTATAGGGAGTAGTCCCCCAGTGTAAGGTAAAGATTGCTTCTTCGGCTCACGCTTTTACGATGTGTACACTGAAAACTTTTACTGGTGAATCATACCGCCATTCCACTAAGCTAACACGACCTTTTTCTTTTATACATAGTGACAGTTCCTGAGGTCTGAAACCCGGGGGGGTGTAGTCTATTTATAGTTACGAGTAGATAGCAGCAAAATACTGTTACTGTTGGCTTTTCAATCATGATATGTGCACATGTAGAGTCTATATTTACTGCGCAAGAGACATTTTGTAAACTATTGTTAAAAGATATTGAAACACAGGTAGGTTAATAATAATATGAACTAAGATCAGATAATTATTCATATATAAGTATAGACATTCCATTTCCTTCCGTGGATGTCTTAGAAGGCAACTAAGGTAGTACATTAACAGGAGAATGGCAGCAGCGTCTTCCTGACATTCCAACCGCGTACTGCGATTGCTAGCCCGCCTGCCAAGCGTGGCGATTATGGCAAAACCCTTCATGGTTAGGAAAACCATGAGGGAGGCCTATGTCCTGCCGTGTCCTTCAAGTGGGTGATGATGAAGTATACATTACAGAAATTCACGCCTGTATCCCGGAGCGGTAGGCTGAGACCCGGATTTGCCACATAGGTAAAAACGTAGCCTAATCTAGAAATAAACCTGTATTAACAAAACAATATGTACCTCCTGCAGGTTGACTGGTAGAACATGCCAGTAACATTAAGTCCACCTATTGTACACTGTCTGTGTGCAATAAAGAATGAAAAATAATAATAACTATCAGTTGCTATAATTTCGGTCACATAAATAGTTAATCTATGTGGATACGGATTAAGTATATCATGTCTCAAATATCATCATCATCAGCCATTTGACGTCCACTGCAGGACACAGGCCTCTCTCATGGTATTCCGAACCACGAAGGGTTTTGCCATAATCGCCACGCTTGGCAGGCGGGTTGGCGATCGCAGTATGCGGTTGGAATCTCAGGAAAACGCTGCTGCCCGTCTCCTGGTAATTTATTTCCCTAGTTGCCTTCTACGACATCCACGGAAGGAAATGGAGTGACGCTATTCTTAATCCGGCGCCACACGGACATCTACACAAACACGAACTCTCACATATTATTATCTTTTGGCTCATCAAGTAGAAAAGTAACTTAATACTCTTTGTCTCAAATAAGTGCCATGCTAAAATATTGTTTACACTGGAGAAAAGAGTCGTATAAGAACTAAATAAGTTTGAGTAAAAGATAGACCCATTTATAATTCCACGAACAAAGACAGAGTTCACCTCAAAGCAAAATGCACTTCGTGTCTCCTGTTTCACGATCGATTTTTCGGTAGCAAACCTATTGCACTGCACCGAACTAGTCCAAAACAAAGCACAGGCCGTCTAACTCGAAAACGAAACTCAAATTAGTGGCCCACGCCTTTGTTTTCCCAGCGAGTTTCCGCAAACGCATGCCCAGCCGTGTGCATTGGGGGAATTCCCTTCCGCTCGCATAGCGACGCAATGCAACCGACAGCCCACTGAGGGCCTGTCGTAGGTTCGTGGTTACGAGTCGACGTCGTCGGTTCCCGAATCTGTTTTCGCTCATCTTCTTCCTGTACCTCTGCACTAATGGAAAATATGCGCTAGTCCCACAATTGGTGCATTTAAGAAGCATTTGAAAGAGTACTTACTATCTATCTGTAACATAACTTTGAGCTATTATATTTATGTAATATTTACTATGTATTTTATTTATTTTTACATGAACTTATCTATTTAATCTATAAAAATCTAATGTAGGTTATGGTTAAGGACTTTTCTAGAAAGTTCCGAAAGTTGTTCCGAGTCTCCAAGGTTTACTGGAAGAAATCTCTTACAGAGATAAGAGTTAAGATAAGGTATTCTCTTATGTTTCTGAGCCACGACTTTCTTCTTCTCCTAAGAAACCTCCTTCCCTTAATATTGTCAATCATAATAACTTGAAACGGTTGGCACCTATCGTGTCCCAACACAAACTCTAGATAACTAATTTTCTTCTTTTTGTTTCTCTTTTAGTGGAAGCGGTGGTAGCCCAGTGGGTAGAATAATGAACTCGGAAGTGAGAGATCCATGTTCGATTCCCGGTGCGGGCATGTACTTGGTTTATTTTCAAAGTTACGTAACGTTAACGGTGAAGGAAAACATTGTGAGGAAAACCGCGGCTTGGTTGGCTCCGCACGTATGGACTTGTCATTCCTCTGGGCTAGGCGAAATGAGCTTTCAGGATGGTATGGGTGCTGGGCAAGCCTACTCCATCTAAAAAACAATATCCTAGGCACTGCAGCGTCCGAGTGGTCCCTTCAACCATATAGTGTGGGTGAAGGTGCCACTGGACGCTGTATAAATGATCTCATTACATAAATGCAGAGACCAATGTTGGGTGTTGGGTAAAAATATACTTTTTCATTTTAATTTTTAAGTTTTTTTTGGGTAACGATATTCTATTCAGGTACATTTTTGCCACTAAGATTATGTCGCGTGCTCCGTTTGAGTAGCAAATAGCCTGAATAGACCTCATACAGAGTAACCTCAAAATGCGCAATTCCTGAGGCACCGAGTTTGTATTTGTTAAAATCACACTTTGTACTAGGTCAACCATATAAAAACCACATGTTTTCATGTAGTCTCATGTTTGTGGATTAGTTAAGAAAACACATTGTATTATAATGCCCGAAAAATAATTTGAGCAAATGGGTTTGACTGACTTCGCATGGACGTATTGCGGGCTTGACGGCGGAGGACATGGGATGTGACTTAGAATTCTTAAATTTTCGACTTTAGTCAATAAAACATACGTAATTAGAGTTTAAAAAAATGCTCTTACGTAAAGATACGGAAGTACGTAGTTACGGTGGCGGGGAGTCGCTGGATGCGGGCGGCACAAGACCGGGAAGCTTGGACACCATGAGGGAGGCCTATGTCCAGTAGTCGTCAAATGGGTGATGATGATGATGATGAAGATGAGAGATACGGAGTAAGGGTGTAATTGTTAACATCGTCATCGTAACGGTACGCCTGGGATAGGCCCACAATGCACGGCGCAACTACACGAAAATAACCGTAGAACGTAAAACGTAACTGCCCGTTCGCATATGCGGTGGCGGACCAACTCGCCTTTTTCCTAATTCAGCTTTTTTTCCGGCTCTGCACTGGAAAAAACGTTCTCACAATTAAATAAAAATAAAAACCGACTTTAAAACATAACATAAACTCACGCCTGTATCCCAGAGGGGTAGGCAGAGACCAGGGACTGCCACTCGCTACGATCGCGATCCTGACAGATCACTTTCGCTTCCTCAACATTCATTAGTCGTTGCAGGCACGCACGCCCGTTTCGGGTACTTTTTATCTTGCCCTTTGTTAATACATCCCCTATTTGGTCGAAGTATGTCCGTCTGGCACTACACAAACACTACAGCACAAACAATTTAGAAATAATTAAAAAACATGCCTTAAAATTCGAGGTACGTGTACATTTAGGTATTGTAGAAGTATAATTTGGAGTCGGTGCCCAAAATATATGTGCTGATCATGAAACTGGGCATCGACTACAAATTACACTTCTACAATACCTACACTTATACGTGCCTCTAATTTAAAGGCATTCTTTTAAATTATTTCTAATTTTGTTGTGATATAGTATTTTGAAGTCGTTTTTATTTATTATTTAAAAATATTTATTTTTATATTTGTGGCTGGGGAGCGGAAAAAAATCAAATCACTTATAACCATAATTTACCCTATTTAATTCTTAGCTTTAAAATTTGAAGTTTTCAATTTCCATCTCCGAAAGTCGTCACTAGAGCATCACTAAAGTATCTTGGGACTACTTTTGCGCTATATTTTATAAAAATATGCATATTACTAAAGGAGTGGCCCAATTATTAGGCTTTATTTACTGCTGTCCATTGAAGAGTTTCATTCTCCATCTCTGTAAGTCTTCAACAGATCTTCACCAAATAAAAAAAAATCCAAATCTGTTAAGATTTTAGAGAGTTATGACGGATATGAAGGAACACAGCCAAAAAATATAAAATAAATTATACGCGTGGAATGGAGAACATTCTCCTTTTTTGAGTTCGGTTAAAAACACGATTCGAATGTTATAATAATATAATTAAGATGAACATTCCTAGCCGCATAATTATTAGGCGCACCAAATTCCTGATTTAATTATGAATGAAAAAATTTTAAATCGTTAAATCGTTAGGAATACTTCAGGATTTGGTACGCACAATAATTGTGCGGCTGGCCATGTTCGATGCAAAGATTTTAAGCTTTATGGTTTTAGAGTTAGAGTAGAAGTTTTTAGTTATAAGAAATTAACGTAGGCAATCATTTCCATTCACATGAAGATACATTGCAAATCATTTTATTGGTCTTAAATAAAATGAGAAACCTTTTTCTATAAGTGAGCTCTGTTTATGAGGTGATTTCATAGATAGAGTTAAGCGTTCTTTCTTTTTTTCTTGCCGGGATTGATATATATTTTTTATTTGTTCGCATTTAATAGCCTTTACATTTTTTTTACAAATGATATAGATAGAATATTCTTTGTTGTATGTACACCATTTATTAAATATGGGATTGTGTGAGGTAGCTGGGAATAGGGCGAGATGGAAAGTAAGAAGGGAAGCCGTTGCCCAGAAGTGGACCACCAAAGAGGCTAAGTTAAAAAAAATATGACTGACAAGCACTTGTCTTTAGTTTCAGTCGGTGCATGCGAAGACGAGGCCTTGGACAGTTGGGGCTTGCTTCTTAGATTTGCCTTCGATAAAAACGCGTCGACAGCGGCCACGACCAAGTATTTCGCGGTAGACATTCGGGCAGTTAGACCTCTGCGAACGCGATTATTGCAGCGGCGATGGCGCGATTAAACCCCCTGCATACCGCTGTGCTGCTATCGGCGCAAGCGTGTGTTTCGTGCCGCTGACGGTAAAAAATAATAGTTTTTTGTGAGGGTACACGGTTGAAAAAGATTGCAATCTTCGTGATTGGAGGGGCTAAATTTTTTCTCATATCTACCTATACCATACATAACATTACATAAAATCACGCCTGTACCCAAAGAGGTAACATAGACTAGGGTGTTACTCTCGCCATGACCCTGAGAAGCCACGTTTTAGTGTATTCTCAGGGTATAAGTAGATTTATTGCTTCATCAATAAATCGACTCCTATAATAACCCTCGTATAATAACCCTGACTCTACAACGAAGTTGTGGCCACTAGCTCAGAAATTGATATCTTCAACGCGCATTATGCTAAGTTTAAGAGGTGCTCAGCCAATATCCTGAATTGATCGAGTTGTATGGTTTTATAAAAAATGCTTATCCCTAAAATTTTATAAGTTATTCAGAAACTCAAATTTACATGTGGCAATGTTGTGTGTGCATGCTTTAGACCACAACTTAGTACTCATGTCATATTATTACTTTTATATCGTGTAATGGTTGTGATCTGTTTTGTAAACCAAATAAAATAAAATAAATATATTTGATACCTATAAAAATCCGTTTTCAGTACCTAAGCCTATTTTTTTACTGATTTTGAATTGAGAAAGGAATGTTGTGTTGGTTTGTGAGGATGAGGTTCGGAGAGGATGAAGGAAGAAAGATTGACAAAACAAATATATCGACTGAATTTGGGTGGAAGGGCCGGTAAGGGACTTCCCAAGCGGACATAGTCCGAACAAATAGGGGATGTAAAGTGCAAAGGGCAAGATAAAAAGTACCCGAATCTGGCGTGTGTGCATGCACCGACTATTGAATGTCGATGAAGCGAAACAGATCTGTCACGATCGTGGCAAATGGCAGTCCCTGGTCTCAGCCTAGCCCTCTAGGATACAGGCGTGAGTTTATGGTATGTTATGTAATTTTACTTTTTAGGGTTCCGTACCTCAAAAGGAAAAAAACAGAACCCTTATAGGATCACTTTGTTGTCCGTGACCACTAACGAAGTCCTTTAGGCGAATGCCCAAAAAGGTGCAATTAATTCGCATCATCAAGGAGGGAAAAGCTATTACTTAAGTCATAATGCTACAAGCAAAAGATACCGGACGGCCAGGATAGGCCAGGTGAAAGCAGAAGGCTGGGAAGAACAAGGATGTCATACTTTCAAAAAGACGCCCGTCACCTCAGTCTACCGAGACCACGGGACTTGCAAAAGTACGGGAACGTCAGAAAATTGTAAAATGGAACTAATAAACTAGTAAATATCCGTGCAAATTCAGTTTTCATTAAGGATGCCATAGGTGTACAGTCCTTAGCACATCAACCTTCACATACATGCACTGTTAAGGATGACTGCAAAAAAATGTAGTGATTGACCTGCTGTCGACTGTACCTACAACTTCCAGGAGTGGACCGGTGTTAAGACCACGGATGAGTTGTTTAGAGTTGCACTGAATAGAAAACGACGCAAAGAGCTGACTGCCAACATTCAGTGATGAAGAGGGGCTTTAAGATGAAGAAGATGAGTCCATTACTATGTTTCTTCATCGCAAAATCAAACCCCGCCAACAGCACAGTCCAAACAAAGCTATTGCGGGGTGTATCGTTAAAAGAAATGCCTATATCACGCAAATAACAAGCGCACTCCGCAAAACAACGCACATTTGAACGCCCCTGCTGGCAATTGCCCTATTAACCCGTTAACTGCGAGGCTAAACACCGCTGGTGTAAAATCAATGGCTCACTTTATGCAGCCTATAGTAAAAACAAACAATCTGGAAACGGCCTATATACACAAAGGAGTATCGTTGACAATACAGTCTGCAGTGCGAAATGTAGATTTTTTAAAGATAAAATATTAAGACGTGGCACGACACGAAAGGTCAAGACACGATACTCGAAAAATAAACTTTTTTTGAGTAAGTTCCCAAGGCCTGGCCGTTTTCAAACAAAATAATAGGGGTTAAAGTATGAAATTGCCGTTTTATTGCAATAGCTTCTTTGAATTGACATAGAATCTTCATGGTTTGAGGTTTTCGAATGAAACTTTTTTCAAATGGTTTCTATGTTCTTTTTTTAAAAAATGTGAAACATTTTAATATCGACTTTCAATTGTTTTTGTTATTCAATTTAGACAAGAAAGATGGATACTGCGAAAATTCGAGTGATTATGAGGCACCCGTTTTTCGTATTTTTTTATTTTATTGATTTGACGCAAGTGAGTCAATATTGTGGGTAAGGTAACGTTAAACCATGCCGCTAATTCCTGGGTAGTTTGACTAGGGTCGGCTTCCACTATCTCTCTTAATTCATCGTTATTCACCTGTGTGGGCGGTCTTCCTCGTGGCTCGTTCTTTAAGTCGAAATTTCCATCACGAAAGCGTTTAAACCAAAATCGCACGGTGCGTTCATTAGTAGACCCCTCTCCAAACGCAGCATTGATATTGCGGGCTGTTTCTGCCGCGTTAGTTCCGCGTCGGAACTCGTATTCAAAAATCACTCTAATTTTCGCAGTATCCATCTTTCTTGTCTAAATTGAATAACAAAAACAATTGAAAGTCGATATACAAATGTTTCACATTTTTTAAAAAAAGAACATCATAGAAACAATTTGAAAAAAGTTTCATTCGAAAACCTCAAACCATGAAGATTCTATGTCAATTCAAAGAACCTATTACAATAAAACGGCAATTTCATACTTTAACCCCTAATATAAAATTATGGTGAGTTTGGGTTTTCAAAGGTTTTTTTTCTTTTATGGCATTGAGTAGTATCACTGACCTACGTAGCCAACACTGACCTCCATGGTGCCTCATCTAGAGCCCAGGGTATTTAGAATAGATACTCCTTACTGCATGCGAACTCAATATTATGTATGATAATGAAAAGAAAAAACAAAATTATAATCTTATAACTTTGCTTTTTCTCACACTTAATGGATTTTATTTTACAGAGAAATGGTAATACCTATTTAGTATTTTTGTTGAGGGAAAGGAGGGTTGTGTTGCAGTGTGCAAAGAGTATATAATCACTACGGCAGTGTGCGTGTAAGTGTCAGTTGTGAATGGCAAATGTAAAGAACTTTTCAATTCTAACGTTAATAACTAAAAGGGAGAAAATGGACTTGCGCAGCAGTGGGACGCAGTTGGGACAACATCTTTCAATAAGCGGCTGCGTATATAACATGAATTAAATTTCTGATTAATTAAAGTCTGCGGAGTAAAGGACAATCCAAGCATGGCAACCGAAAATGAAATCTAGCCACTCCACCGCAGGAACCATTCAAACAAAATTCACTGTCTATTGAGGCATAATATCTCATTTCAGAAGTTAAACTCAGAAGTTTAAGTTTAATAAAGAATATTCTTATCTTATCTTAACTCCGTTGTAGTATAAACGGATAAAATTAGAGGTTTCATGCTGGCGCCGTAGATAAGAGTGTAACAGCATACAACGTGATATAGAAAACAACATTGAATATGTTGCCAACTCTCACTGAGTGTTTTGAAAATATTTCTAGTATTTACATAGTGTTGGCTACCTTAGAACAAGATCATCCGTCAAAGGATTGCTAAAATGACTTGCTCAAGTGAAATATAACTCACTGTAACAGTTAATATAGCATTAAGTCCGCCACATTGCCATTGTATTTTTTACTTATGTGCAATAAACGTATTAATAATAATAATTATATATCTTTTGCTTCGTCGACAATTATAAGTCGTCACTTGCACGCACGCCATCTTTGGGTAATTTTTATCTTGGCCTTTGCTAATACAACCCTTGAGAAGATCGTGGCAAGTCGCGTTTCCTGGTCTCTGCATATCCCTCCATAAAACAGGCGTGAGTTTATGTAATTTTACTAAGTTAATATTCTGTAAATATTATCCGCTATTGATCTTCCATCGCAAACAAACGAGCAGATATTGGTGAAATTTAATTAATCCTACATTCGGAGCGAACGCGCATTCGAATTATCCACGAAAGCGTAGCGTATTTGGTTCGAGATTTGTTTGCGATGGATAATGTTATTACGTGGTTATGGGATATTTGGACTGAAGCTGCTGATCCCTGGGCCCTGTCTCGTAGAACTACAATTGGTGGTTTACAATGACGATCCGATGTACATTGAAATACGTCCATTAGTTTAGTCATGTTCGTGTTTTTTCCCTGCCTTGGAATTAATACCACGCAACCACTGATTTAAAGATTGACTTTTAATACTAACTTCTTTTTCTTTTGTTTACAGGTAAACTACATGTCTTCCAATATTGTTACTAGAGTTGTCTTGAAAGATTAGTAAGTATGTCGTTTAAATAGAACTGTTTATTATACTTCACTGCACACGAAACTATTAATAGAATATTAACTAAGAAATAACACGTACAAAGGCGAGCTTATCTCTGCTAGAGAGACTCTCCTCCAGCAAACCACCACCATCAGACGCAAAAAAATGCCACCTTGACCTCTGTAGTTGTAGATAAGCAACTTACTGCTTAAACCATCGAATTGTCACTTCAGTTAGCCGCGTCCGATGAAAGTAATCGACTCGATCAATCTCGACTATTACAATTGACTATTTTTAGAGCTTCTTTGTTGGAGTCGTGCTATATCCTTTTAGGATTCCATAGCCGTAGGGTGCCAAACGGAGCCCTATTACTAAAACATCACTGATGTCTGTCTATCTATCTGTCACCAGGCTGTATCTCATGAACAACCAACGTTGTCTAAAGACAGCGCTCGCCATCTAGCGGCCATCTATGTAACCTTCACAGCGCTTTCTATAGATGGCGCTGTTAGCAAATCCGACCTTTGTCTAATGTTGTATAGATAATGGTGCGGAACCTTTCGTGCGTGAGTGCGACTTGCACTTGGCCGGTTTTTTATTAGATAGACACCATCAGCCCGGTAGGCTGATGATACTGATGAAACATTGGACGAGACTGGCGACCTTCGTTTTGGAAGTCAGCTGTGACATCGCTAGACCAAAGAGCCACTCGAAAACAGGGTTCAGCTTTAACGGTGAACTTGGCAGCGACACACGCCATCGCCAGACATCGTCCTATTAGGTTATCCGATTCCAAAGCCTTCTCGGAACAGTTGAACATGGGTGTTTTAGCCTCCTTGCAGGCACTGAATCTTTATTGTATGCTGCAAAGGATTGCCTAGTAGTGCGCCTATTCAGATGCCTTCTCAGCGTGTCGACATGTCGGGTGTTAACCCAAATGTAGGGTTAACACCCGACAAACTGTATTTCGTTCCGACCCAAAAAATATCGTTGAATGCAGCATCGATTTCCGGTAGTTTTTCCTAACTTTTCATAGCTCGTGCCCCCAAATGTATGTCGGATGTTAACCCAAATCCAGGTTTAGCACCCGTAAAACTCTGGTGTCGGGTTTTAACCCTAGATTCGGTTCCAACCATAAAATACCGAACACTGCCAATTTCCAGCTATTTCCCAGTTTTGGTTTAGCGTCAGGAGTGTCTGGATGGCAGGGTTAATTTATGAAAATTCGCAACTTTTGTATTACGAGTGTATCTTACGTTGATATTTTTTCGAAATATGCTTTTTTTGTTCAATGAAATTGCAATAGTATATCATTATCCTACATAGAATAATGTAAATTCTACATAATGCTATTATATTAAGCAGTTCCATCTACAGAGACACTATAAACCTGTAAAAAGGCAAAGTAACCAATTAAGAATGTAGTAAATCGCCATTCGAATAAAAGAAACCAACTGGGGTACTCAGGATTTCCTACGACATTTCAGTCATCGTTATTAAGTCTTAAAGCATAGTACTTTAATTGGTTCATGTCACAGAAAATTGTTAAAGTATTTGTGTAGGATCGCCACTTGCATGCGTCAATCAGCAAGTATAACCATCACCTTCATTTAGTCAATGATCTTTTAGCAATACCGTTGGCAAGGCCTTTGAATACACCCGCTGAGCAGAAATGTAGACTGTTCCGCGATCTTGGCCGCCAGCCAGCATTGCATATTTATCTCGGGCTACTTGCTAAACTTTTTGATATTGTCTGTTATGTCAGAGTAAATAACAGTTATTTCTTACGACTTCGGCGGAATTAATTTGGTGTTTGGATACTTAATTAGAAGTTCGCTGGAAGTAAGTTTGAATTAAATTAGAAGTTTTAATTATATCGAGACAACACTGAACTACCATTATGGTCTTTGAAATTAGGCAAACACGCAAACTTTGATGGTTTGTTCTATGAATAGTTCTTATTGGAGAGAAATCGAGTTGAAATCGGTTTCTTATTCTTAAGCATCATTAAAACAGACGTTTCATAATTACTTTTGTATAAACAAATAATTGCCTCTTACTCAACAGTTTCAAATCAAGAAGACAAAAGTTTGACCCTAAAATGCACGCAAAAATATTGTCTATAGCTTATTAGCAGTGCCCACGACTACAATTATATCTACCTTTGTCTACCCTGAAGGTCCATTCTAAGTAGGTAGTGGTTAAGGAATTTTTGAAATCGGACAAGTACTTTCATTTCATTTCATTTATTTATTGCATGTCATGGTTATAAAACAGGTGGTAAGAATAATTTCGAAAGTAATTCATGCTCTACATGACACCCTGTAAGGGCACTACAATTTCTTAGATCTAATTATCATGCTACTATACCAATACCTATGAAACTACTTATTTACAATTATTTACTTTCGGAGATTACTCCTTACGTACAAACTTACAAAAATACTAACTTACAAGCTTTTCCTTTTTATAATACAGAAGAGTCTAATAGTAATTTAGGCTGACCTGCACCACGTCTTAAGTGTCACTTAAGTTGCCATTTAAATTTAATTAATTTTTATGCCACTTGACCGACATCGGTGCGAGTACTTTGCTATTTTTTATTTTTATAATTGGTTTCCTAATTTGTACACTGCAGGACATAGACCTTTTTCCAAGCTGCTCACTTCAACTCAGCAATTCTTCGAGCTATATCAGTAACTCGAGTTCTGCGGATCTCCTCCCGGCGGTTAGACTCTTATCTCACCACTATTATATTACTCGAGGTTTAGTCATCATATCAGATGTTCTTTAAACGTGATTCACTAGACGCTGTACCATGTGATTCACCTTCTCAGAGTGGATTTCGTAGGGTCAGCACACGTTTCAATGAGTTTTGAGTACCGTCACTCCATTTCCTTCCGTGGATGTCGTAGAAGGCGACTAAGGAAATCAATTACCAGGAGACGGGCAGCAGCGTCTTCTCGAGATTCCAACCACATACTGCGGTCGCCAACCCGCCTACCAAGCGTGGCGATTATGGCAAAACCCCTCATGGTTATGAAAACCACAAAGGAGGCCTATTTCCTACAGTGGGCGTCGAATGGCTGATGATGATGATGGTACATCCTGTATACAGCGAATCACAAACCTAGATATTACGCAACCTTAGGACACAGTTACACTGTCGTCATAACAAACATGGTGGCCAAACAGGCAATTGCCGTTGAACGTTCGCTTCGTTAGCTACAATGGTCCGCGCAATACTAATATTTGTTTAACGACTCAGAATTTGCATAATTCAACCTAAACGGAGTTTCTACCGTTGGGGGTGTATTTAGACCTTACG
Source organism: Yponomeuta malinellus (assembly GCA_947308005.1). Classification (NCBI taxonomy): domain Eukaryota; kingdom Metazoa; phylum Arthropoda; class Insecta; order Lepidoptera; family Yponomeutidae; genus Yponomeuta; species Yponomeuta malinellus. Next base: position 3,385,876 of record OX370998.1, read on the forward strand.
AGGTTCTATATAGATAGTTGCGTAGGAGAACAAGATTGTTAAGATCCGACGGAGACCTACGATTTTGTCCCAGCTGGGCACTGCCAAAGAAATACTTAAAAAAACATTTGTAATTATTGAGAAATACTAGTAATCTAAAAATGTTTTTAAGGGAGCCAAGCTCCCAGACAACAAGCAAACAACAAAAAGGTGCATAAAATTAGAGTTTTCCAATTGTTTTTCCTGTATCTTTCTGTAGTATAATTTTCTCTCTGAGAGAAGGCCTGTGCCCTACGGTGGGACGTATATAGAGTGCATTATTATTAAATATCTCATTTTCTCAAAGCGGTTTCCATTTTTGAAGGATTCGTAGTATTTAGAAGTCATTTAATCGGTATTTTCTGAATTTTCTCTTATACCTTCGGAGATAACGAAGCTTAAATAAGAAAATATAAGAAAATACGAAATTGGTCCTTCTTGTTTGGTCACGGAAATATATGGCGTGGAAATTTAGTTTTTCATGGAATACTGTCAATTTCATTTTAGAATAGGGGACTGAATCCAGTGCATTGCGAAGTATCTAGTCTGGTTTCAAGTTGTTGGATAGAAGAGACTGGAGTAAACATTATAAGTGGAGATAACTTATGATCTTTACTTCGCTAAGAGATGGATTAACGTCTAGTATCTACTAACAAACTCCAAATTACGCGCGCTGACGTTTGCTATAGCAATTAGTATGGAATTTGACAGTTAGACGATTGGAAGCGCTCAGGAATTGGTGTGCGTTATAGTTGTAGGAGCTGGACGACGGTGAGTGGGCAAACCAGCAGCCCGTTATTCGGACGATATATAGTTGAGTCGACGGAATTTCCGTGGATGCGGATTGTAAGGGACCGTGAATGTTGAGGAAGCGAAAGTGATCTGTCAGGATCGTAGCAATTGGCAATCCCTGGTATCTGCCTACCCCTCTACCCTACCCCTACCCCTAGGATACAGGCGTGAGTTTATGTATGTATGTATGTGTATGGGTGATTGACAATTTGAAAAAAGGAAAGTCACAACTATGGATAATCTTTATTTCCGAACTAAAACTTTCGAAAGCACTGCACATTATTAAATTAATTATATTATTAACTTAAAGCAAGTACCTAAGTGAATCGGGAACTAAGTTATAAGCATAAGCAGCCTATATGCGTCCCACTGTAGGGCACAGGCCTTCTCTCAGGAAGAGAGTATGGGCTTAATCACCACGCGTGCCCACCGCGGATTGGCGATTTCAAGCGCCGAGGTATGTGAATAGCTCAGATATTCAGGTTTCCTCACGATGTTTTCCTTCACCGTTAGCGTGTGGTATTGCTACTATAACTTCACAAATGTACATAACTTACGTTAATTACGGAACTAAGTTAATAATGTTTATTTCTTCAAAATTTTAATTACTCCCTTAGAGTTATTGTTACTATTTACTAAACGTGCAACACCTAAGATAGTAAGTTATTGAAGTAAAAATGTCCACCACAGTTGTGACTTTTCGTTTTTCAACATGAGAATTACCCAAGTTTTGAAATATGACGTTTGTCGATAGGGAACTTGTCGAGTCCATTCGCATTTCGCAATAGCACCCCAATAAGATGATCCTTAGATTCCGGCTTGTACTGGGCGCTTCGCCAACTTTGCGAACATTCGATTTTATGTTCTGTTCGATTAGGTACGGTCGCCAGTTCGGTTCTGGAACACCTTTTGCTCCAACTATGGCGGAGTAGGTGATTTGGACTTGGCAAGGACTTTTAAGGTGCCGATGATTGGGGCGTTTTTCCGATTCGGGGCTTTAAGAGGTGGAATTGTTAATGTAGATTTGTTTTAGACGTTTTTTTGTTGGATAAATGGATAAGTTACATAGAACTGTTTAGTATCAACTTTACCAAGTTTAGTAATTGTATATGCGACCTCATCCAAGTGGCAGGAAGACGCTTTTTTGGCTATGTCCTTTCATAACTCCATTAAAGATGTTTGTAGTTTATGTGGTTTATTTTGTACACGTATTTAGACCAGCTTCGTACCGCCGCGCTGTTCCGATTCTCCAAGGATTGCTAAACGAAATCTCTTACAGAGATAAGCTCGCCTTTGTACATGCTATTTCTTACGTAATGTCCTGTTCAATGTTTTGTGTACAATAAAGTACGAGTATATATTAAACTGTTGTGGGCTTGCGTGGGAGTTCTTTCTTCTAGACGGAGAGAGCTCTTTCTGTCTGGGAGAAAGCCTATACTCTGCGGTGTGATTTATTCCTGTAGAAAATCGCCTGTTGGCTGCTTATACTAATATGCTATGTTTATTCTGGTTACCATACCAGAACAAGAGATTGTGTCGCGTGGACGACATTATTATTGGTTGCGTAATCCGTGTAAATTCACTTAGCTACGTCGCCAACAGAGGTATTGTTAAACTTCACCATTTATAAGATATTTATCAAAATAATGAACAAAGCTTATTCAATTTATTCGTAAAATAAAGCGTTGTTTAAACAAAATTCGCTGTTAAGCAAATTAGCCTATTCTTGTTAGCAAACGAGCTAAATATTGACGCGTCTTAATTTCGACTGGCTGCCCTTTGTTCCTTCTTTACGGTGACAGTTATAATCGTACTTACAGTTACTTAAAGCCTTATTGCCCGAAAGCGAACCGCTCTCAAAGCTCTTTCAATTAATAGAAATCTGCAGTTTGTAGAAAAGTCGACAGCACATCAACCTTTACATTTGCACTATATGTAATGAGATGGTTTATACAGTTTCAAAGTTACGTACATCTGGGAATTTGTGCACTCTTATCAGTTAGGTTAAGGGCGACTTTGCAACAAAAATGTAAAGATTGACCTGCTGTCGACTCTTCCATAAGGGTAAAAATTTACGTTGTTATTTATAAAAACAGGATTACTCTAAAACACTCCTCAAATCTTTTTTTACCACAAACTATTGAAACTGCTTTGACGGAACGGTTCAGATTTTCGTATTTTTATAAGTAAATGAATTATAATTATAATTATTTTTATAAATACGAAAAAAAAACAATGCTTAAAAAAGCTGAGATGAGTCTTTTATATTTTCAAACTTGGCAGACAGAGGGCCAGTTTCTGAACTGAGAATTTCGCTAAGTAAATAGTTATCTGTAGTGCTGCCTCTTTGAATGTCTCAGAAAAGAGCGTGACAGAACGTTACTTAAGTATTTACTTGGTGAAATTCTCAATTCAGAAACCAGCCTTGAACCAAAATGACATACTAAGTTGAATTAGTGGTTATTTTGTTAATATTGTAGTCACAACCTGTGGCTTCACAATTTGGAAGGGTTTTTATACCACGTGACTAAAAGATTAGGAAAAATATTAGTTGGAGGGAAAAATCTATAGCAGGAATGAGAGCAAAATAGATAGATAGATAAATAAAAAGTTTAAAAAAACACTCACAATAAATATAACACAAAAACTTACACAACCATATTATGTTATAGGACAAGAAAAGTAACAAAAAGAGTAGAGTTTACAAAAAAAATACTTCTTCATTCACAAAACACTCCCAAAAGCTGACTAAATTTTGGGCAAAGGCTTATAATGTTTGTCAACTAGCGTATTGAACCCAGAATAAAAAAATACGGTAGGAGAGTCGCGTAGTAAGGTCGTTTGAGCATGCAAGCATTCGAACAGTGAACACAACTCAAGTATTGTCAAATATTTAAACGTGGAGAAGTACACAATCTTCATTTCATTCCGATGTTTGGAAATCTTATGAAACCAAAATATATGCCCTCTTCCTCCTACTTAAGAATTTGAGTACATATCAATCCATCATATTTCATAAGAACCTTCCTAAAAATAATAATAAAGAAATCCCTAGCAATTATGGCTTAGGGTACAAAATAGGCAATAAAAACTCTTTTCTTTTGTTGGACTAAAGACAATGTACCTATTTCAGAAGTAAGTATACAAGTATATGATGAGTATAAGTTATGTTAAATCAGCGAAAAAGTAAAAATTTGAAAGTAACAGCACGACATGGCAAATTATAAGAAAAAAATTAAATGCTAACATAGACAGTCACAACGTACTTTGACCAAATAGGGAATGTTTTAGGGATGGGTATGATTATGTACCTTACCCGACATATTTGCATTAAATTGACTTTGTGAAATATCACAGAAAAAAAAACCATCTTCAAAACACTGCGGCACTAAACAGTTCGAAATAATTTAAAAGAATACCTTTAAATTAGAAATATGTGAACATATAGGTATTATAGAAGTATAATTTGCAGTCAGTGCCCAAAATATTATAACATGTGCTGGTCATGAAACTGAGCAACTACTACAAATTATAATTCTACAATACCTACGCGTATACATACTTCTAATTTAAAGGTATTCTTTTAAATTATTTCTAACTTTTTAGTGCTGTAGTGATTTGAAGTCGGTTTTATTTTCTTTTTATTTTTCATTTTTTTGTGGGGGAACGGGAGAAAAATAAACGAGTCCCTTATAACCATAATTTACCCTACTTAATTCGGTGCTTTAAAATTTTAAGTTCCCAATTTCCACCTCCGAAAGTCTTCACTAGAACATCACCAATTTACCTTGGGACTACTTTTACGCTATTTTATGAGATGTGGATGGGCCCCATTAGGCCTTATTTACTGCTGTCCATTGAAGAGTTCCGCTCTTCATCTCTGAAAGTCTATATCAGATCTTCATCAAATTAAAATGGGACCAATGGGACGTTATATCTACTCGATCAAAAAAAGAATTGTCGAAATAAAAAAAATATTAAATACGCGTCGAATTGATAACCTCCTCCTTTTTTGAAGTCGGTTAAAAACAGTTTATTTATCAAGAACTTTCCGATTTTGCCGGCAATTTTGACGTTTTTTCATTCCCTATAAACTATTTTCGGATTATTACAAATATAAAAAAATACATTCAATTTTTAAATCCGTTCTCAAGTGATGCGCCTACTAACTAACAGAATTTAATTATAACTCAATTTTAATTATTTGGCGGCACACAAGCATGGATAGTACGACGACGCAGTTTTAAATGTTAAAACTCGTGACTTTCCAGTATATTAATATTGTCAAATTCTGACATTAGTGCCACAAAACGCGTGACTCCTGTCATCGTACTAACCGGGAAGGAATTAGAATTTTTACTGATATGTCGCACAGATGCTTAAGAATTTGTTGAAAATCTTTGATGCGAGATTAGATTACTATTCATAATAACAAAATTCCATGGCAATATCTTGCCACACATTAACAACAGAACAGTTATTTTAGTCAAAGGTCTGCCATGGAAATGAGATAAGCTAAGGAAATGAGAATTAAGACAGTATTCGGAACACTGTGTTATTACGTAGCTTCATGCTCATAGCCTTTAATGTACGTTTTAATTGCTCGCGCACATTGTGTGAGGCGAGGGCTTTGTTTTAATGATTTTATTATACGGTTACATAGTCAATTTACCGGTTCCGGGCGGATTAGTTTGACAACTTGTTTGTACTCGTACAGCGCCGTTGTATCAGCCCACTCTTGAATACTTTCTTTATTAATATGCTAGGGTTCAGTAGGTTACGGAGGCTTGCTTTGATTTCACATGGTGTTACTTCGTCGGTCTTATTGGCGGGGGATTCAGAATTTGTTTTTAAACTTCTCCGGACTTTAATGTGTCAAGTTAACAATATTTAAAAATACATAAATTTTCTTCTCCTACGTGCACATCGCAAGGTCATCCCGACTGCGCTGATTTTTAGTCCAGTTTCATGACCAGCACATATATTTTTGGTTTTGGGCACCGACTCCAAATTATACTTCTACAATACCTAGTTCCGTACCCGAAGGGTGCCAAACGGCCCAATTACTAAGACTTCACCGTCCGTCTGTCTGTCTGTCTGTCACCAGGCTGTATCTCATGAACTGTGATAACTAGGCAGTTGAAATTTTCACAGATGATGTATTTCTGTTGGTGCTATAAACGCTAAAAACAGAATAAAATAAATATTTAAGGGGGGCTCCCATACAAGAAACGTATTTTTCTTGCCGTATTTTGCTCGATATTAATAACGGCAACAGGTAGACGCTGGAAATATTCACAGAATATTTAGTTCTATATTCGCTTCAAAATAAATATAATATAATATCTGTATAATCTCCATTTTTATGTACAATAAAGTGATCTCTATCTATCTATTTAAGGGGGGCTCCCATAAAACAAATGTGGTTTTTTGCCGGTTTTTCTCGATTTTTGTGTCTAACGTTGTATAGATAACAGTACGGAACCCTTCGTGCGCGAATCCGACTCGCACTTGGCCGGTTTTTTAATTTCTTGGATGGCTCCAAATCATGCAAATCTATTTATATGTTTACATGAATAGCAATTTATTCAAAGTCATAAAATTGCTTATTTAAATTCGAAATGAAGACGGGAAAATATTTATCGAGTAGTTTAACCAGATTGTGTGGGCATCACTATCCGCAATGCTAATACGAAGGTCGCGTTGATTTATAGTGACGTGGCGCATGAGTTATCGATACAGAGATGTCGAGAGTCGATACTGTTACAGGTTTAGAATGTCGGCTTTATAAATCGCCTCGTTTGTTTTGTTTTTAAATCTGCATACGATTGCCCGCGGCATATTTATTTATGCTTTCTCATTGGACATTGTTTGTATTTTTTGTTGGAGTGTTTTTCTGCCCAACCCAATGACGGGATATTCACAAAAACACGCTCGATTTATATCATAAATAATTGGGTAGAATGCTTAGCTTTTTACAGCAGCCAATAAATATGTCTCCATCGAGCCCATCAATTCTGCCATTGAATTCTTCGAATCTAGACTTCAGACAGACAAATCGCTCAATAAAAAACCTATACAGCTGCCTTTGAATAATTTTCTTCACAAACACGAATAAATAGGCCTATATTTTTTGATAAATTAACCACTTAACCGTCTCAATGCACAGGTGCATCGCTAGAGAGACGGCGGGGGCGATATGACGTACGTGAGTGGTGTATAAACGACCCGGTGTCATTATTTTGAGTTGTATTAATAGGGTTGGCGCGTGCGGAATACCGCGCGGTATGAGAGACCCCGCTCGTCTTGAGATGGGTTCGTTATGATGTTTACCCGGTTGCGTGCCATATCTGATACTACTTGGCAAATTGGCATAGTTTGTGTGACGCTCAAGGTTGGTGGTTTCTAGGTAGGCACGTTCCTGTAATAATTGCGTGGTATTCTTGATATAAAGTAACCGGAACTCGCCCCGGGCGTGCGTGCATGCAACGACTAATGGGTATATATTAATGGAGCCAAAGAGGTTCGTCAGGGTCGCGGCAAGTGGCAAACCCTGGTCTCTGCCTGCCCCTCCGGGATACAGGCATGAGTCTATACTCCGTTCCACGAGTCGAGCTCATATAGGGAACAAAATACTCGCATCTCATTGGTCAATGCGCGCACATTAGATACGCGGCTATAGATGAGCGAAACAATAAGCGAAGACGGTCCGCTTCCTAGGGTAGGTTTACTTAATGCAGTGGCAATTGAAGGTCACGCGCATTAACCAATGGACGCACATGGACCATTTTCTTTGGGAGCTCGTTTCGTGGAATGGAGTGTATGTTCTGTTTATTCTTGATAACGGTTAATAAAAGACAAGCATAACCTAGTCGAGGTAGGTACCTATTTGTTTTATATTCGCTCGGAAACACTCCGTGAAACAAGTTTTCTCTAGTATTTTGTATTGTAGCTTACTGTAATTTGCCGCTGGTTACTAAATGGAAAATTTCACTAAGTAAACACTTAATACCTTCTCTATAGATATCTCAAAAAAATTACAATTCAGAACGATACTTAAGAATTTTTTTTGTGGGCTTCTCTATCCAGAGCCCAGCGATTATTCTGTTAAATATAAGTGTACAAAACCAAGCAATCTCAAGGCCTCCTCTCGGCGAGAGAGTGTGGGCTTCATCACCATGAGTGAACGCCTCTATATAGATATATGTAAACACCTCTGTTACTCAGGTTTCTTCACGATGTAATCGTTTACCGTGGCACAGGGTATCCTAGTTTAGGACGACCAGGACAAGTAATTGTATTGTGAAGAAGCTATTATTATTAATATCTGTTTCTGGCGTGCGTGCATGCAGCCAGCGACTAATGATTGTTGACGAAGCGAAAGAGGGTTGTCAGGACCGTGGCAAGTTGAAAACCCTGGTCTCTGCCTACCCCTCTGGGATATAGGCGTGAGTTTAAGTATGCATGTTTCCACCATTAATCATCGAGCGTCCTCTCTCTTAAGCCTTCCAGTCTGCCCACACCCTATCGCTTAAGTCGTAACCATAAACCTGCCTGATCCAGTTAGGCCACATCGAGACTGATTGTGAAATACGACGGTGTTCATCTCTTTGCATCCTCGTTCTAGCAGTACACTCAGTGATCAAAAGACACCTCTTGCAGGCGATAATCGCATTTATGCCGTGCGCCATAGCAGCTATAAATGTTTTGTGATCGCCACTTTTATCAAGGACGTGAGATATATTTCTCTTTGCACTGTACTGACTTTGAATGCCTCGTCGGTCTAACGTTTGGGAACGGAATAAGTTATTGTGTTTTCTGGTTATATTATTAATCCCCTGTATACAAGATATACCTATTCATCATCATCATCATCATCAGCCATTTGACGCCCACTGCCGGACTGCCTAAGTCCTTCCTCCTTCCTCCTTCGTGGTTTTCATAACCATGAGGGGTTTTGCCATAATTACCACGCTTGGCTGGAGGGTTGGCGATCACAGTATGCGGTTGGAAAGATATAATAAAGATGCTTTTATGTAAACAAACCGTTCATAAAAATCGGAACAGCATACGTGACAGTTGATACTCATTGACTATTTCCTTTGCAGTAACGCAAATCCCAATAAGCTCCGTTATGACTTACGTTAAAGAATACTTTTCATAAGCAGCCTATACACGTCTCTTGCCTTCTCTCAGAGAGAGAGAGAGTATGGGCTCGCACACTAATCAGTTACGTTAAGGATAACTTTGCAACAAAGCTGCAAACTATACTGACACAAATGTATGCTGACGACTATACATTTGTGAAGTTGTAGTAGCAATACCACTCGCTAACGTCAAGGAAAACATCGTGAGGAAACCTGAGTGTCGGAGGTATTGGGCAATTAGTAGTAATTAAGCCTATACTCTCTCTCTGAGAGAAGGCCTGCGCCCTGCAGTGGGACTTAAATTTGCAGCACTTGCCGACAGCAGTGATCTCGTTGACCATTCACCATGACCGTTCAAATAAATTAGCGCAAACGTACTTTGTACTTTGAGAATTTCACGTAAAGCACTTTCTAAAATTATTGATATGCCTTTGAGACATTGGGTTCCACAGAAACACAAAATTCATTACTTCGGATCTGCCTTCAATAAACTTTCATTGATATTGGATGGCTAGACAAGTTCTATAAAATAATTTGATTTCTTTAGACACTTGTAGGAGTTTTCCACTCTTAGGTTCTAACAAATTTTCATTTGACTATTCATTAGACTTAAGAGCTTAAGTAATTTGTTCTCTCTAACTAGGTATATATTTACTTAGTTAGAGTTCATTTTAACTTTACCTGAAAGTTTACGCAGCTGGTTTTACGTACCGTCCATTTTATTTGACCTTCTTAACCTTCGAAAGTATAAGGGTTAACGAGGTCAAGTCGCATTAATGGTCCAATCATCCTTTTACTTATTCAAGGCTAATTTGGTCTGGGAATTTGTTTGAGCATTCAACCAAGACTAATGAATGCGTGGACAAGTTTGGTCCTCTTTAAAAATAAATCGGACAGCTGAAGAATAAGTGTTAAGGTTGAGTCAAAGGTCAGGTCCCCCTTCCATTTTCATGAGACATTATGAATTCATAGTCTATTAGAAAAGGAAACTTATAAAAACCGGCCAAGTGCGAGTGGGACTCGCGCACGAAGGGTTCCGTACCATTATCTATACAACATTAGACAAAGCCGTAACGTTCCATTATCTATACAACAAAGACGCCGTGTGGCGCCGGATTAAGAATAGTGTCACGCCATTTCCTCCCGTGGATGTCGTAGAAGGCGACTAAGTAAATACGTTACCAGTAGACGGGCAGCAGCGTCTTCCTGAGATTCCAACCGCATACTGCGATCGCCAACCCGCCTGCCAAGCGTGGCGATTATGACTAAGCCCTTCATGGTTAGGAAAACCATGAGGGAGGCCTGTGTCCTGCAGTGGGCGTCGACTGGCTGATGATGATGATGATGATGATGATTAGACAAAGATCGAATTCGAGAACAGCGCCATCTATAGAAACCAACAAGAAGCGTTTAATATTGACATTTAACGACATGACATCGGCGCTGTGAAGGTTATATAGATGGCCGCTAGATGGCGAGCGCTGTCTTTAGACATTTGTATAGGAGCTGGTGACAGACAGACTGACAGACGGACAGTGAAGTCTTAGTAATAGGGTCCCGTTTGGCACCCTTCGGGTACTGAACCCTAAAAACAAAATATTGAGAAAAAATAGAGGAAACGTTTCGGGAATATAAGATGACATAAAAACTTATTATACTGAAAAGTGATGATTATAGCCACATATTGAATGCACAGCCCGTCTACTCTCAACGTTTTTGTGTTTGAATTGCGTCACAATTAAATGCAGTCAGAAATAACGACTTAATAAACGTTTTTGTTGTAAGGAATAGCATCTTACTTACTGGAACTTCAGAGCGCTACAGAAACTGAAAGCATATTTTGGCCAAATCATAAAATAAAATGTACTCAATTGTAATGTTAGTTGGGTAAATTAGCGTCAAGAGTAGAGGGGCCGAAGAGGGGAGAAAGTTACAATATTAGAAGGAGAGACAATATACAACGTCAATAGCATCCAAAAAAAAAGAAGTCAAAAGTCTAACTTTATTTCAGTGCACAATCATTAAGCACGCTAAAACAGACTACTAAAAACATAATAAAAGTAGTTGTTATTCATCATCATCATCAACCCATTATGTCCCCACCAAGGGGCATGGGTCTCTTCCCTGAGGAAGGTATAGGCCATACTCCACCACGGGGGCCAAGTCTGGATTGGTGGAGGCTTGTAGACTAGTGGCTCGTCTACTGTCAGAAGTTGTCAAGCCGCCCTAAGGCCTCTGACTTGGCTTAACGACTGCCATCTATCGAAGGCAGCCGGCACCAACAGCTTAACGTGCCTTGCGAAGCACGGAACCGCTCGGAAAAATGCCACTAGCGTTAGGCATAGACGGCGACCCATCCATGCACTGAACGCGCCCTGTGTTGCTTAACCTTCGTGATCGTTTAAGATCACTCAGGCAGCCAGTATTTTTTTATGTAGCCTATATACGTCCGACTGTTACTGTTCACGATTTTGATACCGGAGCAAGCTTCACACACGCATGACACAATGTCAACGTCGACATATTATTATGTCATATAAGAAGATCACGTCTTTTTGGAGCAATCAAGTGCACGAAGGTGCCGTGCTGTCAATAGGATAGCCAATAGAAGCGCGCTAACAAACTACTTTTCCATAGAAGACTTTTAACCTTCATTAACCTCTACGTGGCTAACGAGCTTTCACACTTGAACTTGTAACTCATTTCCGAATTAAATGTAAATTTAGTAATCGCAAAGCCGCTGCATCATTCAACGACTGCCTTCCGCGTCTGCATCCTCATCACCGTGTCCGAGCGCGGACAGTTACAGTTGGGCACATACCTTCTCCCAGATAGAGTATGGGCTTAATCACCACGCGTGCCAACCGAGGTTTGCCAATTTCAGAGGCTGAGGTGTGTGAACACCTCATAACTCATTTTTACTCACAATGTTTTTCTTCACAGTCAGCAAATCTTTACGCCCAGTAAGGTGTATAACACCTCGTGTTATATACGAAATTATGTCGAGTGGGGCTAAGTTCCCCGCCCCGACAGAGCAAATAACAATATATGTTTCGATAGTCAGCGCACGGTGTCTGCGGTAGACAGGCGCGAATTCGTCCCGGGGATAGGTAATGCATAAAATTTTCGCCTTAGAACTGCCGTAGGCGACAGCAGATGCCGGAGAATCGCACGGAATGCCATGGAACTTCACGATACTAATTCGGGCAACATTTTCATGTGTCATGATAATAAATTCCTCTTAAGGAAAGTGAAAGTGAACTACATTTATTGCCAAAAACACATTTTATACATAAATATAGATATAAGGTTACAAAATTAAAACGTTTTTTTTTATATTAAAAAAAAACTACGGCAACCCAACCACTAACCACCACTACTAACCACTAACCTCTAACTAGCCTCGCTGAGTCGGATCGTCAAAATTCCCCTGATTGTTATATAGGGTGTAACAAAATCCCCATATATTTATATATATATAGGTATGGGGATTTTGTATATGTACGAAAGTTAAACTGTTTCTCGTTCACCGTTTAATCTACTGCTAACAGTTGCTTAAGCAAAATGCATTTGAAAAAACAATTGACAGCTATTAACAGTAGTAGCTTAACGAATTGTCAGTGTACGAGAAACCGGGGTTAAGCCTATTCATCAATACGGGCCACTTTTACTGTGGAGATAACTTTGAAATGGCGAAAAATTATCTGCAGCTCCTTTAAATTTTCTCTACCTTACCTTACCTTTTTCACATTTTTCTGTAAATTACTGGTGTCCAATAAAGACTTATCTGTCTATCTATCTATCTACATCTTACGCCGCACGTGGTAACTCTAATATAAAACAACTGACGTGTTTCCATCATCATCATAATGAGGTCACCTCTGCCCACTGCTTGGTAAGTAAAGAGAGGGGTCACCCCACCACGCCAATTTTCACGGCTCTCGCCGAGTTCACCGCATCGTCTGACCATCAGGCTGGTTGTTTACCCACTGATCGCTGTTCGGTTGTCGGCCGGATGGGGTATTTTAATTTTAATTTTGTTTATTCAGGAAACCAAACAGCTTTATAAATTAACTTACTTCTTAAAGTAGGCAAGCTTAATAGCGAATTAAAGGTTACCTGTTCACCGTACTAAAAGTGATTCAAAGATAATATAAATTAATTTTACTATGGGAATGTGCCAGGGTATTTGTTGCACAGCGTAGGACAGAATCCGAAAAGCACAGTCAGTAACTCATGAAAAAAATGGGAAACAGCCCTTGGTAACAGTACAGCTAGTTCTGTTAAAGTTTCAGCACCGGCTCTGAAATGGAAATTTTAATATCAGAAAGGGAAACGCGCCGCCGTCACGTCGCATTCCGCCGTCAACTTAAATACGTCATGTTGCCGCCGGAGATATTATTTTATTAAAACCGTCGTCTCGACAGGTGAGTTGCCGCTTGGAGCCCTGGGGACCTCCCGCCGACCCTATTCTGGATTTAGAAACAATCGAGCCGATAAATTGTTGAACGGATCCGAGCGGGATCGCTCGTCGGAAAACTATCGCCGCGATAAATTTCCACGAACGGGATTTGAAAATGAAATGACACTTATTCGCGTCCAGTGAGGGGCGGCGACGAATTTTCACGCATGATTTTCAAAAAACGTGTATACATATTTTCTGTATCGAAACTTATTGTGCAAATAATGAACAATAAACTTAGCGCATTTGTATTTACGGTGTAGTTGTACAGAATTAATTAAATGAAAATGTCATACGAGAACATTCTGGGAGAAGATTCTCCGCGGCCCTTCAGTCGTTAAGTCAGGCGGATACATACAATATATAGCTCATAGCTAGATATAGCTTAAAATACAACATTAAATATAAGCGACATGTTACAAGACTTACAAGTTGTTGGCTTTTCCATTGTGATTCTTCAGTTATTTTGTAAGTGTTGGTTTTTTTCCACTGCGACTTCGCTATTTCAAATAGCAGCAATCAACTTCAGGACCTAAATCTTGTTTATGTATCGTAATAGAATGTCCATTGCCTGAGGAGCCGATCTCATGTCATTGCCGCTTCAATTCTACGCATACATCAAAAACACGAAAAAACTAGGCGGCAATGGAATGAAAATGTATGCCAATCAACAAATGTAATCTATCATTTCACTATAATGCAATAAAAGAATCGAGGCCCAGATAGGGAAAAACTAGAGCGTTTTTTTCTGGATTTTTCATCCTGGATAACCGTTGTAAGTAAAGTTATCGCCTATTCCACAGAATCTATGACTATTTTTGACAATGATCCAGTATGCAGATTCAGCGTAGGACGCCAATGAACATTCGACAACATTTCTCCCCTGAATAGGCCCCCCAACAAGACTAAATCAAAATAACTGAACACTCCCCGATGGGGAAAATATTCAGTCACCCATTTCGCTCAGTTTGTTCCGTTCGGCTGTATTTTTCCCAAATTGCGAAGTTGGTGTTCTCCATCCAAACACTAAATTTAAATTCCAATTACACCCAGCTCGAGTTCGAAGGTGTGTTCTCATACTGGGTTGATGCGTTAAAGCTGATAATACTTTTTTATATTTGAGACTAAGCCTACCATAGCTTTCTAGTTTGTCAGGATCGTGGCAAGTGCCAGCGGTCTCTACCACCCATCCGAAATACAGGCGTGATATTTTATATGTATGTCTATTATCTAACTTAGGGCTCAAGCTCAAACTTTTATTGAAATGTAGCCTACTCTTCAATTATAATAAATTATGTTTAAAGACTTCTGTGATTGTTGTCTACTGATTAATTCTCTCCGTACATAATAATCATCTAGTCTAAAGATTCTTTTGTATATCGACTGCTAAGGTTAACATGGTGTAACTCCTGATGTAAAACTAGGCTTCTTTTTTGTAAATAAATATGTATTTACGCGGCCCTCTATGCGGAATTACCACTTTAGTTGGTACCTGCTGTCTCCTGTTATTGCCGCTTCGAGTCTACGCAAGCACATGTATTAAACTTTCTAGGCATCAACAGAATGAAAAAACATTCCCGTGATCCTACCGTAGATCTGCTCGGGGCCAGTGTCGCTTTATCGTCATCATCAGTCCACCTCTGACCACTACTGCATCCACGGGCCTGACCACGTCCTACCATCGGGCTGTTCGTCTGCCCACTGGCCGTCGCCCGGTCTCGGCTGCCTTCCCGCCTCGCCAGGTGTCACTTCAGGAATGAAATACTCTGTGTTGCTAAGCCTCAGTATGGGCTATATTTTTTACACATCGACCATCTCCGCGAGTTTTTCGTCTATATTTTTATTGGCCCCTTCGACCGTTATGGTTTCTCTTTTTCCATTTTATGGAATGTGTCGGAAAATATTGGGTTAACATACATAATCGGGATACACCACTTCAAAGATGGGTAGAGCTTTCGTCAGATACACGCAATTTTGACTTTTCTCCATTAACTTTTACAGCTTACATTGACATAACTTAAACTCACGCCTGTACCCCAGAGGGATAGGCAGATATCAGGGACTGCCACTTGCCAAGATCCTGACGATCACTTTCGCTTCATCAACATTCGATATATTTGTTTCGTAAATCTTTCTTCCTTCATCCTCTCCTCATGTCCAAACCAACGCGACATTCTTTTCTCAATTCCATTCACTACATCGTCTTTCAGTCCACAACGTTTTCTTATCACACTATTGCGTATCCTGTCATTCAAAGTAACACCAGACATACTTCTCAAGGGCCTCATTTCTGCTCTCTTAATACTACTTTCTTGCTTCTTTTGCCATACCCAAGTCTCGCTACCATACAAAGTGTTGAAACTAGCACTCCATTATGGATAGCCAATCTAGCTCTTTTGGAGATGTTTTGGCCACTCACAAAGGAGTGCAAGGCACCGTTTACACAATTTCCCGCTTTTACTTTTTGCATCGTGCTAAAAAACAGACTTTAGACACGAATGCTTCGGGGCAAGGCAAAGTACCAATTTGAATTTCGAAAATTGACAGGTAGCGGTTTAAAAAGGTTGTATAATGGCCGGCCGTCAAGTTATCTAACTTTTTTGTTTCCTCCCTATTTTTTTGTTAATTTTACTTGAGTCGAAGAATGAGAGCTTTTCAATGACAGCTTTCAGTTGAGTTTCATTAAAAAAAACTAGATGGCGCTGCAGGGAGAACAAATGTCATCATACGTTTTAAATCGTTATTAATCTGTGATAATCTAAACCTCTCTTCTCTATTCAACGAAACAAGCAAGCAACGTGACAGAAACCACAGAGAAGATACAGTGATGTCATGTCAATTTTGACATATTATGTGACGTCAGCACCATCTATCGGCAACTTGCGGTACTGTATTTTTTTTAATGGCGCTTTGAAAAGCCCTTATTGTTAGTCACATCCCTAGCCAATGAGACCTGTAATAAGGTGATGCGAAGTGAGAGTCATTTATTCAAATTATTTGTTGTAATTTAAATAATAAACATTAACATTTACATACAGGCACACACATTGCTTCTGGTTCCACACTAGAATATGTGTAAAGGAGCGGTCAAAGCTCCTTTAAGCACCTACATAAATGTTTTATCCCACCAAAACATGAATGCAAAAACCGGCCAAATGTGTGTCGGGCCACGCGCAATGTGCTCCACACCCTCCGTAGAAAGAGGGTTTTTTTATCTGCTTCATAGAACTAACAACTTCATCGAAGTCATTTTCAATGGATTTTGTACGAAATTTTACTTTTATTAGTTTGTTGCCTATTACTCGTTAACTAGTAAAGCCTACTTAGCCGTGATAGTTTTCTTCTTAGTTCATTATATGTGTTACTACCCTGAATTTTTTCACGTTTCTACACTCAACCGTTTAGCCAGGAGAGGGGGGGGGGGACGCCCTACTTGGACAAAAATTTACGCTTTATAGCTTTATATTTCGAAAATGGAACCCTAAATCAAAAAATGGTCCTCCTACAACCGCAATATTTTTCAACGACTAACCCAACGATCCAAAAAAAATTCGAGATTTTATTCTACTGTTTGGTCGGCGTCATAAACATGTGCATCTAAGCCAAATTTCAGCTCTCCAGTACTTACAGTCTCTGTGCTAAGCCGCGGACGGACAGACAGACAGACAGACAGACGGACGGACGTAGCGAAACTATAAGATTTTCTTGTCCACTACGGAACCTTAAAGCGCTGGCCGGTTTTATCGTCTTAAAAAATATGGGATATTATGTAAGAACTTCCGTGTATTTTGCATGTTGGGCAGCAATTTTTTCGTGCCTCTGGAAACGACTGGAGTCTGGGGCTTTCAGGGGAAAGCCTTTATTAAAGAGGTAGGGCGTCGTCTGAGGAAACGTGGCTTGGACTACCGCTCTGGGGCATATTGGATGCAAAGGATCTCCCTTGCTGTCCAGCGCGGTATTGCTGCCAGCGTTAGGGATCCTTTGGGTCGGATATGTCTCGGGGCGGTTTGATTGACTGATTTTATATTGTTTGTATTGTGCGTGTGTGTGTGTGTGTGTGTATGTGTGTGTGTGTGTGTGTGTGTGTGTGTGTGTGTGTGTGTGATTTATTTTGATCTTTTTCCGGATAAACAGCCGAATATATTTTTAAATTCATATTTTTATGTTTTTGGTAAAACATTTGTGCCTGTCGATCGAAAAAATCATACTAGAAAACAACGACCTAAAAGCACAAATAACTCAACTAAAATTAGAAATACAACTATTAAAAAGTGTAGTCCGTACACCGATACCGGCAAATAAAAGCCTTAACCCGTCCGAAATCGGTGAGGCTTTTACGCCATTAGGAGCAAACAGAGCGAAGAAGTTACGTAAAACTGATATGTATAGATATGTATAGACTAATACAGTCTCTGAAGGAAGAACTTGATAGCGTGAAAGAAGAACTCGCAGAAGCAAATGAAGAAATATCTAAACTAAACCAACAAGTAGAAAATCTAAAAAATAAACTGGTAACAAACTGCACTGCTGATAAAGACAAAATACATAAAAGAATACAAGCACAGTTCAACGTCAGTAAGGAGGAGAAAAAAAACTCCAAACTATGCATCATAAGTGCGAAGAATAACAATAGTATAACCAGTGTTGCTGATAACTTGTTGGGAGATAGCCATGACTTCTGTCACTATTCACTGCCTGGCGCAAGCACATTACAAATGTTAGACGACATAGAAGATAAAGTAGTAAACTTTACGCTTGATGATTTCTGTATTATACTTTTAAGCGACGAAGAATTCAAGACAACAAATGATGTATCTGTATTAATAAAACAGATAAGAGAAAGTCTACTAAACATACAACACACAAATATAATTCTATGTACTCCAATATATAAATATACACCTTTCTCTTCCATCATTAACCACAGAATAGATACATTTATCCAGAACCTGTACTGTGATAACTTAAAACATAGGTATGCATACTTTTTGGATAGCAATAACAATCTCGCTTTTGACAATAAAACATTTCACAGTAGAAAGGGACGACTAACGAGATACGGCATGAAAGTAGTTTTTAATGATGTAAAAAATGCGTTGACTGAAATACAATATTATTATGTGACAACAGAGTTTAATAAAAATACAGAAATTAGAGAAAAGCCTGACACTAATGATACGGAGGGACATTATAGGGAAAATATTTTTTTTCGTGAATCATATTCACGTATTGCATCAAAACATAGCAGGACTAATTAATAAAACTGATGAACTAATTGTAGTCATCGAAGATCTAAAATCGCAAAAAATTCATTTAGATGTTTTATGTATAACAGAGCATTTCATTAAATCAGGTAACGAGTCATTACTTGTGGTACCTAACTATCAACTGGCAGCATGTTATACTAGGAAAGATTCAAATAGAGGTGGAGCGTGTATTTTGGTAAAAGACGGTCACAGATGGGTAGAAATTGAAGAGGTAAAAGAGCTATCGGAGACGGGAATATTCGAAGTATGTGCGATAGAATTGATTAAAAGCAACGTCATTATTGTCTGCGTATATAGAGTTCCAAATAAGCGAAATGTTGGGTTATTTCTTAAAAAATTTGAGAGTTTACTGCAACAAATTGGTCAGAATAACAAAAAGTTCTTAGTAATTGGTGGAGACTTCAACATTGACATATTAAAAAAGAATAATGACGCCACAGATTTCGAGTGTTTGCTATTAAATTATAATCTGAAGCTAGAATTAAACGAACCCACTCGATTAAGCAGCAATACGTGCATCGACAACTTTGCACATAATATTCGTAAAGGGCAAACCTCAAAAGTAGTTGACTTTGCATTATCAGACCATACAGCTCAGATTCTAAAAATACCAGTCAAGAAATTTAATGTTTTAAATAGCTGGCGTATAAAAAGACGAGATTATTGTGAAGATAATATGATTCAGTTCAAAAAATGTTTGGAAAAAATTACATTTAAGGAAGTTTACGAGACAAATAACCCAAATGAAGCTTACGAGAGATTGATGTCAGAATTTGAACTTTTTTATAAACTATGTTTCCCAGAAAAATATATTATAGCGAGGCTTTCAAAAAAATTAAATGGATGGGTGTCGAAAGGAATAAAAAAGTCATGTCAAAAAAAAAGAAATCTGCTATGGATATACAGATGCAATCCAAGTAAGAGTAATAAAGATACATATAAAACATACGCTCAACAGTTAAAAAGAATTATAATGATGACAAAACGTACTCAAAATTCTAATACAATTAAAGCAGCTGACAACAAATCCAAAATGACTTGGCAAATAATTAATGATTCAAAAAGCAGACATCCAAGAGAACCAATTCTCAAAATTAAAAATGATAATATTGTTTTAAAGCATCCTAAGGATATAGTAGAATCATTCAACAATTATTTTGTTGAAAAAATAGAACCCACGAATAAACGCGACGGTAATGCCAGCAGATATGTGAAACTTAACCACGAGTCAATGTTTATGGAACCATGCATCCCTGACGATATTTTAAAAATTATAAAGTCCTTAAAAAGGACCAACAGTGTAGGGTATGATGGAATATGTACAAATGTTTTAAAATTTGTGGCTGATAATATTTGTGGCCATCTTAGTCACATACTGAATCTGTGTATTATGGCAGGCACATATCCAGAATTACTAAAAACGAGCGTTATAAAACCACTCTATAAAAAGAAAAGTAAAGAACAAATGGAAAACTATAGACCTGTGGCTCTAATTCCCATCATTTCAAAAATTTTTGAGAAATACATTTCTGCGAAACTATATAATTTTGTGGAAAAAAAGTTTATCTTGGCACCAGAACAAAAAGGCTTTAGAAAAAATAAAAACATCAATATGGCGATCTTTGACTTTTTGAAACCAGTCATCACTAATGTAGATAACAGAATACCTGTTTGTTGCATCTACTGTGACATGACCCAGGCGTTTGATTATGTAGATCATAATATATTAATTAAAAAATTAGAAGCATACGGCATACGAGGCACTATATTAAAACTTATAAAATCTTACCTCATTACTAGGAAACAAGTGACTGAAATATCCAGAATAGATGTAGAGACTAAAGAGGAACATACTTACACATCGGCAGAACGGTCAATAACTTATGGAGTACCACAGCGAAGCGTGCTAGGACCGCTCCTTTTTATTTTATATATAAATGATCTGCCAAATGCCGCTACACAACCAATGTCACTATTCGCTGATGATAGCACTATAACTGTCAAATGTAAAAATCAAATTTCATATGAAGTGGATGTTAATGAGGCAATTAATAAAGTAGTGACATGGTTAGAAAATAATAACCTTAAGATTAATATTGAAAAAACCAAAATAACCCATTTTTCTCAGCGAACAATTAACAGCAGCATTAACGCAAATTATAAAAACAGAGAATTAAAAAATGTAACTGAAAATAAGTATTTAAGACTGATCATTGACAGTAAACTTAATTGGAAAATTCATACTCAAGAACTATGTAAAAAGCTTAATACATCTGCATATGCTTTGCGTAAACTGGGTCCAGTAGTTCACACTGAATCGCTTATTATGGCTTATCATGGGCTTGTGGCATCCCACCTAAGATATGGTGTTATATTCTGGGGAAATGCTACGCATAGGGATGATGTATTCCGAGCACAAAAAAAATGTTTACGGCAAATGTTCAGAATAGCACCAGACGTTAGCTGCAAACCGTATTTTAATAAGTATAAATTATTGACATTTCCATCTATTTATATTTTAGAATTAGCAAAATTTGTAAAAAGTAACCCCGACTTATATGAAAGATCGGACAGGAAAAATAGACGTGACTTGGACAAAGTTAAAGTACCAGTAGCCAATACAGCAATGATGTACAAAGAAGTTCTATGTATGGCACCACTGATTTACAATAAAGTCCCAAAATATATTAGGAATTTGGAGTATGAATTATTTAAAAGAAAATTAACGGAATACTTATTAGAGAAATGTATTTACAAGCTGAGTGAATTTTTGACTGTCAGATAATCGCGATGTCAATAGAAACTACGCAACTCATTTTGATGGAGTGACTTTAATGCTAAATTCTATAATAATTTTAATATATAATAATTCTATAAATTATATAATAATAATAATTTGTTTTTATAATTTTGTATTGACTAATCATTGACCATCTACCTAAGTGACATCGATCTAACAGTTTATTTGACATTGTACATCTAAGTTTTGTTTTAATATTTGTACGCCACAAGGTAATATATGGAGCACTTGTCACGTTTTTTCTACACCTGTACGCATCATTATGTTTGTACCTACCCATATTTCACAAATAAAATATATTTGTATTTGTATTTGTAATATTCATTGTTTTCACAAAATTAGCATTTTTTTGATAAAAGCGATACTTTCCAATATACAGATTACTCCTCAACAATGCGCATTACTTTTACTACGGCTATAACTTGAAAATCACAAAAAAAAATCAACTGTTCCATACTAAAGTTATCTATCATCATCATCATTCAGCCACAAGAAGTCCACTGCTGGACATAGGCCTCCTCCATGGATTTCCAAAAAGACCGGTTGCAAGCGGCCTGCATCCAGCGCCTTCCTGCCACTTGGATGAGGTCATCTGTCCATCTTGTGGCTGGTCGTCCTACGTTAAAGTTATCTATACGACACTAAAATATATGGAACAGCTGATAAGAAGAGAGATGAGATCAGAAGACAAAGGCAATTCGATACACCATATGACCCTTATCGTGCTTGGTATAAGAGCTATTGTGGAACAAACGTTTTTCCGCAGCCGGTGGTGACTAGAACCATTATCGCTCAATAGATTATGGCTTAGCACGTTTAGCTGCTTTGTCTCGGGTCCCGGTAATGGCGAAGGAAATTCCCGCCCGACCTGGGGAGGAGTTTCGCTCGGAATTATTTCACTCACTAACCAGGGTTTCGAGTCTACTAATAAATAGCTAGTGAATAGAATTGTAATATTTCGGTGATGGTTGTTTTAGGGCACCCTTCCTCAAAAGGAAAAAGTGGAACCCTTGAAGTGGAACTCGAGAATTTTGTTGTACAGCCCTCCATCCGTCCGTCTGTGTGTCAAGACCCTTTTTCCTAGACTTATATAGCTAGCAAGCTAAAATAATTATCAAAGCAGACTGCGTTACTGTTACTGTTTAAAATAGCCTCTAAATCCAAACAATTATAAGATTATTATTTGAAATTATTATTACATATTATGTGACTATTTTTCACATTTTTTATACAACATAACATAACATTTACATACAGGCACATACATTGACACAAGAAAACTCACTTCGAGATAGATAGAGAACACTTTATTGTACAAAAAGGAAATTAAACAGGCATTATCTATAAGTGTATTTCCCACCGGAAAGTGTCTTATTACCGGTTTTCAAAGTTGATCCTAGCCAAGTTTCATGATTCAAGATCACCATCTTGAATTATGAAACTTGGCTAGGATCAATATCTCACAGCAAGTAAAGGAATAAATCCAAAAACTGGTAACTTGTACTTATTTCTCATGACAAACTTATTTTGCAGTTGAGATGTATCGGAGTAAATACCTCTCCACTGCAATGTTAAGTTTGTACGAAACCATAAGGGCGCGAGCCCTATTCGTATTTTTTCGGTCCGAGTATCACCGAGTATCACCACCGGTTTGTCCTAAAGCAGCTTTATGTTAATTATTTCTAATGGTATGCCATTAAAACGCTATTCAGCCATACTGGAGCCAACCATACAGCCATTCAGCTCTACTGTATAACTACACATTTGAATCATGTGATTTTAAAACAACACAAGTCACATGTGTTTTTAAAAGAACACTTGTCTATTTTTTTTTATTAAATTATTTACACCTACCCATTGATTTACATTAGAAAAAAAAATTGTAGTTTATTCATACAGAAATTATAATAATATGCTAAAATATTGCTGTTGTAGATTGTATTAGTATTTGAATAAAACAGTTTTTTTGTATTTCCTGACAAGTTGTAATGAAAGGACATGTGTTGTTTTAAAATCACACGATTCATTTATAGTTGACAGACTTGAGCCCCTTCGAAGTGGGTTTTGTCGGCACTCGTGACGATATGACATAGTTTAATTAATGCACTATAGTTATCAAATTGACAATTTATAGTCATACAAAGTGCGGTGTAGCGGTGTACGAGTAACACAATTGATTCGATAACTTCCTTCCACACAAAACACAATCACTTGTCCTGGTCTCAAACTAGGATCTCAAACACAAACCCTGTGCTTTGTTAACCAGGCAGGGACATCACAAACACGGAAGCACACCCTGACTGAGGCCATTTGTACAAATGTACGGTGGCCCCCGATGGGAATCGAACCCACGAACTCCGGCATAGATTAGTAGCTTCACATTCGTAAGGTCCTGTATTCGAATTCCGATACCCGACTGTACGATGAATTAGTTTATTAAGTAACAAATATCTACAGCAGCGAATAATAAAGCGGCCACACAGAACTGACGTGGGGCGGGGGCGCGGAAAAGACGCGTCGTTAATCCAATTCACTTTCGTACAAAATGTACTGAAGGGACGGGACGAGAGCGTGATTTCTATACAACGCGTCGCGTCTTTTCCGCGCCCCCGCCCCAGGTCCCTTCTGTGTGGCCGCCGGTTAAGGGCTCCGAGAATCACATTCAGTCACTGAGTTGTCCGATTATTCTGCCTGTTTAATAACTTCTCAGCTACAAATATTATTTTGGATTAATGAAATAGGACAGTGGCCGGCTTCTTGAAGTGAAGAAAATCTTGAATTTGATGCTTCGTTCCGTATTCGTTTCTGTAAAATAAAACAGGTTTATAAGCGTTCCATGCAGAGCTGTGGTAGCGGAGCGGTAGAACGCCGGCTTCTCATTCGGGAGGTCGTGGGTTCGAATCCCGGCATGTACCAATGACTTTGTTTTCTTAGTTACGTACATTTGTGAAATTATAGTATCAATACCACTCGCTAACTGTGAAGGAAAACATCGTGAGGAAACCCTAGCGTCTGAGGTACGTACCTCAGCACTTGCTACGTACAATGGCCCAACTATGAGGCTAAGTGCGGAAATCTCCAGTCGAACCAGAAGTGTTCCATAGCCTGATGTAGGAACCGTTTAACCGTGCTAATCACGGACGCACCGCTCTGGCTGGCTACTAATAGTTCTCACAGATTTGAGTTTGTGTTGAGATATTTTTGAAATGTGCCTTTTTAAAAAACAAACTAAACGTATTCGATAGCCATTGTTAAGCAAGAATGTTTTTTTTTTGTTTTTAAGGCACGTTCATTTTGCTATGGCTTTCAAACTACCCAAAATTCATGGTGTATATACCCCGATATTTTGAAGCATAAATATCTAAGAAAAAACTACGCTGGCGCTTCACTTGGTTATTCGTATTCACGTATTCGCCAATGATTTGGAACAGTGAAGGCTTAACAAAATCAGTGCTAAAGATTCGTCGGAAAACCCGCCCATGGGTGGTTAATATTTGCCAAATACGCAAATACGAATGGCCAAGTGAGGTGCCGGCTTCAGAACAAAAGTTGTTGTCAAACACAAACTCTGGTTGGGGTGTTTCAGGAATTGGTAATTTTGGTAACGACCCTGGTAGTTGGCTGGCAGTTTGTGTCCATGTTGTCTGCGCCTGACAATGACAGTGGAATTAGAATAGCACGTGCAGGTACGTCCCACGGCACAACCGGCGGGTTATTTCAGCGTCTGTAGCCTCGGGACGTCTTTGTGCGGCTCTCGTCACAGTAATTAGTGTTTGCGACATTGTTAGCTTCGTGTCTGGCCTTGGGGTTGTGGGTGACACGCGCTTATCGATATTCGCTCTTATGACTAGGGTGGTAAGAGCGGAAAAAGGGGCGTGGAGGTGGATTTTACAGCTATTTAGGTGCATCATTTCTGCATGCGGTTATTTTGAGACGCAGAAACTTTGTTTGGTGCAAATGCTGAGATTCTCATATGCTTGGAATTAAAGCCAGTTCAATGCATTGTCATTAGTTAGAATGATAATTATGTAGACTGTTAATTAAGGACCATATTTGAAAATACTAAGTTTGGAGTATTTTTGTCCATTTTTCTCCAATATGATCTAGATTTTGGAATGGACACCCAGTTTTACTTGTAACATTCATCAAGTCACTGTTTCCGTGTTATTTTGAATAAAAAGACTTTGATTTTGATTTCGTTTGAGCAAATGCTGGATTACCTTTCAATTGATTTATTGTTTTGTCCTTGGGTATTCGGAGTACTATCGTTACTTGTAAGTCACTGAAGGAGGGTTAAAATAGCGGGTATAGCCCACGAAATAGCAGCATCTAATATGAACCTGTGCAGTCGTATCATCTACTCACGATTATTAGCACTACGCTCTTTATATAGTGTGTTCTCTATCAATCTTTTTTACTAACATCATTCATCATTCATAAGCAGTCCATATACGTCCCACTGTAGGGCACAGGCCTTCTCCCAGAGAGAGAGAGAGTATGGGCTTAATCACCACGCGTGGCCACCGCGGATTGGCGATTTCAAGCGCTGAGGTATGTAAATAGCTCAGACACTCAGGTTTCCTCACGATGTTCTCCTTCACCGTTAGCGAGTGGTATTGCTACTATAACTTCACAAATGTACATAACTTAGAAAACAAAGTCATAGGTACATGCCCGCACTGGGAATCGAACCTGGGTCTCCCGCTTCAGAGTCCAATGTTCTACTCACTAGGCTATCACCGCTTATTACTAACATCACAAAAAATTATATAAACATAAACATAAACATAAAAATGAACGTGCCTGACAATAGCTACCGAATACGCTAGTTTGTTTTTATTAAAAGACGGACTTTTAAAAATGTCTCGACACAAACTTGAATCTATTAGAATCATTAGTAGCCATCCAGAGCAGTGCGTGCGTGCCGCAATACGGTATTTGACACGATCAACAAGAAATTATTTCATTTGCTCGATTAAAACAAGAATTACAAAATATCTCGGAAAATGTATTTCTTTTAGTCAATTACTAGTTATTACAACTTTTAAATAGATTCAACATAAAAAGAGTGCTCTGAAATGTGACGTCATAACCAAGTATTTTCATACAAAATTCCGTTTTAAAAGTAACTCATTTGATATTTTGTCAAAAACCGAATTCCGCGGGTCTTTACTAATTGTTCGCGCATTTTTCTCAAAAAGATTTCTTAACTCGAAACACGATTTTTCAAAATTTTTTTTATTTACGTCTATATTTCAAATCAATAGTCGAAATAGATGCCATTTTTATTTAATAATTACGTAACCGCTGTTTTCAAACCACCCAGATTTGAGGCAGTATAGATCCGAAAATAGAAGGTTCTACACGGCAACACGAACAACGTCGGGAATCCAAGTTAATTAAATTATACCTGATAAATAATCGCAATTTAGACACGTTTAATACATAAATAAACACGAACAACATTTACTATAGGGAAAACCTCGAAGTTTTCTAACCTGTACTATTATTACATACCTACAGTAAAATGTGACGAGTAGAAGTGCCCATTTTTCGACACCCCTAATATCCGTGTATCATTATCGGTCTAGTAATTCGCCAGAGAACTAAAGCAATCCACATAGCTGAAGGGATTTGCAAAATGAAGGGGCAGTGGGCTGGTACTATCTGCCGCAGGACCGATAACCGTTGGGGTAGACTGGTTCTAGAGTGGAGACCGCGAATCGGCAAACGTAGCGTAGGACGCCCTGTGACCAGGTGGCGACATTCGCAAAGCGGTGGGCATTGACTGGAAAGGAAGAGCCGAAGATCGGGCTCAGTGGCGTGTCTCGGAAGAGGCCTATGTCCAGCAGTGGACTGACGCCGGCTGATTATGATGATGACGTTGGTCTAGCGGTATAACTTCTGATTACAAATGGCCGGGTGTATTTCCATGTTTCTGATGTCTTTGCCTGTTTACCATAGCAGGGTATCCTAGCTTGGGACCAGGACAAGTGATTGTGTTGTGTGGAAGTTGTTATTATATATTTGAGCTACAAGAAATCCAACATGGAGAAAATCCAAGTCGCGCAAAGGGCTATTTATTGATCGTGTGCGAAGCATCGATATTTGGCATAAAACCAAGGTCAAAGATGTAGGCACACGAATCATAAGGCTAAAATGGAGATGGGCCGGGCATTTGGTTAGACGGGAAGACGGTTGGTGGACAAAGATAGCCACTAAGTGGTGGCCAAGAACGGGTCGACGGTCGGTTGGTAGACCACCAGCCCGGTGGGCCGACGACATTGTGAAAGCGGCTGGGAAACATTGGACGAGACTGGCAAGGGACCGGATGGGTTGGCGTGAAAGAGAAGAGGCCTATGCCCAACAGCGGGCTTTGTTTATGAGCTGGTTAGATAGATAGATAGATAGATTGAAGCTAGAATCTGTAGATAGTCCTCAATCCTCAAAATTCGGGAACACAGGCTCCTTCTGGCTCACTCTACTCCATTTTGCAGCTCATTGCTATGCAGAGTACACGCTGTTGTTAAAGCTAACATGCGCCAGGAATTCCGCCAGCAGCCTCTGCTTTATTTTTCCTGTGAAAACATTTTTCGAGCACACTTTTCTACTTAATTACAAGTCATTAGCGTCACAAGACGAGTGGAGCTAGAAGTGCGACGTTTACCCTCACGCGTTTGGTTCGAAATAAGCAAAAATAAGCGGTGGTAGCCTAGTGGGTAGAACATTGGACTCGGAAGCGGGAGACCCAGATTCGATTCCCAGTGCGGACATGTACCTATGACTGTTTTCTAAGTTATGTACATTTGTAAAGTTATAGTAGCAATACCACTCGCTGACGGTGAAGGAAAACATCGTGAGGAAACCTGAGTGTCTGAGCTATTTACATACCTCAGCGCTTGAAATCGCCAATCCGCAGTTTTTGCGTTTTTGACGCGTTCTTTAGACATTTAATAAACGTGACGAAACTTATCAAAAATATGACATGTAACACTGATAATTAAAGAAAGGGACCTCTCTCACTCATACGATATTGCCGTCTATGTCGTGTGTGCGAGAGGCAAATAGTACAGTCCCTTTCATAAATTTAATTCTCAATTTGAAACAGCGTACGAAGAGAATCCATCTGAATTGAGTGCGTGTAATTGAATTAAACCCAAAGCGAACAAGATCATTCCCTTCGCAATATTATTTAAAAGTTCACACATATTTTTGCTGACTTCCAACTTCCTTCGACGTAATTTCTGCTCCTAGTTTAAAAACAACAATATTGTTGACAAGAGGGATTCCTGCCTTGAAGCAGCTGTTTAAAATTTTAAAGCTTGCTCGAGCTTTTATACTTTTTTGTATTCTTCAAGCTGAAGACTTTCTTTAAGCCCAGACTTACACCAACCTGTAATAGGATTACCGTGAAGTAAACTAGTGCGAAGAAACAACGGCATCTACGAAGCTATTAAGATGTGTAGTAAAACTACATATTTTTTATGTAGCTTATATACGTCCCACTGCAGGGCACAGGCCTTCTCTCAGAGAGAGAGAGCATGGGCTTAATTACCACGCGTGCCCACCGCAAATTGGCAATTTCAAGAGCTGAAGTATGTGAACATCTCAGACACTCAGGTTTAAAACTACATTCTCTACAATATGCCGAAGGTTATTCAGGGACCATGGTTTGCCACCTGCCAGGATTCTAACAAACCTCTTTCGATTCATCAGCATTGATTGTAGCTGTTGCCGCATGCATGCACGCCGGTTTCGGGTACTTTACTTACCGTTCGATAATACATGAAGATATTTGGTATGTATGTCATCCGCCTGGGAGTTTAGAAGAATAAAAGATTCTTCTCTTGGTGTATATAATATCGTACCAGCCGACTCGGCAGACGTTGTTTTGCCATATTAGTTAACCTACGACCTATTCTCAGACCTTCCAAATATATATAAAAAGTTTTAACAAAAGTCTGTGAAGCCGTTTCGGAGGAGTTCGGTTACAAACAGTGTGACACGAGATTTGGTTCAAGTCCCGGCATGGGTGGAATTTTTTGCCTCTAAATAGGTTTTCAAATAGCACAGAGTAGCGCAACCAAGAATATAATAATTTTTAAGTCTTTCTTAAATAATTTAGTATTAATTAGTTAGTCAATATGTTTTCATGCTAAGGCGTTGTAATTCAATATGACTTTTTTTTGGTTTTTTCAGTAACCGTTTACAGGTTCATCCTAATTTGGTAACTTTTGTGAGCTACCTTTTTTAGGATTCCGTACCTCAAAACGAAAAAACGGAACCCTTACTTTGTGGTCCGTCCGTCCGTCCGTCCGCCCGTCTGGCTGTCAAAACCCTTTCTCTCGGGAACGCGTGGAGGTATCGAGTTGAAATTAAAACCATATACTCAGGTCTACAGTCCCTTAAAGCTGTGAGAAGAACTTCTAAGTTTATGTAAAAAAAGATACAGCCGTGTATTCCGGGCGGCGGTGGTAGCCTAGTGGGTAGAACATTGAACTCGGATGCGGGAGACCCAGGTTCGATTCCCAATTCCCAAACCTATTACTTTACTTTCTAAGTTATGTACATTTGTGAAGTTATAGTAGCAATACCACTCGCTAACGGTGAAGCAAAACATCGTGACAAACCTGGGTGTCTGAGCTATTCATATACCTCAGCGCTTGAAATCGCTAATCCGCGGTGGGCACGCGTGGTGATTATGCCCATACTCTCTCTCTGAGAGAAGGCCTGTGCCCTTCAGTGGGACGTATATAGGCTGCTTATGTTATACGTGTATTTCGACACTTAAGGGAAACAAAATTTCTAGGCTACTTTCCGTTAACCTAGAACTATGAAATTTGGCAAGTACTTAATAATAATAATAAAATCGTTTATCAGGCTTTACCCATATAAAAGTTAGTACATACATTTACACTAAAAATATGAATAATATTATCAGTAAAGGGAAAAATCTGAAACTGTACATTAGTAATTAAATCATTAAAAAAAATATCTTTGAAGCCCGGAAAAAACTGTGCGACTCGATTCCCGAACTATTTATAATTTGCAAGTACCTATTTGTACGGACCCTCGGTGGGCGAGTCCGACTCGCACTTGTAAGGTTTTTTTCAAGTAAACATCGTACAGGTTCATACTGGTTTAGTTACTTTCGTGATCTATCTTGTGTACATTCATATTAATAAACATACTTTGATCCACAAATGAGAGCAAGGGGTGTATCTGAAAAAGTGTCGAGTCAATTTTACCACAACAAGGTACTAACTGTACAAAGAAGGGGCAAAACCCAGAGAAAAGAAAGAAAAAATACACTTTTCAAACAGCAATATCGAAGCTCAGGTGGCCAGCACCGAAGCAATCCAGGCCAATCCTATTACCAAGCTTGTAGAAGACTCCGCTGACGTCTGTGTCTTAATACTTGTTGCGTAGGGTCTATTGTTGTTTGGCGAAGGTGAAAAAGGAGCCATTGTCAAGGTATATGAAGAGTTGGTGTGGGAACTTGAGATAGTTCTCATTACGACTGACATTTGACGTACTGTCTCAAATATACGAGTATGTATGTACGTTGCAAAAAGGCTTTGTCTTCGAAAAATACACTTGATCGAATTCCCAGGCAGTGACACATAAAGCTCCCCAAACACTAGAAATTGGTAGTGAAATATAATATGCTGAAAATTCAGTTAATTTATTTCGTACTGGAATTCTTATGAAATGACATGTTAGGTGGCGGGGAGTCGCTGGATGCGGGCGGCACAAGACCGGGAAGCTTGGAAAACCATGTGGGAGGCCTATGTCAAATGGCTGATGATGATTATGACTGTTTATTGACTGCCTCGTTGGTGTAGCGGTATGACGTCTGATTACCATGCCGGAGCTCATGGGTTCGATTCTCACTGGGTGCCGCCGTATATAGAACATAACCATGAGGGTTTTGCCATAATCGCCACGCTTGGCAGGCGGGTTGGCGATCGCAGTATGCGGTTTGAATCTCAGGAAGACGCTGCTGCCCGTTTCATGGTAATTTAATTCCTTAGTCGCCTTCTACGACATCCACGGAAGGTAATGGAGTGACGCTATTCTTAATCCGGCGCCACACGGATAGACAATATTAACCGCGCAATACTCTTAAGTTCACATGTAACCTGTAAATAAAAATCTCAACAAGTTTGTCCACCAAAAATACCAAAACAGATTTAGGCATGTGCCAGTTTCTTTTTAAACGAAACAGGAACGTTCCACCACGGTCGACAGTTCTCTCTTTAGGCGCCAGCCCCCTAGTTTCCCGTCGACTGACAAATTATTGTATTTTCTTTATTCCAAGGGCCACGCTTACTGTAATGGACCTCTTTCTAGCCCTTTGTGCAAGTAAATGACGCTTTTTAACTAAATGGCCGTTGTTTTGTACTGTTTATTTACTTGCTCTTCGTCTGCTTTGTTTCAGGTCCCGGTGTTAGAGCATACACGCGGCGTGGAGAGTAGAATGGTGAGAGATAATTAGCTTTGTTTCGTGTGGCTGGGATAAGTTTTTAATTGTTCGTCAGCTTTTGAACAACACGGTCGATTCTTTCTTCGTAATGCACCGGCCAATTATAAACTTTTTCTCTATGTTGTTGATAGCATTTATGGGATATTCTTATCACTTATCGGGAGATTAACAAAAAATCCTGGCAGTGTCCCTCCTGCGATAATATAACGAAGCGCAACAATAACACTGGCGGTCGCAGAAGAGGAGACGAAACACCGACCCGCAAGCAGTTCGAGGAGCGACCTGCGGCCCCATCCGTGTCCGCTGTGGTTGAGCCGGCTAAGGTCCAACCAGTGATCCCGAGTGCCGGGCCTGAGGTCCTTACGGATGTGGTGCCCAGCGATCCCTTGGCTCCCCTATCTTACGAGCAGTTTGGGAAACTTTTGGACGACAAGCTCGATCACTTTAGGGCCACTATCACTCGGGACTTTAACCACATCCTGGGCAAATTACGCGAGAGCTTCCAGAAAGAGGTGGAAGTCCTACGTACCGAAAATGCTAAGTTGCGAGAGGACTTTGTGGCACTGGAGGAAAAAGTTTGTGCATCAGCCGCCAATAACACCTCAAAAATAATCGCGGATCTCCAATCGCAGTTAAATGAGAGAGAACAGGAGATGCTGTCGAACGATGTCGAGGTCACGGGAGTTCCTGAGTTCGACGGTGAGTCCGTGGGTCACCTGGTGATGGCGGCGGCGACGAGGCTGGGTATGCCACTCGATGAACGCGATATCGTAAGCGTTTCCAGGGTCGGACCTAGGCGCGGTCCGGTGGAGGGTGCCCCCACGCCGCGCCCCCGCCCCATCGTCGTTCGACTGACTCGGCGCTCACTGAGAGACCAGCTGCTGCAGGGTGCGCGGGTGCGCCGCGGCGCCACCACTGCGGAGATGGGCCTTCCTCCACACGTAGAAAACCGCTTTTACGTCAACGAACGGCTCACTAAAATAAACCGTGCTCTGTTCGCCAAGGCTCGTGACGCTGGCCGAAGTGCCAAATGGAGGTTTATTTGGACCAAGGATGGGCGGGTTTATGGTCGAAAAGATCAAAACTCGCAGAGATTCATTTTGCGTACCGAGGAAGATATTAAGTCTTTTATCAAAGTCTAAGTAGGACATTTATGTGTGTTTTATGTTCTTTATGTTTTGTTTGCATGAGTGCAATTATGGCATCTTGTAAAAGTTTTCAGTCCCAGCGGGTAATTTTTCAAATTAGTAATTTCTGCTCCCCTATAATATATATATTTCTATGGAATGTATTAATTATTATAAACTCTTATATCACTTACTTCTATACACACACTTATCACAGTGAGAATAATATTTACATGATTAATTATAAGTACACTTTTCAGCCATGATTAAGACGGGACTAAAAATTTGTTTTCTCAACGCGGGGTCTCTAGGGACTAAACACGACGAACTGGAGGCCGCATTCGTTAGGATTTCACCTGATATAATCGGTATTAATGAAACCTGGTTGAGACAAGGAGAAGAGGGCCGGGCCCCTACGTTACCGGGGTACCGTTTGCGGCATGTGCCGCGGCCGCGCACCGTGCGACAGCGCGGAGGTGGTGTGGGGTTTTACGTACACCGCGGTGTGCGCGCTGTTACCGTCCCTCATCCCCCCGCGCCTGAACAAGTGGAGCAAATGTGGCTGTCAGTAACGGTAAATTCCACCCGTTTAGTGATCGGAACTGTGTATAGGCCACCGTGGCTTAGCTGTGATCTCTTTCTGGATGCTTTAACTGAATCTATTATAAGCTTTGCCAATTTCGACCACATAGTCTTATTAGGCGATCTTAATATAAATTTATTAGAATGTAGTAGCAATAGAAATAAATTAGAAAACTTTTTGACTTGTGCGACTCTGAAAAATTTAGTCTGTTCTCCAA
Source organism: Yponomeuta malinellus (assembly GCA_947308005.1). Classification (NCBI taxonomy): domain Eukaryota; kingdom Metazoa; phylum Arthropoda; class Insecta; order Lepidoptera; family Yponomeutidae; genus Yponomeuta; species Yponomeuta malinellus. The sequence goes on from OX370998.1 coordinate 3,419,775, forward strand.
CTCATTTCACTGAACATTCCTCGACCCTAATTGACCTGGTGTGCACCGATGTTGACCCTGTCAAGGTCACAGTTACTACAGATCATATACCTAGTTTGTGTTGCCATGCCATTATCACGGCAGAATTCAATATTAGAAAACAAAAATTACCACCCCGCAAAGTTAATTATAGACCTTTGAAAAACATTGACATAAATAATTTAAATTCAGAATTACAATCAATTTATTGGAATAGTGTATCAAAAAAGGGTAATGTATGCGAAATGGTAGCAGAATTCTCTGATATTATTATATCTTTATTCAACAAGCTCGCTCCCATGAAAACAATAGTTATTAGAGACAAACAGAAACCATGGCTTACGAGCAACGTTCTATATATGATGCAGCTGCGTGATCAAGCCCATAGGAAGTTCTCCGATACAAAAACTGATAAAAATAAAAAGAACTACAAATCTCTTAAACATTTGGTTAATGTTAGTTTATACTTCGAAAAGCGATGTTACTTCGAAACGCATGTTAATAGCAACATTAACAAACCTAAAACCTTATGGAAAACCCTTAAAAATATAGTTCTTCCCCAATTTAACAGGAAAAATGACATACCGGACTACTTCGATGATCCCGACGAAATTAATAATCATTTCGTTAATATACCTGGGGATAATTGTTTTAACATCTCACGTCTGACGTACTTTGAATGTAATAGGTATAATAGTGCAACGTTCACACTTCATACAGTAAATGACACTGCCGTTTCTAAAATTATAATGTCTCTTTCCTCAAATGCACAAGGTGTAGATGGCATCAGTTTGGATATGATCATAGCGTCCCTTCCACACTCGTTAAGTTCTATTACGGATATCATAAACATGTCAATAGTTACTTCTACTTTTCCGGAATACTGGAAAACTGCCATTGTCCGACCTATACCTAAAAACTGCAATCCGGTAAATGTAACCGACCTTAGACCAATAAGCCTACTGCCCATACTGTCTAAAATCCTTGAAAAGGTGGTATACGATCAAGTGATTCGCTTTTGCGAGGACAATGATATTTTACCTAAAATCCAGTCAGGATTTCGCAAAGGTCATAGTACAAGCACCGCACTACTGGATGTTATTGACAATATTTTATGTGCTCAAGACAACGGCAGCGGTAGTATTTTGGTATTGCTAGATTTTTCGCGGGCGTTTGACTCAATAAACCATTCCTTAATGCTTTCCAAGCTATCATATTACGGTTTTGATACTGCCAGTGTTGGATGGTTCAATAGTTATTTGTCGGGTCGGCGTCAGCGTGTACTGCTACAAAAGTCTGATGGAACTACGCGTGAGTCCCAGGATAAGCTATTGGATAGAGGAATTCCCCAGGGATCAATTATTGGTCCGTTATTATTTATTATTTACACAGCCGATATAACTAACTATATCAAACACTGCCATTATCACATATATGCTGACGACCTGCAAGTGTACACTAGAGTTCTTCCGACTGATGCTGTTTCTTGCGTTCAGCGCCTTAATGAGGATTTAAATAGTATAGCTGAGTGGTCCAAAGCAAACTGCTTGGTTTTAAATCCCACGAAATCTAAATATATGCTAGTAGGATCAAAAAAGCAAATAAAAACAATGAACCAAGCCGATCTTCAGGTGGAGATGTTGGGCACTCAAATTAACCAAGTAGCAGAAGCTCGAAATCTTGGTATAATAATGGACGGGGAGTTGCATTTTGAGCGCCATGTTCAAGAAGTGGTGAGAAACTGTTTTTATCGACTCAAAATGTTGTATCGTATCCGTAGTTTTATTAGTGAGAAGCTCCGTCTACGACTTTGCGAGGCTCTAGTATTATCGAAACTCAATTACTGCGCTACTGTTTATGGTCCCTGTTTACTTCAAAGGACCCAAAAGCTCGTGCAAAGGGTTCAAAACGCCTGCGCTCGTTACAGTTTTTCTATTCCACCTCGTACACACGTGACCCCTTTCCTCAATGGCGCGAACATTCTAAAAATGGAAGCGAGACAAAGGCTACAGTTAGCAACTCTTTTGTTTGGCGTCATAAATACTCGCAACCCACCATATTTATTTTTTAAGCTTACCTGGCGACAATCACGACATACTGAGAGGATAAGAGGGGCCACTGCACCGCTTCTAGTACCGAGACACCGTACAGCAGCCTTCCGGGGAAGTTTTAGATATGCGGCTACTAAATGTTGGAACAACATCCCGCCACCTCTCCGTGTCTGCAAAAGTAAGCCCACTTTTAGGTCCAATTATAGGGCGCATCTGTTGCAGACACAACAACAAACGTAGCAGCAAAGAAAGAAACATCGGTCGGGGGCCCCCCTGTAAATGGCCCTGAGTACGCAAATGCATGAGTAGCAGGTAAATGTGTTACTCACTGACGGGTTGCCTCGCGCTTCCATTTCTCGTCCTCGGTCTGTGTTCGCGTACGCGTCCTTGTGACGTGCACGTTACGGCCTATTTTGACGTGAACGGGAAAAATTCTTGCGGGTCACCATTTTGCGAACTTCTTCTTAGTTTGTATTTCCTCGATTACCCGCAAGTCTTTTTCAACACAGTATTTGTATGGCACAAATGTATTTGTTTCACTTTTTACCCGATCTTATTTTATGTATTTGTTACCTCTCACTCTTCATAAGCACTACACAGTATAATATTTAAGTAATGTAGGTATTCTATTGTATTTTTGGCACCGTATTTATTACCTTCACTCTTCACAAGCACTGCACAGTAGGTATAATATTTAAGTAATGTATCTTATTGTCATTGTCTTTTTCACACCGTTGGGCAGCTTATTTAACCTTACTTTTTCACACGTACAATGCTAACCGCAGTTTGGACCCGACTGAAAATCAGCGTTGCAACGGACCACTCTGTTGCAACATTATGCTGAGTCGGGCCCATTTTGGGGGCTCAATACTTAAAAACTACAATGTATTTTATTATTGTTTTCATGTTTTATCGTTTATTTATTTTTTACCCACTTTTTGTAACCTTTCTGTGTTATTGTAGTGTGATAAATTTTCTTTTTGTTGTTTTGAGTATTGTGTCGTCAAATAAATGAATTTTCTTCTTCTTCTTCTATTTTCTATATTTTTTAGGTAGGTGTTTGTACCAAATTATTTTGAAAAGGTGATCAGAGTAGAGTTTATCGCTGCGTTTTTATTCTCTACACACTCAACTTGTATTTTATTTTTATATTGTATTATTACTTGTATTGTAATCTGGAACAGTGTATTCTGAAATAAAAACCTATTATTATTTTATTCAATAATCAGAATGTGAATTCTTCACATTAAAATATTTTTTTGATTGCTGATTTCATCAGATCTTGTCCTCTTGGGGTTAATTTGGCCGCATTGTGCTACAACTAAATGCGTTTATTTAATCAGTTTAGCAAAAACGTCTTACAGTTCTGACGCGTTCTAAAATCTAAATAAGTTTTGATTGAGTTTTGATTGAGCCTCATGGGAACTTTTGGATCAGGCGTGTCCCGGGGCGGTATATTTAATTAGTTTAATTTAATATTTAGTTTACTCCTTAGCTACAAAATGTATGTGTGTAATATTTAGTTAAGTTATTAAAATGTAACAACCCTAAAACTTGTGAATTCTGGAATAAATTTAGGAAATAAGTGGTGTAAAGTATAGTCCTGAAATAAAATGTCAGACCTGTAAAAGAGGTTTGACTAAAATTTCACTTGAATGTGAGACGAAGAAGTTTTTTATGTAGCCTATAAACGTCCCACTGCAGGGCACAGACTTTCTCTCTGAAAGAGAGTATGGGCTTAATTGCCACACGTGCTCGCCACGGATTGGCAATTTCAAGCGTTGATGTGATTATGTGAACACCTCAGCCACTTAGTAGTGGTATTGCTAGGTACTACAACTTCACGAATGTACCTAACTTAGAAAACAAAGTCATAATAATTCATAATTCATAATAATTCATAACCTTATTGCGACCATGTAGTTGTTCAGATGTTACGTATTTGACGTTTGTCTCATACACGATACCCACATTGGTACATGCCGTAAATATTATCGCATTGACGTGTGTGGATGTGGATTTCGTCACGCCCTTTTGTTTTAAAATATTTGCTGACGTTTTCTGTAATCCTCTAACCGAAATACTTGACGGCCAACTATCAATTTCGAAGCTTGTACTTCGAATTCCAACCTCACCAAACGTATCCCAACCGGCACTATCTCAGTGTAGTAGGCAGTTGGAATCCCTTATAGGCAGTCCCTTGACATATTCCCTTAAGTTTTACGACAGTCCCCGCGGGTTCACATTCGTTGCAGAGCCCTGCACATAAAGTCAGGGGTGCCCCGTAATCTAAAACCGACGTTCTAATTGGCTGACTTTGTACGATTCATACTTTCTTATTTACTTTATTAAGGACGTCGACGGTGAAAACAAAATATAATTTGATCACAATAATGACGATACAGTTCGCAAGTCCAATAACAGACATCCACAAATAGGCAGTTCATAATTACGTACTAAAAATATAAGACGATAACGCTAAGCGTAGATACATACAAGAAATCTTATTGTACTTCAAGTTAAGGAAGATTTGCCACCTATTGAAGTGTATGTATGTCTGTGTTATATAGTGTGGGTGTTATAAATGAATGCAAATGAGGGGGTGTGATTCTCCAATATTTGATCATAGAGTATTGATAAATAAAATTGATACAATGTAATTGACTCATGCTGTCATGTGAAAGAAAACAGAGCCGTATGTGCCGTCTTCTATCAGAGATTGGAAACCGATTTGGCTATCTTGCTTTTTGAGGCTGCCAATACAAACGAGGCACTGGTGCTCTGTGCAAACCACTGTAAAACCCTACTTATTAAAAAGCGTGTAAAGTTTAAAATGTAAGTTGAAGTGGCAGTGTGCGGGGCACATAGCACGCAGAACTGATGGCCGATGGGGCTGAAAAGTTCTCGAATGGAGACCACATATCGGCAAGCGCAGCGTAGGACCACCAGCCACAAGATGGACAGATGACCTCATCCAAGTGGCAGGAAGACGCTGGATGCAAGCCGCTTCCAAACGGTCTTTTTGGAAATGCATGGAGGAGGCCTATGTCAAGCAGTGGACTTCTTGTGGCTGAATGATGATGATGATGATGATGATGAAAGTGTAAAGCGTGTAACTGGTTGGATCCGGTGTTTTGAAGTTAAATAGACTTACATTACTTACATTACTCACGCCGGTATCCCGATTCTTTCACTTGCCACGATCCTAAGAAACATGATTCATTTCATGATCATTAGTCGCCGCATGCACGCCAGAGATAGTAAAATTTTCTAACAATAAACAAATCCTTGACGCTTGGATATACGCTAGTTGGGACGCCGTCCGCACCATCTGTCCACAGGATCGCGCAGGAATCTTTCGACTGTCGCAAAATTACGAAATCGCTTCACGCTAAGATGCGTCAAGTGCCCCCTTAAGTATGGGCCCTTTCTCACATGAAAATGGCATTTTATCCCAAAATTGATGTAGGGGGATGGTGCAGTAAACGACTTTTGGTACGCACAAATTGTTTACGACTATAGATCGTAGCGACTGGCAAACGTTCTAGTCTCTGCCTACCCCTTCGGGAGAAAGGTGTTTATGTATGTAACGGTCCTTTCGATTGACTTCGATCAAAATTCGGTGCTTACATACGACAATTTAATCATGGCCCCATTTTATAAAACTACAATTAATGGCTTACTACCGATGTGTGAAAAATAACAATACGTTTTGACTTTTTGTTTTTAACTACCATAATTTAGGACAAGAAAATGTATGCTTAAACGACTGGCTTTCTGTGTATTTCTTATCTGTGTATATAAACACACACATAGCCTATTAGTCAGTCAGTATATCTGTGTATATAAAAACACACACACACACACCCACAGTCTATTAGTCAGTCAGTACATCTATGTATAAAAACACACACACACACACAGTCTATTAGTCAGTCAGTGTGTGTCTGTGTTTGTGTGTGTCAGTGTCTATATTTACTTTATCTGTGAATCTGACAATACATGGGAAATTTTGGAAAAAGACAAAACGTCAAATAATTAAGAGTATTGTTACGGTCTGAATTTGAAAAAGCCTTCTTTGTTGTCCCCTCCCGTCGCATTTGTTCAAAATTGACAATTTGTTTACTTACTTCTGAGAGGGACGAGGCCTATAGCTAATATGACAAAGTAGGGTAAACTCCCGAAGCATTGACAAATACATAAAGCTTTTTTTCTGTAAAGTTTTACTAAAGCAATACAGTCTTATTCCGCGTTTCATAAAACTACAATCCATACTTTATTATGACAATTCGATGTACATTGCATAGTCGAGTCTTCCTTGTTAATCTGTGGTTCAATCGGCTTTGCAATGTTCATCGAATTGTCATCGTAAACCATGATTTGTAGTTATATGAAATAGGGCCCTGTAGCACATTAATTAGAGTTTGTTTTTTACAATCTTTGAATTATACTTTCATTTGTATTTTTGGGATTCCGAGCCCCGAAAGGGAAAAAAACAGAACCCTTCATAGGTCTATGTTTTAAAGGATCTCTTTTTGCATGTCAAAAAGAGATCCTGTTGTATCAATTTAAAATATTAAATAGAGAGTATTTGTCACAAGCCCTTGGAGATCTAAAAAAATTATCAACAAACCAATCAAAACATACGGACGAAAACTTTAGAAAAGATACGAACAGTTTTCATTAAGAAATGTTTATTTAAATTTTTAATTTAAAACATACACAATATTTTTCCGCCGTTATCAAAACACTGCTAATTCGGGGTAGGTAAGGAACTTGGCAAGTTCCTAGATATCTTGTATTTTTTGAGACGAGGAGTTGGCCCGTTATTTTACATTTACTTCTTGCTGGGTTGGTTTATTCACCAAAAGATATCCCGAATTATTGGGGGAGTATCTAACTATAAAGTAACGTACTCAAAATAAGGTCATCTAAAAAAAATGAATTACTTTCGAGTATTCTTTGCTTCGTTTCTCTTTATTTTTATTTAAAACGGGAAGTTTAAAAATATTTATCTTTTGAGTTTCCCATACAAATTCTTTTAAATTCAATCAGCCCACCGCAGCCCACTGCTGTGTATAGGCCCTTATCAACCAAATGCCACCTCTCAGGGTCCCTTGCCATCCGCTTCAAACAATAATAATTGTATTATTAAAAGGTAATTAAAAAAAATGCTATCTTAATATTTATATTTATTTATACCACTCGCTACCCGTGAAAGAAAACATCGTGGGGAAACCTGAGTATTTGAGAGGTTTCACAAATGTCAGCGCTTGAAATTGCCAATCCGCAGTGGACACGCGTGGTGATTCCGAGAGACGGCCTGTGCCCTACAGTGTGATGTATAATTATAAGCTGTATTATTATTTTTGTTGTTCATATGGTCTTTCTTTTAAATTTAATTTTCTGTGTATATTAATATTTAATACGAGTTCGAGCCAAACTTGCGCAACCTTTTTTGTGATATTTTCGACTCGCATCGTTTCTTCTTAAAACTAGTTTGTCTCACAAATATGTTCTCGCAAACATACGTAAGAATCTAAGCACAAAGCATACATATTTACCATCCGAAATCGCAGGTTTCGTTCAGCAGTTGAGACTTCAGAATGTTTATCGGGTAAAGTTTCCCTTCTTGTCTCTATTTTTCCGCAGTTCTGAAGCATTCTCGTTTGTATCTTGAAAGTTTTGCCCCAGTTTCCTCCGTTTGTATTGTCTGAATACATTACATGGGACTAGTGGTCGCGCGCGGCGTCGCTCTTAAACGTAAATGGGAATTCTCATTTTGAAAAACGAAAAGTCAAAACCGTGGAGGACATTTTTAAATCTGCACCAACTATTTGCACCATTAACTTTAAGGTATTCATTATTTATCTCAAGGGGATTCATGAAATTTTGAAAAAAAATTGTTTTCTGTATAAATGACTTTACAATGGTAAATTCTTAAGTTTGTAAGTTTGTCACTCAATCACGCAATAACAGCTGAACGGATTTACATGAAACTTGGCGTACAGATAGACAAAAACCTGAATTGAGATATAGCATACTTGATATCCCGGTAATGCGTCCCCGTGGGATAATATTTAATTTAAAATTGATGGCGTTTTGCGAGCGAACGTCGTGTTTTAAAAATAGATGGCGTTGTGCAAGAATCGTTTAAACGGATTCTGTGGCGGTACGAAGTTCGCCGGGACAGCTAGTGTGTTATAAATCGTCGGCAAATACCCGAATACGAATAGTGAAGTGCCAGCATAAACACTTCGTAACTTGGGCTTAACAAACTCTAAAACGCTTTATATGGTTGTTGTTAATCTAAAGAACTATCTAACAGTGTTATAAACACGATTTCTCTGACACTTTTAAAATACAGTTACAATAAATAGCTGTACATTGAGGAAAAGTATTTGTATAAATAATATAATTTGAGGTTAAGTGACACTTTAGTACACCATTGTGCTTTTACTTTGTACACCATTTGTTTCTGAATTGAAAATTTCATGAAGTAAATCGTCAGTAGTAGTGATATAATACTAGTAATATTTGTCTCCTTATATTTTAGGGTTCCGTACCCAAAGGGTAAGGGACCCTATTACTAAGTCTCCGGTGTCCGTCCGTCTGTCTGTCACCAGGCTGTATCTCTTAAACCGTTATAGTTAGATAGTTGAAATTTTCACAGATAATGTATTTTTGTTAATGCTATTACAACAAATACTAAAAACAAATAAAACAAATATTTAAGGGAAGCTCCTATACAACAAACGTATTTTTTGCCGTTTTTTGCTCGATATTAATAACGGCGACAGGTAGACGCTAGAAATATTCAAATTTTGTATAGATAATGGTACGGAACCCTTAGTGAGCGAGTCCAATTCGCACTTGGCCGTTTTTTTTTGTTTTTTTTTTATCTAAAGAAACAGAAGGACATGGAAGTAGATAGATAGATAGATAGATAGAATATTCTTTATTGTACACAAAGATTACATTAAGTATTAACTTAGTAAAATTCTTGATTCAGAAACCCGTGTTTAGCCGTCATCAAACCGCCCAGTCGTAGTGCGTTGGAAAGCATTTTTTTTTTATTTCCAAGACAACTTTTTTTTTTGAGATTTGTATAACCTAAATTCAAATTAGTAGTCTTCTAGAAAAGTTAAGTTGCTTCTTTTAACTCTAATAATAAGCACGTAAACCTTCAGTTGCAAAGTCGCCCGTAAAATAACTGAGTAGTACACCGGGTGTTGATGTGCTGATCTACAATTTTTTTAACCCACCAAGATATTTATATGAAATACATACCAGCCGTCATTTTCTTATAATTTTAAGTGTATATATTATCATAGGAAGCATGAAACGTATGTTCTTAGTATATCAAGTTACGCTACGCCAGCTTGATTTCTAATTCATGAGAGCCAGACCGACTCCCCATTTAGGATACATTATCGGATACAGTTGCTGGCACATCAATTTGAGCCCAACGCTTTATTATTTGCTAGATATCTACCAATCGGAATGTAATTTACTGTGACAGCTTTCGTTTTCCATAAATAACGTAATCTGATATTTTTATAAGTCACATGCCACTCACTCTGAGGCAGATTGCTGGCTGCGGCTGGATGAGGATAGCCGAGGATGGATAGAAGGAAGTGGCGTGGCTTGGTGGAGGCCCATGGCCAGGAGTAGGCGAGTACGAGCTGATTGATCAATTGATTGATTGAAGTCACTTGCACTGTGGAATGTGTCGATGTTTATCAAGCGTTGTACCGGTGCAAGTGTCATTGCCAGCAGTGATTGCTACAGTGTGTGAGAGCCCTTAATTTAGCTTAGACTATTGTAAAGCGAGACTATGGATTTCTGTTACGTTCTAAAGTTTCTGAAATAAAATGAAATGAAATAGTTTATTGTCAAAAAGTTTAACTATAACTAAGACAGTAGCAGTAGCCGCCACACAAGGTCGAGCCTGAATCGTGGTGGCCTACGTTTGAAAACATTGTGACGTTTTTTGGTTTAATACAGGAGTGTGATTCAATAGTTGTTATAAGTGAATTTAAATAGATGACAACGATTTTTTATGTGAAGAAGTGTGATGCAAAATTATATTTAAACTATATAAAATTAGTATATATTATGAGTTAACTTGAGTGAGTGGGTGAGTGCAAAGTGGTAGTGAAGGTTGTGGATGAGTGTGTGTGCTCTGCTCAGCCCTACGAATGGAGTCTTGGGATCGGGTTTCAGCCACTGAGCAGAGGGTGAGTGAAGGTGTATTAGTGTGCTTGTGAATGTGTTGTATGTGTGAGTAAGTATGTACCTTATTTATGGGTTAGCACTGTATTTTGAGGAGGGCTTCAGTGTCAAGTAAGAATGGGCTTGTATCCATTTTCTTACTATGAGCAGTCTCTAATGTCACAGGTTCTTTTTTTGCACACCATACCAGAGCACCGTATCGAGCCGGGGGCAGATATCGTGACCGGGTTATACTTTTTAGGGCATCCAGGGCCCCACTTCATGGTTTACTATGACAATTCGATACACAATGCATAGCCAATTAACACGCACGTTTTTATTAAATCTGTGTGTTAATTAAGTAATAATACGAATTCGTACTAAACGGCAACAACGTCATGGAATAGTCATAATAAACTATGATTGTCTGAAAGACAACTGACTCTCTCCCTGAGAGAAGGCCTGTGCCCTACAGTGGGACTTATATAGGCTGCTTATGTTATCTATGTCTGGAAGAAATTACTTTTAGTAATAAGGCCGCCAATTGTACTGTACTATATTATTGTTCAATTCTCATACGTAATTCCTGGTGTACATACAATAAAGAAGGGTTAGAAAAACCACGAAGGAGGCCTATGTTCTGCAGTGGGCGTCAAATGGCAGATGATGATGATGATGATACAATAGAGAATATTCTATTTTATTGGAGTTTTATGAAGCGCCGCCCTGTAGGTACATTTTACGCTTTTCTTCTTATGGTGTCTTATTGCAATAAATATCCAAGTTTTCTTATTACGCCCGGTTCGCCCGCGCACTCTTGCTCTGCTGATAATTCCACTCTTGTTGCAAATTGTTACCTTTGCAGCTGCATTCTCTCGTTTTCGGCAATTGTCTGCGCTACCTTTGTTGCGGATTCTGCAGTGGCACCGTAAACTAGTCGACAGTCCTTGGATTTAACAAAGATCTTATAAATTTACTTCTAAGCAACAAACATTACCTTACATTTGGTTGTTTCTTGGTCGATGGTATAAAACCCAATAAATAAATGAATGGATGTATGAATAAATAAAAAAAACTAACTTGTACACAACACAATTACTTGTCCTGGCCCCACTAGGATATCACTAGGATACCTGGTATTATGGTAACCAGGCGGGTTGGCGATCGCAGTATGCGATTGGAATCTCAGGAAGACGATGCTGCCCGTCTCCTGCTAATGTATTTCCTTAGTCGTGGCGATTATGGCAAAACCCTTCATGGTCAGGAAAACCATGAGTGAGGCCTTAGTCCTGCAGTGGGCGCCGGGTGGCTGATGATGATGGTAACCAGGCAAGGAAAAACCGTCATGTCTTATCTGTTTTTGTTAGAGGTTTTTGTTTAAAAAAAACCATGTCCTCGTGATGGTGGAAGGGTTGAACCAAATCATATCAAATCTCCGCTTACGTACTTTTAAGTAAAATCCGCACAGTCCTTCTCCTAGACACAGTACGTTTTACGTGTATAAATTACACGGCATTACTCTGAAGCGGAGTACATCCCGTAATCTATTGTAGCTACCCTCTTTCCTCTTAGAAGGTCGTGGAGCAGATGCGACGCGGCTTTTAACTGAGAAAATATGATTCGCCCGACGACGCAAATCTAAAGGCGCGTGCTCTGAAAATTTTCGGTGAACCAAGGGAGAGCCTTTTGTTTCCGCTGGGTCTATAAGGGAATATCTCTTCGGGCTGTATCAGATACAGAAGGGCTGCATCTGATAAGGGCCTATCTGTTAGAGCTATATCCGTATCAGAAAGCCTGCAGAGGCATCGGCCTATATTCCCCTTTTCTGTGCTAGTCTTGTTGATATATTACTGTTGACTGATAAATGAATGCTTCATCTTCTTGATATGCTTCATTTACTTTACTGCCTCGTTGATCTAGCGGTTAACGCTCGACAGCTAAAATGGAGGTCGTGATTTCGATTCCCAATGGAGGCCTGGGTCTGGGTGTATTTCATATTGCCCTCAGCACTAATCTCCGGTTTCTCGTACAATCTGTTAAGTTACTGTTAACAGTTTTCGGTCTGCCAAATTGCATTAAAAAACAACTGACAGCTTTTAACAGTAGATTAGCAGGTGGTTAATGTACGAGAAACCGAGGGTAAGTAACACTAGACGCTGTTTTAAATTTAACCTAAGTAAAAAAAAAAGCACAGCTTTCTCTACCATTATCATCTTTCAGCGTAAGGCCCCTCGCTGGTAACTTTTCTAACGCTTTGTGTGAGGTGCTTTATGTGACGATGTGTCTAGAGCCTTTTTTAGCGCGGCACGGTAATGTAGGTTGGAAAAATACTACAGCTTTGAGCGGGAATGTAAACAAATAACAAAAGCTTGGCAGGCTCTTCTTCTATTGTGCACCACTCGCTATACATGCTAATTTTTTAATCTTTAGTGGGTACTTTATATTTTTTCTTATATAGATAACTTAAGCGGCTCCAGGGAGTAACACTAGCAGGAGTTAGGAGTTAGACCGAGGAAAAAAATTATATCTTTTACAGATCAAATTTGCAAGAAGTATATTGTACAATCTCTGTCTCCTTCGGCAACCTTTCTGGAAGTTGGTTGTCTGGAAGAAATTGCTGTTAGCAATAAAGCCGCCCATTATACATTTCATTTTACTTTGACATTTTATGTCTCTTGTTTCTTGTGTGCAATAAAGAATATTCTTATCTTATCTTATCTTACAATATCTCAATCATGGTAATAGTAATTTTAGGACCAATCGTGAATCTAATACAAAAAATCCTAGGACTAGATAGCATTAACGCCAAAAACGGCCGTTTTCGGGCTGTTTATCTACAGGGACTTTGAATTCGATTGACATAAGGGGACATTCTTATCATGTGGCGCTGGTTTAGAAAAAATAGGATCCTCTTTTTTAGATACTCAAAATTACTCCACTCAAGCATAGACAAACAGTAACAGGAGGAGAAGTTATAAAAGTTAAAAAAGAACTATGTGGGCCGAGCGTCTTATGGCCGGCGCCGACCAACTCAATTGTTATTTTTAGTTGTACGCATATCGGATGACGCACTCTTATACATTTAATATATTAAAAAAAAATTCAACGTCATGTACTTCCTACCACTTTGAATTTGGATTCACAGTTTCGATCAAAACGTCAGAGATCACGAATATTAACAAATATGTTATACGATTACCGATAACTTATTAATAATTCTGTTTTTCACAATGAAAAAACTTTTTATCAATTTCAAAATCATCCAACAAGTATAAAAAATACATCCATAAACGTTTTGTCCAAAGCAATAAAAATAAAATATATATAAGAAACAAGATGTCCAGAACAGAATAAAAATACATTTTCACATTTCGGTTTTTTCACATTTTTTTGATACCGACATAACATCGATTTAGTATTTTAATGAGTTTTTGTATGCCCTTTGTGTAAATAATTTAGCCAAGTGCAATCTTTCAGACAAATTGGAAAACGCAATGAACGGGGTACCTTAAAGTTATGATATAAAGTGGGTGGCAGAGGTAGAGGTGGATGGACTGCTTGAATGGCATAGTGGTGCTGTAAACACGGGAATAAATATAAGCATACACCATTAGAGGAAATTGTGCCACGAAATGTACACGAATAAAGAAGAGTACCTCCCGTGGATGTCGTAGAAGGCGACTAAGGAAATAAATTACCAGGAGACGGGCAGCAGCGTCTTCCTGAGATTCCAACCGCATACTGCGATCTCCAACCCGCCTGCCAAGCGTGGCGATTATGACCAAACCCCTCATGGTTGTGAAGAACATGTGGAAGGCCTATGTCCTGCAGTGGGCGTCAAAGAGCTGATGATGATGATGAATGAATGAGGTTTACTTACCGCTACTCAGGACTGAAACGCACGAGCGGTTACTGTACCGACCAGTAAATAAAAACCAAAACCAATCAAGTGCAGTGAATGCATCAGCTCCAAGCTGCTGGTCTATCAAACAATAGTACATTTACATATACTTACGCCTGTATTCCGGAGGGGTAGACAGAGACCTGGTTTTGCTACTTGCCGCGATCTTGATCTGTCTGTCTGTCTGTCATCAGGCTATATCTCATGAACCGTGATAGCTAGGCAATCTTGAAATATTCACAGATGATGTATTTCTGTTGCTGATGATGTAAAAACAGAATAAAATAAATATATAAGGGGGGCTCCCATACAACAAACGCAATTCTTTGCCGTTCTTTGCTCGATATTAATAACGGCAACAGATAGACACTTGAAATATTCACAGAATATTTAGTTCCACATTCGCTTAAAAAATGAATAATTAAATTAAAATAAATATTTAAAGGGGGCTCCCATAAAACAAACGTGATATTTGCCATTTTTTCTCGATCTTTTTGTCGTGTTGTAATGTTGTATAGATAATTGTACAGAACCCCTCGTGTGCGAGTCCGTCTCGCACTTAGCCGATTTTTATACTAATCTATACTTCTATTCTAAAAGTTCATAAGTTTATTTATTTGTAAGTAGGGGGTAATCTCCGAAAGTACTTATCTGATTAAAAAAAATCTTTTACCAGTATTTGGAATGGCTTCAGGGTGGACAATTGGACATATGCTGCAGGTTAATCCGTTAATCGCGCGAACGTAGTCGCGGGCACAGCTAGACATTAATGTAGTTAGACATTTAAGGGTTAACCTAAACAAAAGTAAACATACGACATCGTCACAGAAAGCCCCTTAACCCTTTACCTGCAGCTAACCCTCCATAGTTCCTAATTAAAATGGCATGGAGGGTACTTTGAGTCAAATTACAGTTAAGTTTAAACAGTAGCTCTGATTAAAAGCTTCCGGCCCTACTGAAATACGAATAATCCGTTCTCTACACACAATTAGGTCGGTTATAATTGGTTTGGCGTCTACTCTGGATGGATAGAGCAAAAAATGTGACACGAAAAAAGAGGATTTCGCGTTAGTGATATTAATATGATATGGAAAAATTGTCGATGAATGCTGGAAATCGTGTTATTGTTTATTTTATTCGATAATTATATAAGTTGCGCGGTTTATTATTAGATAATGTTGTATGGAATCAGACGTTACTTTGCGGAAATCCATAATAGCATTAAAATGTGAAAATTACTTTGCTAAATTCCGCCAAAATCCCACAAGCACCATGCGGTTACTTAATGCACCGCCCTCCGCCCACTTTCTCAGGCTCCGATGAGGATGCCTCGTGTTAGAGGCGAAACGCGTCGCAACGCGTTTTTTCACACAAGTATTGGTGTCGGTGGTGGTGTGTTTTTGTCTTGCTTCTGCTTGAAAAAGTGGGAGGGAGGGCGGTGCATTAACTAACCGCATGCTGCTTTTGGCATTTTGGCGGAATTTTGCAAAGTAATTTTCACATTTTAACGCTATTAGATAATGTGTGTAGGTCCCAAATGTAAACAAACAGCAAGAGAAAGCATATTAGGAATCAGAAATCAAAGGTTTATTTCAACGTAAAGAATTTACATTCTGTTTGCCGAATGTCAATGGACAATGTTAGCCGCTGCTTACTAAGGCCCGCTTATGCTAATGCTAGACGACAGCACTTGTCTGTTTAAAAATTAAGCAGCTTATACGGCCCATAGAACGGTACTGGCAGAGAGAGTATGGGCTTAATAACCACACGTGTCCACCTGTCCACCGTGGATAGGTGATTTCAAGCGCTAAGATATATGAACACCGTAGCCACTGGGGTTTCCTCACGATGTGTTCCTTCACAGGATAGAGCTTACCTTAAAAAAGCAAGCCGCCGTTAGTAAAACGCTAACGGTCGTGAGTTTAAATCCCGGCATGTACCAATAACTTTGTTTACTAAGTTACGTACATTTGTGAAGTTATACTAGCAATACCACTCGCTAATTGTGAAGGAAAACGTTGTGAGGAAACCTGATTGTCTGAGCTATTCACATACATCAGCACTTGAAATCGCCAATCCGCGGTGAGCACGCGTGGTGATTAATCCCATATTCTCTCCCTGAGAGAAGGCCTGTGCCCGTATCTACATAGGCTGCTTATGTATACTACGTATACTGGCTGGCCCCATGTTGCTTAAAATGTTTAGTCGCCCGCATCTTTGCACATCCTGAGTATGCCGAAAACATGCTTTAAAGAACCTCTTTGATCGCAAATCTCAAACAGATTGCTTGCGAATTAAATAGTGGAACAACAATAATCCGTCTGCCGTATGGTATTTGATAGGAAAGCTTGGTGAATTTTTTCTTTTAATTTTTCCCATATGGGTCAAGCTTTATAGTAGACAGTACATGAACCTTTACATCCATAGACTCTACTCAGTTTAGTTACGGGTGACTTTGCAACTAACATGCAAAGGTCGACGTGCCTTCGGCCTTAAAGCTTAATAATTTGTTCCTTGGGTGAATGCACAGAAGAAATTAAAAAAGAACTTTTCGTCTGAAGTTGCCTGAGGAACGGGTTGAAAGTAATACTGTTCAGCCCTAGGGAGAATCGTTTTCAGCTAACAGCTGTCAAATTATAAAAGAACTAGTTCCAACTTTCTATGCAGCCAGTTAATTACAGCGCGATATAAAATTGAAATAATATAAAGTTACTCGTAAGTATTAATTAACGAATATTTTTTTTTAATTACTTCATTATAATTTACTTTCAACTAATTCTACAAAATAACATAGGTTTGGGCAAAATATTTACCATTTTTTCAATGATGAAAATGAAAAGTAATGGCTAAATAGCTGGCCGGCCACAGAAAAAAAAAATAGGCGGGAAGGCGGCAATCCGATCTTTGTTTGTTTTTTCGAGTTTTAGAGGTTTTTGGTTACTTTTACAACTTTCCGAGCATGAGTAATGAAAAATTAATTTCACTCATTTTTCTTTAACTAATTCGTGTTTTCATTTTTACTTTCCTTATATTCGTAATGAAAAGCACAGTGTTTACTCGGGTTAAAGACCTAGGGGTGAAAGTTTCTTTTTCAACCTAGAGGTGAAAGTTACTTTCACCCTCAGGGTAACAATGTACTATTGTTGTTAAGATTTGGTAATTGTTTATTACAGGCTAGTTTGTTAATTGTGTTACTTAAATATTCTCTGTTAGAATATAGTTATAATATAACACACTAGAGTATATTATTGTTATTGTGCATCGTGTTAGTTTAATCTGTAATGTTGGGCAATTCAATGCATACATAAAATAAAATAAAAAAATAATAATCCATGGATAAAATGGAAATAAAAAGAAATTGGCAAACTTTTTTATTGTTCAAATGCATTTCGGCAGTCAGATTTTTTTGTTGTTACTCTGATTCCACTTTTAACTCCGTTTAACAATTTAGTTCACAACACACGTCCACGCAACTTTACACTGACGAAACTTTATCCTTCCCAATTCGCCACCGTCGGGTAGAAATGCGAGCGAGAATTCGTTAATGCCAGCGGAAACTATGTTTAAAACTCTCAGGTGTATCGTGATGAAAAATTGTAGAGGTTTTTTTGGAGCAAATAAATTTAAAATCGTGCAGCTTGTTGACCTAAATATTTTTTCCGCAGCGGGCATATTTCAGGCACGAAAACGATAAAAAATGCATTGGAATTTCCAACCAAAAGGATACTTAAAAGTTAAGGGCCATAATAGAGCCTATGCCAGCCTAGTCAAGTCGCCAAAAACCGAAAACATTCAAGCACAGTAATAAGATATACTTACACGCATCCCCTCTATGTCTCAGACAGATACTGGGAATATTCCAGCCACAAACAAGTCGGAATGAAGACCTCTGGACGTGGACAGGCCATCTAGAAACCCTGGCTAGAAAATATCGCTGTATAGACCACACACTACGCCGGGACAAGAGACGCCTGTCCAGACAAGTCTTCATGTACAACCCCTTGGTCAATCGAAAGAGGGGGCGGCCAAGGGTCACCTGGAAAAGATCTATAGCCCAAGAGGTCAAGTCGATCGGCACTAGCTGACCTGAATTGGAAGCTGCCGCGAACGACCGTCAGAAGTAGAAATCTGTGGTTGGGGCCGGGGACCGGGGAAGAAGAAGATCCCCCCTACTCTCGACGCTATTGTGTTCAAATTGCGTCACAATTAAATGCAATAAGTCAGAAGTATAGTTGTAAGAAATAGAACTAAACTTATGCAACATCAGAGCGCATCGGAAACGGAAAGCATAATTTTGGCTAAATTAATAAATAAATTCTGAGTGTATTGTAATGCAAGTTGGCTACATTGGCGTCGAGAGTAGAGAGGCTGCACTAAGATGCTAGCGCATCAAACAATAATACATTACATTACTTAAACTCACGCCTGTATCCCGGGCGGGTAGGCACAGACCAGAGTTGCTACTTGCCACGAACTTGACAAACCTCTTACGCGTCAACGACACTCATTAGTCGCTGCACGCATGCTGGTTTCGGTTGCTTTTTACCTTGCCCTTCCCTAATACATCCCTATTTGACCGAAACTAAGCCCTTCATTAAAATAACGCGCTTAAGTACCTTTAGCAGAGGAAAATTGGATTAAGTACCGTACCATATATTTGCAACATCCAAAACAAACTACACATTTATGAATCTTATATCGATAGGGAGAGAGGCTATATTTGTAAGGCTTCCATGTCAGGGTAGGTAACAGAGGAGTTTACTTGGATATTAAAATTTAATATAATACGAAGACCTTGGAGTACACATTATAGTGTCTTTGACGATACCCATTGATGTTGCTCTGAAAGGAAGATGGCTCTCGGTTTCAGAGTAATTAACTACGCATCTTTGAATCATGTCAATCAATCAACATATACATATTACTGTCCTCGAGTGTGTTCGAACTACTTGCATTCACCAATGACTTTGTTTTTTTTACGTTACATACATTTTGTGAATTTGTAGTAGCAATACCATTCGCTAACCGTCAAGGAAAACACCGTGAGGAAACCTGAGTGTCTGAGGTTTTTACATAACGATTGAAATTCCCATTCTACGGTGGGCTCGCACGCGAGCTCGTTTTTTCTCTCGTTCATAGGTTGCATTATTATTATTAATTATATCCAGGAAATTGTTAAGCAGAAACACTCATATACGATAGAAATTGTTTTTGAATCGTGTCATTTCAACTGTATGAAAAATAAACCAAAAAACTGTGCCGTTTAATTTATGAAAAAATGAAGGGGTTTCGCTGAAAAGATATCATTTTGGGATATTTTAAAAATAACATCTGAATACCCTACGCCGATGTTTCCCGATCACTTAGCAGTCAATTAGAAATTTAAAAAAATCGGCCAAGTGCGAGTCGGCCCCGCGCGCGAAGTCATCTGTACCATTATCTATATAACATTTGAATATTCCAAGCGTCCACCCGTTGCCGTTATTAATATCGAGCAAAAAACAGCGAATAAATCAGGTTTGTTGTATGGGAGCCCCCCTTAAATATTTATTTTATTCTTTTTTTAGTATTTTTTGTTATAGCGGCATCAGAACATGAAAATTTCAACTGTCTAACTATCTCGGTTTATGAATACAGCCTAGTGATAGACGGACGGACAGCGGAGTCTTAGTAATAGGGTCTCATACTCTTTGGGTACGGACCTCTAAAAACCCCAGTAAATTAAATCAATCCTTTAATGAAATTATATTTGTCCGCAAGTTTATGTTTTCTATGACTGCTAAGGAGACGATTTGTTAAAATTTCTACGAAAACATGTCGCCTTGGCGAGGGCTGTAACTCTGTAATGACGTGTCGTGTGCAATTCATTTACACGTCATTGAGCAGAGCAAAGTAGCCATTACTCGGATCCTTTTGATTCGTGCCGCTAGATTGCGCCAGTGCCGCGTAACACATTGCGCAGTTTGAGCTAAAAATTTACGCTTATAGACGTTTCACGTTAAACCGCGACGGCCGTGTCACCCGACACAGTCCACCCGCTTCTGTTCACTACGCTGGCTAGCCACCTGAATCGCCCTACAGACTCTTGCACACTGAACGCTGTTTACCATCAACCCAGCCAAGATTGCCTCCGTGTGTGGAAAACTCGCAAACGCTTTCAAACGTCCCTCTTTATATCACCCACCGCTCTCCTTTGACGCTTCGAGTGGGATTTAAGTTTGTCGAGTCAAAGCGAAGTTTTGATTGGTGCTCTTGCCCCTATTGCCACACAAAAGACAAAAGTAGGTTTGCCAATAAAGTCTTTTATATAGGACAAATAAAATATCTACATCTGAACGAAAATCGTGAAAACTTGTACCTACTATGGAGTAATTTGTAAAAAAAAAACTTGGAAATTTGCATAGATCTACGTAATGAGATGATTTATACAGCGTCCAGTGGCACCTTCACTCACACTACGTGGATGAAGGGACCACTTGGACGCTGCAGTGCCTGAGACATTGTTTTTCAGACGGAGTAGGCTTACGTGCTGAAAACTTATGACTTCATACGTGTTAAAACTTTCATGCTTGCACATAACTTCTGGTCCCAAACTAGGACACCCTGTGCTATGGTAACCATGACGTCACAAACATGGACACACGCCCAGACTGAGGCGATTTGTACAAATGTACGGCGACCGCCAGTGGGAATCGAACCCAATACCTCCAACATGGTAATCAGACCAACGAGGCAATATTGACGACTAGAACCCCTGGTTCTCCGATAGATGATCATCATCATCATCAGCCATTTGACGCCCACTGCAACACATAGGCCCCCCTCATGGTTTTCCTAACCATGAGGGGTTTTTGCCATAATCGCCAAGCTATCAGATAGATAAAATGGTGATTTTGTTACACCAATAACAAATGAATCTAGCAAGAACTAAAAGGCCTACATTTACTCATCATACAAATTTTACTCCAACTCAGATAAGGGAGAGGCCAAGAAATTAACTAGTGTCAGGCCCTTTCCGCCCTGCTAACGTAAATAAACTACTCGCGCGGTCAAAGAACACAAAAAGGCCAAATCATCACCCGCGAGGACTGTATTATCGCGTTTGATTAATTAACTACAGTCAGGAGGTTAACTAAAATGTTAGGATAAGAGCCTTTGCCGGTACACGAAGCACAGAACGTCCGCTCTATGTTCACGTGTCTCACTGATATTTATTACTTACATTCATACATTTACGCCTGTATAGCGGAGGGATAGGCAGATATCAGGGTTTGCCACTTGCCGCGATCCTGACAAACTTGTTTCGATTCATCAACATTCATTGGTCACTAGTTTCGGGTACTTTTTATCTTGCTCTTTACTAATACAACCCCTATTACCAAGTAGGTTACCAACAGATTTTAATGAAAACCTATCATGCTGTGTAAACTGCTTTTGGGTTACAGACTAGTTCAAGACTGATTCTATTTTTAAATGCCTCTGTGATTGTTACCTGTAAGTGTACCTTTTAAATAAATAAAATTTAATTTGCCTGCTAGGAAAATTTTATTTTAAATAGTTTTCAGGATCTTACGAGTTCCAGATTGGAATTCAGCGCGGATTTAAGGGGCTCCAGGGAGTAACACTAGCGCCACTGAGGAAAAACAATTATATCTCTTTTTACAGATCGAATTTGCAAAAAGTGCAATTTCTCAAACATGTTAATAGTCATTTTTAAGACCTAAGGCCGTGAACCTAAGGACAAAAAACCTAGGACATAAATGCAGTCCCAGGTCCGTGATCCTAGGTTCTTTTTCGTGAGTCCTAAAAATCACTGTTTACATGATTAAGCGATTGTACAGACACTTTTTGCAAATACGACCTGTAAAATAAGATACGACTTTTTTTTCATTGGTGGCGCTAGTCAGCCTACTGGAGCCCCTTAAGAATAAATTAAATGTGCGTATTTTATAAAAAAAAACATTATTCACGGTTTGCAGAGAGGTTCCAAGATGCTAGCAGCGTTATATATATATATATATACCTACGTACCTATTTTATTTTCACTTCAACTAGTCCTTCTTTCCGTACTTGGAGGGTGAGATCCACTATCACAGGGTAATTTGTCTCGAGTAATTTATGAACGCGCGGCAACGATAGAGACTGGCTAAGCTATTGTGAGGTACTTGGGAATTTGGTGGTTATCTGCGATGTATTTATTTACGGCCAGTAAATTAAATAGTTCACGGTGAGTTCTTACTTGTAATCTGTACTGAGACGTCATTTTGGGGAACCGGATTTTCAGACAGATACATTTTATTATAGGAGACAATCGTTATCCACTGAACAAGCTAATAAAATTGTAAGCGAAATAATAATAATAGTAATATTAATAAATTAAAATAAGCAAAGTATTGAACAAAACTAGGAATTAAGGTAAAAACCGGTTAATTGCGTATTGAGCCACGCGCAGTGAAAGGTTCCTTAAAAGTAGGGGTTTCTTGATAGCTGCACGCAACTAACAACTTCATCAAAGTAATTTTCAACTGATTTTGTACAATATTTTTCTTTTACAAGTTGGTCGACTATTACTCGTTAACTTGTAAAGCCTATTTAGCCATGATAGTTTTCCTTTTAACTTGATTATATGTGCAACCGCCCGAATTTTTCTTACGTTTTTACAGTACCTGTGTCGTACTGCACTAGCCAGGAGAGAAGGGGGGAGGAGGGGGGACTCCATTCTAACAAATATTTCCTTTTATGCCAAATTTCAGTTTTCTAGTACTAATAGTCTCTGAGTTAGGCTGCAGACAGACAGACGGACGGACATGGCAAAACTAACACGACGGCAGTCGCCAACATGTCAGCGACGAATATTCACGTCAGCGCGTCGACGCGACGGCTGCCGTCCGCACACGTCGACGGCTGCCATTGACGCGTCAACGAGTGTCGACGGCTGCAGTTGGCTCACATGCCGGCCGTGTATAAGCGAAGCGCCCTAATGGCAATAAATAATATTAATTTGGATTTGAAATTTTCTGAATTGAGAATTGAAAGTGTTTACTAAAATAACCTGATACTGTCTAATCAGTCGTCGTTACCCATAGTCCTAATTAAAAAAAAAACTGAATTATTATCACGATTTGTGTATTTTATGAGCTTTTAGTACAAGGAGATAGGAGCACGAACTGTCACTACTTTTTTAGCTTGAACCTTTATCAATCGAAAAAGAAGAGAACTCAATCATTCAGAATTAGGATCACTTTAGCAGACTTAATGCCAAAGAAATAGCGCCCGCAATCCATCAATTAAACATCCCTCAATTTTCCGTCGCGCGAACAATAGTGGCAAATAACGTCATAGTATAGTAATCAACACTAAATGGAGACCAATTTCAGGTCCCTATTCAACGACCTTAAGTCCTTGACATATAGGTCAAAATCACTCGTTCTGTAAGCAAGTGTAATGTTGGCAAGGTCTTGTATGTAAGACAAGAGGGGTAGAGCCACAGGGGAGCATACATCTGTCTATATTGTAACAGCCCCTATAGTATTCATGCCTTATGGAATTTATGGTGGCCTATCTATTGAACTAAATTCGTATAGGGCGGAGACCACCACGGCGTATAGTTTCACGAGCTCTGAGAGTCCCTATTCTCGTAAACGATCGAAATAGTGTTTGAACGAACTTTTGTAACGAAGTCCTCACGTTGTGTAGGTAGAGTAAATTTGGTAGCAACGGCGATTCTTGAAGCAAACGACGACTATGGTCTGGTTTGTGTTAGACTACTGTTAATCAAATGCATCGTGTTAGCTAAAATGTTCACGTATGCCATACACTAAGAAGAATCTTATTTTTTTGTCTAACTTATTTTTACTTACCACATTGCAGGCGCACCAACGCCACCAAAACAGGAGTTGAGGTAGTCGCCGTGGCCGAAATCGGTCGGGACCATCATCATCATCATTTTTATTGCTTTAATTTGAGGTCTTTAACTACATAAGAAATTTTATAGTGTATCTTGAAAACTAAGCGGTCTTAAGCACTACCAATTAGTTACATTATATCCATTAGTTTTATCAAAAGTTGTTTCGTTCAAACCGCAGTAGGCATTGAAGTAATTTCATGGCTACTTGGTGGTCATTAACGGAACACTTATTTAATAAAATAAATGGTAATGCATACAACAACTTCCCTTTGTGTGCCGCAGAGGTACGCAGCGAACAGGCAAAAGGTTATAAAATAGATATATAGCAAAGAACATTAATAAATAATAACAGTAAATACGGTAGAAAACCAAAAACCGTAGAAATATCCGAAATTAACTCAAATACCATATTTGAGTTCCCGATAGAATATTGACATTGAATAATCCCGTTTCTTTAATAATACGGTATTTGACACGATCAACAATAAATTATTTTATATGCTCGATTAAAACAAAAACTACAAAATATCTCGGAAAATGTATCTCTAAAAACCTACTTAGTATCTCTTTTAGTCAATCACCAGTTATTTCAATTTTTAAATAGATTAAACATAAAAAGAGTGCTCTGAAATGTGACGTCATAAGCAAGTATTTTCATACAAAATTCCGTTTTAAAAGTAACTCATTTGATATTTTGTTAAATACCCAATTATATATTTATTAGAGTTTTAAAAAAGAATAAAAATGGTTTTCCAGTGTGTTCATTGTGTTTTGCATTCGTGGTCCAGTCAGGGCCCTATGTCCCTGTTAGATCCTATATACACTGGGCCTTGGCCACACTGAAGGGACGTGGGGCGAGGACGCGAATTTTCCGTGTCTTCTGTGTGGGCTTTGACCCATCGCTTCAGTACATTTTGTATGAAAGTGAATTGGAAGGACGCCGCGTCTTTTCAGCGCCCTTGTCCCACGTCCTTCCTATGTACTCCACGCCCTACAGTACACATCTCGTAGTCCTACCGGTCAGGTCCCGAGGGCCCGATACATCGGCTATAATTCGGCCCGTATTTGCACGGACGGGCCCTCATTGGGAGTCTCTTTGTAAGGAGCGCTTCGAGGTATACGGGCAGCGTACTGGGGCTACTCTGGTGCCACGGTTTATTATTTTGGTTCTGGTAAAAAATGTATTTATTTTAAATATTGTTTGTTTGTTTGTTAATGTAGCCTACGGGGTGGCCAGTACTGTCAGTGCGAATACGAATGAAAGAGAAGAAAGACGAGGCGGGCCACTGAAATTAAGTGAAGGAATTGTAAAAAAATATTTCCAAAAAACTAGTCGATTTATTGTAATATTGTTCTATGATAATATACTTCAACATTTTTCTGTGTGCGATGTGCCCCGCCCACTGCCACTTCAACTTACTAATCCTCTGAACAATAAAATAATAATATTATTATTATTATTAAAGAATTGCACACGACATGACACGTAGTTACAGAGTTACAGCCTTCGCCTAGGCGACATGTTATCGTTGCATGCGGTTTTAGTAAGTGACAGGGGGTCACTTGCTAAAACCGCATGCAACGGAACTGAAATACTTAATCCAAGGCAAACTCATTCATTATCTTGCAGTCGATCTTAGCCATGAATTGATTTCAAAACATTGCATTTCGTTACGTCAAAGGCGGGGAGTTCTATTTATTTGCTTTCGAGTGCAAGAGACAGTAAATGGGGAACTTGCGTCAAACTTGGATTGAAGTGGTATTGCTTTTATACCATAAGACATAGGAAAAATAAAAAAATAAAAAATAAACAAAAAATCATAAAAATATTTTTTTTGCGGTTTTGGGGGTCCCAAAAAAAAATTGTTTTCTAGAAATCGTGTAGATGCAGAGAAAAATATTAGAGATAGTTCGAATATTGATAAACGGTTATTCAGCTTACATTATATATAACCCACACTCACACACACACACACACACACACACACACACACACATAATGGGCAAATTTTGAATCTTGATTAGTTTTAAATTGTAATTTAAGATATATTTATTTTAATAATTAAAAAAAATAATGCATGTATTTTTATATTGCATCTTGATTAGTTTTAAAATGCAAATCTTGAATCTTGATTAGTTTTAAATTGTAATAAGATATATTTATTTTAATAATTTAAAAAAATGCATGTATTCTTATATTGCTGAGCGCTATCGTGCTATATTTCTAGTAATTATGAACTGCCTATTTGTGGATGTCTGTTATTGGCCTTGTGAACTGTTTCTTTATTATTGTAATCAAATTATTTGTTTTCGCTGTTGATATCCTTAATAAAATAAAATAAATAAATAAAATAAGGTGTCACGTACAAGTTGTGACGTCATACTTTAAATCCGATGTTTGTACCCCATGACTAGAATTAACTTTTGAGAGGCTATATCGCTATACCTAATTATCAAAAAGCAAAGAAAAAGTGTTAGTCGCAGAGAAGAAAATTAACCACGGTTATTTATCTTTTAACATGGCCTCTCCGACTATGTCAAAGAATTTTTTTTGTGCAAGTTCTCTATTGCTCTAGTTTTAGTATTTCTGTTTGGGGTATCGACTACTTTGATCTTTTTATGGACTTATTTATTTGGCTACGAATGGACTACTGAAACGGTACGCGCATTCGAAAATCTGTTTTGGACTTACCAAGACGATAGTATATTATCCTTCACACTGTACACTCTATTGCGTTACGTTACCGGCGATTTTGCAACAAAAATTAAAACTCAGACCGGGGGTCTGTTTCATTCAACTACAATTCATGGTTTAATATGACAATTCGATATACATTGCCGTCTAGGAAGACTAGACTACGCAATGTACATCGAATTGTCATAATAAACTACGAATTGTACCTAGTTTTAAAAAACGCGACAGTAGTAGGTATTCCCCGATTCCCCAGCACATTCCGTGGTGGTGGTCCAAAAACGGGATTTTGGTCCATCGAATCCTAAAAAAAAAAAAAAAAAAAAAAAAAAAAAAAAAAAAAAAAAAAAAAAAAAACGAAACACCCCACTTAGAGCGATTGGGCAGGGTCCCAGAACGCTCCGCCCACTCCTTCCTGTACATATGTACTTCACTTTAATTACAATAGCGACGTCTAATCACATAGTCATAAAAGGTTCGACCCTTTCCTTTGTTCGCGAGTAGCCTTTTGTTCCGGCTCGTACTACCTGTCTACCTGCTCCCATGCGAAGAAAACGTAGCGATGCCTAATCACCTCCTCATAAAAGGTTCGATCCGTCCCTTTGTTCGCGAGTAGTCTTTTGTTTTGGGCTATACTACCTGTTACCTGGCGTTCCCAACGTGGGGTTTATCATATGACTAGGGGGTCCTTTCTGATAAATTTCGATCCAGTGGGATCTTGTGTGTATCATCTGGGATTTGATTCACACCTTGTATGATTTTATGCCTTTTCAGTTCGCTTATATACATTTTTTTTTTGCTAAATCGTAACTTTCAGAATTTTCATAAATCTAACCTAACCTAACCTATATTTTTGCACTATACCTAATATATATATTTTTTTTTTTGCTAAATCGTAACTTTCAGAATTTTCATAAATCTAACCTAACCTAACCTATATTTTTGCACTATAGACCTAATATATGCTATACAGTGAACGGTTGTAATGAAGATAAGAAGTTTGTAAAATGTTACATTCTTTGGCTACGCTCTTAGATGTCGGTTTTACATCAATTATTTACTGAATGTCTGTTGCTTTTTATGAAATCGTTATCTCTTGATATTTCATACCGATTGTTGAATAAAAATACTGGTTTAAACTTGTAGCTGTGCGATACACATAAAAAGGAGCTGAAGAAAGCGTTTATGATAGGTGATATTCTATAGATAGGTACACAATGAATGTTTTATTGTTTCCTTGCATCAAACGAACCGTTGCCTTTTGTGTAATTTTTTCACACCTATTCACTTATCCTGCTAAGATGCTGGTTTAAACCTGTTCGGCAAGCAAATAGCTTCTTTAAAATGCTTACTTGTTCCAACTTGTAGAATTGCATCAGGTATAAAACAGCGTCAAGACAACTCCGCTTCATATCGTCTCAAATAATTCATCAGACAAGATCTCCGTCAAACCGAGTCGCGAAGTGTGAAGTGAAAAGTTCAGTGTTTGGTTGTGTAGCCGTGTTTCGTTGCTGAAATGGATGTAAGTATGTAGTTTTAATTTGAAAACTTGTTTTATGTTTTTGATTTATTGTTTATAGTATACGTTTTAGCCATTTCTGTGTCTACCGTGTAACTCTAGTTCGAAGCACTGTTTGAATATATTTTTTGTATTGTTATAGCTTACAGAAGAAAACACATTTAAACACTATTATTATCCTGAGAAATACGACGACCCAAGCGATGAAGAAGGGACGGTTGGGCTCAAAGTAAAGAAAGCACTCGCCAACAAGAGAAACAACAGCATACATGGATTCTTCGAAAAACGCAAGAAAAAGAAAATTGACAACAAAAGGTCATCGAGTGTGAGCCAAGCCACCGCGGAGGGTGTTGCTTTCATTAAATCCAACCAAGACGACGGGGCTTACGCATCACATCTCATCAAAATTGAAGTGTATGACATGATGAAGATCAAAAACATTCCCCCGACAGAACACTGGAAACATGCAGAAGTGCGTGTTAAATATTACGCACACTCCGAAGTAGATGACCACGTCCAAAAAGCGAGGGACGTTATCTACGACATCACAAAGCAGCTGGCGGCAAAAAGTGATAGTGTTAATTTCGTTCTAGACAATGAAAAAGAAGATCAATAGTGCAGTTTTAGGAAACCAATTAATTTATTTATTGTTTTTTTAAAAGGTTGCTTGCTTAACTGTTGTCTATCCTTTTGTTTGTATAACCTCTTTGTAACTTGTTCCTAAACATTATCATTGATTAAGCTCCTTTGTATTCTAAAGTGTCAGTTGGCGGCTAAAAGCGATTGTGTTTATTTCTTTCTAGACAATGAAAAAGTACATTAAGTGTAGTGAAACCAATTCATTCCTTTTATTGTTTAACTTCTTTGTAACGTGTGCCGAAACATTATCATTGTTTAAATCATTGTTTCTTTGGTAGGTGAAGAAACAATTATAAACCTTAGCTTTGAATAAATTTTTAATAAAAACTATCATCATGTTTCTATTTATTTGTATTCTGTACCATTATTACCCTTATACCTTAAAATAAAACAGGAAAAATATTTTTCTAAAAGTATTTATTTCATAAAAAATGAGTTTTAAACATATTTCTTACAATTAAATCATTACAAAGAGAACTCTCGGAAAACAAACTTTGAAAATCACACATAGTTTTTCCTTGTTTCTTAAAATACAGATAAACTAAACAATATTCTCCACAAACCGAGGTAAATGGGTTTTGAAATTGTTTGTGGTTGTAAAACCATCTCCTAGCATTTCTATTTAAAAATCGCTTTTGATAATTAGTAGGTTTACGACCAAATGAATCGAAGTATTCACCTATGCCATTAACATCGATGTGTATAGCTACCCAGTGAGAGCCAGGCTTTGAATCGGGATCCAAATTACTTATAATATAAGCAGGTTGATTTACCCAAATAGGCAATCGGTTTGCAGCAAATACATTTGATTTAAAACTAGAACTTATTTTGTTCATACATAACTGTATTTCATTTGTATCCATGATAAATAGAGATAAAAGTTTGATAATGATGCTGTTAACAATGTTTAATAGCGAATGATATATCTTAATAATTTACACAGTATTTATGTATTTGTTAACTGTTATAATCCACTGTTACGTCGCGATTTTTGTTTATTTCAATAACATTATCAAATTCAGCATAAACAATACAGTTCACAGTCAGATTGAGAGCCGTATCAAAGCGAACTTCTAAACGAACACTACCATGTCTAACAAGATTCCAGTGTGAAGTTGAACTAGCAGATAAATCTGGAGTCAAATCAAAACACAGCAAACAATATCCATCACCATAGTTTGTTCTACTTATTGCGTTTCCTTCATTGTGAAAATGAATACCAGTTCCAGAAAATAAAGTGTGATATGTTGATGCTATTATACCAGAACTAAATGATGGTTGTAACGTTCTTGAAGGAATTTCATGACCATCTACATACAAACTGAATGTATTCATATTGAAGTGTTGAAAATTGAAAGGATTTATTGCTAAATTACCATTAAACCCCGAATTTAACACAAAACCAACAATACATCTTTTAGGAACTTGTCCGAGGAATATATTGTCTAATGTTTTACCTTGGACACCTGCAGGTATCGTAAGAACCTTAACTTCCGCTCTTGTTATGGGATATTTCGCAGTTGTTGTTTCTAATACTTTTTGGTGAGCTAATAAAACGCTAGGGTTGATTCTAGCTCTTCTTATAATGAGACTGGCATCCATTATTTTTACTTTAAATTTCTTCTCTTGGTGACAAATAAGATTAAATGATTCTTTCGAGCGTACTAACTTAACACGCATTTCTACACCATTGATTAAAAATTTTTCTTGGTTAAACATATCACCATGCAAGTGACCAATCATTTCAACTTCTTTACTCTCTTTAACAAATTCCATTCTTGTGTGAAAACCTTTGTTCGACGCGGCAATGGAATCCATATGTTTTGCAGTGTCTTCATACCACAATCCGCATGTTAGATGAGATTCTTTGGCAGCTGGACCATAGTTGAGAAGATTTTCCAAATAAGCACGGTACGCATATGTATTGTTTGGTGGTGATATGAGTTTTTGATTTAAATAAACATCAAGCTGGTTGAAAAGGGAATGTAACCAATTATTAACAGGGGCAACTTGCACATCCGCTTTTAAATTTGTGTCATCCTGATTTAAAATTTTTGCTTTGATATGCAGTAACGTATGTGAGAGGTCAATATAGTCATCACCGGATCCCGCGATTTGAAATTCGATGGGGCCGTCATCATTTAAAGATGAAATTGGTTTATAATGAACCCACTGTCCGCTTTCAATACTAGTTTGAGTTGATGGAAGGGCAAATATATCTAACTCAGATTTTGCGCACTCACAGGAATGATTATGTAAGAATGACATTATTTACTTTGAAAATATATCTTCAATACACTTTTTGTTTTTTCTACCTCCTCTCCGCTGTGATGCTTTCAAAGGAATGAGTGGTTGTCGTCTTTTAGTTGTCATTTTATAGCCCGATCCTGACATTAGGGATGTAATTTTTTCATCTGCTTTTCTTTTTAAGTTAGAACTTGCTTCCTTAAATCGAGACTTAATCGAACTCTCCATAGGACGTGAATTCACCATATCAGATAGTAGACCGATCCCTGCATCTAATGTTTCTTTACCCACAGCTCTAAAACCACCAGTTAACAAAGGAATCACAGACCTAAATAGACCACCTAAAAAACTTCCAATTCCGTGTCCTCGTTGAAATGGAACACCTTTATACACAATTCCTACACCAGAGCCAGCTTGATGTGTATAATAATGTTCATATGGACAGGAGACAGATGACCGTTTATTATTCATTTTATTCGCTGAAAATGTAGCTTCACGCAGGAAGATCCAAATTGAAATGGAACTCTTGCTCCCGTAGTCGTTCTTATATCTATTTCAATTGTGTCGAACTCTCTACGTAAAACAGGTACATAGTGGGCAGGTGAGAAGACATGCATTTTGTAGGCTCCATATACGAACGTTGTTGGATCTAATGGAATTATTCTTAGCAATGATGTTACAACATCTCCCACAACTTGTGGTTCAATGATGTCAGAATACACAAATATTTGTGATGGTAAACCTAAATACAAATTTGCAGGGTTTTTCCCAATTGAAGTTTGTTTTAAATTTGATCTTGGTTTGAAACCCAATTGCAAACTGAGTATCGGTGTTGTGATGATTGAGATTATGTCATCAGTTGCAGTTACAACCACAGTTTTTGATATTTTATCATATCTTAGTTTAACTTTTGTTTTCATCTGTGGGTTTTCATTAAATGCTTCAAGGAAATGGTCAATACTATCATACGTCGTAGCGGGTATGTGAGTTTTTATATCCACGATTTTATCTAACTTTTCATTGGGATCTCTTACTTTCTTTTTTATATAAATAATATTTTCATGGTCTTGAACGTTGTACATGGAGCAAGGATATTGAAATTCTACTATTCCAACAACCCATTCTCCTTCTAATTTTACAGTCTTAGGTAATTTTGTTAAGAAATGGGCTGTTGTATTATCAGTATAATAAGACGTTGAGCTATTACTTAACAAAGTAATATAAAAATTTTCGTTACTCATATTTTTTCCAAGCTTGATGCAGGTATCCAAGAATTAAATTTATTCGGATAACCTTGCCACTTCACTAACACTTCCTTTCTGCCAGAAAGACGTCGCGAGCGTATTATTTTATCAATTTTATACTTGATGGAGGGGTTGTAAATTACTTTTTGTAACTCTTTAGAATAAAAGGTGCCCATGATTGATTCACCCTCCAAGTCCTTTAAAGTGTAAACAAGACGAGGAGATCTTTTAATTATTGAATCAATTACAAAGATTTCATCGCTCCAATTAGTTTCATAACCTTTTTGAAAAATGTGTTTGTATTTAGTTATTCTAACATGGTCACCTACGTTCAGTATTGCGGTTTCTAATGAAACCTGTTTATCTTTTTTTCTATCATATAAGTTACACCAAACAGTCATGATATTACTAAAGTTAACATCTATTGGTCGCATCTTGATACTAGAATGATAACTATTGTTATAAGAGTGAAGGAGTTCTTGTAATATATTATTGTATTTGTAAGTATTTTTATGTGTAAAGTAACGCCACATTTTCATTTTAAGAGTTCTTTGAAATCTTTCAACTATACTTGCTTTAATGTCAGGATTATTAGTGGTATAATAATTAATGTTTTTGCTCTTAAAGTAGTCTCTTACCACCTTTGAAACAAATTCTGTTCCTTTGTCGGATTGAATATGTCGAGGGGTAGCTTTGGCTTCTGTAAATATGCTTTCGAAACATTCTTTAACTGTTTCTGAATCTTTCTTTTTCATGGCTCTTGCAAAAGCATATTTACTAAACACGTCAATAACACAAAGAATATATTTGTAACCATCATTATATTCACTATAAGTTCGCATATCACTTAGATCAGCTTGCCAGAGTTCATTAAAATTAGACAAGATGTATCTATTTCTCGTAAATCGCCTATGAACAGGTTTATGTAGAGTGTACGTTTCCTGAGACTGCAACCATTTCTTAACTTCCTCTTTGTCCATTTTATTCTTCATTTCTTTCGCTAACTTATTTATACTACTATATCCGGCTGGATCGGATACATCGTAGTAAATCCTGTTGATTTCTAATAGGGGGTCCATTTTTCCCAATCTAATTTCTTTTTGGTCGATTCACGTGTTCTAGTAGCAATAGGTGTGGATGCTTCTTTTACTCTAAATGATGAATCCCTTGTATTTATAGACGAATTCGGTGTGCAAAGCTCGTCTATTTCTCTCTCGCTACGAGCTCTCTTTATGAATTCTAAGTTAGTAGGGTTACCTATACAGGATGTAGGTACTTTATTTTTTTTTAAAACCAAGGCAAACTGTTCCCATCCTTTTGGTTTTGTGCGCTTAAGAGGTCTAATCACGTCGTTTACTAGATCTACAATATTAGTATTTGGGATGGTACGATTGTTTAATACAACTTCCCCTCCTGTCTTCCACCAAATATTTTCTTTATGAAGTATAATATTGTCCATTAAAGTTTGGGTTTTTTGCTTGTAAGATTTCGGTACTCCCTCTATGATATAAGAGGGAGTTAACTCTAAAGGATAATATTGATTCGATCTATCAGGTAGTGGTGTCGCAGCAATATCATTATGTTCCATCGCCGAGTTTGCAACTGAGCCTCTATTTACATTTTCTTCGTTGTTTAGCTGTAACTCTACATTTTTGCTATCGTTGTTAGAATGATCATTTCTATCCATAACTATGGGTATTTTAAAAGGTTTTCGATCTACTTCAGCAAAATGTAAAAATCGCTGTAGTGCTTGAGAGTACAATGCCCATTTTTCACGATCATCCATTTTGCTTTTTAGTATTTTTTGCATCTCTCCATCTAGACGAGATGATGAGTTTTCAGAAAGATTATCGTTGTGTTTGAGTCTTTCAATGAAATCTTGTTCTACTAGTAGCATTTTTTTCATATTCTCCATTTCTATTATGTTAAAGAGTTTATTAAAGCACTTAAAACTGCGCCTAATATAACAGGTAGAAATGCGCCACCCTTTTGAATAATAATTGTTTTTCTAAGTTTGTTTTTTCCTTTTGAAACTAATTTTCGTAATACGTTCTTATGTTTATTTAATTTAGATTTCTCTTTTTTTTCTAATGGAATTTTCCCTTTTAAAACATTATAAATACACTCACAAATAATATTTATTTCGTCGTCGTCACAAGCTTTAAGCAAAGCCGTGCGATATTTTGGTTTAAGTACTTGCAGCGCTTCAAGTAAATGTTTATATGTGCTCACACTCGAATGCATCATTTAGAACTGACCAAAACTTGTTGATTACTGTTATATTTAAATCCCTTTTTAGGAATGTATACTATGCAGTATTTGTCGGATGGAAATATTTTAGTTTTGAACCGACATAAGTCATCCGTATTTTGTTTCAGATCAATCATGAGGTATCCATGGGCGTCTTTAGTGGAGTCTTTGTAGGCTTCATCTACAAATTTTGAATTTTCAGGGTAAACTTGTCGCGACAAGTGGCGTATCTGAGTTTTATCCCTGGGATTTTTGAAGTAAATAATGTAACTCGTGTTAAGCGAGATGTCACGTTGACCTTTTCCTTGATGAAATATATTTTGTGTAATATAAAACACGCTTAAGTTTCTATGGTGACTACCTTTCGTGAAAATGTCAACGATTCGCCCATCGGACTCTCTCATTAAATCATCGATTATAAGAAGTTTAGGTTGTTTGCCATCAAACATGCTGATATCAGGTATGCCTTGACTATAATTTACATTTTCCAGGTTGTACAAAGGTTGCATTTCATCATAACACCATATCACTTCCGAAAAAGTTACATTGCACAGAACTTTACAATCATTTAAAAAGTTTGTGACAAAATTTGATTTTCCACAACCACTTGGACCAGCAACAATGGCTGTGAAAGGGTGGCAAAAGTGAATCATTGTTATTATGTTGTGCTAAGAAACACGTGTTGAATTCGAAAGTTCTAAATAACAAATGATGGATGCCAAAGTTCAATCATGGTTATATAGATACGATTATATAGGTTTAATTTTTCAACAAAAAATAAAATAAAATAAATTTAATTTTGATATTTTTTTATATTACAATATACCATCGTCACAAAAAAAAAAAAAAAACATGAGTAAGAAAAACATTACCTACACATAGTCTTATAGCTAGTGCATGCATACATATATTACAAAAAAAAAAAAAAAAAAAACTTTACAGAACAGTTATTATGTATATACAAT
Organism: Yponomeuta malinellus; assembly: GCA_947308005.1. Lineage (NCBI taxonomy): Eukaryota > Metazoa > Arthropoda > Insecta > Lepidoptera > Yponomeutidae > Yponomeuta > Yponomeuta malinellus. The sequence continues at coordinate 3,455,422 of OX370998.1, forward strand.
GAAACGCAAATTGAAACATAATTATACATCATGACATCACATACAGTACAGAAAGTAATATTAACATTGAATGTTCTCTATTCTATAGTGACCCCAAGCAAGCGTGTCAGTAGAATTTGCTAATAAAGATCGTTTCGTATCGCTGTGTGATAAGGATATTTTGTTTATTTTTTGTGTAAATAAGACATGTTTTATAGATCTAAATCGCAACATTTCAGACAGCAAATTGGTTTTTTCGAACAAACAAGCTTTATAATCGTTCATGTTTAATTTTTTAGTTACACATTTATTTACTCCTTTTGCTTTAGCCATGGTTTCGTTTTGTACATCCATTGCATACATTTTCGAACGAAGACCAATAAATTCTTTGAAAATTTTACCATTATTTTCGTCTTTAAAGAAACCTAATCGCTTTTTATTGACTAATGGCAAACCGTAATGATTATCAGAAGGATAATCAGAGGTATCGAAGTATGATTCCAAATCTGATTTAATATCAGCGTAAAAGTTATTTGTGAATATTTGATAAACCAAACTATCCGTGTCTGTATACAGTAATTTTAAGCTATCTGGATATTTAATTTTCATGAAATCATAATGAAATTCATACATCAAAGTCTTTGATAAATCTAGTATACAAAATCCCAAGTAAATAGGTTTGTTGTATAAAACTTTTGTTTTCTTCAGTTGTACTGCAACTAAATTTTCTGAAAATATAGATAGACTGTGGAACTCTGGTTTTGCTATTAACGATTCAACGCCTTGAGTTTTTCCATGATTTTTCCAGTGGTTGAGTAATTTAACATTTACTCTCTTATTTACATTTTCCATAGTCTTGCCAAATACAGAATTATTCATTAACTTAAAAAAGTCTTTTTCAAACTCTGAACTTGCCAAAGAACGCTTATGTGTATTTAAATCAATATAAGGCTTTAACCACGCTTTTTGTTCAAACTGTAAGATTCTATGAATTTTAAGTAAACGTAACCCTGATCGTAAACATTGTTTCAGGTTTCGATAATGGATAACGTAATTTGTCTTGTTATTTAGATTAGGAATCAGCTTTTTGTCTTTGGTATCACCTAGACACACATTTTCTGGACAGAAGGGTAAGTCTGAATGGAAATCGTGTAAGTTATGTGGATATTCCAAATCAACTTCTAAAATGTACCCATTTTCAGCGTCGTCGGGGACATTGAAATTTGTATTAACATCCACCCACTCAAATTTACCAGTGGGTAGACATTGTGACATTGCCCAGCCGTATAGATTATTTGCATCTAGGTACATGAGAAATGATGATGGTAAAGTACGATCATATTCAGACATAAATATATTATTAGCTTTTGCATATCTATTACTACATTGAGAAATACCCCCTCTTATATTATTTGTAATAAAAGCAACTTTCTCAATATCCGTTAGGAGTTCTAAATTAATTTTAGTAGACATTAACATGGCGTCCCAGCTAAGTCCAGGTGCTGTGTAATAATGAGCAGGATCCAACCCATAAGTTTCCATACAAACATTTCTAAAGTTTTCAAATACATCAGCTAATAACAAAACGTCAGTTTTTAAATAAAGGTTTGAAAAATCCCCCATGTTTTGACACTTAAAGTGATTCCATACGTCACAAGCGTGTTGATAATCAGTTAGTGAAATATTTTCATCATTTAATGAGCTGTAAAAATCACTGTGATCGGGAAGGCTAGTTAATTTTAAGGAATCTAATGATGTCATATGTTCATAAGGATATACGCCTTTCCGTAATAAACGTTTGAAGTCTTGTTCACTGGGGAAATTTAAATGAAGCTCTCGGAACTGTTCGGTTAATAAATTTTTGGTTAATTTATCAAGACTACTACTCATAAATTTCAACGAATCAAGAAATCGTAACTTGATGACACGGTTATTTATATATAATTGCTTCGAAAACGATATATATTTCTCTTTGTTTTGTGGAATAATTTCTATATTACCATCTTCAAATCCAAGTCCGTGTACGATAAAATGAGCATCATAGCTACTTAAATTGTGTAAAAACACAGGTACAAAATCAGGGGTACGATACTTCTCGGTGCAAGATGGATGAGCTACTCCTTCAAAAGCACCGGTATGATTGTTATGAGATATCGTTGATTCACCATTTAAATTGTTTTCACAAATATAGCAAGAGTTAGTTCGAATAATGGTTACTTTATCTTCTTCTGACAAAGGTAAAGGACATTTTACAAATGTGTTCTTCTTGCTAATGCTCTCTAAATCTCTTTTAATAAATTTCATAAATGATTCGGCACAATTTTCACCTGTATATGTTCTATATACAGATAAACTGTTATCATATGAACATTTAATGTAATATCCAAAACTATACACCTCATGTTCCTGAATGTTAGTGGTTGAGGATTTACTCGGATCGTTGATACAAGTTTCAATGGGTTTTAAAAATGCTTCGAAATCAGCATATATAACAAATGGAACCCTCAATTTCCGATCATAATTTTCGAATGATATTCGATTAGATGGAGCTAATTCATTAAACCAGTTCCTTTTAGTTTCGTTTTCGGAGGGCAATTTCGTACACACATGGAAACAATCATTTTCTTGATGCTTCTGCAAATTTTCATGTGAATTAAAATAAATTAAACATCCATCACAAATGTAGATGGCATGCTCTGACGTCGTCATTTGTTTTGACACTAGTCGCGAAAGGTTTTTGATAAAGCAGTAATGCCCATTAGTACCTTGATTTATATACAACAAGTTTAAATGGGTAGCTTTCCTACTTTTCGTTAAGTGTAATGGCCCAACTACTTTATTTTGCTTACTTACCGAATCATATTCTAATCCAAAGACATTAATACTTAGATCATTCATTTTCTCAAATTTATGAATGTCATTTATTTTTATTGGGAATGAAAGATTATCAAATTTCAATTTATTCCTATGAGATAAATATGATGTAACCCTATTAGCGTTGTAAGTAGGTTTATGCAATCCTGATAATACAGCCCAACGAAAACATTCATGGTCATTGTTTTTTACGTTTATAATCGCATTTTTGTGTTTTATATCTAATGGTAAGTCTATGTAAGATGAACCTCGTAATGGATTAAATTTATTTACGTTCATGTCTAAATGATTTATTTTGACAAGACTCCATCCACTGTCTTTTTTTTCAAAATTGGTTACTTTATTTACAATTTCATTCGCAATTAATGAAAATATATCATCCTTTGCATCTCCATTGCAAACAACATAATTAAGAGTTTGAAAGTCAAAAGTAGTATTTAGTTGTTTAGTTTGTTGTGTAAAGTCCGCAGTAAGAATGAAATTTACTTTTACAACAAAGTGTTGTTCAATGGATCGTTCTAATAATTTAAATACTTTGTTTTTGGTATTTTGTAAAAATATTTCTGGTGTTTCTAAAGGTTGGTTAGCAATGGAATCCGATGAAATTCTGTAAGTGAGTATCCTATTCCCGAACGCGCTTTCAATTAATTGAACATTAGTAAATTCTTGGTCTGAACTTAAAACATTGCTTTTGTGGATTTTGCTTTTTAAGTGGTTTGAATAATATTTTTTCGATACTGACACGTGACACACGGAACATTCAATTTTATCATTACTTTCTGTACTCACATTTTGATTTGCAACCGACGCTGTTGATGTTGATGCGACTGCGTAGCTAGTTGAAGTTGAAGGGTTCTCTTGTAGTTTGGTTTTCTTAGCTGGAGACTCCTCAGTAGATGCAGACGACGCCATCCTCTTCAATGCACCTCTTCCTCCTCCTCTTCCTCCTTGTCCAGCTTGTGAAGATCTGTAGAAAAAAAAAAAAACATTAACATTACAAATTGTAACAATTGATTACATAAACTTAAAAACTATAATATTAAATACTAACTTGTTTCCCTTTTACAATGTAAACAATATGCTTGCATTGCCAATACTCCATCTATTTCATCGGATGCTACGGACTTATCTCTCTTTACGTTAAATCCATGTCCATGACATGGTGTAAAGTATGGTATAACCTCCGAATCCTCTAACAATGTTTCCGGTAAAACTTTTCTGATAAACCACAACCGAATTGATCGATGAAATTTTGTTAGAATTATAGTTTTATCTAAACTTGCAATTTCGTTAAGAGATAAGTCCAAATTGAAATACATTTTATCGAAATTCTTAAAATGCAAACTTGAGACATCGGTCACAAATGATTGAAGTGAGCAAGACACACGTCTTAAATACCCGAAGATCCAACCCCCCGCCTATTGCTACTGACATCAAACTGGTTGTTACATGTTTCAACAACTAATAATAACACAAAAAACTAAGGGACCAACCTCACTTATGGCTATTGACATAAAACTAGTCTTAACAAGTTTTAAAAAATTACTTACGTTTTATCATAATCCTGCTCGATTTTTTCACACAGCTCGTACAACTCTTGATCTTCAACAATTTGGTCGAGTTCTTGATCGAAGAAATCACAGCTTAGTGTATCCATGGTAGTGAATCGCTAAGAAATGTGTGATTTTAAAGAGCAGCTTGGAGCTTATATATACTCTAAAATTTACCTGCGTTAAATATCTTATTTTTAAGTTTGAAACAATGTGGTCTTTATTTGCAAAAAATAACAAAACTCTTTAGAATGTAAAAGTGTTTAAACAATGATAATGTTTCGGCACACGTTACAAAGAAGTTAAACAATAAAAGGAATGAATTGGTTTCACTACACTTAATGTACTTTTTCATTGTCTAGAAAGAAATAAACACAATCGCTTTTAGCCGCCAACTGACACTTTAGAATACAAAGGAGCTTAATCAATGATAATGTTTAGGAACAAGTTACAAAGAGGTTATACAAACAAAAGGATAGACAACAGTTAAGCAAGCAACCTTTTAAAAAAACAATAAATAAATTAATTGGTTTCCTAAAACTGCACTATTGATCTTCTTTTTCATTGTCTAGAACGAAATTAACACTATCACTTTTTGCCGCCAGCTGCTTTGTGATGTCGTAGATAACGTCCCTCGCTTTTTGGACGTGGTCATCTACTTCGGAGTGTGCGTAATATTTAACACGCACTTCTGCATGTTTCCAGTGTTCTGTCGGGGGAATGTTTTTGATCTTCATCATGTCATACACTTCAATTTTGATGAGATGTGATGCGTAAGCCCCGTCGTCTTGGTTGGATTTAATGAAAGCAACACCCTCCGCGGTGGCTTGGCTCACACTCGATGACCTTTTGTTGTCAATTTTCTTTTTCTTGCGTTTTTCGAAGAATCCATGTATGCTGTTGTTTCTCTTGTTGGCGAGTGCTTTCTTTACTTTGAGCCCAACCGTCCCTTCTTCATCGCTTGGGTCGTCGTATTTCTCAGGATAATAATAGTGTTTAAATGTGTTTTCTTCTGTAAGCTATAACAATACAAAAAATATATTCAAACAGTGCTTCGAACTAGAGTTACACGGTAGACACAGAAATGGCTAAAACGTATACTATAAACAATAAATCAAAAACATAAAACAAGTTTTCAAATTAAAACTACATACTTACATCCATTTCAGCAACGAAACACGGCTACACAACCAAACACTGAACTTTTCACTTCACACTTCGCGACTCGGTTTGACGGAGATCTTGTCTGATGAATTATTTGAGACGATATGAAGCGGAGTTGTCTTGACGCTGTTTTATACCTGATGCAATTCTACAAGTTGGAACAAGTAAGCATTTTAAAGAAGCTATTTGCTTGCCGAACAGGTTTAAACCAGCATCTTAGCAGGATAAGTGAATAGGTGTGAAAAAATTACACAAAAGGCAACGGTTCGTTTGATGCAAGGAAACAATAAAACATTCATTGTGTACCTATCTATAGAATATCACCTATCATAAACGCTTTCTTCAGCTCCTTTTTATGTGTATCGCACAGCTACAAGTTTAAACCAGTATTTTTATTCAACAATCGGTATGAAATATCAAGAGATAACGATTTCATAAAAAGCAACAGACATTCAGTAAATAATTGATGTAAAACCGACATCTAAGAGCGTAGCCAAAGAATGTAACATTTTACAAACTTCTTATCTTCATTACAACCGTTCACTGTATAGCATATATTAGGTCTATAGTGCAAAAATATAGGTTAGGTTAGGTTAGATTTATGAAAATTCTGAAAGTTACGATTTAGCAAAAAAAAAAATATATATATTAGGTATAGTGCAAAAATATAGGTTAGGTTAGGTTAGATTTATGAAAATTCTGAAAGTTACGATTTAGCAAAAAAAAAATGTATATAAGCGAACTGAAAAGGCATAAAATCATACAAGGTGTGAATCAAATCCCAGATGATACACACAAGATCCCACTGGATCGAAATTTATCAGAAAGGACCCCCTAGTCATATGATAAACCCCACGTTGGGAACGCCAGGTAACAGGTAGTATAGCCCAAAACAAAAGACTACTCGCGAACAAAGGGACGGATCGAACCTTTTATGAGGAGGTGATTAGGCATCGCTACGTTTTCTTCGCATGGGAGCAGGTAGACAGGTAGTACGAGCCGGAACAAAAGGCTACTCGCGAACAAAGGAAAGGGTCGAACCTTTTATGACTATGTGATTAGACGTCGCTATTGTAATTAAAGTGAAGTACATATGTACAGGAAGGAGTGGGCGGAGCGTTCTGGGACCCTGCCCAATCGCTCTAAGTGGGGTGTTTCGTTTTTTTTTTTTTTTTTTTTTTTTTTTTTTTTTTTTTTTTTTTTTTTTTTTTTAGGATTCGATGGACCAAAATCCCGTTTTTGGACCACCACCACGGAATGTGCTGGGGAATCGGGGAATACCTACTACTCGCGACCCTGCTTTACCTGCTACAATACAATAAATTATATCATCCAAGTTTGTACAATCTGACGTCCTCAAAGTTGTTGTTTACAATTTTTTACAAAATAAGTACCAAGCAAGAAATACCTTATTTTATGTAGCCTGCAGGGCACAGGCCCATCTCAGAGATAGAATATGGGCTTAATTACCACGCGTGCCCATCTAGAATTGAAAATTTCAAGCGCTAAGATCACCTTCCTCAAGAAATACCTACTAACATTTAAACCACCAAGCAAATTCAGGGGAAAACAAACCGAAGTTATTAGTAAACTAAAATTCTCGAGAATAATACAAGCCAATGTGAAACAAAGCTCAAACAAAATAGTGTAACTAAAGATTTATAATTAAAACGCTATGAACCAAACATCCCCTGTTACGAAAAGCTGGCTTGTTAGTTTTTAATTATAATTATAATAATTATTTACACACCGCTGTGAGTTGTACTACGGTGACGGTATTATAAACCAAACGCGGGGTGTACCATGAGATGCATTTTCAAGCTTTTGTTTAATTTTTAGGGCTCCGTAGTCGACAAGGAACCCTTATAGTTTCGCCATGCCCGTCCGTCTGTCTATCTGTCTGTCTGTCCATCTCTCTGTTCGTGGCCTAGCTCAGAGACTATTAGCACGAGAAAACTGAAATTTGGCATAGACATACTCGTACATATTAATTGCGCCGACAAAACGGTAGAACAGGGACGCAATTAATTTTTTTCTTTCTTGTCGGCACCATAGTTGGATTGGTCGTTAAATATTGTGGGTGTACGAAGATCATTTTTTGATTTAGGGTTCCGTTTGCGAAATATTAAGCTTTAAAGCGCAAATTTTTGTCCGAGTAGGGCGTCCCTCTGCTGGCTGAACTGTTGATTGTATTTATATATTATAAATTTACGGTAGTAGCACATATAATTAAATTATTAAATTAAAAGGAGACCTATCACGGCTAAGTCGGCTTCACATTTTAACGAGTAATAGACGACCAACCTATAAAAGGAAAACTTCGTACAAAATCCATTGAAAATTAAGTTGATGAAGTTATATAAAGCAGATAAAACCTCCTCTTTCTACGGAACCCTACACTGGGCGTAGCCCGACGCACTTGACCCGTTTTCTCTTTTTACGTCTTACACTGCTCGAGTGAATATGTTTTCCATTTTTAAGTCTTCTACTGTTAAAGCTATGGTGAAAAGGTTTGAAAACTTCAAAATTGTTATGTTTGATTTATTAATCTCACATAATAAGTTTTAAAATTTACATATATAGCCAAAATTTTCGCTGCTCAAATAATGGACCAAAATATTTCACACACCTCAGCGCCAGAAAGCGGTGGTAGCCTAGGGGGTAGAACATCGGACTCGGAAGCGAGAGACCCAGGTTCAATCCCCAGTGCGGGCATGTACCTATGACTTGGTTTTCTAAGTTACGTACATTTGTGAAACTTCACAATAGTAGCAATACCACTCGCTAACGGTGAAGGAAAACACAGTGAGGAAACCTGAGTGTCTGAGCTATTCACATACCTCAGCGCTTGAAATCGCCAATCCGCGGTGGGCACGCGTGGTGATTACGCCCATTCTCTCTCCCTGAGAGAAGGCCTGTGTCCTACAGTGGGACGTATATAGGCTGCTTATGCAGCGCCAGAAATCGCCAATACTACACAGGCCTGTACCTTCCAGCGGGACATTTACAGAGGCTTGTATCTTGTTAGTTCGAGATACTAAAATAGCATGGAAAAATCCCAGAAAAATCTATACGGGTATGATGGACAGATCTTTGCGTGACCCAGCGTCACGTCATGGTTGGTATCATTGACAGACCATTGCAGCCAGCGTCACCTCATGGTGTGCCCCCGATCACATCCGAAGGGTCTTTGATCTCCGTGTTATTGTAACGTGCACTAAACACGTGCGGCGAGCCGTGTGCACAGCTTATACACATCACACACGTGCCCGACAAAATGCACGGCTGGAGTGTAAACACTGCATGGTTGGTTGGACGGGATAAATAAGCGATCGACTTGCGGGACGGGCTATTCTAATTGTTACGGATATCGGTGATCGGTGAAGGAGGCATTCGGTTATAAAAGAGACATTTGCTAGAAGTGACCGCGTTGAACCGAGCGACAAGAGATCACGATGTATTTGACTTGATATCTTACTTTTTTAAAACCTAGACACGGACCGATAAAATGTAAGATATAGGAGGCTTATGGATGATCGTCATACATTCGAAAATAAGGGGTTCTACACGACAATAACATAAACATAACATAAACTGATAACACGTTTAACTATATCTAATGTCTTAGATATAGTTAAACGTGTTCGCTAATACATTTTAATAAATAGATCGTATTACGAAGGCAAATCGTTCGTAGCCCCGGCTGCCGAATCGTTCGTAGCCCCGGCTGCCTGAGTGATCTTAAACGATCACGAAGGTTAAGCAACACTGGGCGCGTTCAGTGCATGGATGGGTCGCCGTCTATGCCTAACGCTAGTGGCATTTTTCCGAGCGGTTCCGTGCTTCGCAAGGCACGTTAAGCTGTTGGTGCCGGCTGCCGTCGATAGATGGCAGTCGTTAAGCCAAGTCAGAGGCCTTAGGGCGGCTTGACAACTTCTGACAGTAGACGAGCCACTAGTCTACAAGCCTCCACCAATCCGGACTTGGCCCCCGTGGCGGAGTATGGCCTATACCTTCCTCAGGGAAGAGACCCGTGCCCCTCGGTGGGGACATAATGGGTTGATGATGATGATGATTACGAAGGCGAAATCCTAGTACGTAATACATGTAGTAATGATAGTACCGACGTCCCTCAAATCAGTTTTGAGCCTCATCATTCCAGCAAAACTACAGAATTATATCATTAGAACGCTCGTAGATTCTAAACGTAAGTTCAATCAATCAATCAATCAATCATCTATTTATTGTCATAAATTACATGTGCAGGGTTTTTCATATATACATGTCAGTTTCAATGTAATTTTACCAATATGGTGTGACAATATCGAAACATAAATTATAAACTACTTAAATCATGCATTTTATAAATGAGACTAAAAGCAAACCTGGCAAACCTCTTTCGCTTCGTCGACATTCATTCATGCCCGCATTATTTTCAGCTTAGTTCAGTCTTTTCCGCTGCCCGGTTTAGTTTTTGCCGCCACTAGTTACTGCTCAAAATAATTTCATTGCTGACCGAAAACTTTTTCTTTATATTGCTAGCAATCACAATGATAAAATTATGTCAAAAATTGTAAGTCACACATTATGCGCCCTATTCAGGCCATTGCTAAGATGTACTATTTTATATTACATAAGATAACATCCAATTTTGGTGGTAAATGCCATTATTACTTTAAAAATTAACATATATTGCAGATCAAACCCTTGATTTTTGTTGATTGATTAAATTATACCCCTATGAAACACCAAGATCGCCAATCCTAGGCATGACTACCACTTAAAATTGCTCTGTGCCTACATTTAGTTGCATAAAAGCCCTTATACCAAGAGCAATAAGGACTAGGGTAAGAGGTCAAGTTGGGGCCCTACGTGGGTTATTAAAAGCTTAATTATGTAGTTAATGTGAGCGTGTGAAAGACGCAAGCGTTGAATATAACTTAGTGATTATTTAAGTAGTGAAGGTGCAGAGGAGACTCATCATCAGCCATTTGACGCCCACTGCAGGACATAGGCCTCCCTCGTGGTTTTCATAACCACCAGGGGGTTTTGTCATAATCGCCACGCTTGGCAGGCGGGTTGGCGATCGCAGTATGCGGTTGGAATCTCAGGAGGACGCTGCTGGCCGTCTCCTGGCAGTTGATTTCCTTAGTCGCCTTCTACGACATCCACGGGAGGAAATGGAGTGACGCTATTCTTAATCCGGCGCCACACGGATAGAGGAGACTACTACCCTCTTATTCCAAAACCAAGTCTAAGTATAGTACCGAGCTTATTACTAGTTTTAAACCAGGGACGATCTTCGGTACTATTTAGTCCTTGGTTGGGCTACGTATCGTAATACGTATTTTGTGCAATAAAGTGTAACAAACAAACAAACAAATTTTAGTACTAATAAGTCTTGACTCTTAAGGCCTGGCTTAAACCCAGTACTAACATATGTTTGTATAATAAGAGGGCAATTGTTCTGATCATAGGTTTAAAACCTACAAAGCCCAGTAAAACTAAAAAATGTTCATTTTTCTATTTTTTATGCAGCCTATTTACGTCTCACTGTAGGGCGCAGGCCTTTTCTCAAATAGAGAGTACGGGCTTAATGAACACGCGTGCCCACCACGAATTGGCAATTTTAAGCGCATCGTCGTGACATCGTGAGGTGTCTGTGGTGTTCACATTCTTCTCGTAAATACAAATAACTTTTTATTATGGAATCAAGTTTGAGATCCCTAAAGAAATACATGATCAGAATTCACACAAATTTGTCCGTGTGAATTTAATCAATTAGAACGTTATTATTTAATATCATTAATTTATGTCACCTGTATAACAATATGAACATTTGTTATGTTATAGTAACAATACCACTCGCTAACTGTGAATGAAAACATTGTGAGGAAACCTGAGTGTCTGAGCTATTCACATACCTCAGCGCTTGAAATCGCCAATCCACGGTGGGCACGTGTGGTGACTGACCCCGTACTCTCTCTCTCTCAGAGAAGGCCTGTGCACTGCAGTGGGACGTATATAGGCTGCTTATGTATAACATTAAAGATTTTCGTTTTATTTTATTACGTTGGCATTCTTCATAGTGAGATATCAAGAATTTTATAACCCCTCCGTTTTCATTGCTCTCGAATGTAGGTACGAGTATATTGTTCAAATGAAACTCTTTTTGTGATGTTTGACTAACAATAAATTCTACTTTGTTTTTCCAGGTAAGTTCCAGTTTGATCAAATCTACTGCTGTCACATCATCGACAAGTAAGATATCAATATAAAAAATGATGTGCTTGTGGTTGTTTTTTGGGATGGCACCAAATTATACCAAATTAACTTTACTGTCTGACGACCTGGTTGCGGTGGTGGGGAGTCGCTGGTTGCGAGCAGCACAAGACGGGAATGCTTGGAAAACCATCAAGGAGGCCTATGTCTTGCAGTGGCCGTCAAATGACTGATGATGGTGATGAAGTTTACCGTGATATTTGGACTAGAAACAGCGATAAGCACTACACGACAATGTTATATGGGTATCTAATTACTAATTACGGATATGCATCCTAAGACAGTATAACATGCATACAGATTACGCCTGAAAAACTCATGATAACTTTTCGATAATCTGGCAGCTTAATATCTCAAAATAAATTTAGATTAAAGAAAAAAAAAATCTTTTCTCTAACAGCCGTGATTAGAACAAATAAGTAATCAGCATTCGCCAATAACTTTCTTAAAATTAGCGTCAACCTTTTTGATACCCTAAATAAAACATCAACCCGAAAAAGAAAAGCAAACGTAATTAATTTCTTTTTAATCCAGCCGTCACCCAAAGCGGCCAGCATTCGGCCAATATCCCAATTCTCTAGATTAAACTATCAATTTGGGTCTTTTATTTTTTCGTCACACAGAACGGAACCCTTCTTTATGGATAAACGGGTCGTAATTTAGGGTTCCTTGCAGCTGCCCTCCCTTAATGCTGATTGTATTGCGTTCTACTACTGCATGCGTGTAATCAACCGCTTGGACCCTTCGAAGGGTCCGTATCTTGAAGGGGAAATACACCCCGTATTGCTCATTGTTTTGGTGCTGTTATTGAGACAGTTGCTTGAGATCGATTGTGTTTAGTTTTTAAGGGTTGTTATGGCATCTTTTCCCCTGGTTCTAGTCGACATCCGTGGTAAGTAGTGTAAAATACGATTTTTCGGATGTTGGAATACTTTGCCTTGGTTAATATTTCCCTGTATTGTGGAATAGAGACCAATATTATGTTCACAGTTATTTTATTAACATAAGAAATAACTGTGCAATTTCACCTTATTGCAGCGCTCCCGTTATTACACAACCTTTTTCCATTATAAGTGAAAAACTTTCCAGGACATAAGTCCATATCCAGATAAAGATACTCACACTGATTCAAGCCATACCAAAAAATATGTGATTCTTATCATCGTTAATAACTAATATTTACACTTCGGGAAAGTTTATTTGGAACTGAGTATAATTGCAAAAATCTTACACCAAGAACGACGTGGGGTTAAGAGTCTCATGAAGGCTGAAAGCCAAGCAACGCGTAATCGCATTCTTTAGCCTTGAGCTTAGGGAATTAGCGCTTTTGAAGTAAAATGAACAGCACTTTATAAAGTACACCAATGTCAATGTTTTGTGTGTAGTGTCTATGGGTTTTCAAGTAGTATCGGTAGAAACTCTGGTTAACAATCAAGAGGTCGCAGGTTTAAGTCATAATCAAATCAATTTGCATGTCATACAATGGTCTATGTCTGCCCCTCCCCGTATACGAACGTAAAGGCCCCCATTGACGATGCGTCCAACACTCCAAATGGACTGCTAACATTCCAAAATCCGCTCGTCAATGTAGAAAACGCCGTCCATTTTTAAGACGGCGTCCAGGAATGGATTTCTAATCGCAAGACGCCGTCCAACCCGCTCGTGGTTGCCCAAAACGGCGTCCATTTTCCATTCATTCCGCGCTGCGCAGCCGCCCACATCAGTCGTGTGTATAAACCATATCATTTGATCGATGCCATTGTTGCCATCGGTATGTCAACGTCAAAAGATTTTGTTTGGGCATTCATTGAAATGTACAGGGAAAATCCTTGTTTGTGGAAAAATCAGTGACGCCGACTACCATAATAAATATAGAGAAATGCCGCTACAAATTTATTTTTAAGGACGAAAGCCGAAAACGCAAATACTGATACTGTCAAAAAGCAGATTGCGTCATTGACCAATCTTCATTTTGAAGAACGGCCGCACGCCGTCCCGGCGGATGCACCGTCGGTGGCCTTGAAATTCAGCGTGCATCAATTTGGATTAATCCATTTGGTCCTATCGTCGTATCGGCCTTAACTATATCTGTTTTCAAACGCGAAGATTTTACTCTTCTCATTTGCGACTGTTCAAAAGATACAAATTTTTGTTCCATTAGACTGGATGTATGTCCATGTTGATGTCCTTGCCTGGTTACCATGGTATAGAGTATCGCAGTTTGGGACCTGGACAAGTGAGGGTGTTGTGTAGAAGTTATTATTTTACCTGGTCAAAAAATTACAAGTAACTAAATTGCGACGCACATTCGTTCTAGCTCGAAGCCATTTTCCCAAAACTCCACCACGGCTTCGTCTCTTTCATTCGACAGCTACGCCAGCACCCAGCGTCACTTACTCCTCTCGCCTTAACCCGTTCTCGGTGACGGTCCTCTGGCTTCCTCCCTTTATTTTTGTTTACCTAATCGCCGGCAGTTAGCCAACCACCTGGCACGGCGCCTTCATTAGTCTAATCCGCGGGTATAAATTGCGGCCGCGTATAAATTAGAAGGTCCGGACTCGTCCCACGGTGGAACTGGGCCTAAGAGGAAGTTGTCATACGTGAGCCTTCGCAACCAAACAACAATCAGTCTTATTTATAAACAGTTGTTTCCACTAAAGCAGTCATAAGTGAAAGTTAAACAGTCTTAAGTGTAAAAGCCGGTTTATAAGAGGAAATCCTGCCATAAACCGACTTTAACTCCGTCTTAAGAGTGCCTTAGTGGTATCGAAACATTTACTTCGTCCAATCGTCAACCTGGAGCTTTCGCTAGTCCTTCTCGATTACTCCAAGCCGGCGTTTTGAGGGCAGATTCTCTACCATACTTTCTGCTTTGAGCGAAACAATAGTCTTGCTGAAAATTTCAAATCTGATAAGTATACCCGTACAATCATTCTCAAGAGACAAAAAAGGCCAAAAATATTGCGTATCTTTTTATAGGTTGAACCTAATTAATGACTCTCGAAAACTCCATAATATTTCACATACTCGCGTTATACACCAAAATCATGGGTCTACAGACTCTTTTACTACATAGATCGGGATATAGTGTTAAAATAATTAGAGAACACATGTCATATTTTTTTCAAAAATCTTATATTTACTAAAACCAACGTAACTAATAGAACAGAAATAATGTTAGAACCAGTTCTTGGGACGAGTTACAAACAGACTCGTAAATTGCCTTAAGAGTTAAAACGAGCACTTAGCGTTGGAATTAACTGGCGTTTAATTGAAACCAGGTGAGTTTTTTTAAATCCTCGAGTGAAATGGCTTGGTTGATAAGCGAGGGTTAAGACTGGAGCTAAATAAGGATTAGTGGTAGTTTAAAGTTAGTCTGTGTTGGAGTTGAAGATTTCTGGAGCCAAGTTTGGACTATTATTGGCTTCAACGTTTAAGTGGTTAGGTATTGTTTCACTTGGAGTCGATTATGATACGGACCCTGTGTTATTTCGTAACCACTAGGTAAAAATTGGGAGAAAATAAATATTTTGAACATTAATTTGTAATAATACTAGAAGTTGATTATTCACTTCAATGTACCCTTAGTAGCCAAATAGTGACATGTTTCGGAACAAAATATTGACACTGTCGATTTTCGATACATATAATTCTGGTGATCCACCCTTTCATGCAAGACATACAACATTAAAGCAACCAAGTTTTATAAGGACTGTCTAGCCCTGTACACATCAATTCCCATAATGTCAAACGAATTCTATGACTATCGTGACGTCATGGCACGTGGTCTATTCTCAAAGCAATAAAGGCGTCAATTTCACACAAGCCATCGCAATACGCGAGGGGTCTCATGAACCCCTCTCGATGGTGAAACTGTTGGCAGAAATAAATCGATACAAATGCTGTTAATCACTATTGCTTTTGTTCAGGTCCACGCTATTTATAAAAGCTGCGAAAATTCGCACGCACTGTCAATAGCCAAAAGGATTCAATTAAGCTTATGTGTCGTTCCCACTTTGACACAACTCATATTAGAATTTTATTTCTTTTCGTCATATTATCGTTTCTGCTTAAGTGAAGTATTTAGGGTATATAATTTAGGGTAATCTAATATATAAAAATCTCGTGTCATAGTGTTTGTTATCGAACTCCTCCGAAACGGCTTCACCGATTTTTGTGAATTTTTTTCTGTGTATTTGCGAACGTTTGCCGAGTCAGCCAGTATTAAATAATATTTAGCCATTTTTAAACTAGCGCCATATGTTTCTAAATCATGATTAGAATGTCCCCTTAGAGTACGATGATCAGAGTCACCAGTATGTAGGTAAGAACAATCCTCGGGACGGTCGCAACGTTTAGTTTCCCGCCTTAATTGCCGAGATACATTGTCTTATCGAGATCGGTTAACAGTTTTATTTATTTTTATTAGAAGCCCGGATAGAAACGTGAGTCGGGGAATGCCCCTCGTGTTATTTTCCTCCTTTCGTTACATCCTAGTTG
Organism: Yponomeuta malinellus; assembly: GCA_947308005.1. Taxonomy (NCBI): domain Eukaryota; kingdom Metazoa; phylum Arthropoda; class Insecta; order Lepidoptera; family Yponomeutidae; genus Yponomeuta; species Yponomeuta malinellus. The sequence continues at coordinate 3,471,771 of OX370998.1, forward strand.
TACAGTCGACAGCAGATCAACCTTTACATTTTAGTTACAGTCGCCTGTAAGGCGCGAGACACACAGGTGGGACATGGGGCGGTCTGTGACTCTATACATCTTACCGTGCCCTCGCCCCACGTCCTATGTGTGTGTATCGCCCCTAACGCATAGGCGTAGGAATGTTGAGTGGTGGTATGGCACGGTTATTTTAAAGAAACTGAATACGTATTTGCCTTTCGCTTGCACAATATTACCGTCTGTATTGTGTGAGAGATACGAGAATAGTTTTTCAATTGTTAGCAACCTCTACTTCTTTAAATTTCGATGAGTGCCTCGTCTACCACAACAGAGGTCTTGGTTTCAATTCCCACTTTGTCAAGTACAAATGGCCTCAGTCTTAGTGTATTTCATGTTATTGATGGCCTCGTCTGGTTATCATAGCACAGAGTATTCTAGCTTGAGACCAAGACAAGTGAGTGTGTTGTGTGGAAGTTATTATCGTATTATCTAAATAATCGTGTTATACCGCAGTGGATAGACCCGTTAATTCACATGCGTGAAGCTCCAGGTTCGCATCCCAGCATTTAACCATGACTTTGTTTACTACGGGAGACTTCCGCCAAGTCATTAGATAACTAAGTAAATAGTTATATACGTATCTATGGATAAAAGAATTAAAAGCTGTAAGGAGGGTTGTAAGTAATACAAATTTACTATATATTACTAGCTGACCCGGCTTGTTTCGCCAAATTAATTAGGCTATGACCTATTCTCAGACCTACCAAATATATGTTACAGCCAAAGTAATAAATCTGGATATTATACATAATGACTGGTCATTATATATAATGTCTACTCAGTTTAGATAAAGTGATAATTAACACAAAATTAATCACATTTACTAGCAATTTTATTTAATATCATATTAATATCATAATGTAGGGTACCTATGACTTTTCCATGCACCAACCTTGTTTAAGTTTGACACAAAACTAAGTTTTTTAGTGAAATATTTTTTTTCGCTTTTATATAAAAAAAAAGAACTAACACCCGAAGTTTCTTATGAACCTATTTTTGCTTATGTGTACTGACCTAACAAACAAAATGCGAAATATAAATTTAATCAAACAATTATTTGCTATATAACACCTGCCAAAATAAAACGTTAGCATAATAATTTATTACTTTGTCTAGTGAATTTGGCTTTTATATATAACGACCAGTCATTATGTATAATAGCTATTTAATCACTTTGGCTGTAACATATACACAAAGAAAAAATCATAATAATCGGTGAAGCCGTTTCGGAGGAGTTCGACAACAATCATGACACGAGATTTTTATATACTAGACCAGCTAACGCGGCAAACGTTGCTTTGCCATATTAGGTAATTGGCGTTCAAGGCAGTATTCTCGAAGTTGTTAAGGAGTATGTTTACCTCGGGCAAACCATGCAGTTAGGTAAAAACAACTTCGAGAAAGAGGCCAATAGAAGAATACAGCTGGGCTGGGCAGCGTATGGGAAACTACGTCGAGTCTTCACATCGCCAATCCCACAGAGACTCAAGACGAAAGTCTTCAATCAGTGCTTCTTACCCGTCATGACATATGGTGCCGAAACGTGGACACTCACGGTGGGGCTGGTCCACAAATTTAAAGTGCTATGGTCGGGGTTTCTCTGAAAGATCGAATTCGAAACGAGGTGATCCGACAGAGAACCAAAGTCACCGACATAGCCCACCGAATTAGCATGCTGAAGTGGCAGTGGGCCGGCCATATTATCCGAAGAACTGATAACCGATGGGGTAGACGAGTTCTCGAGTGAAGACCGCGGATCGGTAAACGTAGTGTGGGACGTCCTCAGACTCGGTAGAGCGATGATCTTCGCAGGGCGGCTGGCAAGAGTTGGATGAGAGTAGCCGAGGACCGTGCTGCAGTGGACAAGCATAGGCTGATGATGATGATGATGAGGTAATTGGCCTACGACCTATTCTCAGACCTACCAAATATACACAAAAAAATCATAATAATCCCGTGAAGCCGTTTTAGAGGCGTTCGTTTCGGTGGAAAGCATTCATACATAAGTTTATTGAACGAAAACACCGTGAAGAAACCTTAGGTGTTCGCATGCTTCAGTGTTTGAAATTGCCTTTCCACTGGGTGAGAAATTTCCACTGAGAGATGGCATTTGCCCTGCCATGGCACTATAATAATATTATAATAATAACTTCCACACAACACAATCACTTGACCTGGTCCCCAACTAGGATACCCTGTGCTATGGTAACCAGGGAAATATTTTAATTATGCTTATTATGTGTGAATTTCGACATGTTGCCGACCGTACCGTTCACATCTGCGCTGGTATTTCTTAGGAGCAATTTTCGAGAGGCTTTTTTCGAGTTATCGACTGCTCGTATGTGCGCGACACAAAATGGTAGGTTGAAAGGGAAAAGTTATTTTCGGTATAAAAGAAAACGTTCTCTTTCTTTGAAAAGATAATTGAAAATTCTTATACAATCGTGTGAACTAAGTTGCAGGTTTCCTTATGATGTTTCCGTTCAACTGTTCGAGCAAGCCGGCTGACCCAAAATGTGAGGAAATTATTTTTTTCGAAACTGAGTAATCCGTGTGGCGCCGAATTAAGAATAGCGTGACTCCATTTCGTAGAAGGCGACTAAGGAAATAAATTTATTACCAGGAGACGGGCTGCAGCGTCTTCCTGAGATCCCAACTGCATACTGCGATCGCCAACCCGCCTGCCAAGCGTGGCGATTACGGCAAAACCCTTCATGGTTAAAAACCATGATGGAGGCCTATGTCCTGCAGTGGGCGTCAAATGGCTGATGATGATGATGATGAGAAATACCCATCTTGGTTACTAGTTGGTTCCAGTAACCAATTGTGGAAATATGTGAGTTTAAAAAAAATGTCCCTTAAAGTGTTTATTTTTGTGACAGCCGAAGTGTCGATACCATTAATCGAAGTAAATGCGATACAACGGTCGATTTAATATAAATTTTAAGTAAATCTAGTTCGAATGTCAGGGTCTATTGAACTAGTTAGACCTGAGATTTCCGCACTTAGCCTCATAGTTGGGCCATTGTAAGTAGCAAGCGCTAAGGTATGTAAATACCGCAGACACTAGGGTTTCTCCACGATGTTTTCCTTCACGGTTAGCGATTGCTATTGCTACTATAACTTTACAAATGTACGTAACTTTAGAAAATAAAGTCAAGGTATGTAAATACCGCAGACACTAGGGTTTCCCCACGATGTTTTCCTTCACGGTTAGCGATTGCTATTGCTACTATAACTTTACAAATGTACGTAACTTTAGAAAATAAAGTCATTGGTACAGGGTCATTAAAAGGTCTTGCGACGACAAACCAAGGCCGCATTTCATAAAACTACAATTCATAGTTTATTATGACAATTATTATTATGACGGTTAGTACAATTAGTCTTCCTTCTTATTAATCTGCGGGTAAAGCCGGGTTTTGACGGTCTTCGTACGCTCGGACCGTGTGCGTACAGTTTTGGTTGATTATGACGACGGTCAGTGCGCTCGCGACTCCGCGCCACCGTAACCAGGTCGTCAGACCATCTGGTGGGGGGCCTCCCCAAACTGCGTAGTCCGGTCCGCGGTCGCCAGGTCAGAACTTTTTCGCCCCAACGGCCATCAGTTCTTCGAGCTATGTGCCCCGCCCACTGCCACGGGCAGTGGCTCGGACCGAGTGCGTCATCATAATCAACGGTCCACGGTCCGAGCGAGCGTACTAAAACCGTCAAAACCCGGCTTTAATCGGCTAACCAATGCACATCGAATTGTCTTAGTAAACTATGAATGAAAGTTCCATAAAATGGGGCCGTGGAGGCTCAATATGGTGATACTAGGCCATAAAACAAAGCAACACCAGGAAACCGTTTTTTGTTTCGATTTAAACCACTTCCAAAAATGTTAAAATTTCTCAGTTTAATTAATTAATTAATTAATTTCTCATTCATATTGACCGCGTCTAGTATCAAGATTTGTATGCAAAATTAGAAAAAAATATGATTCGTACCAAATTTTTAACTTTTGCTCATTGGCAGTGGTTTTATTTACGTGTTTTATGGATACTCAAGAACCCGGCGTCTGTGTATGCAGCGATTAATGAATGTTCATGAAGCGAATGTCACGCATGTATCCCAGAGACGTAGGCAGAGACATGCACGGGTAGTACGCTGGCACGAATCAGGCGTTTTGTGGCAGCAAAATGTCACAATTTGACAATTAATGTACTGCAAAGTCACGACTTTAGCCTTTTAAAACGCGCGACTAGCGTCGTCATACCGCCCATGCAGTAAGTAAGTAAGTAATTTATTTGACAATACATACAGTACAAGTTTCAATATACAATGGTATACAGATTTCTTAAAATACTACGTAATGTCCTCCACTTGCCGCGTCCCTGACGGTTTATTTATAATACTGAAGAAACGGTTTTAAGCTTTTGGGTTAGTTCAATGGACACTTATTTATCAGCACTTGAGTTGTTGAAGGGTAGCTAAATATTGTTGTAATAGTTCCAGACAACTCTTATTAGTTTGGGAAACACGAAACAATCAAACTGATTATGTATCAGGTATACACTTAAGAGGGTCCCTCAAGAGCAATTTCCATACAAACGTAGTTCGGTTTTAATTCAGAAACAACATTCCGGATCGCGGATTAGTAAGATGAAGTGGCGGTGGGCGGGGCACATAGCATGCAGAGCTGATGGCCGATGGGGCCGAAAAGTTCTCGAATGGAGACCACATATCGGCAAGTGCAGCGTAGGACGACCAGCCACAAGAAGGCGCTGGATGCAGGGCGCTTCCAACCGGTCTTTTTGGAAATCCATGGAGGAGGCCTATGTCCAGCAGTGGACCTCTTGTGGCTGAATGATGATGATGATTCCGGATCGCAATAACACTTAACCAATAGATATTAAAAACCTATTTAAAGGCTAAACATTCCATCCATGCCGGGACTTGAACCCGCGACCTCTGGCTAACCGTGCCAGCGCTCTCCCATCTGAGCTAATGGGCAAGTGCAGGCATCAGCGACGAGCCTCTTTACAAACTTCTCTGTATTACGTACAGGCAGCGACAGGAAGGTAGGAATTTTAGCTTCTAAGGTTTTTAAAATTGTCCTCAGCACGGGTTAGTGCAACAAAAAGGACATAACTTAACCAATATGCTTAGAGGACAAAAATCAAGGTTTGCTCGTGCTTACAACTGAATAATAAATCGTGCTTATAACAGAATAAAAAAGAAATTAGAGCCTCATAAGACTTTTTGATAGAAACTAATCACAAGGCTACAATTTCTTTTTGATAAGTTGTTTCCAATTCTCAGTACGATCAAACCTCGATTTGTGTCCTCTCAACGTATTGGCAAAGTTTCATTGCAATCCGATGTCGATTGCAATGTCGTTTCTACATAAAATCCAAAGTACATTTGTATGGGAATCGTTAAGTGATGAAAAAGGCCGTTACATTGTGTGGACTAGAATTAAATTTTATTTATTATCAATATCACGTTGCGATATCCCATTGCGGGACAAGGAAAGGCGTTCTCTCAGAAAGAGACTGAGAGAGATTCTGGGCTTAATCATATCGCATGTCCAGCGCGCGACAACTTCATTAAAGTAATTTTTAATGGATTTACCTTTTATAAATTGGTCGCCTATTATTCGTTAACTAGTAAGCCTCATCGTAATCATCATCATTCAGTCACAAGAAGTGAGACGTAGGCCTCCTCCATGGATTTCCAAAAAGACCGGTTGGAAGCGGCTTGCATCCAGCGACTAGGATCAGGTCATGTGTCCATCTTGTGGCTGGTCGTCCTACGCTGCGCTTGCCGATATGTGGTCTCCATTCGAGAACTCTTCGGCCCCATCGGCCATCAGTTCTGCAAACTAGTAAGCCTACTTAGGCGTAATAGTTTTCGTTTTAAGTTCATTGCATGTGCTGCTACCCTGATTATTTCACGTTTCTACAATCAAACGTTTAGCCAGGAGAGGGGAGGGCGTCTTACTCGGACACAAATTTACGCTTTATAGCTTAATATTTCGCAAACGGAATCCTAAATCAAGAAATGGTCTGCCTACACCCACAATGTTTTTAAACGATACCCTACACTGGTGTAGGTGAGGGAAAAAATTGCGTCCCTGATTTACGGAACGCTAAAAAAATTTTTTTTAGCCTATGCCAAATTTCAGGTTTTCGTACAAATCGTCTCTGAGCTAGGCCGCGAACAGACAGACGGACAAACAGACGGATGGACATGGCGAAACTATAAGGGTTCCTTGTCGACTACGGAACCCTATAAATACAGTTACATGCTATACGTCTATAAGCAACAAAGATTAAACGTCTGAAGTGATATATTTTTCGTGATTAGGCTGTTAGGCTGTAAGTTGGCTGCATTAAATTCTACAGGAATTTTGTGAAGCATTTTATATAGCTTTTCATTGGAACATCGATGATTTTCATAGTTTAGTTCTATTTCAGTCCGTTTTCTATTAATTTTCCCGCCATTCATCGAGAACCAACGAGCTATGAAAATATCTTAACCCGTCGACTGCATCGGGTTGAAATCGTGCGCTAACTCGATCCAAGATGGGGTAAAAACCCGCAATATTTACTACTTTCAACCCTCGTACTTAACCCGGCAAACGTGGCGGATTAAAAACCTCCCCCATTTTGAATGAAAGGGTTGCTCCTAGATGATCCATTTTTGTGATACTCCTGCTAACAGAAATTTCTCATTAAGTTGTATCTTATAACAGGTTATTGAAAAAACGCCGAACCTGAAAACCCTTTTTCCGGTATCTTAAATTAAACCATTTCTCTTTAACAAAAGCTTAGATGACTATTGACTATATTTATTATTTTATACAAATTAACACAACATGGATCACAGAAACAACGAAATCAGGATGAACCTGTGCGGTTACGGTGTTGTCCATAAAACGTTATATTCGTACGCGATGTCTAAGTTACCTACATTTATGAATTTGTAGTAGCATTAACACTCGCTAATTGTTAAGGAAAACCTTGTGAGGAAACTTTAGTACCTTCACATACGTCAGCGCTTGAAATCGCCAATCCAGCCAGCGATTGAACACATTGTGGTAATAAAGCCCATATTCTCGCTATGAGAGTACGTATATGCGCTGCATTATTATACACATTCGATTATCTTACATAAATTAGCGCGTTAAGCGGTGAAGTCTGGAGGTGAAACAGATGAGACAGAGGCCAATCGAGGTTGTTTTATAAAAAAGCTACTTTTCTTCAGTAGGTGTGTTGCCAACCGACCAACCAACCTATGTTTTTACTTCTTTTATACTTTTTCTATAATCTTATGTCTAATATTTTAAAAATTTAAAAGGGACTATGTCAATGACAAGGACGAATAAAAAATATTCCTAAAAGTTACTCTCGCGTTTTCTTAAATATTTACGTGCATGCGTTTCAAGGTGCTTGTACCAATTCTTTTGTTGGCCAATAATCAAGAAAGAACCCTGGTAGATTTTTCAAATGACTTTTTCCTGGTCTCGTTGCTTTAAAACTAACTTGCTTTTGGACCGGTTGGGAGCCTGAGCGAGCCTTACCCCGGGAGTGGTTTACAATTAGCCGAAAATACGGCCGCCTGCGCGCCGCAGTCAGCCTGCATATCGATATGTGGCCATCACTAACTTCTAGGGCACAGAAGTCTGATGTAGTTCGTAGTCAACAATACTTGAAAATCCTTTGAAGTAGAGTCTACCAACTATTATTGAATATTTATCGCACAAAATCTACGTATATAGAAAGGATGGATTACTAAGTATTAATCGCATTTCAAGTTCAATAGAGTGATACCAGAGCGATAATGGTGGTTGTTTGATATGATTTTTATAGGTTACTAAAAGCAGCGTTTAAATAGATACATAGAGAACACTTTATTGTACATAAAAATGGAAATTACCCAGATATTTCTTGACCTAATAGTACAGATATTTAGATGTCATTCAAAGCTCTGAGATAAGTTGCACTGATTATACCATTGGAATACGATTCGTTAATAGACTACAAACAGTACTTATAAATAAAACACCCATTGCCGTGGTAATGCCAAATGCAATCTATCTGCGATGCTTTCAGTAGTTTGTTTTTAGGGTTCCGTACCCAAAGGGTATAACTAAGACTCCTGTCCGTCTGTCTATCTGTCTGTCACCAGGCTGTCTCATGAACCGTGATAGCTCACAGATGATCTATTTCTGTTGCCGCTATAATAACAAATACTAAAAACAGTATAAAACAAATATTTAAGTGGGTCTCCCAGATAACAAACGTGTATAAGGTGTATTCAAATGTTGTATAGATACGGAACCCTTCGTGTGCGAGACCGACTCGCACTTAGTCGGATTTGTTCAGTTGTTCATTTTCGTACAGTAGTTAGTGGTTTGGTACCGCGTGTAAGGGGTCGAATCTTAATAATAGGGGTTAAAGTATGAAATTGCCGTTTTATTGCAATAGGTTCTTTGAATTGACATAGAATCTTCATGGTTTGAGGTTTTCGAATGAAACTTTTTTCAAATGGTTTCTATGATGTTCTTTTTTTAAAAAATGTGAAACATTTGAATATCGACTTTCAATTGTTTTTGTTATTCAATTTAGACAAGAAAGATGGATACTGCGAAAATTCGAGTGATTTTTGAATACGAGTTCCGACGCGGAACTAACGCGGCAGAAACAGCCCGCAATATCAATGCTGCGTTTGGAGAGGGGTCTACTAATGAACGCACCGTGCGATTTTGGTTTAAACGCTTTCGTGATGGAAATTTCGACTTAAAGAACGAGCCACGAGGAAGACCGCCCACACAGGTGAATAACGATGAATTAAGAGAGATAGTGGAAGCCGACCCTAGTCAAACTACCCAGGAATTAGCGGCATGGTTTAACGTTACCTTACCTCACTTGCGTCAAATCAATAAAATAAACAAATACGAAAAATGGGTGCCTCATAATCACTCGAATTTTCGCAGTATCCATCTTTCTTGTCTAAATTGAATAACAAAAACAATTGAAAGTCGATATTCAAATGTTTCACATTTTTTAAAAAAAGAACATCATAGAAACCATTTGAAAAAAATTTCATTCGAAAACCTCAAACCATGAAGATTCTATGTCAGTTCAAAGAACCTATTGCAATAAAACGGCAATTTCATACTTTAACCCCTAATACTAATTAATAGCATGGGGTTCGATACTGATTGAATTGAACTGAAAAATTCTTTATTGCACCAAAAAAAAAACAATTTTGTACAAAGGCGAGCTTAGATGATGATGTTGGCGAAATAAGGTAAATTGAGTAATTGATCGATCACGTTGGCTGATGTTACCTCTGTACTGTACTTAATTCTGTCCGAGTTCCAGTGCACTGAAATCGGTATGCGATGGAAATCACCCTTCACAATTTTTACGTATTTTTTTTTATTGTGTGGTTTTCTTTTTTACAGGCCAGTTAAAATTCGTGCAGCGTGTTTTCGTTACAATACTGGCCAGTTTTCTCAGTCAATGGGGATGCTAGATGCTGCTTTTTAGGGTTACATTGGGACCGGATTTCTCTGCCTACCAGTATGTCTGTACAATCTGTATGTTTGACCTATAACTGGCTTTATCTCTAGAAACGTATTGCTCGTAGGTAGCCTGTTAAAAAAATTCAGAATAAGTACTATAACGGTGGATTAAAAAAAAAACAGAGTGCAAATGTCAAACCAAAAAACAAGTTAAAAGCGTCTAAATTCGAATTTCTTTCAAGCTAGCTTTACAATTAGCCTGTAAATACGGTTCTACAAGACCTCGCTTGAAATACCGTTCCACCAGCGACTTGGCAAGGACATCGGTACACGGATGCCAAAGAATTTCCTCCTGTAAACCAGTAAATTGTCACGAAGTGAACAAGTCTTGTTTTTACTTAAAGACTGTTTAGTAGTTATCAGCATCTGATTGTACCAGTTACACACTCATGCAGCTTACGCCAAATATTACCTAGCTGGTCTTGTTCTACAGAACGTTTACTTCACTAGGTTAATCTGTTGTACTTTCTTTTATAACATTCTGAAAGTGATACAAATCAAAATAATCCTTAAATACTTAGAAAGTAAAGACGACAGTACAATGGTACTGTCGTAGCTAATATTGTAGAGTTTGGTTAGAGAATCTTAAGAATGTTATTTTAATGTTTATTTTAGTTTGTACTGTTGCGCCCGCACTTCACTAGCCCGTTGTAACACGTCAAAACGTAAGAGAAGAGGTGTCGCATTCGGAAAACAGCACCTATAACCTGTGTACCACGGAGAGGACTGCTGGAGGCGATGACCGATCACCCAGCCACTACAGGCTTGTATGTTGTCGATATATTCTCTCCAGTACACGCGATATACCCCTTTTTGCTCGATACTCGCTTTTATTCCACGGCTATAAGAGTCAGCGTGACGCAGCTGTGAGCACCGCTAACTTTACCAGCTTAAAACTCTGGGGACCTACGATGTTATGCTATTTGTTGACGAAACAAGACGACCATAACTCTTGCAAGCTCTCTATACAATACCATTAGGGAATAAATCTCTATTTTATATAGAATAGAACAATATGTTGTTATTCGGGTAATGTATTGTTAGAATTTGTTTTGCTTTTGTCTCTGGAGCTGAAGCCGTCGTAAGTAACGTGTTATTTATGGTAAAAGTCATGTAACTGAAGCTGTAATTTTAAATAGCTATACTTCTTTCAGTATAAGAGGGGAATTGGAATTTATCGTCGCTGATGCTGGCCTTTGTGAAACGGAGAAAAAGTTTTTGGTTTCAAAAAAAGTCTATTGCGTTGAAAAACTTTTTTCTACACTAATAGCACGTACCTAATAGAGCGGGTAAATTATTAAATTTAAAATCTCAAATTGAAGGTTGCATTTTTAAAAACCAGTTTTTGTTTCGAAAAAAGTTTACTTTTATTGATAATCTAGTTTTTGCACTAATGGCACTGGCACGAAATAGAGCGGGTAAACTATAAAATTTCAAATTTCGAATCGACAAATGCACTACTCGACCAGCAGTCTTGGAAAAGGCATCGATAAATTCTAAAGACACCCTCCACCTCGGCGGAGCGCCGAAGAGGTGCGTTTAAAACTTACACCGAAAGTCCATTTCGGGGCAGCGCCCCCAATAGGTCTTGAGGTATAGGATGTTTAGAAGTCCCGCTCTATGGAAATGGGCCACTTTTATGTTTTTACATTGGAAATGTCCTTTCGTTCGCTCCAGTGTAGGCTCCGATTTCACGAAAAAGTGCGATCCCCTTATATCTCGGAGAGTTGTGAAGATATGATATTCGAAAAAATCGCAAAAGACGCGTATTTATTAGAGCTGTGAGGTGCAAAAAGAATTATTCGAGAAAGTAAAAAACGAAACAAAATACGGCCTTTGGGAATTTATTTCCGAATTTTTGATTTCGGCGCTCAATATTTTGGAAACGAAAAAATTCAAAAATTGAGAAGAACTCCTTTGGAGTCCTCCTCCATTGTCTAGAAGAGTTTTTCCCAAACTTTTGATATCATAATAAGGGCCCTGTTCTCGGTCTTTTTCTCCTGTATTTTTTGTAAGAAAATTTAATAATGTTAAATTCGGTGTAAAAGATGTAGTTTAATTATTCTCCAGAATAAAATTAAAAACAGGTCGACATTTTTCACATGACATTTTATTACTCGATTCATTTCTAATGTGCTCGATAGTCGTGTGAGGCACGAAATCTGTGAATTTTTGTTTTGTTTGTCGCCAACATTTTATTCTGGAGAATAATTGAACTACATGTTTTCCATCAAATTTCACATAATTACATTTTCCTACAAAAAAAAAATTGAGGAGGAAAGGCCGGGAACAGGGCCCTTATTATGAAAAATGCGACATTATCAGAAGTCGCTTGTCGGTGTCAAAATCCGTATCTCAAGATATTATATGACTTAGGCCTAACAAAGAGCTATGCGTTTCTAGCGTTCATTACTCATAAATACATACATAAGCACCCTACATACGTCCCACTGTAGGGTACCTTCTCTCGGGGAGAGAGTTCATTACTCAGTGGCAGGAAATTTCGAAACTATTCAAAAAAAGAACCGCATTTGTCGCTAGATTCGAGTGAATTTTCAGGCTCAATCGCGACGTTCACAACCCTTCGGAACATATCGCTGCTTCAAAATAATGGCCCTAAAAGAAGAGGGACTTTTTTTTAAATAATTTTCTACAATTTTGTTGGTTACCGTGTTGCCTGGTATGTAAGTAATGTTCCGTAATGTTTATATCACGCGGTCAGGTGTGCAATAAAAATATTCCTAATTTATCTTATATTTAGTGGTAAATATAAAATTTATTGTTTATTGCAATACAATCAAGAGTCATAGCATGCGATGCATATTTTAAATAAGACTCATTTAAGTCACAAATAATAAATACCGAAACCTTTAAATCCTTGTAGAAACCACATAAAAACAGTAAAATGGTAAATTAAAAAAATATATCAATAGTCGTAGAGCTAAATTTGTTGTAAATGACTAACTCCATTTAAAATTATTAGCTTGATTCCGGACTCACTTACTTGACTCTTCCGACAAATTAAGGAATTAGGCTAATTACGTGTATTGCCCACAAAAGCTTTATTCCATTTAACATTTTTCAGGAATTATCCAATTTGCCCGGTGAGGACAAATGCCGAATAACATTTTTTCTCGCTAACAATAAAAATAACATCGGATTATCCTTCTGCGCCTATTTCGTGGAACGGATGTGTGTCTTGGCATCAGCCAACTATCGGGTTGCGGCCGTCTCCGCGTTTTGAACGATATTTTAATGGCCACTATCGGAGCTTTGAGAGCTGGTTGCATTGATTTACTTCTTTCTTCTTTTTTCCTTATTTTCAACTGAACGCGGCGTATAGAGGAGGAGAGTGTGTCTGTGATTGATTTGTAAGTAGGTATGTGTGTTTGGATGATTAGCTTTTAAATTATACTTTTTCTAATTGCGAAGTTACCATGCTTCCATATGCGGCAAGAGACACATTTCAAATTATCTAGAGTTTTTCACTTTTCCATCCAATATCTGTAAATATTCCAGTTCACGTAAGACTGTAATATTTACAGATACTGAATGGACAAGATAATCGGACAAAAGGCGTTCATCTAAGCTGCCAAAGAAATAACAAAATTCCAATAAACATTCTAAAATGGGGGTTCTAAACGTCAATACGAACAATTTTTACTATACGAAAACTTCAAAATCGCGAGAAAAAATATCATCTGTCCCATTCTAAAGTAACTTGCATTAAAATTCATGGAACATCTGAAGATATTTTTTCCGCAATTGCAATGTTTTCCCGCGGTAAAATTTATTCTTATTATCGATCTTCTCGGACACATATGGAGAGGTTGTTACACCCCGTGTAGCGACTGGAACTATAATATTTAAATCATAGGGGACGTTAGAAATTAAAAAACATAACATTTGCCTCAAAACTTATAGGTCGACTAACAACGACACCGAGCGTTTAAGAACGACGTTCGAAAAAGGTGGAATAGCAAATTAATAGTTTCTTTTCGGCGTTCGGTATTTTTTTCATTCCGGCCTTTTTTTATTTTTTCCATCCACTTCCGGACTTGAAGCGCTGTTGGCCAGCGATATTGCTTTGCTTCAGCCGTGCTATTTACTTCGAATGGTAAATGAAGTTCCGAACGAACTTTTTACAATTGCAAGTGGGTTTTTGTGCAGTTGAATTGGAAACGAATTTTCTGGCCAAAGTTTTTCATACTTATAGCGTTTCGAGTATATTCCAGAGGTGAAGACGTACAGAGCTCTAGTTTTCTGGCAATTTTTTTTTATTATATTTTTTTTTTATTCATTTTACAAAGTCCACAGCACAAAGTTACAAAACATAGGCAATTAATGTAGACCAAACATAGGCCAATTACGGACTAATATTTTTTAAACTTATCTTATTTACAAAGTACAGTTAGAAATTATACAGCCAGGCATAAACAAAATAATAAAAAGGAAAACTAACGTAAATCTTGCAAAGTTTGGCGCGCGCGTATGTGTGTGTGTGTGTGTGTGTGTGTATGTGTGTGTATGTGTAAGAATGAAGAGAAAGACTAATAATATTGACGAATAATATTTGTCAAGAAAATCTTGACAAACTCCTTAATAATATTTGACGTTAAATTTGTTTAGCTATTATAGTTCTGATAAGAAGTTTGTTATGTAAGTACGCCCTAAGTTTGGTACGTGTGGCACGCCTGTACAACAATACATTTTCAAATGCTGACCCTTTTTCTCAGTCTAAGAATTATTTGAAACACGCGGTCAAAAAGATAATCTTGTAAAATCCAGTTACCACGTAGTGTAATGAAGTACCCATATATATAATCTCCATCACACATAGATATATGCACTCACACGCAAACACACACCCACATATACACTCACTCACACACACTATGCTACTCACTCATGACTCCAAATAAAAACTTGCATGCTCATTTGCCCTCTTGTTTATTTACTATAGTAACACATTTTTCAGGTTTATTACCCAACTAAAATTAAGTACTTAACTACTTTTATCTACACTAATGTTGTAACATTCTACTTATGTTTTCAATACTTGACTTATAATTACTACTGTTATAGCGCAGACAACAAAACACTCAATTTAAGCAATTTCACATGATGGTATAATATTCACATCGATATCGTAAAATCTCATTATAACATCAATAAAACGCGACTAACTTGATTGCAGGGCCAATCAGGTTGGTCGCGTTTTATTGAAGCGCGCAGCTGCGCTCTCATTGGTTAAATTTTAATGGCGGCAAAATCACTGTGATTATACACGTACGCGTGAATTTAATTTAATAAATTTGTTGTTTGATTAATTGCATTAGTGAAGATAAAGTAGTGTATGCAACTGCATATAACACGGGTATTAAAACACTCGTTACTATTATGAAACTCGCTGCGCTCGTTTCATAAACTCACACTCGTGTTTTAATACCCTTCATTATATGACAGTTGCATAAACTACTATTAATGTATTCTGCCATGCATTCAATATTTGGCTATCAACCGTTTCTTAAAGCATTTTCCAGCGAGCTTTCCACGCGTTTATTAATTAATTGGTAAGCTGTGAATATCTGTTATTGGACTTATTTTTACCTACATACATACATAAACTCACGCCTTTATCCCAGAAGGGTAGGCAGAGCCCAGGACTGCCCCTTTCCACGATCCTGACAGATCACCATCACCACCCTCTCCTCCTCTTTTTATGAAAAATGCTTACAAAATACTTAACTCACAGGCAAGTCCGTAATAAGTACGTGCAATAAGATAGCCTTAGTTAGCTGCCTTATTACGCGCACCGAATCCTGAGGATTTCTAATAATTCCTTGACAATTGTGGCAGCTTCAGGAACTTGTCGGAATTTGGTGCGCATTTTATAGGGACAGGTGAGAAAGAGACATATTGTAAGCCTGTTGCCGGTCATGCATGGAGCAGACATCTCTGGGATTTGGACGCGATTGGACGCCAACCTGTCAAGCTAATTGGAGATGAAGAATTGACGAAGATTACGGCCTCTGAAGCACCGTCGTAATGTCGCTTGCCTTTCCGTTTTCTTCTCTCGTTTTTCTATCGGACAACCAGACGGCTAGCTCATATGCACGCTTTTGTCGTGGAAATCTCGCGAATTCGCACCAAGTGATGCGAGAATTCTTTTTTATTACGAACGGCAAAGTTTTTCCAGAGACTATAGTCAACCGGCGTTTAACAGCTAAACACGTAACATCTTAGACCCCGTCCTCGTTTACCATCAGGCGTGAATGGGGTGAAGGGTCCCAATAAAAAAAAAACACATCGATATTATATATTTTCTACTTTCCAGGTTTCTCATTTTCTACGTGATCCTCCAAAACTTGTGGTTTTAAAAACTTAACGGAAGCTGCACCAATCGAATAACCCACTTCTCTACACGCACGGCTCTTGTTCACCAGTATTCCCGACAAAATGGACTATTTCCTGTCACTGGCAGGCAATACCTGCCCGTATATTACTGGCTGGCGGTGGCACAACGAGCCCTGTCGTTCGAAATTCAAATCCGGAATAGTTGTTGAACTAAATCCGAGATTGCACGCGCAGCAGAATAAATGCATGCCACGGTACAGAACTATTGTGGTATAAAATATTTGTGAAGAGAGAAGCTATATTCTTTTTTTACAAACCTTTTAGGATTAATGATTGCTACTGGCAACCAATATTTTTTTTATTTTTAGATGTAGAATCGGCTTGATCTAGTTACGCCTTTCGCACACAGGCGCCGCGATTTTCGTTTATGTTGTATGTCGTTCTGTCTGTCTGGGATTTCGTATTTACATAACTGCCTTTATCGCTAATATTTCGCTATATCGCTATCATAACGTCAGTATAGTCGCTTTGATATCAAAAACAAAAGTACAGAGTTAGTACAATGTTTCAAATATCAAATGCCTTGGCGGCAGTAAGTCTTTTGGTTGTATTTTGTTTTGTATCGCGACTTAACAAAGTAAAACGAGTGATTGTAATTTTTTTTTTGACTTGTATGTTTTAGAGTTCAATTCCAATTCTGAATTTAATTAGCAGGCAACTTCTAAAGATAATTAGCATACTTTTAGTTCTATAAATAACCAATAAAACCCTACTTATTACAAATAAAGCCTTAAAAGACCCACTTAAAAAGAGCCTGTAGAGAAACGTTTTCGAGTAATTTTCTTTGATATTCCCGCGACAATAGGGCGTTGTTGACTGAGGATTGTAAAACATTTACATAGAACAATGATGGCGCAAACATTGGCTCAGGACTAATATTTGCAGTAGCTTGATTAAAACCTGTCGTAAATAGGGAAGGAAATACAACTTAAACTGTTTCAATTTACGATGATTTTCTCGAAAGTTGTCAACCCAATATTTGATATTCGTACCAAAATTTAGTCAATACTCGATGAATCACAATACCTATCTCCTACATGTACTGTTGAAGTAACACAAAGTGACGACAAGTTTGGAATAGCGACATCATAGACGTCTTAAACAATTTATCCTTGAAACCACAGAAATTTGTATTGTATTTGGATGCCTGATGAATTATGCAACGTATACACGCTGAAATCTGGGTGGTTTGAAAGCCGCGGTTATGTAATTCATCATCATCATCACCAGCCACTTGACGCCCACTGCAAGACATAAGCCTCCCTCATGGTTATCATAAGCATGAGGGATTTTGCCATAATCGCCGCGCTTGGCAGGCGGGTTGGCGATCGCAGTATGCTATTGAAATCTCAGGAAGACGCTGCTGCCCGTCTCCTGGTAATTTATTTCCTTAGTCTCCTTCTACGACATCCACGGAAGCCAATGGAGTGACGCTATTCTTAATCCGGCGCCACGCGGATGTAATTAGATGGTTATGTAATTAGTAATTCAAAATTGTATTTAGGCTAATACTTAGTTAAATTAAAATAAAAAGTAAGTTGAGAAATCTTGTTTCGAAAAACTTGCGAACAATTAGTACCTTTCCGTGTATCAGAACACTGACGCACGCGCCGCTATGGCTGTCTTCAAATCGCTCACACAGATTCGAGGCGCTTGTCGAGATCTTTTTGGAAAGTGCCCTTTTTAAAATAAAATCGGCCAAGTGCGAGTCGGACTCGCGCACCAACGACGCAGCCGAAATACACCCAGACCGAGGCCATTTGTACAAATTTACGGCGGCCCCCATTGGGAATCGAAACCACCACTCCGGCATGATAATCAAACGTGATACCGCTAGACCACCCAGGCAGTCAAAGAAAAACCGGCCTTTAGGATTTTAATTTTAAAATTATGCTCAATTATCTTGTAAGTGTACCACAATACGACAGTATTGACGTCCAGAGCTCGCCGGCTGGCTCATATCTCTGTCAGTAGGTTCAAGGCGGCGCGGATGATTCAATTATGTTGGAATCGAATCTGTATCAATATCCTAACTTTGAATTGGGTCCCAAATCACTGACACGTTCCGTTTAATTGGGTTTAAATTACGACTGGTACAAGGCGCGAGTCTCAATTGAGTTATAAGCGGATACCAACTAATTTTACTTGATCCTCTGACAGATAATAATTTATCTTAGACTCGATCACCGCTGTAGATAGATAGATACATAGAGAACACTTTATTGCACAACTAAATAGTTTCTTATATCTAAGTAATTACAATTGGCGGTCTTATCGCTTAGAGCGATCTCTTCCAGACAAACTTTGGATGGAGTGGATTGCAGGAGGAATATAGTCGGTAGATCGATGTACATAAATAAGAGAATCTGAAATATAATGGTACGTGAAGTAACAAATATATATAGCCAGAGATTACAAGAATATAATTACATGTTGTACCAGTAAAATACTTACATGAACACCTAATAAGCAACAGTTTACATTTACATAATATAGATGAATACGTACAAAATAAATACATAATTAAATATACATAAGCCACCGATTACAGTTCAAACAGTGAGGTACTGAGGCAGTGCTGTAATAGATCTTTAGTGCTGAATTGAGTTTAAAGCTATATTTTATTTGGCACATGATGTGGTTAAAACCATTATCTATCAAGCAGTGCCACTAAAAATCAGTAGTACCGTACAACCGAATACAATTTTTTCAAAGAAATTTTGAAAAAATTGTAATTGCACGAAATCAAAATCAAAATTTTAAAAAAGAAACTGCGATTTAAGGAACTTTTCAAGTTAAACTAGGTGTCCATTTCAAAATCTAGATCATTTTGGAGAAAAAATGGACAAAAAAACTCCAAACTTAGTCTTTTCAAGTCCTTAATTTACAGAATTTATATAAATATTCTAAAACCTCGAACTCATGCATTGAACTGGCTTGAATTCCAGACATCATTGTCTTCTAAATAATCTTTAATGTTATAGTAGCTTTTTTGCACAAAGTGTGCTTTACACATTTTTTCAACCGCGTTATTATATCCCCAGGGATCTTATTGTAGAAACTTATACAATGTCCCATAAAGAATGTATTAACCTTTGCCAGCCTAAATTTTGGGAAGGAAAGTTTATGTCTATTTCTAGTATTTACATTGTGTTGGCTACCTATAGTTTTAAAGTTACTGATATTTTTTCTAAAATACGTAATATTTTCATAGATATTCGAAAGTAACCTGTAATTTGGTTCGTAACCAAAGTCGAAAGTTGTAAAACAAAAGCAGTTTTAAATGACAAAGTCTAACTGACTTGTTCCAGCAATTGCATATTTTAGAGATAAACTCTCCAATTTCAAACATACTGTATTTCCTCTTACATTCCTCTTTTCAAAGATGCATTCGTTTCTACGCGATTGTTTCTCGCATGAGTCGAAGAAAAAGGGTCAATATGATCAAGTCCCTTCGCAAAGGACATTCTGTTTTATGGCCATCTTTCTCACCGTGCCTAACTCGCAAAGTATGGAGCCATATGGCGCCGAATGCCTTTTTAAAAACCTTCCGGCAAAAGCTTGCAGAAGTTTGACCGTATATCACGGGCTACGGAAACTAGGAGAACTAGGTACAAAGGAGAACTGGCCGATAATGAACCGAAATCGGTGTAGTTATTGCACTTAATAAGTGTTCTGTATCAGATAGATACAAAGATAATTACTAAATGCAATCTAACACTTATAAATGCTATCTATCTACATATCTACATCATTATCATCATCATTCAGCCACAAGAAGTCCACTGCTGGACATAGGCCTCCTCCATGGATTTCCAAAAAGACCGGTTGGAAGCGGCCTGCATCCAGCGCCTTCCTGCCACTTGGATGAGGTCATCTGTCCATCTTGTGGCTGGTCGTCCTACGCTGCGCTTGCCGATATGTGGTCTCTTTTCGGCCCCATCGGCCATCAGTTCTGCGTGCATAGCATATCTACATATCTTAAGAGTTTCTCGAGTTTCGCGAAACTGGCCTGCGTGCATGAAACGACTAATGAATGTTAATGAAGCACAAGAGGTCTGTCAGGATCGTGGCAAGTGGCAGACCCTGGTCTCTGCTTACCCCTCCGGGATACAGGCGTGAGCTTATATTGTTTGTTTTGTTTTTTCTCGAGGTGCAGACAGTTAATCAAACTAACCAAATATATCGAGCGAATGTGAAGGGAAGGGCCGGTAAAGGACGACCCAGACGGACATACTTCGACCAAATAGGGGATGTATTAGCAAAGGGCAAGATAAAAAGTACCCGAAACCGGCGTGCGTACATGCAACGACTAATGAATGTTGAGGAAGCGAAAGTGATCTGTCAGGATCGTAGCAAGTGGCAGTCCCTGGTCTCCACCTACCCCTCTGGGATACAGGCGTGAGTTTATGTTATGTTATGTAAAAAAAAGATTAACGTAAAGCGTGGTGGCGGCAGAGTGGTAGAACGCCGGCTTTCCATTCGGGAGGTCGTGGGTTCAAATGCCGGTATGTACCTATGACTTTGTTTTCTAAGTTACGAACATTTGTGAAGTTATAGTAATACAGCAATACCACTGGCTAACGGTGAAGGGAATCGTCGTGAGGAAACCTAAGTGTATGAAGTGTTCACACACCTCAGCGCTTGAAATTGCCAATCCGCGGTGGGCACGTGTGTTGATTAACTCTCTCTCTCTCTCTCTCTCTCTCTCTCTCTCTCTCTCTCTCTCTCTCTCTCTCTCTCTCTCTCTCTCTCTCTCTCTCTCTCTCTCTCTCGAGAGCAGGCCTATGCCCTGCAGTGGGACGTATATAGGCTACATTAAAAAATGTTCAGCGGTGGCAGCGCAACGATAGAACTCATGAGGTCGTCGGTTATACTCCTTTTTGTTTGAATTTTTTTACCAAGTTCATCATCTACATGTGTGAATTTGTAATAGCTATGCCACTCGCTAGTGGGAAGTGAAACATCCGAGCGGCTGAGGTGTTCAAATGTACCTCAACACGTGCCACGAACAATGCCCAACTGTATATAGTCGGGCCATTCACGTAACGTGGACAAACTGTCATCTGTGTCCCACAAGCTTACCAAATCAATTCAATTCAATTCAATTCAAATATTTTTATTCATTGTAAAAACGGAATGTTTACTTAATGAACGTCAAAGTTGTTAGTTTCCCAATTAATAGATTATGTGGAGAAGAAGCTAACAAAGAAACTCCACATTTATTCTTTTCAAAACACGTTTTAACTTAATTAACAGACTTTTCTACTTAAAATATTAGTCATGAATGTGTTGAACACTAGTCACAATCGTCCTTTAAATAATATTAATCTACTGTTTAATGCCAAACATCTTTGTCTTCTAAATAATCCTTGATGTTATAGGAAGCCTTTTTGCACAGAATGTGCTTAACACATTTATTAAATCGCGTTGGAGGTAACTCTAATATATCTTGAGGAATTTTGTTGTAGAACCTTATACAGTGCCCCATAAAGGATTTGTTAACTTTTGCAAGTCTAAATAGTGGAAATGACAATTTATGTTTATTTCTAGTATTAACATTATGGTGAACACCACCAAGTCTTTGATATTTTTTCTAACGTACATAATATTTTCATAAATGTAATCAGGTAAGCTAAAATGTAATCAGGTAAGCTAATTCATGTCATGTCATGGGACCGAGAGTGTACAACCGCCTGCCATGTGATATAATAAATTCAACATCATCGCAATGTTTTAAAATTAAACTAAAAAAGTGGATTGTCAAGCAAACAATCTACAGATATGATGGCTGGCTTAATTAGCTAGTCTGATTATTTTGTTACTTTTTCTTACCATCAGTAAGTGGAATTAATGTTCATTTTGTTAATTGTAATTATTATTGTGATAATTGTGAATTTAAATTATTGTATCCGAATTATCAATTGACGTGTAATTAATGATTATGAATAAAGATGTCTATGTCTATGTCTAAGACCTCATAGTTCAGCCACCATAACCATTGAACAAGCGCGGCTTCAAAAACTCTACGCCAAACGCCAGTTTCGGTAACTCGTACTAAGCCCTCCTAAATTACACATTTTCATTATAGTTCTAGCGGTGCCCGTACCGGTCTTCACACAAAGGGCCACGCATTCGTGAACCGAAACATCTGCAAATGGCTTGTTAGAAAATAATGAACCTCGCCTCGCTCCTTCGAAACGTCGTTTGTACCAAACTTTTCTTTATCAACACAATATTGTACTTTCACCATCGTTCCGGGGGCAGTTACAGTGAAATTATTGAGCCTCGGAATGGCTGTTTTTTTTTCGGCCGAGTTATTGTTCGCTGTTTACTGGATCAGGGCTTGTCCTAATTGACCGCATTCAATGCGGGCGAGAGAAATCATAGTGTAGTGCCAATCGCCATAGAAAAAGGAAAATATTTATTTATTTCGCGACACGGAGATCCAAGAAGAAAAGCAGTTGGGGTTGTGTCGGGTTACACGGTCGTTGGTTGTTGGTTTATAAGTAAGCGTAAATTCTTAAGCTCAAACTGCGCTATGTGTTACGCAGCACTGGCGCCATCCAGCGGCAAGAGTTAAAAGGATCTGAGAACTACAAATTACAGAGTTACAGCCCTCGCCGAGGCGACATGTTCCTTCTTAGTTAGCTGGGAACTTTAAAAAAGCGGGTGTAACTGACTGACTCACTGACTCACTGACTGTAAAAAACTGACTCTCAGTACTCAGATCCTCTTCACTCGTGCCGCTAGATGGCACCAGTGCCGCGTAACACATTGTGCAGTCTGAGCTAAAAATTAACGCTTACTGTAGACGTTTTAAAAGTAAAAAGCGGTGGTAGCCTAGTGGGCAGATCATCGCACTCGGAAGCGAGAGACCCAGGTTCGATCCCCAGAGCGGGCATATACCTATGACTTGGTTTTCTAAGTTATGTACATTTGTGAAGTTACAGTAGCAATACCACTCGCTAACTGTGAAGGAAACCATCGTGAGGAAACCTGAGTGTCTGAGCTATTGACATACCTCAGCGATTGAAATAGCCAATCCTCGGTGGACACGCGTGGCGATTAAGCCCACACTCTCTCCCTGAGAGAAGGCCTGTGCCCTACAGTGGGACGTACATAGGCCGCTCATGCATAGACGGTTTACGTTGAACCAACGGCCGCGTAACCCGACACAGCCCAACCGTTTTTTTTTGTACTGGTATTAGCCGACTTGATTCCACTAGTCAAACTGCAGTTCTCAGCAGCTCTGAGGAGAGGCATGTCTCTACGATATTCTATGACATTGAAAAGTCATTCCCATCGTTGCTGGCAACGCTCGCTCGCTCGCATCGCGTTGTATTGGGACACACCCTGAGTTATTATTGTTGATATAGCTCGGGAAGGTGGTCTGTTTTGGTTATTAATGTTGGGAGGACAAAGATGTTCTGTCGTAAAGCTAAGCAGATAGCAGAATAGATGAAATGATATGGTTTTACTTTCCCCATTATCGTAGGATGTAATGCAGTACACTTTATGGCACATAAATTGTCAACAATGGAACTTGTTCCACAGTAGTAAGTAGTACAGGCGTGAGTTAACGCACATCGGTTTTCGGCGATATGCATGTTGTAATAACGATATAATGGAAATTCGCAAAAAAAAAATTAAATAATGATAGCACACAACGCCACCACTTCGGCTGTCCTAAAAATAAAACCCAGATATTACGACTATTGGTTACTGGACCCAACTAGTAACCAGTAGTGGAAATATCTCGGTATTGAAAATAATGTCCTGTGTTTATTTTTGGGACAGCCGACTTGTCCTGGTCCCCGACAATACACTATGGCATTCAGATAAGGACATCACAACCATAGACAAGCACCCGAATTGCGACCAAATCTAACCCAAGAGCATGGTAACGAAAATCAAACTCAAACTCCCGCCAGGCCCACGAAGTCATCGTATTCTTCCCTTATTTACGCTCGTGGCATTAGCTATCGAAGGCCCAAAGACAAACTCCACAGTCCTTCGTCTACGCCCCGCTAGCGCTTCGTCCTCGCTCGGCCCCATAAATGTTTCATGAGGCGGCCATTTCCGCGACTCTCCCAGCGAGTGGTGATTGAAAAACCGTTCCGCGATATTGGCCCGCGCTGATTGGACGCGTCGTGCGCGGGCCACGGAAGTAGCGTCCATGGACTTCGCTTGGCTTCCTAAGGCCTGGCGTAATCTAGCATACCCGAAAATTGCAAATAATAACAAACTACAAAAAACGCGATAAAATGTCACGCCATCTCGCTCTGACGCTACAAAAAGCAAGATGGCGCTATAGGGCTAAATAGAGCCTTGTTACAGGAGCTGATGTAGTTATTATATTATTGATAGTAAACAATTCGATGCTGTTGGGCTCGTTTCGGCTCGAACTTTGCCTTTGCTTTAACGAACGCCCGGCTTTAAATAGAGTCACGCCTGCATCCCCGGAGGGGTATACCGGGCGAAGTGTTGCCACTTGCCACGAGAAGATTTATCTTCAATCTTGATAGGCTTATGATTCTAATACGTTACTTGTTGTAACGTAGTAAAAATGAATGTTGATGAAGCTCAAGAGGCTTGTCTGGATCGTAGCATGTGGCAAATCCTGGTCTCTGCCTACGCCTTCGGAATACAGCCGTGAGTTTGTGTATGTATATATTTTTTTCTAAACGTTTACTGTCTTAATATCCGTGTGGCGCCGGATTAAGAATAACGTCACTCCATTTCTTCCCGTGGATGTCGTAGAAGGCGACTAAGGAAATAAATTACCAGGAGACGGGCAGCAGCGTCTTCCTAAGATTCCAACCACATACTGCGATCGCCAACCCGCCTGCCAAGCGTGGCGATTATGGCAAAACTCTTCACGGTTATGAAAACAACGAGGGAGGCCTATGTCCTGCAGTGGGCGTCAAATGGCTGACGATGATGACTGTCTTAATAGGTTTACAGTCTTAATACAATAATAAAGCACAGAGACAGAAACAAGAGTAATGTCAAAATTATAAACAATACACATTACTTACAGCACCATATTTATAATATAAAATACTTACAAAGAGTAGTCTTTGAGAACTCATTCAGAGAACAACAGAAGTGTCTATCGTCTCACTGGCAGAATTGAGACTGTAAGGCTCGCGTGAGTGGCGCATTTTGCAGAAGAAAGTAGGAAGTCCTATTACCGATGTAATACGACTTCCTACTTCCGGCCAGTCCGTGGCCTCGGCGTCAGAACACTCGTGAACGCGGTGCGTTCCGGACTCGGCACTGTACCATGCGGATGACGGGCCCGCGCTGGGGGTTTCAAATTTTCAATGTGGAATTAGAACAATGAGAGATTGTTCCGCTTTTCAATTGGTTGCCGACAAGACGGTGCCGTTTAAGGAACCTAGCAAGGGGAATAAAATAGGATGGTGTAGGTAGTGGATGCCATCTATTGTTTCGCGCTCGTTGTCTGCCAGTAGGGCAGTGGGGTGCTGCGATGCGGGTCCGATTTCGACCCTCGATATTGAGTTTCGACTCTCGATTTTTGAAGTGTTTTCTCCACTTTCCACGCAGCTAATGTGATGAAGAGGCAGAAACGGCATAAAATTTTTTTGAATTCTCGGTTTTGCTCAGCATTTGTTTGTCTATTTTTTATATGCCAATTCACTGGACAAAAAAATATTATTATTTAAAGTAACACAGAAACTGTAACTTATTGAACGTTACAAGTAAAACTAGGTGTCCGTTTCAAAATCTGGATCATTTGGAGAAAAAACGGACAATAAAACTCCAAACTTAGTCTTTTCAAATATGTTCCTTAATTAACAGAGTTTACATATTTTAATCTTCTAAAACCTAGTACTAATTAATGCATTGAACTGGCTTTAATTCCAGACATCTTTGTCATCTAAGTAATCCTTATAGTCCTTTGGGCACAAAGTGCGCTTTATTTATTTAATACTTTTATTGCACTTAGCCTAATGTACAAAACGGCGGCCTTAATTTCATAAGCATTTTCTACCAGTCAACCGCACTTTTTTTTACCAGAAATCTAAGTACATGTTAAGTGCTGTTGGACGAAGATGACCAGTGTGTGGTTTAAGGCTGCTTTGCTTTCTAGCATGCCTTTCACTTGCACACTAACAGTTGAAAGTAGATATCTAGTAGTAGGTAGTAGAGTCTCTTAGTGAGAGAGTATGGGCTTAATCACCTCGAGTGCCCATCGCGTGTTGGCGATGCCATTCGCGATTAGCATTGGCGATTGTTATTGTTACTACAAATTTACAAATTAGTTAACCTACAAAACAAAGTCATCGTACATCCCGGAATCGAACCCTGGACCTCCTAGATTTGAGGCAAGTACGAAGTGATGGAATGATTTATTTATCAAGCAGAAGTAACAGTGGGTTGGTCTCGCCTTCCGAAGAAGTGATAAGTGTAAAACGCCCGCCAGCTTTCCGGGCCAATCACCTAAAGCAGCACCACGGCACGCATTCCGTAGTACAATTATGGGTTACCGTAGGCACTGACTGAAAATCAGCGCTGAGGGATCACTTCCTCAGCACAACGCTGAGTCAGCTGCCTTTTGTGGCAATGTAGATACACCACAGGCTACATCTATGGTCCTGTTTTATTTATTCGTTTTGTCTATTGTGTATTCAGTTTTCTTTCTGTTGTTGTGCATATTATGTTACTTATGTGCTTATTTTGTTTCTGTGATGTATCTTGTTGGTATTATAAATGTCTTTCTTCTTCTTCTTCTTTCTTCTTCATTTCGGTTGCGGATGGCCGAGGATGGCCAGAGACAGAAAGATGTGGCGTGCCCGGGGAGAGGCCTATGTCTTGCCCACAAGTTAACAATGGCGATGAATGCAATGAATCAGTGGCGTTTACTAAGATAATATTTGGCAAATCTTGAGTCATAGTCAAAAGAAGACACTACTGGAATCCACGTCTCATGCATAGTATACTGAGAGTACTTTCTTGTATAGTATATTGAGAGTACTTTCTTGTATAGTATATTGAGAGTTCTTTCTTGTATAGTCCGCACAGATCTTTTTAAGACAGTAAGCGATGTGCAAACGATCTGTGACTATGTTCACGTTACCGCCAAAAAGATTTGTGCGGACTATATTTACACACTTTCCAGAGTGCATTCTCGATGGGTGCATGTCGAAGACACGAATACATCTTTTGCCGAGCTCTTTATGCAAAATGTCCGACGTGTAAAATGTGCTTAGACTAGTGACGTCAGTCCTACTACTTGGTTCACTTGACTGCCTCGTTGGTCTAGCGGTAGCACGTCTGATTACCATGCCCCAGGTCATGGGTTCGATTCCCAGTGTTGCCCGCCGGACATTCGTACAAATGGCCTTAGTCTGGGTGTATTTCCATGTTTGTGATGTCCTTGCCTGGTCGCCATAGCACAGGGTACCCTAGTTTGGGACCAGGACAAGTGATTGTGTTATGAGGAAGTTATACATTATCAATATGCTAGCATCTTGATTAGGATATTATTATGACGTCACACGTTGAGAAATGAGGTCACATAATGCAAAGCTTGCTTCTCGAATGAACGCTACAGTACTTCGTTAAAGTCTTTTATGAAAATGTCTAGGAAAATTACTGGTTATTTGTTGTTTTGAAGTGACAGCACACTATGTCTGAAAGGTCTAAAATTACACTTTGTCATGACTTTAGTACAGACTTAAGTGTCGTCGTGCAACTGAAATGTATAATTTCCTTCAGTAACGTGTGACTTTGATTGCAAGTTACGGGCAGACATTTGTAAATGTTGGTAATCGTAATATTATACAGTTTTGGATGTGTAATAAAGGATGATTAATAATAATACTACTAGTTAACAAAGAAAGAACTCATCGTGAGAAAACATAACATAAACTCACGCCTGTATTCCAGAGAGGTTGGCAGAGACCAGAGACTGCGACCAACTGGACTGGAAAAACCTGGGGGTTTAATGATGAATGTGTCTTGCCCTTGGTTAATACATCCCCTATTTCGTCGAAGTATGTCCGCCTGAGACGTCCCTTGCCGGCCCTGCCACCCACTACCCGGAACTGGCGTGCGTGCATGCAACGAACGACTAATGGATGTTGAAGATGCGAAGTGATCTGTCAGGATCGTGGCAAGTGGCAGTCCCTGGTCTCTGCCTATACATACATAAGCAGCCTATATGCGTCCCACTGTAGGGCACAGGTCTTCTCTCAGGGAGAGAGTATGGGCTTAATCACCACGCGTGCCCACCGCGGATTGGCGATTTCAAGCGCTGAGGTATGTGAATAGCTCAGATACTCAGGTTTCCTCACGATGTTATCCTTCACCGTTAGCGACTAGTATTGCTACTATAACTTCACAAATGTACGTAACTTAGAAAACCAAGTCATAGTTACATGCCCGCACCGGGGATCGAACCTGGGTCTCCCACTTGCGAGTCCGAGGTTCTACACACTAGGCTACCATCGCTTGCGTGCGTTCATGCAACGACTAATGGATGTTGAACATGCGAAGTGATCTGTCAGGATCGTGGCAAGTGGCAGTCCCTGGTCTCTGCCTACCCCTCTGGGATACAGGCGTGAGTTTGTGTATGTGTATGTGTTGTGCGTGTATAAATGTAGGAATATTTTGTGTTAATGATAAAATGTATGAATGCACTTGCCCATTAGCTCAGTTGGGAGAGCGCTGGCACGGTGAGCCAGAGGTCGCCAGTTCAAGTCCCGGCATGGGTGGAACTTTTAGCTTCAAAAATTTTTTTTTTTTACGTATCCTCGTTTGTGTCCCACTGCTGGGCAAAGACCTCTAAATAGGTTTTTTTTTTTTAATTTATGAAGTTCACTTGGCTACCTGGCGTAGGAATGAGTTGCTACTATGGTGCATAAATTAATTAACAGACGAACAGGGTGTAACACCTTCATTTTTTTCCTAATTTCAAGGTTTCTCCTTTAATAAAATGTTGTTCGTATCGACGATTAGTACCCCCGATTTTTGTATGTATACGGAGATTTTACTCCGTATGGCGCCGGATTAAGAATAGCGTCACTCCAATTTCTCCCGTGGATGTCGTAGAAGGCGACTAAGGAAATACGTTACCAGGAGACGGGCAGCAGCATCTTCCTGAGATTCCAACCCCATACTGCGATCGCTAACCCGCCTGCCAAGCGTGGCGATTACGGCAAGACCCCTCATGGTTATGAAAACCATGAGGGAGGCCTGTGTCCTGCAGTGGACGTCAAAGGGCTGATGATGACGGAGATTTTGTTACCCAAAAGGGAATTTTTAAGCCTCGGAAACTCTCTCGAAAACCACTGGATATAGTTTATAGTATACAGTATGAACAAAACAAGACTCCGACCGCCCTCGCCGCCTGTTGGACTTATTTGCATTCCTACGATTGATTATTCAGCAGGGAGCCCGCAGAGAAGTGTCCTGTCCACCCTGTACACGGAGGTAGGATCATGGGACAGTCAATGAGCGGTTTCATATTGGACATCGTTGGACTAGTGTTCATGCAATGTTGACACAACGTTCGCTCAACGGTCTTAGTAGATGTGTGAAACTACCAGTCGTATGACGTCATAGTGTCGCATCGTTTCGGTTATCGTCCAGGAAAGGGAACTGTCAAACAAAATAGAGCTTACTACCTGTGCTCGCGTCTCCTTAACGTGCCTCTCCATGACTGGAGGGCAAAAATACGAATATCTTCATTGATGTGAATTTACACAACATGGATCACAGAAGTAACCAAACTAGGATGAACCTGTGCTATGGTTACTTGAAAAAATTTTCGTACGATCTGTTGGACGGCTTAGCATGTAAATATTAATTAATTACAACTACGTTATAAATTAAACAAGACATAGAAATGGCGGCTAAATAGTTAAGGCATATAGAAAGGAAGGACAGATGTTTTTTTCTCGGTCTCTCTTGATTTGCCTCTTTCGCGCTCATTTACCCCCTCTCTATCCCTCTCTCTCTTTCTACGCATCTACATCCCAGGGTATATGCCCTCGATTTTCCGTCCTAGTCGCGTATAAAACGGCGTTTGCAGGATGAAACCTGTCATGTATTATTGATGGTGTTTTCAATTTCCGTCCTCGGACTGGGTACTCGCAGCTCCATGGCGGCGCTCAGCCACCCCTTCCCCACCCCTCCGCCCTCCTTGACCGTCCGTGGCCGCGGGATAGAATCCATAATTTAATGCTAATTGAAATGGACGTGCTTTTGTAAGCAGGACCACTTGTGTTTCGTTTGCGGTGCAAATTTGTATGGGAAAATCTGGCGTGGTATGGGCGAGTGATGGTAAAAAAATGTTACCTATATATAACTAGAGAACACAAATCGAGGTTTTTAAATTTTAAATAAACTTATGACAAAGAAATTATAGCCATAATAATAGTTTCTATGAAAAGTCTTATATAATGCGGCCTATATACGTCCCACTATGGGGCACAGGCCTTCTCTCAGAGAGAGAGAGAGTATGGGCTTAATCTCCTCCAATCGCTTAGAAAGCAGTCATTGGTACATGCTGGCATTCGAACCCACGACCTCCCCAATGAGAAGCCGGGCTCTACCGCTCCGCTTCCGCCGCTTAAGTCTTACTACCACCTACGCCGAAAAGTCTTATGATGCGTTAATTGCTTTTTTATTCTGTTATTCAAAGTTTTGTTGTGATCCAGCATGTCCACTGTAAATAAAAACCACACCACGTTTTTATGGGAATTGCTCAAAATCATCTCAACTGCGCGGATTATTGTTCATGTTATCTGCCGGGCATTATATCTAAACATGAGCAAGAGGTTCTCTTCCGTCTGCTGAGGTTTAATTTTCAAAATCTCTGGATTTTTTTAATACTATTTCCCTCTTTTTGAGTATATAAAAGCTATGTAGAAATTAATGACAACAATATATTATTGAAATAAATTACCAGGAGACGGGCAGCAGCGTCTTCCTGAGATTCCAACCGCATACTGCGTTCGCCAACCCGCCTGCCGAGCGTGGCGATTATGACAAAACCCCTCGTTGTTATGAAATCCATGAGGGAGGCCTCTGTCCTGCAGTGGGTGTCAAAGGGCTGATGATGATGATGATATATTGTTATTATTTATTTAGAATTTTACAGTGAGCGTGCATACTACACAGCGACTACTGAATGTTGATGAAACGAAAGCGGCTTGTCAGGATCGAGGCTAGTGGTAAACCATGGTCTCTATCTACCCCTCCGGGATTCAGGCGTGAGTTTATTTATGTCCCCGTCTCCAAAGAAAACGAATCATAACCACACTCTTATGTCTTCAAGCTTTTTAGAGCTACGACGCTCGCCAGGCTTAAGATTTCGCGGAAATCGCAGCTTGAACGAGATTAAACCGGGACGCCTTTGTGTGCTCAATTGTACAGTTGACAGCACAATGCTCTTTATATTTTGCTGCAAAGTCGCCCGTAACGTGACTGAGCAGAGTGCATGCATATAGAGTTTCATGTGATATCAACTACGCTACGTACCGAAAGGTTTATCGATAATGGCATTGGCAACACTGGTCTACCCCTAGTCAACCGCCACTGGTTTAGATCCTCCAGCCAATGTAAACGGCCCACATCTTTCGATTAGTGGTCATAAATACTATATTTTGCAGATCAATCACTGCAATGTCACTAAAGTATTACCAAGAAGAATAGTCAGCACAGTCTCCATGGCGCCACAGTTAACAGAAGAGAGGAACTAAGCGAAGAATCCAAGGCGAATGTCGTGGACGCCTGTCAAGGGGGGCGCATGTAAGACCTATAAATTGTAAGTCGTATACTGTAAAAGCTGCATTCATGCAAATTCGTACTGTAAAAGCTGCATTCATGCATTCTGCTGGTGCTCCTTGATAAATAAAAAACCGGCCAAGTGCGAGTTGGACTCGCGTACGAAGGGTTCCGTACCATTATCTATACAACATTAGACAAAGATCGAGACAAGATAGATGAGGTACATTGAGAACAGCACCACCTATAGAAACCAACAAGAAGCGTTTAACATTGACATTTAACGGCATGACATCGGCGCTGTGAAGGTTATGGCGAGATGGCGAGCGCTGTCTTTAGACAACGGTTGCTGTATGGGAGCCCCCTTAAATATTTATTTTATTCTTTTTTTCAGAAATACATCATCTGTGAAAATTTCAACTGTCTAGCTGTCACGGTTCATGAGATACAGCCTGGTGACAGACAGCCAGACATATAGACAGACAGACAGATAGACAGATGGACAGTGGAGTCTTAGGAATAGGGTCCCTTACCCCTTTGAGTACGGAACTCTAAAAAAAGAAAAAAAAGAAAAATCGGAACCTTTTTCTTCTCGTCTTCACTCATACATATAAAAGTTTACCGTCAGTTTTTCCTACTCCTCTCTACCAATCAATTGACGTTTCGCTCACTCCATGTGATAAAGACGCTTCGTTATGAAAAGTCGTAACTTTTCAGTGCATTATTTACTTGTCAAATTCTGCAATTACAGTTCCACTGAACGCGTGATTCGCGCTGTCATGCTAGATGTTTCTGAGCCACAAACTTCAAATTATAAAACACAATTTTTGAGAAACATTCACGATTCTATTTTCACCTAAAAGAAGGGCGGAAATTGACTGTTACAATCAAAGGAGGTATTTTTTATTTAGTTGAATGTACCCTTTTGTGTGTGCTCTTTAAGAGTTTGAAAGGAGAAACCAACGGGTGGGGTCAGTGAACTTTGCTATTGGTAAATAATGGCATATGTGTACGATATGGCGTCTTTTTCCAGAGTAAAATGCATGTTTGAGCGTATAAAGTAGAAGATATCCTTTATAGATTATGGATAAGGGAATTGCTTTTCAGTCAAGTTCAAACATCGTGCAAGTCTTTATCTGCAATTTATCGTTGCTACACATTGTCTTTCGTTGGTGAAGTTTACCAATAGAAGTGAAATTTTACTTGTTTTTTATTACTTTTTTTTGTTTTTTGCCGTTTATTGTTTTTTTTACCTAGGACTGCTTCTGACAGTAAGAAAAGACACTTAAGATGAACATGAAACATAAAAAATGTCGTCGTCCTTGTCAGCATCAATATTTTTGTCTTCCTACATCGTTTCAACATAGATTCAAAAGGTAATATACTACTACTACGAGTATAATGGAAAACGTTGCTTTTGCGATACAACTTTTCTAGCCATGATAAGAAATTATTGATTGATTTATTTAACACGGAGTTATTACATAAATATGCCACTCACTCATTCAATGTCTGCTTTTTATTTTTCTGAACAAAATTTCACATTAAATGTTAAAAATGTTAAAATACATGGTCTTCCTTTTATTTCTGACACTATGTTATTTAGCAAAAATTATCCTTATGATGAAGCCTTTCGATCGGTACGATAAAACTACAGGGTAATGTTTCTCGTGTAGCGGGTTCGATTCCCTTTTTAACCATGTAAATATTTAAAAATCTATGAATGCAGTTTAAATTGTTTTTTAAATTAAAATGTTGTCTTCTCGCTAACTGTGAAGGAAAACATAGTGAGGAACCCTGAGTGTCTGAGCTATTCACATACCTCAGCGCTTGAAATCGCCAATCCGCGGTGGGCGCGCGTTATGGTTATGCCCATACTCTCTCCCTGAGAGAAGGCCTGTGCCCTACAGTGGGACGTGTATAGGCTGCTTATGTATTGTCTTCTTTCAGTAAAATGTTCCATCTACACTATTAAAGGTACTTTCCCTCCATGTGGCATAGCCGTGGGACGCCCTTTATATTACCTTTGTTGCTGAAAACAGATATTTACATAATGCGATGTCTGTTTCAGTTGCTCAGATAGAATTACGAAGAATCACGAATGAATCAATCGGAAGTCTTATGACTTCGGAGATTCCTGTATTTTAGTCGTTTGCATATTAGTCCCGTAATCATTCTTGGATTGGGATGGATTGGATGAGATTTGGCACTTTTGGAGATTTTTAAAGCATCCTAGAAGGAAGTCTAGGATGCTTTAAATCAGTATTTAGAAATCGTAGCAAAATTCTTAGCACGATCCGAGGCAGATTGCTGGCAGCGGGTGGATGAAGATGACCGAGGACAGAATGAAGTGGCGTGCCTTGAGGGAAGCCTATGTCCAGCAGTGGACGAGTGCGGACTGGTTGATTGATTGAAATTAACCTGCTCACATTCCCGTACGCCTATCAGTATTCACACACCTCCTTCTTTTGACTGGAAGAAAACGGTTGTAGCGTTAAGTCTGCCGCATTTCCATTGTAATGGTTACTTCATGCAACGTATAATAATAATAATAAACAATATTAACTTAATTCCGAGGTAAACCTGGTCGGTCTCGTCTGAAAAAAATTCAAGTAGGTACGTGATTCCGTAATTAAGTTATTAATGTCCAGTGCTCGCAAAAGTTTTAGTTTCAAAATTGTAAACAAACCACAAAAACTACTCCAAAGAGGAATATTCCGCAAGTAAACTTCGAAAAGGCCTCTCCGCATAATTTGTCGCACAATCGACAAGGTCCCGCGGACATCCGGTGGCCGCCATCTTTGAAAAAAATAACTTGGCTCGCTCAGTGAAATGATAAACGCGACTGTGTCAGAAGTACTGTCGACGGCATATCAACCTATACATTTTAGTTGCATAGTCACCCGTACTAAACCGAGTAAAGAGCACGCGTGTAAGGGTCGATTACTCAGCATATCAACCTATACATTTGAGTTGCATAGTCACCCGTAATAAACCGAGTAAAGAGCACGCGTGTAAGGGTCGATTACTCAGCATATCAACCTATACATTTGAGTTGCATAGTCACCCGTACTAAACCGAGTAAAGAGCACGCGTGTAAGGGTCGATTACTCAGCATATCAACCTATACATTTGAGTTGCATAGTCACCCGTACTAAACCGAGTAAAGAGCACGCGTGTAAGGGTCGATTACTCAGCATATCGACCTATACATTTGAGTTGCATAGTCACCCGTACTAAACCGAGTAAAGAGCACGCGTGTAAGGGTCGATTACTCAGCATATCAACCTATACATTTGAGTTGCATCGTAACCCGTACTAAACCGAGTAAAGAGCACGCGTGTAAGGGTCGATTACTCAGCATATCAACCTATACATTTGAGTTGCATAGTCACCCGTACTAAACCGAGTAAAGAGCACGCGTGTAAGGGTCGATTACTCAGCATATCAACCTATACATTTGAGTTGCATAGTCACCCGTACTAAACCGAGTAAAGAGCACGCGTGTAAGGGTCGATTACTCAGCATATCAACCTATACATTTGAGTTGCATAGTAACCCGTACTAAACCGAGTAAAGAGCACGCGTGTAAGGGTCGATTACTGTCGACTGAACGTAAGTAGGTGTAATTCCCGGCACATACCTTGACCAAAAATCCGCGTCATCGGGATGAATTTACGATTTAAGTCCAGATTTGACTTAAGTCCGAAGGAGTCACATCCAGCGTTCCCCGCCAGTAAGACCCAAGCGATGTGGAAATCTCGGGAATTAAGTTCACCTAATAAAATATAATCGTGATTATACCTGTTCTATATAGGTAGAAACGATTGCCAGGTATTGCCTTATTTCAATAATCTGATGTATAAGTCTGATCTATACTTCTTTGGGAACACGTTCATGAGGTCAAATTAGAACTTTTTATTATACACCACACATACTAAAAAGTACAAGAGATTAATTAATTAATTAATTTCATAACGATGAAACAATACACTTTTTTATTGATTTTAAAGACCATAATAATAAAGCGCTCTTATTATCTTAGAGATCACTTTTGAATGCCCACTACAAGATTCGGTTCGAAACAAAACTGAAACTCGAGAGCGATCTCAGAGGTAAGAGCGCTCTATCAATACGGACCAGTGCTGCAATAAACAGTACCTATACACCGAATAAATAAAACAGTTCTGTCCGTACTCATTCCGGGCACCCAGCGAAACGTAACAGGAAGCGGACGGTTACAGCACTTCCGGTCGGCGATTTGCGCGCTGAATTATGGATTCAGAAAGAGAAGCATTTATTGTGTCCCCCGTCTTCCGACGCGGATTATATTTCTGCTTTTTACGCCGATTCGGGCGCGTTCAGTGCATGGATGGGTCGCCGTCTAT
Organism: Yponomeuta malinellus; assembly: GCA_947308005.1. Classification (NCBI taxonomy): domain Eukaryota; kingdom Metazoa; phylum Arthropoda; class Insecta; order Lepidoptera; family Yponomeutidae; genus Yponomeuta; species Yponomeuta malinellus. The sequence continues at coordinate 3,507,975 of OX370998.1, forward strand.
GCCTAACGCTAGTGGCATTTTTCCGAGCGGTTCCGTGCTTCGCAAGGCACGTTAAGCTGTTGGTGCCGGCTGCCGTCGGTAGATGGCAGTCGTTAAGCCAAGTCAGAGGCCTTAGGGCGGCTTGACAACTTCTGACAGTAGACGAGCCACTAGTCTACAAGCCTCCACCAATCCGGACTTGGCCCCCGTGGTGGAGTATGGCCTATACCTTCCTCAGGGAAGAGACCCGTGCCCCTCGGTGGGGACATAATGGGTTGATGATGACGCCGATTCAGATTAAGGTTGCAAACGCACTACGGTTGGATTTCCGCGCGATTTTTTTCCTTTTTAACCGACTTCAAAAAAGGAGGAGGTTATCAATTCGACGCGTATATATTTTTTGGTATGTTCCTCCATAACTCCGTCAAATCTTAACCGTTTTCGACAATTCTTTTTTTTGTTCGAATAGATATAACGTCCTATTTTAATTTGGTGAAGATCTGATGAAGACTTTCACAGATGGTGAACGGAACTCTTCAATGGGCAGCAATAAATAAGGCCTAATGGGGCCCATCCTTTAGTAATATCCGTATGTTTCAGAAAATAGCATGAATATAGTCCCAAGGTAATTTGGTGATGTTCCGGTGAAGACTTTTGGAGATGGATGGATGAATTGAGAACGTCAAATTTTAAAGCAACGAATTAAGTGGGGTAAATTATGGTTATAAGTATCTTTTTCTCCCGCTCCTCCACTAAAAATTTAAAAATAAATTTTTTTAAATAAAAAATAAAAACCGACTTCGAAACACTAGCACTAAAAAGTTAGAAATAATTTAATTGATTAGAAGTATGTATACATGTAGATTTGTAGGTATTGTAGAAGTATAATTTGTAGTCGGTGCCCAGTTTCATGACCAGCACATATAATTTGGGCAGCGACTCCAAATTATACTTCTACAATACCTACATGTATACATACTTCTAATCATTTAAATTATGTCAGACTTTTTAGTGCTGTAGTGTTTCGAAGTCGGTTTTTATTTTTTATTTAAAAAAATTTTTAATTCTTTTATTTACTAACAGCTCTAATGGACAATAGTCGCCAACAGAGGTGATAACAATAAAAACCACAGGTATTGGCTACTTTTATTTTTGTGATACTTGGTGTGCTAGAACGCCGGCCTTACACTCGAGAGGTCGTATGTTCGAATCCCGGCATCAATACCATTCGCTATATAAGCAGCCTATATACGTCCCACTGTAGGGCACAGGCGTTCTCTCAGAGAGAGAGTATGGGCTTAATCACCACGCGTGCCCACCGCGGATCGGCGATTTCGAGCGTTGAGGTATGTGAATAGCTCAGACACCCAGGTTTCCTCACGATGTTTTCCTTCACAGTTAGCGAGTTGTATTGCTACTATGAATTCACAAATGTACATAACTTAGAAAACAAAGTCATAGGTACATGCTCGCTCTGGGAATCGAACCTGGGTCTCCCGCTTCCGAGTCCAATGTGTATACCCACTAGGATACCACCGCACCGCACCATTCGCTAGCGGCGAAGAAAAACATCGGGAGGACACCTGAGTGTCTGAGGTGTTCACATATCTCAGCGCTTGAAATTGCTTACCCGCGGTGGGCACGCTTGGTGATTAGGCCCAAGTCTCTCTCTGAGATGCTTGTGCCCTGCAGTGGGACGTATATAGGCTACATACAAAAATGGTGCCCTATAGTTAATAATTAATATAAAATACCTATGATACGGTTATTATTATTATTTATTTATATCACACAGACATAACAATATATTCATCATCATCAGCCATTTGACGACCGCTGCAGGACATAGGCCTCCTTCGTAGTTTTCATAACCATGAAGGGTTTTGCCATAATCGCCACGCTTGGCAGGCGGGTTGGTGATCGCAGTATGCGGTTGGAATCTCAGGAAGACGCCTGCTCTTGGAAATTGATTTTTTTAGTCGCCTTCTACGACATTCACGGAAGGAAATGGAATGACGCTATTCTTAATCCGGCGCTACACAGAAAAAAAAAATATTACAAGCTCATAATTTATATAAGTTTTTTCTCGGGCTTGTTTTACTTTTCGTTTTTGTCTAATAAGTTGTAATACTAAGTAACTATCACTTTAATTAAGCCGCATTTTTTTAAATTTACTAGGATTTGCCAATGTACATAGTGTCACATAAATACAGTTATGCCACCTTTCGAAACCCTGCCCACTACAACTTGTACAATCTGCCTACCGGCCCCCGCGATACAGGCCATGCCTAGTGGAGGGGAGATTGATAACTTTAAAAAAAACTAACTCTTTCACCTAAACTCTGTATCTTCACATAATGATTATATTCTTTTTGTTGCACTAATCCGTGCTGAGGACAAACTGAACAAACCAATGGGTTTTGTGTATGACGACATGAGTCGAACGTTTTAACGTCAAATGCTGCGACTTTTCAGTACATTAATTGTCAAATTCTGATATTTTAGCGGCACAAAACGCGTGACTCGAGCTTTCATACTACCCAGGCTGGTGTAAATAAATCCTTTTTCATTTTCATAGTGTTCACTCTCGTGTCTCACCGTGCGTCCGTGCAGCGGTTAATGAAGCACCATTTCATTGATGAAGCGAAAGAGTTTGGTCAGAATCGTAGCAACTGGCAAACCCTGGTATCTGCCTACCCCTTCGGGATCCAGGTGTGAGTTTATATAATGTAATGTTTGTCCACTTACGGCAAAAAAAACATGCGTAATTTACCATAGTGTGCGAGCTACCTAACATTGGGGTTATATTGTTGTTAAGTACTTTTGCAAAGCTGCGGCAATTTTGCTCGCTAGCTGAGAAGAAACACGTTGTGAGAATACCTGAGCGTCTGAGGATACTTTGCTCGTCTTAAGTCATGAAATAGCGGTCAAAATTATTTTTAATGAGACTGGGTTCACATCTTTGGAAGAGTCTAGAAAGCTGGAAAGTGCAATAAGACACTTTTTTTTCTATCCAGTATTGCGCCCGCCAATTGTCCTTTTTTCTATTACAATAACGAATTGAATGATAGTAAAAACCATCTTACTTTTACAGAGTTTTTAAATAAATTCTTCGCAGAATACTTGATATCTTACAGGTAAGTAAAATACCCTCATTATTTCTAGAGCGCTCCTTCAAAAAACGTCAGCGACTCATCCGTGATTACACTTTCTGTCCGACAGTCGCTCTTACACTCTACGTAATAAGATCTACTGTATGATAAAAACTCTACACTTATCTAGCATATTACTATTATCTCGAGAGAAGACCTGACGAAAGTTTTCAAAGCTCTGGAAAAGTAAATCTCTGGAAAACTAAAGCAACTAGGGAAAAAAATCTAGATCCTCCCGCCTTGCTCTCGCTCTAAGAAAAATACTTCAGACTTTTACCGCGGGACTGAGAAATGGATTTATTTATTGAAAAAATATTAAAAAGTATGTATAATACATGGATACAAATTATTAATAAATGATTTATGATTTATAGTCGTAGAGCGGTGGTAACGGAGCTGTAGAACGCCGGCTTCTCATTCGGGAGGTGGTGGGTTCGAATGCAGGCGTCATTGGTACATAATTTCCATATAAATCCGCTTATAAATTAATTGGTAAGCTGTGGACAACTGTTATTGGCCTTATTTTTAGTAATTAGTTAATAAGTTATTATAATCAGATTACGCTGTTGTTTTTCCTAATAAAGTAAAATAAATAAATAAATAATAATGACTTTGTTTTCTAAATTACGTACATTTAACTTTTAGTAGCAATACTACTAGCTAACGGTGAAGGAAAACATCGTGAGGAATCTTGCCTTTTATCAAAGACTATTTTAACTGCCTCAGGAGTGTTTTAAGGGATCGTGTTTTTAACAGAATTCAAAAAAGACGGTTATCAATTCGGCACGGATATTTAAAAATAAACCGACTTCAAAACAAACTTTATCTTATATATCCGAAATTTTGTTATCTACGAAAGCCTTAGCCAGCGGCCACACAGAAAGGACGTCCACACATAGGGACGTTAATCTAATTCTTAAAAACTGTACTCAAGGGACGGGACGAAGCCCACACAGAAGAAACGGAGCGAGGGCGCGATTTCTTTTGTCTTTTCCACGCCCTATCTGTGTGGCCGCTGGCTTACACTACATTTATCAAGAGTCTAATAATTATTTTATAAACATTAAACATTTTAGAAAGTGCGCGCGAGACGGCACGACAGACGCAAAAGCAGTCTTAACCACCTCGCTCGAACGCCATTGCCATCGAGAATAGCAGAGCTCTATTTCATCAGCTGCAAGCGAAGAGGTTAATTTAGCGGTCATATTTTTTTTGTAATTCGTCTGACCAGCCCATAAACAGAGCCCGCTGTTGGGCATAGGCCTCTTCTCTTTCGCCCCAACCCATCCGGTCCTTTCCTCTCGTTACCAGCCGCTTTCACAATGTCGTCGGCCCACTGGGCTGGTGGTTTTCCCACCGACTGCCGACCCGTACTTGGGCACCACTCAGCGACTATCTTAGTCCACAAGCCGTCTTCCCGCCTAACCAAATGAGAAACCGCTGGTCTTGCTACAAAGCTAACACCGAACCGGCTTATTTAAGCGATTCCATCTTCAGCTGCCTCGTGAAATGAGCCGAGCTCTTTATCATGCTGAGTGGGAGACCGCTGACGCGTTAATCCGCCGATCGACTCCACGGGGCGGGGGGCGATTACACCACGTCTTAATTGGGGGCTACTCGGGCGAGTGCGAGGCTTTTCTGAGGCGATGTGATGACTGTGGGACGCTCTCAGTCCTCTACAGTCAAATTCTGATATTTTAGCGGCACAAAACGCGTGACTCGAGCTTTCATACTACCCAGGCTGGTGTAAATAAATCCTTTTTCATTTTCATAGTGTTCACTCTCGTGTCTCACCGTGCGTCCGTGCAGCGGTTAATGAAGCACCATTTCATTGATGAAGCGAAAGAGTTTGGTCAGAATCGTAGCAACTGGCAAACCCTGGTATCTGCCTACCCCTTCGGGATCCAGGTGTGAGTTTATATAATGTAATGTTTGTCCACTTACGGCAAAAAAAACATGCGTAATTTACCATAGTGTGCGAGCTACCTAACATTGGGGTTATATTGTTGTTAAGTACTTTTGCAAAGCTGCGGCAATTTTGCTCGCTAGCTGAGAAGAAACACGTTGTGAGAATACCTGAGCGTCTGAGGATACTTTGCTCGTCTTAAGTCATGAAATAGCGGTCAAAATTATTTTTAATGAGACTGGGTTCACATCTTTGGAAGAGTCTAGAAAGCTGGAAAGTGCAATAAGACACTTTTTTTTCTATCCAGTATTGCGCCCGCCAATTGTCCTTTTTTCTATTACAATAACGAATTGAATGATAGTAAAAACCATCTTACTTTTACAGAGTTTTTAAATAAATTCTTCGCAGAATACTTGATATCTTACAGGTAAGTAAAATACCCTCATTATTTCTAGAGCGCTCCTTCAAAAAACGTCAGCGACTCATCCGTGATTACACTTTCTGTCCGACAGTCGCTCTTACACTCTACGTAATAAGATCTACTGTATGATAAAAACTCTACACTTATCTAGCATATTACTATTATCTCGAGAGAAGACCTGACGAAAGTTTTCAAAGCTCTGGAAAAGTAAATCTCTGGAAAACTAAAGCAACTAGGGAAAAAAATCTAGATCCTCCCGCCTTGCTCTCGCTCTAAGAAAAATACTTCAGACTTTTACCGCGGGACTGAGAAATGGATTTATTTATTGAAAAAATATTAAAAAGTATGTATAATACATGGATACAAATTATTAATAAATGATTTATGATTTATAGTCGTAGAGCGGTGGTAACGGAGCTGTAGAACGCCGGCTTCTCATTCGGGAGGTGGTGGGTTCGAATGCAGGCGTCATTGGTACATAATTTCCATATAAATCCGCTTATAAATTAATTGGTAAGCTGTGGACAACTGTTATTGGCCTTATTTTTAGTAATTAGTTAATAAGTTATTATAATCAGATTACGCTGTTGTTTTTCCTAATAAAGTAAAATAAATAAATAAATAATAATGACTTTGTTTTCTAAATTACGTACATTTAACTTTTAGTAGCAATACTACTAGCTAACGGTGAAGGAAAACATCGTGAGGAATCTTGCCTTTTATCAAAGACTATTTTAACTGCCTCAGGAGTGTTTTAAGGGATCGTGTTTTTAACAGAATTCAAAAAAGACGGTTATCAATTCGGCACGGATATTTAAAAATAAACCGACTTCAAAACAAACTTTATCTTATATATCCGAAATTTTGTTATCTACGAAAGCCTTAGCCAGCGGCCACACAGAAAGGACGTCCACACATAGGGACGTTAATCTAATTCTTAAAAACTGTACTCAAGGGACGGGACGAAGCCCACACAGAAGAAACGGAGCGAGGGCGCGATTTCTTTTGTCTTTTCCACGCCCTATCTGTGTGGCCGCTGGCTTACACTACATTTATCAAGAGTCTAATAATTATTTTATAAACATTAAACATTTTAGAAAGTGCGCGCGAGACGGCACGACAGACGCAAAAGCAGTCTTAACCACCTCGCTCGAACGCCATTGCCATCGAGAATAGCAGAGCTCTATTTCATCAGCTGCAAGCGAAGAGGTTAATTTAGCGGTCATATTTTTTTTGTAATTCGTCTGACCAGCCCATAAACAGAGCCCGCTGTTGGGCATAGGCCTCTTCTCTTTCGCCCCAACCCATCCGGTCCTTTCCTCTCGTTACCAGCCGCTTTCACAATGTCGTCGGCCCACTGGGCTGGTGGTTTTCCCACCGACTGCCGACCCGTACTTGGGCACCACTCAGCGACTATCTTAGTCCACAAGCCGTCTTCCCGCCTAACCAAATGAGAAACCGCTGGTCTTGCTACAAAGCTAACACCGAACCGGCTTATTTAAGCGATTCCATCTTCAGCTGCCTCGTGAAATGAGCCGAGCTCTTTATCATGCTGAGTGGGAGACCGCTGACGCGTTAATCCGCCGATCGACTCCACGGGGCGGGGGGCAATTACACCACGTCTTAATTGGGGGCTACTCGGGCGAGTGCGAGGCTTTTCTGAGGCGATGTGATGACTGTGGGACGCTCTCAGTCCTCTACAGTCGGCTTACAGTTAAGACACACGAACACTCTCCTGTACTGTTTCTGTTCTTGTGTTATTGGTAACGTTTTTTTTATTATTTCTGAGTGTATTTTTGATATTAGCAAAGGGCAAGATGAAAAGAACCTGGAACCGGCGTGCGTGCATACAACGACTAATGCACTAATGGTGTGTCAGGATCGTAGCAATTGGCAAACCCTACTGTACCCCTCCGGGAAACAGGCGTGTGTTTATGTTATGTATTTTTAGTTTGTGTTCTATTTAGATGCATGAACTCACGTCTGTATCCCGCAGGTAAGGGGTAGGTAGAGACCAGGTTTACCACTTGCTACAATCCTCACAAACTTCTGTCGCTCCATGCAGGCACAGCGAATGGTTTTTTTTACTTTATGTTTAACACTCTCACTGCCAGTACTATAAAACATTATTCTACTTCAGCCGGCCACGGGGTCCACAGGTGGCCTCCAATATTTTTGCTATCATCATCATCATCATCATCATCATTCAGCCACAAGAAGTCCACTGCTGGGCATAGGCCTCCTTCATGGATTTCCAAAAAGACCGGTTGGAAGCGGCCTGCATCCAACCGGTCTTTTTGGCTATAGCAGGACAATACTGAGAATCGAAAATTATAATAGCAGTCCATGGGGTCCAACAGCGGCTCGTAGGTCTACCTACTCTTTGAGAACGCCATGGGAACCGCTGTGACCCCTAACATAAGCAGCCTATATACGTCCCACTGTAGGGCACAGGCCTTCTCTCAGGGAGAGAGTGTGGGCTTAATTACCACGCGTGTCCACCGTGGATTGGCGATTTCAAGCGCTGAGGTATGTGAATAGCTCAGACACTCAGGTTTCCTCACGATGTTTTCCTTCACCAAGTGGTATTGCTACTATAACTTCACAAATGTACATAACTTAGAAAACCAAGTCATAGGTATATGCCTATGAACCTGGGTCTCTCGCTTCCGACTCCGATATTCTACCCACTAGGCTACCACTGCTGTGACCCCTAAATTAAAACAGATTTTAGAACCGCGTGGTTGCTAATAAGGAAAATATTATGTACGCATGGCGTACCCACAAACTTTAGCTACAAGTTGAAATAAAAATCATGTCAATTGGACCAAAAATAAGGTTTCTTCATATGTAACATTTAACAAGTCACAGAAACAAATGCAGGGAACGCGTGGGTAAACGGTGCATACAGCAAGATATGTCAACTTTTGAATCAACAACTGTCAAAATATACCTACGCGATATTATTAGGTTGACTGGTAGAAAATGCCATTAGCATTAAGTCCACCTTTGTGCACTGTCTTTGTGCAATAATAATAATAATAATTATTAGTGGCGTACTAAATAAAATATTTTGGGGGCAGCCGGCGAGCGTGGCCCTCTTGTACCACGTGCCTAGAATTACTTTTCGATCGGTTATATTTATGAAAAGTATTAAGGATGAAACATTGTATAAGTGCAATGGAGAGTTATTGTGTCGTGTAATTGTCTGCTATTTAGGACGATCACCAAAGGGCCTAAGAAGTAGAAAGAGGGCGAAGCACGATTATACTTCCCTTTCCGCAGATTTGCGCGCAAAATTATTGCCGACCGGGTGAGCAACGGATCGCTCTGAAAAAAGATTAAACAAACAATAAATACTAAATATCTTCAAAGGAAATAATGCTATTGTTCTGCGGGTTGAAGGAGCCTCTTAAAAGTGTTCACTTCGGGTCACCTGTTGGATTTTATTCTCAGTCTGCGCAGTAATTTCGCCAAGAAATTGGTATTAACAGTGTTCACAAATTACAGGTTGACTGGCTATTTAGCGTTAGTATGCCTTTTCATACAAACATGTATTCTGTGCAGCAAAGAATTAAATAATTACGGTCTTATTTATAAAAACTCGATTCCTTAAAACACTTAAAAAACGCCGATTAAAATAGTCTGTGGTGGAGATTTTACAAGGAAAAGATGTAGCCGCAGATTAAAAAAAAAACAGAGTTCTGGATTGGTTTTAGAGGAATCGTGTTTTTATAAATCTTCTTCTTATCGTGTCGGTGACAAAACCAATTTGATGCATGCTGGGCCTAAGCATGTATTGTCAAGTTTAAGTTTAAGGTACCCGATACGTACTTGGCCTGTTTATCAGAATTTGAAATCATTACGGTTGACCCCTCTAATAATCAAAGAAAAGCTCTATATTTAAGCTTCTCTTTGAGAGATTTCACGTTTAGTCGCTTAAAACATAACACCTAATAGAACAATAATTTTAAAAGCAACTGGCCAATTACGAGTCGGACTCGCGCAGGAGGGTTCCGTACCATTATCTATACAACATTTGAATACTTCAAGCGTCTACCCGTTGCCGTCATTAATATCGAGCAAAAAACGGCTAAAAAATCATGTTTGTTTTGTGGTAGCCCCCCTTAAATATTTATTTTATTTTGTTTTTAGTATTTGATAGCGACAACAAAAATACATCATCTGTGAAAATTTCAACTGTCTAACTATCACACTTCATGAGATACAGCCTGGTGACAGACAGACGGACGAACGGACGGACAGTGGAGTCTTAGTAATACTCTCTTACCCTTTGGGTACGGAATCCTGAAAACGCCGATAAAACACACCGAATTTGTTCTCTTAATCTACAAAGCATGGCATGTGCACGCTAGAACAAATACAAAACGACGACCTCGTGGCGCAGCGGTAGCGCATCTGCATACTGTGCGAGAGGTCCCGGGTTCGAATCCCGGCTGGGGACAAAAACAAAACCCCAGGTTTTGGATGTTCACATGTTTGTGATGTCGCTGTTCCTGGTTCCCACGACACAGGGTATCCTAGTGTGGGGCCAGAAGCAATGTATGTGCCTGTATGTAAAAAAAAAGGCAGTGGAAGTACTGAACAACGAGTTTTATGGGTAACAAGATATTGTTATCTCTACCATTCTAACGTTTCCAATGACTGCAGAAGAATGAGTATCTATATATCCAGCCCATGATAGAGCCACTGCTGGGCATCCTATCAATCCAGCACGAGTATAGAGCCCACAACTGTAAATAGGCCTCTTCCCTGTCACGCCACCCTCTTGGTCCCCAATTGTATCCATTGCATTTTGACGACTTTATACTCCATTCCACGAAACGAGCTCCCAAAGAAAATCCATTGGTTAATGCTTGTGACTTTGAATAGTCACTAGCCAATAGCGCCAGCATGTAACCGTCCCCTACGAAGAGGACCGTCTTCGCTTAATTCTTCACTTATCTCTAGCCGCGCGCATTGACCAATGAGATGCGAGTATTTGTTCCCTAGGAGTTCGACTCATGGAACGGAGTATAGTAACGTACAGGGAATGAGTGTACATTTGACACATGTGGTCAGACAGACAGACTGGCGCGTCGAACTTATAAGACCGCCGCCGGGGGACAAAAAGTCAAAGCTCTACATTTCGTAATGACAACCCGAGTCAACTTCTTTCAAACTTCAAGAACAGCGAAAATGCTCCTCTACTCTGTACTTAAGTCTTTGCGTCTCATTTAAGTCCTTACAAATCGCCGCAAAGCCTTCAACGCTTCAAGTCGACTGAGAAATATGAAATCTCTTAAGATTCGCTTTAGCAGTGGAGAAGTTTGAAAAATTCACCAAAAGGGATCCGGACAGACCATTTATCCACTTAATTGCGAACGGATTTCGAGAACCGCAGTCGACTCCGTACATTATAGTTGCGTTTACACCAATAGAGCAGACGGCTTACCTTACATTTACTTACTTACTTACATTTCAATGTAATAAATTAAGCTATTAATAATTTTTGCATGCCTAAAAAAGGCTAATTAAGAAAAAACATTATAACCTTTTATAAAATTTATTTATAAACCTTTAGTACATACCAGTTTTCGTATAAATAATAATCAATTTGATTTCATTCCAGCATATTATTGAAATTACTTCACGATTCCAAAGTTTTCACGATGGTATTAATGGGTTATCGGACCTTTTCACTCGATTTCGGTAAAAAAATAGATTTTTAATTAACATAATCTATGAAGTTGTTAGGGCGTATTGAATTAATAGTTTATGTGGAGAAGAAGCTAACAAAGAAACTTAACATTTGTTGACCCACATCGTATTATAAGTATTTGAATGATTGTGACGGTTTATTTTGCAAAGGTTGTGTATGATCTTCCCAATAGAACCGTGGATTTCAAAAAGCATTTGACGAAGTTGAAATACTATTTCAAAATTACTTTATTTTCAACGTAAAGAATTTATATTTTATTTGTTGAATGTCAATGTACAATTTTATCTTTGGGTCGAGTTGTAGTGGAGAAAAAGGCAGCAAAAAAACTCTACTCTGACTATTTTTCATCTGACTAAAGTACTGACAATTTATTTTTCTTCTTTGCTATCTGTCTCTCTTTCTCTCTCTCTCTCTCTCTCTCTCTCTCTCTCCTCTCTCTCTTTCTATTACCATCACAATGTGTGTTTTTCTCAACGGCATTCTTTCGGTCTAACTGCACCATTATAGACGCGGGGTTTAGGGCGATTCCGCTCTGATCCCCCGACTGGGCACTCGCAGATAAAATCGCCAGTTCGTTTTGCTCTTATCTGCGTCAGGGCTTAAATCGGTATAGGAGACTCCTTTTAGTGGCGTTGGAACCATTACGTTTTTATTTATTGGAAAAAATAACATCTTAACTACCATGTAACTAAAGTGTCGTGTAAAAAATTTGCTGTTCTGTTTAAGAGATCAGAATAACTTGAGATAGACAACCCTCTAACGAGAAGACAGCCTACCAACTTTAATTTCCACAAAACCATAGGTATATTTGAAATTTTGTTTATCGTCTACCTTTTGATTAAAGAAAAGTTCTTCCTAGAATTTATAAAAATAAATAACACAGTTTCCTGACATTCAGTCAAAACCCCCATTGTATACCAACGTTCAGAAACCAAAACAGAAATTAAAATTAAAAACCACCAATTCTTTCACGAACGACCAGTCGGGAGGCCCCCCCAGCCATCACTCGCGACGTGTAATTTCGACCGACGTTGATTAATCGTCGGGATGTCGAACGTCGAACAGAAAACATCGGGATAATGAAATTATGCCCTTATCACACTCTCCATGTGTAATGGGGCCTTTATGGGCCGCGCCGGGAGCGATCAGCTGGTGGTTGTTTTGTTTCCGGCCAGTACTTATGTTTTTTGAAAATGGAACTTGGAAGTACATTCAGAATTCAGACGTTTGTTTCTTCTGTCTGGCACACTGCATCTTTGAAGCTTATTAAAATTTATCGTTTTGTTTTCGAACAGTATTTTTGATGACTTGTTCTTTTTTGCCAACAGCAATTTTGGAATTAGAACTTCGAAGGGAATGTTTAATGTATTCTTTGATCTTCTATCTGACAGATGCTATGGGAATTATTGTACGAAAATTTACTTTCTATAAATAAAGCCATTTTCTGCTCATGACATAAACCTGATTACCTTAAGATATTTATAGCCATCCTCTCTCTCACACACGAAACCTCCTAATTGTAAAGATAGCGAGAATCTACAGATTTCAAATCAAAACACCTTATGTTGTAAATCATAATGGTAGCCCGCGGTGGTACAATTACATGTCATCAGAATTATGTAAAGTATAATTTGATCAACAGACTACTAGCCTACGGCCAAGCCGTACTTACATAAATACCTGCCGGTTATATCCAACAGGTATTGCCAATAAACATTATTGAGGTAGTACCTGTGATATTCGCGTAAAAACCGTACTTATTTTGACGCTTTCCTTTTGCAAAAAAAAACTTATAATGAGTGGTTTTGATAATAATATCCTTGTTTCATGCGAAATTGTCCCCTTCATTAGCATCCACTCTCGCCTCCCGATATTCGAATAACCGAAGTCAATTTACCCGTAATACCCTGACATTACTCCATGATGAGTTATTACCTACTTAAGTCTTATATTTCTTCGGCTGATATTGAAGATGTTAGTCGGTAATGAATGAGTTGATTTAGTCTTGAGTGACAATTTTGATAGCTTCTGTTGAATGGTAAATTTAGCTTGTGTTTAGAGGCACCTTAGAATTAACGAAAATTAGCTTATATAAGAATTGCCGATTCATATATATAAGTTAGGCAGTACAGATTCGTTAAGAGATTTCTTTAAAAAAACTAACATCTTTACAGTTGCTAGTCAGTATATCTACTAAATAATGTACGTTTGGAAAAATATCAGTACTTAACTTCAAAACTGTAGGTAGCCAACACAATGAAAATACTAGAAATAGACATAAACTTTCGTTCTCGAAATGTAGGCTGGCAAAGGTTATTACATCCTTTATGGGGCATTGCATACGTTTCTACAATAAGATCCCTGAGGATATAATAAGCTTGCCAGAAACGCGGTTCAAAAAATGTGTGAAGCACACTTTGTGCCAAAAGGGCTACAATAACATTAAAGATTATTTAGATTACATCGATGTCTGGAATTAAAGCCAGTTCAATGCATGAGTTCCAGTTTTTAGAATATGTATATAAACTCTGTTAACTAAGGACTTGAAAAGTTTGGAGTTTTTTTGTCCATTTTTTCTTTAAAATGGTCTAGATTTTGAAATGGACACCTATTTTAACTTGTAAAGTTCATTAAGTCGCAGTTTCTGTGCTACTTTGAATTAAAACATTTTTTAAATGGTTGATTTGGTTTACTGTGCTTTACCCACTCCAAATACGTTGTTTGTGATGGAAATTAGAACCTTTAAGAAGTGACTGTATTCTTTATCTACAAAAGATTAGTACAAAATATAATCGTATGTGATTTTCTGTTCATTTTATTATTAACAAATGTTTAACTTTGTTACAGGTAAGTTCCAGTCAAACGAATTATCAGCATCACCAAGTACGGTCTACAAATTACACAGCATTCGGCACGGTCCATATTTGTCACGTTGTAAGTAATAAATTAGGCATTTTAAAGGAGTTTCCACTTAAAGGACAGTATTTATAGTCTAATTGCTTTGATACATTTTCGTATGATCCAATCACTGCACTGTCACAAACCTCTGGCGTACGAAGCTCGCCAGCTTGCTGGATGGATTAGCCAAAATACGGTCAAGAATATATCAATTTGGGGCAAACTGAACGTGGCGCGGCAATGAGCGAATGATAATAAGAATGAGAAGCACAACTCGTAACCAAAGGCAGATAAATGCAATCCGGAAACGGTGCCCAATTGACGTCGTGATAAGTTTTGTGGTCAAAGCAAAAAAGGTACAATAAATAATAATTTTTGCCGAGGGTAGTAAACTAACAGTTGATGCTTTCAAAAAGACGCCTGTCACTTCGGCCTACCGAGACCACGGCACTTGCAAAAGTACCGAAACGTCGGAATATTGTAAAATGAAAAAGTAAACGAGTAAATATCCGTTCAAATTCAGTTTTTATTAGGTACAATAAAGCTCGCAATTTTGGCCAGTTCAAATTTACGTAATAGGAGCCCCCAAACTTCAGGGTTTCTGAATTCAGAATTTCACTAAGCAAAAACTGAAGTGTGTCTTATTTTCTTATACAAATTGGTTTATACAAAATCTAAACATTATGAACCTAAGCCAGTCTCGCCGGTCTGCAGACGAAACGGTTAAGAATCATGTTAAGTGCAGTTTTTCTCTGAAGAAAATTAATACTTACATTTTATTTGACGTTGTCGTTTACGTGAAAGCCACCGATATGAAAACCCATCGCGCCATTACTTTACCATTTCCGAACCACTCATCATTCCCCGACTGTCAGACACCGCGCAAAAAGCTCAAAAAGAGACATTAGCCCTAACATCTACGTCTCGTCTCGTCTTGAATGTGTTTAGACCTTCCGAGCATTGACTAGGTTTAACAAAATTAAAATGGCAAAAAAAACTGCTGTTAAACTGAAGCTGCTTAAAGCGTAAACTGAAGCGGCCACTAATCACCGGTTACCCTAACCAACTGTTAATCTGGTGTAACCAGCTGTTAGTTTTTTTTCTTTGTATGTACTTTGGCCAACTGTCAGTGGATTAATATAACCAGAAACAGAGGGTTTGCCTTGTACTGGGATACAAAACATAACTTTGGAATGAGTTTTTGTAAGAAAAAAAGTAATTTAACACTAAGGCCGACTTGAACCACATTCCTAAATGTGGCCTAAGTAGCATTTGAATAAAATTCAAAAGTCGTAGAACAATATAACAGACATATTTTAGGAGTTACGCATTTTTCAAATATTCCTGTATGTTTATTTACACGCACGCAAATCGTTCATCGTTCGTCCAATGTGAGGTATAGCCTCAGTTTCTGAAAGAGTGTTAAAATGTAACAAGAGATTAATCTAAGATTATGTTGGCTGAAATTAGCTTGACGTGAGATTAACATGAGATTAACATTTGATCGCTCTTCCAGAAACCGAGCTACAGAGTGTCAAGCACACAACTTTGCGTCCGCTCGCTCGCCCGGTGTAAACGCACCCGCAGAGCAAGTCTCGCCTCCACTACAGTAGTGCGGAGCTAACGACACGTGAACGATACGAAAAACTTGGCATGGCCCATTGTTGTGGGCTGGTGCATCGTCCATCATCGCTCAGGCGACCGCCTTTGCGGACGCGCTGGTTGGAACCACATTTGAGTTGGGTTGAAATGCTGCTTAGGATTATAGATCATTTGGCACTATTATTTATTTGGTACTAGGAGTGCGCGCGTGGTAATGAATGTCAGCTACGCTTTAGGACTTAAATACCTACCTGTTAATAGTGGAACTTTATTGTATTCATAACAACTTAAGAGTATTTAATTTGACTAATTTACTAGTACGGAAATTTGCTTGGCCATCTAGATAAACATGAAGGTATGAAACCTTAATGTGATGACGTCACTGTAAAAAAGAAAGGGAGGCGCCACCTTGGCTTATCGTTTTATTGGCGGGAAGGACGTAGTTGTAATTTTGTAAAGAAAATTACTCGAGTACCTAATAATCTTGTTATCTTCTGCGGATTCACTGTAATAATGCTAACTAATTGACAATGTGACAAGTATAAATATAAATGTGAGTATGTCTTTAAGTATTTTATTTCAAATAGGGACCTCTGCCACTATTTCCATACTCAAACATAGAAAAATACGGATGTATCCCTTTACATGAACAAGCCTATAGCCCATGTCCATCCTGTAGGTCCATTGTAATTCATTATCATCATCATCAGCCATTTGACGCCCACTGCCTCCCTCATGGTTTTCATAACCATGAGGGGTTTTGCCATAATCGCCACGCTTGGCAGGCGGGTTTCCGTGAGGCGCCGGATCAAGAATAGCGTCACTCCATTTCCTCCCGTGGCTGTCGTAGAAGGCGACTAAGGAATTAAGTTACCATGGGATGGGCAGCAGCGGGAATCTCAGGAAGACCTGAGATTCCAACCACATACTTTTATCGCCAACCCGCCATTGTAATTACTGGTGAAATTTTTTTTTTAACTTCGGAGATCAAGTAATAATAAAACTTACAAACTTCTTCTCTTTATAATATTATTAGTAATTAACATATGTATAGAGTATAGATTAATTGAATTGAAACCCGTTTATTTATCACACATCAAAGTTATTCATTTAACTAACTACCCTGAAGTGATAGTGGCAATAAATTGGTACCAAGACCCACAGGTTCTTGACCTATATACCAGTCAGGCCCAGGTGACACTCACGAGTATCAACTAAAACAGAATTTTAGACAACGGAAAACCACAAAAAATTAATCATTTTGTAGTGTTACGTTAAAAGATTATATTTGTTCTGTTCCATTCTCTTTCAAAAATATGTATTCAAGTTACCACAAAAACACAATATTTATTTTATAACCATTTATCTATCTGCATCTATTTTACAAGTGTTTCATCATCAGCCATTTGACGCCCACTGCAGGACATAGGCCTCCTTCGTGGTTTTAATAACCATGAAGGGTTTTGCCATAACAAGTGTTTACAAGTTCCTTTTTTTACAAGTTGCCTCGCGCATGAAAACCAATGCCCCGTGGGCACGCGTAGTGATCAAGCCCACTCTCACTCTCTGAAAGGAGGCAGCAACAGGACGACGTATGTTGCTTATGTTTATGCTATAATTGAAATCATCCTTATAACGGAAACCGTACGACACGACATCATCGGACTGGTATTGCATACCATTACTGAAGTCCGTCGTACGAACATTGTACATTGTATGCATACCTACACATACATCCATAAACTCACGCCTGTATCCCAGAGGGGTAGGTAGGGACCACGGACTACCACTTGCCACAATCCTGACATCCTTGTATGCATAAGAGTCCAACGATGTAGTGCAATTGCAGTTATTGTCCGGTACGTAAAAAGTCAGTCACTTGTCTTGGTCCCAAACTAGGATACCCTTAGCTTTGGTCACTCAGGTATATAGAAAAAAATCAGAACAACCTACCCTGTTGCACGTTGCACCAAGTTGCACCTGTAAAAACCTCAATAGGGACCCATCGTAAAGGTCCTAAGCACAAAGTTTCCAACTACCACGAAATAAGGCCGTCTTCAAGCCAAAATAATAAATTAAATAAACTATTTGCTGTCAGTGGCCGACACAAACGTCGTTACACGGGGATTTAGCCCATAAACTTCGCCAATATCCCCGGAAAATATACTACGCCGAAAGAGCTATCCCGAAATCCCCTATTACCGACAGTGGATACGCCATTAACTTCAAAAAGGCGACCTGTATCCACACAACCGCGGACTTGTAATTGTCCGCAAGATTCCCTTATAATTTCTTTTTGATACCGGTAATAAATCTGGGAGTTAAATTATAGTGTCCACGCTGGTACACTCCTCGCTCGCCCGATTTTCGGGAAAATTTTAGGAATTTATTTCATTGATCAAATTTTTGTAGCAGGTCGAGGTAACATGCAAATAATATGAGCCCAAAAGGAGGGTAATTTGTTTGGCTCGTATGTAAGTATGTACGAATAAGATCTCAATCGATTCGTCGCACACACAAAACAAATCCGAAAAAAAATTAACAGAAAATATCAAAAGGAACAGAACACGTATATAAATACAATTTATGCAGTTTCCTCGCGGTGTGTTTCCGTTGCTGACTCACCATTTTGCCGAGGGTGTGGGCCCTCGGCACTGGTTTTCAGTCAGTCTGCATGTGTCTCACAAGTGTCCCAATGCGCGGTGTGGTATGTCCTAATATAAACAATGAGTATGTGTATAATATTGTATGCAGTAATAATAAAATACCATATGCATCGTAAATACTTAATAAACATACACAAATAAAATAAAAACGAACAAAATGAGATGTGATAGACATCAGCTATGTCTACGTCTACATACGTCCTTGATGCGATCATACAGTGAAATTTGTCAAGTTAGTAGTTGCGGCGAGAAGTTTGGATAGGATAGGGAAGTCTCTGCTGCTCAAGCAAATATGCCCTGAGCTTACGCCCAAAGGCATATCTACTAGGCGCTTCACGGGCTGGGGGAGGAATATGATTCCAGCACTTGGACGCCGCATACTTAAAATTGCCACGGAAAGCCTTCGTACGGTGCGCGGGAATAAGAATTCGGTTCTTATGCACATAGCGCTGATGGGAAGACCACTCCAGCTTTTTGTGTGAATAATCAGGAGATTTACTGCGAAATATACCAAACAGTAACGGAGCAAGTTGCAGTCGTCGTCGGGCTTCCATGTTCAGAAGCTTTGCATCGTTCAAGAACGTGGTTATATGGGTTCTGGATGGGATTGTAAAACAAAAATAATGGACTAGAAATGGAAATGGACAAGATTAGCAGAGGACCGGCGAGGTTGGCGTGACGGTGAAGAGGCCTATGATGCATGCGTCTGAGGAGGCCTAAGTGGCCGTCTTTCGTGGGCCATATAGAGAGATAAATATAAATGACATTAGCAGGCATCATCATCATCATCAGCCATTTGACGTCCACTGCACGACATAGACCTCCCTCATGGTTTTCTAACCACGAATGGTTTTGCCATAATCGCCACGCTTGGCAGGCGGGTTGGCGATCGCAGTATGCGGTTGGAATCTCAGGAAGACGCTGCTGCCCGTTTTCTGGTAATTTATTTCCTCAGTCACCTTCTACGACATCCACGGAAGGAAATGGAGTGACGCTATTCTTAATCCGGCGCCACATTAGCAGGCATATTCTCCGAATGCTATGAATTGCAGTTCCATGAAATGGGCCCCTGAATACACCCAAAACCGGACGAGCGGGGAGCACACCTCAAACGTACGCGCAGCCTATCGCGATCGCTATCAAGCCACGAATAAATCCCGGACCGTCGCCGTCGGCGCCATATTGGGTCCCGGCGAAAGTATTCTCTTAAGTTTCATTAAGCGATCCAGCTGATACGGCGCGGGATAGACGTGGCATATATTCCCGGGTGCAATCCGGGATTGCGGGCGCAACTTTGCCTCTACGTCTTGGGATTCGAGTTGGGGGTATAATGGCTTATTAAGTTGGGCGATGCCGAGGCGTGATGTCTGACTGAGATTTGGCTTTGGGCTAACACGTCTTGATTTCTGGCGCTATTCTCTACATTAGCAATGGCGGACTTCGGTGTGTGGGATTCTAATAGACCAGTCAGGAAACAGGACTATTATCCTATATGTTAATCGAGGCTGTAGCGCATAGGTGCATCGGTAGAACGCTGGCCCTACGTAAAAGAGCTCATGGATTCAATGCCGGTATTTGAACGTCTCTGTTTTCCAAATTATTTACGAGCATACGTAAATTTGTAGTAGCAATACCTCTGGCTAACGGTGAAGGAAGACATCAAAACGCGATTTCTAACTGTAATACAAGTTAGAACAAGAAATAAGTGACGAGTACCTCAAATGATGATGAGTAATCTGATAACAATTACTCTGTACACTGATACCTGATATGTTCTGTTATTCAATTCGATTCATTTATTTCAAATATAAAAGTTCATATAAAGGTGTTGGTGATCTTATTCTAATTCTAGTATTTACACCACACTACGGATATAATAGGGGTTAAAGTATGAAATTGCCGTTTTATTGCAATAGGTTCTTTGAATTGACATAGAATCTTCATGGTTTGAGGTTTTCGAATGAAACTTTTTTCAAATGGTTTCTATGATGTTCTTTTTTTAAAAAATGTGAAACATTTGAATATCGACTTTCAATTGTTTTTGTTATTCAATTTAGACAAGAAAGATGGATACTGCGAAAATTCGAGTGATTTTTGAATACGAGTTCCGACGCGGAACTAACGCGGCAGAAACAGCCCGCAATATCAATGCTGCGTTTGGAGAGGGGTCTACTAATGAACGCACCGTGCGATTTTGGTTTAAACGCTTTCGTGATGGAAATTTCGACTTAAAGAACGAGCCACGAGGAAGACCGCCCACACAGGTGAATAACGATGAATTAAGAGAAATAGTGGAAGCCGACCCTAGTCAAACTACCCAGGAATTAGCGGCATGGTTTAACGTTACCTTACCCACAATATTGACTCACTTGCGTCAATTCAATAAAATAAAAAAATACGAAAAATGGGTGCCTCATAATCACTCGAATTTTCGCAGTATCCATCTTTCTTGTCTAAATTGAATAACAAAAACAATTGAAAGTCGATATTCAAATGTTTCACATTTTTTAAAAAAGAACATCATAGACACCGTTTGAAAAAAGTTTCATTCGAAAACCTCAAACCATGAAGATTCTATGTCAATTCAAAGAACCTATTGCAATAAAACGGCAATTTCATATTTTAACCCCTAATATTTTTATTACTAAGTAAAATAACCGTTCTGTTAAATACGCGTCATCTCAAACAACAACGCATTACATTACAGACAACTCTAGAAGTATAGCAAGGTTCGAACCGCGGACCTCCGGCCCGAGACGACTGAACCACCATTTCTTGCACACGGAAAGTAGTTTTCTTGAGGGGATTTCCCAACCAATCATACTAAAGCATAGCGAATAGGATATTAGGCTTTATGTGCGACTATTACGGACGGCTGGGTCTATCTCTGCCAAACTGCCAAAATAGAGTTAGCGGGGGTAACTTTGTTCCCGGACAGTGTAACAGTTTGACACCCAATTCCGCAAACACTTTAGTTTGTGTAAAAATATCTTTATTGGACCGTATTTAGTTTATGGCCTTTTGCACTTCATTACTGTTGTTTCGATTAAAAACCTGGGCTTTCCCAGTCAAATCAGTCAGTTCAGACTCGTCCACTAAGCTTCATAGTTGAGTGAAAATTGGAAGGTCGGATCGAGTGTCGAGTTTGACGTTTGATTGTCAGCATTATTATACTTTATTGCAAGCGAAAAACACAGTACGGGATATAACGTATGACATAATAAAATACACGTATAAAGGCGACATATAAAAAGGCGAGCTTATCTCTGTGAGAGATTTCTTCCAGCAAACCTTGGGGAGTCGGAGTGGAGGAGTGAAACGGGTCTATGCACATGCACTATATGCACTACACACAGATAACAAAATAGTATTAATATAAATATGGTGTCAAAAAATATATACTACATTTGCTAAAATAATGAAAAGAATAAACTATACAAACCATGAAAGATATATACATACATACATAGGTACATAAACATATTATATATTAGATACATATGGTAATAATGAAAATAATAAACCATCAAAAAAATATACATACATACATAAAAAATACATTAATTTATTGAGCGAGACATCATGTGCGAAAATATGAATAATTAATATAGTTTAGTGGAACTTCAATTTTCCTCCTTTTTAAACTTTTTGTAATTTTGAGAGGGAGCTTTGCTAAGGTCGACTTGCGCAAAATTACTTTATCAAGTAATTAAATAGATAAATACTTACTTATCTAAGGATAAACGAATGAATGGCGAATTGACAGGGTTGTTGGTTATGCAATACAATTTATCTGTAGCTCTGCAAATCCTGTACAAGACTTTTTTGGACTTATTCACTGGATACAGCTTACCCTTGGATAAATAGACAGATAGTATTATCAGATAGCGTTTACGCAAACCGGCCTTAGGGTCGGATAAAGCGCTCTTATTTATTTATTTTTAATTTATTCATGACACAAAAATAAAATACAATTATTATTACTCACAACCAAAGTCACAAGAACCTGAGAGATTTATGCATGATTTTTGGAGTATACTCTAAACAATACGAAACAGTTTTTAACTTTTAAGGTCGCTTTTAGGTCTGAGATCGATCTTAACTGATGGGCAGTTGACAAGATGCCATTCGAAACCACGTAGCCACTTGTCTTCACCGTTAGGGAGTGGTGGCATGGTGAGGAAACCTGAGTTTCTGAGATGTTCATATACCTCAGCGCTTGAAATTGCCAATCCGCGGTGGGCACGCGTGGTAATTTGTCGATATTTTTGTTGATTCCATTCAAAATATTGTTGTACATTTAAGATTACACTTATGTTATTAATTTTTGTGTGCAATATTTAAGTAACATTAAGAGCCTTTTGGTTTTAACTGTAAATTCTTATTGTATATATAAAATAAATAATCATTATCATTATTGAGCCCATTCTCTCTGAGAGAAGGCATGTACTCTGCAGTGGGACGTATATAAGCAACAAAAAAAAAGTAACACTCATATTAATTAGTAGACTTACAACTATATAATGTTAGTAACCAAAGCTAAAGACACAATACCTAGTTTGTTCCTAATGTTAGCCACAGAATAAATACAATCTCTTTTTTCACACCTCCTGCTCGACAATGCCTTATTACGTACCGTCAAATATCATCGTAAAGCATGGCCTTGTCTCTCGAGGGCAATAATAATGAAGAATTTCCCTAGGGAATAAAGTGATTTGAATTTAGAATGTCAAAATTCGCATGAAAACTATGGAGAAGCCCCGCATTGCAATTCGAAATTCGAATTGTTGTTCGAAACTCACCTCTTTTTTTTCTTTTTTTTCTGAAATACTGTGTCCTGTGACCGCGCGAAACACCAACAAAAAAAAGAAAAAAAGGCGCGAATTGCAAATACGAATTTAAAAGTTATATTCAATTTAAGTTGCTAAGCCGTAAAAGAGTGTGGACTTTATATTTAATTTCAGGTTTTAATACATATTTTCAACTTATGCAGCCCTGTCTTTTTATTGTCTCCCAGATGGTGTGAAAAGTAGAGTATTCACCTCTGGAATAAAACATGTCTTAGTCTCGGGCGGTATGAACCCCTCGCTTCACTCAGGACTCTACATAACTCCCTCGCTTCGCTCAGGAGTTAAAATTTAACTCCCTCGCTGCGCTCGCGAGTTAACTCGGAGTCCTTCGCTCCGCTCAGGGTTCAATATGCCGCCCATGACATAATACATGGTTTTATTCCCTTAGTGCATAATCTACTATTTCCTGAAACTATTTTGAATTAACGGCTAACGTATTTTATTATTATAACGTAGATTATATATTTTATTTACATTTAACAATACACGTTAGAGGGTACATGTACGCTGGCACAGTGACACATGTAGGGCGAACCTAGGCGGCCTGCTATCACGCTCAGGATGCACGACCCTGAGTAACTCCCAACTAAACTTAAAGTCGTAAACCATGACAAATATTTTTAGGGTTCCGTACCTCGAGTTGAAATTATACTCAGGTCTCTGTCCCTTGAAGCTATGAAAAAATCAAACCATTAAGTTAACGTAAAAATAGTTACGGCCGTTTATGCCGCAAAATAACACATATTTCGACACTCAAGGGAATCAAAATTTATAGGGTACTTTCCGATGACCTAGAACTATGAATTAGCAAGTAATATTTTCATATACTACAATTACAGGGAAAAAATCTGAAAACTATACATTTCTAATTAAATCATGCAAAAATAGTCTTTGAATTTCGGAAAGAAAGAAAGACAATTTAACACATCACAAGAAAAAAAGGCAAAAAGCTCGGAAAAACAGCGATACTACAAATTTGTAGGGAACCCTCGGTTGGCGAGTCTGACTCGCACTTGTTTTATGTGATATCACCGTATTACGTCTCAAAGCGACAAAAGGCTAACTTGTAGCCCTTTTGGTGCAAAAAATCGTAAAACTACTTTACCACTACATGGCCTGAAATTTTACTCCCGCCCATAAATTACCCATTACTGTGCAGCTAAACCCTGAGGGCTCACTCTGGATCGTCCGAGTCTCGTCTGACTAGACCAGCCTTTCTTAAAGTTTGAGTTAACGCCCCCTTGTGGGCTGGAGACTTTATAGCTTTTTTAAGATGTATCCAGATGTTGTTTTTTTTAGACGTAGGAAAGTATTCTTTATTATTTTCTTTATAAGTTTGAGATTCTATGTACATATATACACAATCGAAAGAAAGAAAGAAAGAGGATATTTATTTAAATTGTCACAGAAACACAAAGTAAACAAAAGGTACACAAACAAAAGACACGAACGTCAACAAAACAGAGATAAAACAAAACAATCGTGAAGAGAACATGTGAGGCATATAGAGTCAAAGGCAGCCGGGTACCATACAGTAATGTATGGCACCCAGCCACCTCGGACCTCAAATGCCTCAGGTGCCTCCGTGACAACAAAAAAGGGGCTCCAACTTAGCATACTTTAATCGAAAACATTCCTATCATTTAGTTTGTTTATGAACCGAAAGAGTTATATCAGGATTGTGAGAAACCCTGATATTTGTCCATTATCTTCGTCTTTGATTGTGATCCATTCGGATCTCAGGCATGAGGACAATCACGTCACTTCCTACTCTAAGATGTAGATAATGAATAAGTAATTACGTGGAAATCAGGCACTTAGATTTCCTCACGGTGTCTTGCTGGCGTTTGTTTGTCACAAACTTACGTGTCTCTCAAACGCTCCAGAATGTGCGCCCTTATCTTGTGACCAACGGAAGGAACACCCAGAGAGGTCCCATTAAAACCTGGCCATCGTATCTGATACTTCGGCCAAGCCTATCGCCGCGCCCTCTCCGCTGAGGCGCTCGTAAAGCTAGCTAGAGGATCACGTGACCTCGTTTTTGAGTGATCTTTAGTGGGTAGATACCATAGAGTACATATTACAGAGAGTAACAGTTTCGGGTGTCCCTCGTAAGCTCTTAAACCGTGCAGTGTAAGCACGAGTATGAAACAAAATTTGGGGCTTGGGTACATCTTCGTCCAATCTAATCCATGAGCTTACATTGACCGGTTTAACATTGGACTATGACCGTAACGGCACGATATCGTTAGACTAGTATTCATATAACGTTCTGTTGTAATGGATCGGGTTTTTGGGGTTTAAAAAAATAGTCGCTTGGAACCATCCTCTGTGTTGAAATTCTTATTTTTTTTTTTTATTATTTAATTAGGACCACCAACAAGATACACACCAATACATTCACAACAGACAACAAAACCAAAAATAAGCTAAGTGTTATCTCACTTACAGGCAGCCACAACATGCACCGTCAGTATTATGTTACATGAGGAACTAAAGCTAAAGATTAAATCTAAATAACACCGGTTTGTGCCTCTGAGCTTCAACAATGAATGCTACATATCAAGTTTAACATTATACATTCAGAAATGGGTCCAACCTCAGAGGGACGACAGGATACTTCTTTTAAACTTTGCACAGGAGTCAGAGAATATGTCGATGTTGAGAGACTTGGCTAAGGCGTTATGTTGCGATATGAGCCGTTGCATAGTACAAAAATGACCAAGATTACTCTTTGATGGAGTTCCTGCAAAAGGTGTGTATTTAGAACGACGAGGTAGTTTAAATGGTGCATTGAACTTGATTTTCGACAGAAGTTGCGGGCAATCAATCCTGTTATTAAGTAATTTGAAAAGAAACATTTGGTCAAGCAATTTTCTGCGGTCACAAAGGCTGATTAACTTGAAATGTTTGAGACGGTCGTTATAGGAAGGAAGCTTTTTTGCTAAGTTGCAACTAAAAGAAAGATGCCACAAAAATCGCTTTTGTGGCATATTACTACGTATGAACATCGCGAGTCATTAAAAATACCCTAATGGCCTCACCATTTGTACAAATATACGGCGGAACCCACGACCTCGGTTTTGGTAGCTAAGCGCCTTAACGGCTAGACCAACGAGGCAGTCAAAACCGAAACAGTAAGTTGAAACCGTTAACTATGTATTTATCTATCCAGCCCATATGGAGCCCACTGCTTGGCATAGGCCTCTTACCCGTCACGCCACCCCTCTCGGACTCCTGCCGATCTCGTCCATCCCTTTCCATCGGCTTTAGTGACGTCATCGACCCATCGGGTCGCTGGTCTGCCTACGATCGTTTACCCAACCCCGGCCACTACTTTGTCAACTATTTACCTTTAACCACTCGTCTGCCGCGACACAGATCTGTGTCCAACTTAGTATGG
Organism: Yponomeuta malinellus; assembly: GCA_947308005.1. NCBI lineage: Eukaryota > Metazoa > Arthropoda > Insecta > Lepidoptera > Yponomeutidae > Yponomeuta > Yponomeuta malinellus. The sequence continues at coordinate 3,534,574 of OX370998.1, forward strand.
GCCACCTATACGTTGCGTTCCGCGAGGGCAGTTCAGAGGTTAAATCAAATATCAATTTCTCTTTTCATTCGATTCAGTCAAGATCCTAACATGACTGGCCTGTTCGCACAATAACTAAAATCGAATTATCGCGAAGCTATCTCTTGTTTGCTAATGTGTAGGGTGAAGGTATAGGTGATGGCCCACGGAAGCCGTGAACAAATATTTGACAGCCCATTATTGCTCTGTGTACCCTGTGTTAACGATAGGTACCCCTTACGGAGGGTGTGGCTTAAGGAAATAGGTACAGCTGTAGATTGGAGAATCTTTGAATAATATGTGTCAAATTACATTTTGTGTAAATAACTTCAACACAACACAATGACTTTACCTGGTCTTAAACTAATGTGGTAACCGGGAAAATACAATCACAAACATGGAAAACACTCTGAGACCATTTATACAAATCAAGTATGGCGACATCTAGCAGGAATCGAACCTTCGGCCGTCACGTCCGTTCCGCTACAAAGTCTGGACGATAATGAAGTGACGTAGGTGTAGACACCCAAGCGAACATTGTCGCGACAAATCCCTTTGATGCGCGCCAGTTTACTGACAGTGCCTCGATAGTACATCGTCTTCGACCGCCTACTACGCGTTGCAACGATGAACCCGGCCACGCTCATCGCGTTAACACGAACATTCGCCGTAGCCCGCTAATGTAGACGCAGCATTAACGGAAACCATAACAGATAGTTTGCAATTCTCAAGTAAATATTTACTAAAAAGAAATTACACATTTTAATGGAAACTTATTTCACATCTTAGAATGCTTCTCAAAATAATGAAATTTCGACACCACATCAACTTGAAGACACGATAACTTCTTCTCAATTACGCTGCAGGCTGATTAGCAACAAAAATTAAAAGCTAAATTTGCTGTCGACTGTAATCTTTTGTAGAAAAGATTGATCCCGCCATATCGAACAATAGGCTTAAACCGGTCTTCCATGTTGCGAAATCCTTGTTAGTCGCTGACAAAGTCCCGCAGACAGCCAGCGACCAGAGTAACAGGCCCCGTCCCTTGTAGCAATCTTCAAAACATGCCAGGACGTCGGCCTGTCGTTGCTCCGTTGTCATTGCAAAACTGTTCAAAATATCCAGCAAGAGCCTCAAACAATAATCGTTGTTATTCAATAGATAAACCTAAGTATTTATGAAAAAATATGAAGATGAATTTACGAAGAAATCATAAATTCAAAAACACGACTACGATGACGAGAGGCTAAAGAGAAACAAAAACTAAACCTTTTTCGTTTATATATAAGGAATTGTTGCCGAGAGCTTGCCAATAAACTGCATTAGCAGTTTGGTAAAATAGTGTAATTGTTGTTCTTCAAATTAACAAAGGAGGACGAGAAGAGGCTACAGACCTGTCAACGAGCTATGGAACGGACTATGCCTGGAAAGTCCCTCAAAGAAAGAATACGTAACACGGAAATTCGGGAGCAAACTAATGTCACAGACGTTATAGATACCGCAATAAACATGAAGTGGAAATGGGCAGGTCATGTGGCAAGGCTAACTGACAACAGATGGACGAGAAAAGTCACAGAATGGTACCCGCCAGGCCACATAAGAAGACGAGGCAGACCGAAAAAGAGATGGTCAGACAGGCCACAGATAGAGCATGGGCGAGCGCAGCCAGAGATAGGGACTGCTGGGCTTATCTGGAGGAGGCCTTCAACCGTAGAGGACCCTTAGGTTACATTAGTTTGTAGTTTAACTTTTACTATTAGTAAGAATAAGAAAATTTGTCCACATCCATCTTTTTACTATGTTAAAACTTTTATACGTGCCTCTGAAACACACTCTGAAAGGCAGATTTTTGCGATTGAGCACAGTGTCAAAATAAACTTATCTTAACAAAAAAATGTTGTAAAATGTAAACTGTAATTGAAGTGTTTTCAACTACAGATTTCCGCCTTTTAGAGGTGTCTGAGCTATTCACATAACTCAGCGCTTGAAATCGCCAATCCGCGGTGGGCACGCGTGGTGATTAAGCCCATACTCTCTCTCTCTCTGAGAGAAGGCCTGTGCCCTACAGTGGGACGTAAATTGGCTGCTTGACAGAGGTGACCCTGTATATCTGGGAAGTACCCAGTAATGGTGTACTTCCCAGATATACATAGTATAAATACAGTGTCAGTCCAATCCATTTTCGATACAAGTACCCCATCGGATGTGGGCGTACCCATATCCGAAACCCCTCGCCAAGGCATGCGCTCATTAATGCCCACTTCAGCAGACATCGGTAAGATGGCCACCGCAATCATCGCCGCATCACTCCAGTGCGCCTAGCACGCACTCGCACAAAGATAGAAAAAAAGGGAGAGAGTGAGGGGGGAGAGAGAAAGAGAAAAAGGAAGTGTCGTATCTTCGTGTGCCTACTGAGGCTGAGAATTAATGCTCCATATTTATTTGTCCCATACCTATTATCATAACAGTACTTACTATTTCTGCTAACAGAGATAAACTTCTTCTTAATTCTCAAAGATAAAAATACTTTTTAAAAGAATGTTTTACTGAATATCACATTTTTCGCGAATTAAGAAAACTCTTGCAATAAAAGTTCAATCGATTTAAAAATTTCATCCCAGATTATGTATTTCTGTTGCCGCTATACAACAAATACTAAAAACAAAATAAAATAATTATTTAAGGGGGGCTTCCATACAACAAACGTGATTTTTTTGCTGTTTTTTATCTTTGTGACTAATCTTGTATAGATAATGGTACGGAACCCTTCGTGCGCGAGTTCGACTCGCACTTGGCCGGTTTTTTTACATTATCTTACATTTTGCTACTGTATTCAGTAAAACAGCCTTTTGTGAGTGCATGCTAGATCCACTTTGATATTGCGGTCCAGACGGACAATTAGTCAAGCCAACAGGTGCCTAATCATAATTAATTTAATTAAGCTGCATACAAGAGCCGGTAAAGGCCGCCACATGCATTATGCAAACGGGGAGATATGCTGAGATAACGCGCGTAATTGAGACAACTGTCGTTTGACGAGATTGTTTATTGTGATGGGTGACCTTAGCCTTATGAATTATGTATCCACGTCGAAAACTAGAGAGCATTCTCAGATAGAGCTGTGTATACTCTCGATACACTGTATAGTGTATAAAGAGTATATTGGTATCACTCTACCCTCCCTATATCGTGTTATTTAATAAATAAACAGTCCCTTCACCTTCGTGTAGTCTATTTTCATACATAAATTTACGTCGATTCCTCGGTCCGTTGCTACGTAAAATAAGAAAGAAAAAAACAAGTTATGGTCCGCCTAATCCATCAATCGAAAGGTGATAAATAATTTTCCAATTTTGAAATCCTAATCGCAATTTCGAAAAGAATCATTGACCTACGACATTCGCCACTGTTAAACCAAAAATCAAAGAAATGGCTCAAACAAATGGCGAGCGTTCTATTTTCAAATCATTCTATTTGTTCTTTTTCACCTACCCGGTACATTATCTCCAGCCAGCCAGCGGCACGCCAAAAAGAAGAAAAGTAAAACAAAAGTCCCACTACACGCAAGCTAACCCTCCACAGCGCGCGTTAATAATAAACTGTCAGACACAGCTATGGAGTTTGTCGCGGACGCGTGTCTAAGTGTTCACACGCAGGTGTACATCCCGATCCGAACTTACACAGTACAGCGTCACTGCTGTTGCTGCGCTGTTCTAACCCACACGTTGTGAAAGAGACGGAGCTAGAGGTCGATGGGCAGGAGACAAGTTTTAATCTGCTGTTCTGGCCATAAATATCGCGGCGACATAGTGCTGTCCGCGGCACTCGAGGGTTAAAAGAAAAAGAAAAATTGTGTTTTGAAAAGGTTTATATTGGCACGATGGTCTAGTGGTGAGTCACTTTCTTACTGACTTGAACATTATGGGTTTAAGTCATGTTGGGTGGGGGCACCCAAATCATACTAACATATCGTATTCTCATCAGGCAAAATCTTATCCTTTTTAAACATTCCCTTTGCTCTTCCCTTTCTGCTAATTAAAGAGAAATGAATCCTAACTGAAATCAATTTATTAGAGTAAATTAAGGACAGAGACTTTACAATTTCCAAATCAATTATGAAATCCCTTCACCACATTGACCCAAATTCAGGTGGGCCATCAAAAACAGTCATTCCAGAGGCGCAGAGCACTTAACCCTTAAAGAAAGGAGCCATTTTAGCCTAACCTATTTCTGTCGAGGGCCGGAATCATCCGCAATCAATCTGGGACAAAAGCGACCCAATGAACAAAGTTATTCCTTTTTGTGCCTCTCTTTGGATATGGCTTAGCGAGGAGCAGATAGTCCGTCTTGGGCTCTGACACTATGTCCATGTCTTCACACCTACATCCTTCAAGGGGTAAGCACATCATCATCAACCCATTATGTCCCCACCGAGGGGCACGGGTCTCTTCCCTGAGGAAGGTATAGGCCATACTCCACCACGGGGGCCAAGTCCGGATTGGTGGAGGCTTGTAGACTAGTGGCTCGTCTACTGACAGAAGTTGTCAAGCCGCCCTAAGGCCTCACATACATCAACTTTATTAATTTTATACCGGTAGCACTTACTTGTAAGGTAAAGGAGTTTTAACCATCGTAATTGTTTTTGTTCCCCCTGACTCTCGTTATTAGACAGAATAATTCTAGCGCTACCTTCCACCCATTTAAAGAAAAATTATTAAATAAGAAATTAAGGGAAGTTCGATTACAATAAGTTTTGGATTAAATGTCAATTAGCTATTGATAATTAATTAAATAGCGATGAGTCTCACAGAGAGTTCCCTACCACCAGACGATTCATTTCGGTGACATAGAAAAATATTTTTAGTTTACCCAAACCTATCTTGCTGTCTTTACTTGATCAAAATTGACCAAGTAAATTAGTTATCAAATATCATAGCGGTAAAACTAACTGATTATATTATTTCCAAATAAGTAAGTGGTATGGTGTTAGTAATTTACTAAATTTAGCACTTGTCACGAGTCACATGTTTGTTAATTCACAAGTTCTAGCTTCCAGCCTTTAACCTGTTAGATTATGATTATGAAGAACAATCAAAAACCATTGTTATAGTGGCCCGATCGGCTCCTTTAGAAAAGTGTATGTAAAAAAGCAACACGCAATTATAATGCAGCTTATATACGTCCCACTGCAGGGCACAGGCCTTCTCTCAGAGAGAGAGAGAGAGAGTATGTAAGTTTTACATAGGTAAAGTACAGAGTATCTGTAAAAAAGTCATTGGTACATGCCGGGATTCGAACTCGCGACCTCTCGAACGAGAATGCGGCGTTCTACCGCTCGGCCGTAGTAACATGCAATTAACTGAGCCAAAATTGTTCTTTGCTGATTTTAGATTTAAAGTGTAGTATTTCCACACCGAGCGATTCTGTGACGATCGGGCTGTCGATTTATCAGTTCACGTCATTTGTTTCTGCTCTCGGTGTATTGTTCACGAACGGGCCCGGATCAAGGTTGCTCTTACACCTGACACAATGAGTATACTTTGATAAATGATTTTATCGTTAATACGAACATTTAAGACATATTTTTCTTATCCTCTACCTGGTCTTTAAAACAGAAAATGTGATAAGTACGAAAATTAATAATTTTGGAAACCACTTTTCTTTATTAAGACCTAAGTATATATTTGTTTGGGGTCGAAACCATAGGCACTTGAGGCCCAGAGGCGCGCCTGCTGTTCAAAGACTTAGCGGCGCGCCTAATCGACGCATCGGGAGACCAGAGGGCCGGCGCGTACCTCGGCCAGAGGATAAGCCTGGCCATCCAAAGAGGTAACGTCGCCAGCGTTCTGGGCTCATTACCGCGGGACAGTGACCTGGGGCAGGTGTTTTATTTGTAAATATAGAATTAGTTATTTGTATATTTTTATTATTTATATATTAAGTCTCTTATTTTATGTTTGAAATAATTAAAGTATATATATATATATAAAATATATACAATAATAATAATATTAGCATTAATTTAGTATAATTGAGCGTGTAGTACATCAACATCAGTACCAAACTACCAACTAGGGTTAATGTAGTATAAGTTTTGTGTGAATGTGGAGTAGAGGAGCACAAAAGGGAAAATGAATTAAAAATTTTGGAAAAAAAATGGCACGGAACCCGCGTCTGTGAAAAGATGATGTATTTAAAAAAAATATATAGGGAAACAAAAATGGGGCCCGCGGACATTTGTACACATGGCCTCAGTCTGGGTGTATTTCCATGTTTGTGATGTCTTTGCCTGGTTACCATAGCACAGGGTATCCTAGTTTGGGACCAGGACAAGTGACTGTGTTGTGAGGAAGTTATTAATATTGCGTAAGACGTAACATAACATAAACTCACGGCTGCATCCCAAAGGGGTAGGCAGAGACCAGGGACTGCCACTTCCTGCCAGATCACTATAATGTAAAGAATTCTGAAATTCCTTTCGTTTGACTGGTTCGAAGCTTTGGACTCGCTTAGGGCAGAGATTATAATTAAATTGGCGGGAAGAGAGATAAGTGCAATCGTTAGTTTGTAACCGAGACGTCAAAATAGGGAAAAAGTGGTGAATAGGCTCTTTTTCTAGCGATCGGTGTTTTTACATATTGTTTCTAAATAATTAAACGAAAATACCTGTTTCAATGTATTTTGATTGGCTCAGCTTTTCGGTCTTCTAATGATAAAACATATTCTGTTAGATGCATCTTAGTCTTCATGTACCCTCGACAATAAAAATAATAATAATTTTCTCTCGTTGTCGCCCTGACCTCCGGCCGCTTGGACTCCTCGGCCAGAGGGCGTCCGTCTGGCCATTTTGGTCAGACGAGACTATTATCTTTTTTATTCCCCCATAATAATAATAACATTCACAAAACACAATCACTCATCCTGGTCCCAAACTAGGACATCACAAACATGGAAATACACCTAGACTGACTTCATTTGTAAGAATCAAGAACTTCGCCTCCAGTGAAAATCGAACCCACGATCTTTGTTTCGACAGTCAAGCGGGTTAACCGCTAGAGCAACGAGACAGTCGACAACTTAAGTTTAGGTTTATTATAAACTTTTTCTGAAAAAGAACTCCTCATTTCAGTTACTCTCAAGTAGCTAGTTTTAGTTTTACTAATGTACTTTAATAAATACTTTAACAGAATTACTCAACAGCCTTTACGGCTGAACAGGTTTTTCAATTCTCTGGAACATAAAATCCGTTTATAATAGCGAAGATTTATGACGCTTTGCGTCACAGGGGAGTGCTTTTAAAATAATAGTGCTTTTGATAAAAACTGGCACATTTAGTCAATTCTGCTGTGTCATAAAGATAGGCACTACACCATAAGTAACATTATGCAAACTGAATATGCACGGATATTTACTCGTTTATTTTTTCGTTTACAATTTTCCGACGTTTCGGTACTTTTGCAAGTCCCGTGGTAGACCGAGGTGACAGGCGTCTTTTTGAAAACGTTAATTCGGTTTTTATTATGTCTAGTGCTCGTGTTGACCTTAGAAAATACTATGGGTAACATTGTAACACGTAGACCATTTACTTTTACCCCTTTCCCAATAAATATGTATTATTTTTGTGGTAAAACGGAAGGGGCTCAGCTTATTGCTATGACTGCATGCGTAGTCAGCAGCGCTGGCTTTCAGCCCGTCTTCTTTTATCGCATTTTAAAGAAATCTCTAATTGCACAAAATAATTTAACAATGCAAAAAAGGTCTGTGTCATCGACCGTTAACATTGCTACGAGACATCGGCGTAGCACATTCGTAGCGTGCTACGCTCTACGCCAGCCTCTACGAAGTGTGTTAAAAGAAAAACATCATACATTATGAACTGTCGAAAGCACGCGCCATAAAATAGGTAATTAAACATTTTCCAGTATAAAACAGAAACGCCGCGAGCCCATAACCACATAACTAACTACATCCCAGAAGAACGGTTTTTTATATTTTGTTAAAAAAGTCTTACGCCGTCTGCGCCCCCACCAGATAACTGATAAGGATGGGATAATCGGGTTCTCGAGTGGAGACCATGTACTGGACAGATGATTTGCAGCAGATTCCTGGTAGCAGCTGGGTGGGGATGGCTAAGAACAGACAGAAATGTCGTTCCTTTGGGGAGGCCTACGCCCGCCACCAAATATAGGCTAATTGATTGTTGACTGCATCACAGGCGTAGTGGGTACCATACTCGTATTTCAGTATACACTATTTTCCTCTCAGCGCATATTGTGACATCGGCAAAGTGTGTAATGTGTGTAAGTGTTGTCTTCTTCCTCTTCAAAATGTCACTTTCGCAAACTACATATTTTTATTACGTCCGTAGGCGTCGATTGCCGTACTTCGATTCTCGACTTCGACTTTCGTAAGCAGTACACATTATTAATTTAAGAATCACTCCGGACTCACTTATTTGATTTTTTTATCGGAAGAGTCCGAGCTATGCTCGTCTCTGAGCATCGACGTGAGCTCCGTCTCTAGTGGCCATGATCAAGCTCATTAAATAAGAGCGAAACCTGATCGGACTCTTCCGGCAAAAATCAAGTTACTGATTCCGGAATCAAGTTAATAGGTTTTATCCGTGTTTGTGATGTCTTCATCTGGTTAGTATAGCATACTATGCCCTACTACCCTTTGATAGTGTGAAGCGTGCACCGTGCTATAGTACCCAGATAAGGACGCCACACACATGGAAAAACACCTTCACTAACAGGTCAGGTCGGGAACACGACAAGTGATTGTATTGTATTGTTATTATCATAATTAGTGTCACTTCTCTTTAATGACTCAAGGCAAGGCTTACAGGCTGGAAGGCTAAAGTAGAGGCCTCTACCCAGCTGTAAGCCACAAAATTGTATACCTTAAAAATGTGTACGCGAATTGATTATTTTCGTTGGTACTAAGTAATAGTAATTCTGGCATGGCATTCAACGAATATTCATTAATCATTTCGCTTCATACATCCCCAGCTCGTCTTTGGCGTATTTCGCACACGCGGGCCTCTCCCGAATATATTTTGCACCAACCATTACAGTCCATACTGAATTAAATCATAAGTCCTAGTGATTTAAATCTAAATTAGCTGAAGCAATCTGTTAATTTTTCGGCCACATTTAATTATGAGGCTGAAAAATTTATTGTCAAACAATAAACATATTACTATTTATTACGAGTGTTTAACAAATAATAGGTTGTTTTTAAAGGTTAACAATTTTTGATCGTGTAGGTATCTAATGTTGTAGGCAATGATAAAAACTTTGGTCTTTGCATCTACGAAATGAGATGATTTGTACATCATCCAGTGGCACCTTCACTCACACTAGATGGGTGTAGAGACCACTCGGACGCTGCAGTGCCTGGGACAAGAGTCATTGCCTTTTCATCTGAATACGCAACGACCACAATAATAATAACTTACACACAACATAATCACTTGTTCTAGTCCCAAACCAGGATACCTTCTGCCTTCGTTACCAGCAAAGGACATCACAGACATGGAAATACACCCAGACTGAGGCCATTTGTACAAATTAGGTACGGGGGCCTCTAGTGGAAATCGAACCCACGACCTCTGTTTTGGTAAAAATTATTTACAACAATAAATCACACCTACAACCCGAAGAGGTAGGCAGAGACCATAGTTTGCCACTTACAACAATTCTAACAAACCTCTCAGTCGTTATTACACCAACTGGCCTTCCACCCACATTGCTGTTTAATTGTCACGAATAGTTTAATGAACAAGGATAGTCAAAGATAGTCAAGGATAGTCTATCATAAATGACATACTGAAGACAGACGCAAGGTCCTTTGCGTATGTCAGCATTAGTACCTAATTGATTTGCAAATGCAAATCCATAATTTCTACACCTATTGAATCTTGGTACCAACTTTAATAAACTACATACAACATCAAAACTAAAGTATGTACGAAAAGCCGCGCTCACTTGGTATTAGCCGATATTATTCGGCAGACTGGTAACAGGCTTACCTTCAAATGAGGGCTTAGCCGCTGCATTTACTTTAAATTCAGTCGGATTATAGCGCGCGTCCCGACGACTAAATAGAAGGCGTTTTGACGCTGACCCCTCAAGTCTGATGGCACAAAGGAGGGACTGAGATGGTTTCTAATTACGCCGCAGACCGTTATGCAAATGGCAGCCGGGGTGGCGTTGTCTCTAATAAACATGCACGCCTCCTGCGGTCTGACCGCCAAATTGGTTGCTCTCCATTCGCTGGCCCAATAAAACCACTTGCACCCGCTCTATGGTCGAGGAATTTTCCAAAAAGTTTTCTTCTTTTGTTTTTTTTTGCCAGCATTGCCGGCGCGTTTCCGTTTTGTGTCGCTTTTGTTTCTAGTCTATGGTTAGGGGCGTTTGAATTTTGAAAAGGTGTTCTTTATTTTGTTTTTTCGTGGTGGTTATTAGCTGCTTGATTTTAAACGGGTTGCCTATACTATTGAGAGAAATTGCCAGTCGTTTAATTATTTTTTTCCGTTCATAGTTTTTTATTTAGCGATCCAAATTTCAACTTCAAGTAGCTACGTAAAGAGACAACATTCCTTTTGCCATTTTCTTATGAAACCAAGTTCCATGATATATTTTCAATCGAAAAAATTCCAGGTTTACCGTCTACATTTTTGCGAAGATGGGTGCACCAATAAAAGCAGAATTGACAAAGCGTTCTTTATTACAACAACAAAAGTCGAACTAACGCTGGAGGCGCAGAATATTCATTTTTCACACGCTACGGGGACAATATTTCCGTTTGTATTCTGGCTCAATCGGTGTGCCATTCGAGGTCGGCTGACCCGTTAGAAAACCCGGCAATGTTTTCAGACTATATTTTCCGCCTGAACAAGATTAGATAGATATTGTACAAAAAAAAAGGAACTAGACGAACCATAAATTCGATTAGAACTCTCTATACCCATACATAATAAAAGTACAAGAAATATAAGGTTGAAAAAATTTTTAAAAAAGGTACTCACAGTTACGTCAAAAATGCACGTTTAAGTTACTGGGTAAGGACTTAAGGTCACTTGTCCACCGTCGATGTAACAACTGATATTTTTTCCGGGACTTCAAAGTTTTCACAGTAGTAAAAGTTGTTCCTATTGATAGATAGATAGCTAGATAATTTACGAGTGGAATACCATATAATTTCAGATGGATTTTGTTAAGCCCTGTAAAAATAATCATCTCTCGTTGACGATGGCGGTGACAATAAGCGGCCATAGTAGATTTTTATTCAATTCAATTCAAACATTTTTATTCATTAAAAAACAAAACGTTTACTTAAAGAACGCCAATGTTATCAGTTTCACAATTAATAGATTATGTGGAGAAGAGTGTAACAAAGAAACTCCACATTTATTCTTTTAAAAAAAGAGGTTTAACTTAATTAACAAAGTTTTTAACTTAAAAATTATTACTCATGAGTGTGTTGAACACTAGACACAATCTAAATACCCTTTAATATTAATCTACTCTTTAATACCAGACATCTTTGTCTTCTAAATAATAGTTATGGTAAGCTTTTTTGCACAGAGTGTGCTTAACCCATTTTCAAACCGCGTCGGAGGTAACTCAAATATATTTTGAGGAAACTTATTGTAGAACAAGAATCATGGAAATGTTTTATAACATTTCAACGTTTACGTTTCACAAGTTCAGTCTCATCGTCATCATTCATTTTATTCTCGTTAACGGTGGACTAAGTAGGTAAACGTATCTTTATTTCCTTACCCGGTTCTGATTTGCGTCAGCCGGGTACCTGGGCACGGAGAGTATAAAACGACTAAACGGTACGGCTGGGTGTGTACTCAGCTGGAATCGCGACGGGCGGGATGCATATTTCGGCCGTCGATACCATTTTGTTGGTATGTTCACTCGGCAGATAACTGCGACTTTATTGAGGTGGTAATGGCAAAGGGTAAAGGGCTATCCACATTACCGGGACCGGGGCCGTGCGGACGTAAACTAAAATAATCCTTATGATCTTCTTCGTTCTGGTCGTGTCCTCATGACTGAGGGACGTGACTATGGGGCAGCTTCCGCCACCAACGCTCTCCATTTGGACCGATTATGCGCCAGATGTACGGCTGCTTGAAGGGTTCCTCTCGTAGCTTTACCTCAGTGTTCATCTATTGCATTGGTGCTCGTCCTCTGTTTCGTTTCCCGTTCGCTCGACCGGTGATAATAACATACTCCAGGCCAGGCCCGCGTCGGAGTCCTATGTTACTAGTATTAAAAATGCAAAAGTTGGGATACATGGCAATTTGTTACTCTATCATGCCAGAACAACTGAACGAATCTGGATAAAATTTGGCACAGAGATAGATTACAGTTCAAAATAGCATAATAGGCTATATTTTATTGCTGAAAGATACACATGAAAATTTCCACACAGATGAAGTCTTAGGTTAGTTGATTAGACAGTTAAGGTGAGAGAATATAATACGATGAAATCCTGGTCCGTCCCCGGGACGTGCCGGGAGTCGCCCGGGTAAATCCACTCGTTCGCTGCACGGCCGGGGCCCGGATGGGCAGTCACCCGATCCGATCGGATCCGCTAGGCGCCGTGCCCCGACCGGGCCGAGACATAACCTCGGCCGTGTGCCCGACTGCCCACCATCAAGCTTCATGACGGCACGGCCCGGGCACGTTGTAGTGTGCAAAGAACCTTAGTTATAAATATAAGGTGTATTTACTAATGCCATTCTCGAAAACCACGTATTTTCTGCATCACTATAAACATTTTTTTTTCATAATTCCCATCGCTCGGAAATCAATGGCTATTTAGGTAGATTAGAGATATTTAGGTTCAAAGTCGCATTTTTTCCACAAAGGCATCAGGTGAAGAACGAAACACTTGTTTCTAAAGAATCTTATCGAAATTTGAACAAATTAGAAATATTAACGCGTAATGTAATCAAAACACCGGTGTGTTAAACAAGCGGGCTGGCTTATAATCACGGTCCTTGGCAAATTTTTGAAAGGAAACATTTTATCTGTTTCTATTTGCATGTCAACTTATGATAATAAATGTCAAACAAACGATTAAATTAATGAAACATCCATCCAATAAAAATATTAAAACTTCAATCTTTAAAAAATAGTCAAAAAGAATATTCATTCTACGAACAAGAAGTTTCGTAAGCGCTACACATTATAAACTCAATATTATATGCCAGAGGGGTAGGCAGAGACCAGGGACTGCCACTTGCCACAACCCTCTATTCCTATTCCTTCACTTATTCATCATCACCATCATCAACATCATCAGCCTATGCTTGTCCACTGCTGGACATAGGCCTCTCCTATTGCACGCCACTGAGCACGGTCTCCGGCTACTCTCATCCAGCTCTTGCCAGCCGCCCTGCGAAGATCATCGCTCCACCGAGTTTGAGGACGTCACTTATTATTAATTCGATTAATTACTTAATTACAAATTCTAAAAAAAGAACGAACTTAGATACTCAGAATATGTATGTTGTTAAGATAAATGCTTCGGTTAGAAACTTGAAAGCTAATGAGATATTTTGCTAGCAAAACTTTCATGAATTTTTACTTAAGTACGAAGTTACAAGGCCTTAGTATTCCTTTTAAAAAAACTGCTTTGAAAGGTAAATGTGTCTACAAAACGAATTCATTTGCATTCACAATGTCTCGTTTGTTGCTAGTACAAGATCGTTCAATCAGACCAATCCCTACTTTGTAAAGCTTTTTCGTTACAGAATTCGAAACAGCGGGCATTAATTGTATGTTATGTAAACTAAACAACAAATAAATAAATAACTTCCACACAACATAGTCACTGTTCCTGGTCTCAAACTAGGATACTCAGTGCTATGGTACCAGGCAATGACATCCCAAACATAGAACTAGGTACACCCAGATTGAGGTCATTTGTACAAATGAACGGCGGCCCCAGTGGGAATCGAACCCACGACTTCCGGAATGGTATTCAGACCTGATACCGCTAGACCAACAACGCAGTCAAATAAGCCGTCCAACCGTCCTAAATGAGCATTTTTTTGAGAGTTTTGTCTGGCATTAAATGACTGTGCCAAACTTGTGAATCTTCCTTGCTATGACAGAAAAGTCAAAGCCAAATGTATACGAATGGCAGTCTAAAGCATTTTTGGAAAAAAAACGGACAATGACATTTCATCATCATCATCATCAGCCTATGCTTGTCCACTGCTGGACATAGGCCTCTCCTATTGCACGCCACTGAGCACGGTCCTCGGCTACTCTCATCCAGTTCTTGCCAGCCGCCCTGCGAAGATCATCGCTCCACCGAGTCTGAGGACGTCCCACACTGCGTTTACCGATCCGCGGTCTCCACTCGAGAACTCGTCTACCCCATCGGTTATCAGTTCTTTGGATAATATGGCCGGCCCACTGCCACTTCAGCATGCTAATTCGGTGGGCTATGTCGGTGACTTTGGTTCTCTGTCGATCACCTCGTTTCGAATTCGATCTTTCAGAGAAACCCCGAGCATAGCCCTTTGACATTTACCTGGCATAAAATCATTGCCACTTGCTAGCACATGGACGATTTTCTTTGGGGGCTCGTTTCGTGGAATGCAGTGTAATACGTAAGTAGGTACCTTCCTATCAAGATCCCATGAGTCCGTTTGGAAGGCAACGGATATATACTAAAATATAGTACAATCACAGCACGTCGGCCTTTACACTCTTCTCAGGTACGTTACGGGTTACTTTGTAAATGTAAAGGTCGATCAGTCGTCCACTGCACTGTACGGCAAATTCGATAGAGAACTGCCCGAAATATGAAGCTAGATAATAATGATGTCCCATGTACGGTGGACAGCAGGTCACCCTTTACATTTTTATTGCAAAGTATCCCGTAAAGTAACTGTTTAAAGTGAACGATTGTAAAAGTTGATGTGCTGTCCATTGCACTGTCACTTAATCTTGTCGCACAATCTCTCCACTTTGCGTACCTACTGCGGAGGCTTTCCCGTAATTTGCAGTAAATAAGAATATTATCGGTTCAGTGTCATTATCTCGCCCGCGCATTTATGGGGGTCGACGGGTCGCTTGTGAGCGGAGCGTGCCGTAATGAACACACCATTGACCACGGGTCGCCGAAGCGGTTGCAAGTGATGGCGATTAGGAGCCATCCGTAAATTACGTCACACTTTAAGCGACGGAGGGCGTAAACAAAGTATGACGTCGTCTGACGAGTCGTAAACTT
Source organism: Yponomeuta malinellus (assembly GCA_947308005.1). NCBI lineage: Eukaryota > Metazoa > Arthropoda > Insecta > Lepidoptera > Yponomeutidae > Yponomeuta > Yponomeuta malinellus. Next base: position 3,549,862 of record OX370998.1, read on the forward strand.
CGTAACGTCAGAAATACAGATAGCAAAATCCCCATAATATATAGATCACGTTTTGCCGAAGCGGTTGCAAGTGATGGCGATTAGGACCCATAAGGCCATCCATAAACTTACGTCACACTTTAAGGGACAGAGGCGGTAAATTAAATTACGTCATAATTTGATAGGGGTGGAAGGTGTAAACAAAGTTAGACATCGTCTGACGAGGAGGGGTACGGGTCGTAAGTTTCGTGACGTCACAAATACAGGGCCTAGATTCTGACAATGCGTAGTAGGTATAACAACGACAACTGCATGAACGCATCGATTTAATTTCAATGCCGCTTCAAGTCTACGCGCGCGCACGTACCAAACCTTCTATGCTTCAATGTATAATGTACATCAAATACAGTGGGTATAGCTAGATAAACAGATAAACATAATCATAAGCAACATATTACGGATGACACAAACAGCTTGTTGAATAAACCTTTGAGGCTGTCGGCTAGTGTCCCATGGTATGGTATTTCTTGTTCAGTGACCTACTCGCGACCTGTATGATAGAGAATATTTTCCACTGACAACGCGGCTTTTTTTTAATCTTCCTGGAAGGTATCTCCTCTGGGCGGCACTTTTGCTAATTAAATTACACGAAAGAGGAGCAACGCGGGCGGCACACGTACCTTTATAGACCCTCTAAGTAATACCCTATCATGCCGTCACTACGCAGGTATTATTACAAGCGACGAGCCCAATGTTCTTATTAATATTTCACATGAATTGCCTGAGAACGCTTTTTGGAGAGTTAAACAATACAAGGTGCACTTATTCACATGTGCAATTAGGAAGATCATAACCTCTTTTTATTATGTAGCCTATACTGACTGATATCTGGGTGTATTAAAAGCCGCGGCTTTGTAATTAGTAATTAAAAATGGCATCTATTTAGACCATGGAAGTAGTATGTACTAGTACTTACTTACTTCCAACTTTTTGACTGCTACTTTTAAGTACAGACGTAAATTTGCCATAAAATAATTGACTAATCTTGTTTTGAGTTGAGAAATATTCTTTAAAAAAATGCGCGAACAATTAGTACCGCCTCTCCGTCTAACAGAACAATGACCCGCGGACCCGCGGCACGCACGCACCGCTCTGGATGGCTAATAATGGTTCTAATAGATTCGAGTTTTTTAAATGTGCGTTTTCTAAAAAAACCGACCAAGTGCGAGTCGGACTCGCGCACAAAGGGTTCCGTACCATTTTCTATACAAGATTTGAATATTTCACGCGTTTACCTGTTGCCGCTGTTACTATCGAGCAAAAAACAGCAAAAAATCACGTTTGTTGTATGGGAGCCCCCCTTAAATATTTATGTTATTCTCAATAATATCAAACAACACCCCTACATTTCTGACAACTGAGCTTAACGGTATGGGTATACCATCAAACAAAATAGGTGGAAGGAAACTCACGTCAACTCGACACTGGAGGGTTTTATTAGGGTTTACTTTTAGCCCGTGTGATACACTCCAAAGAGGTTGGAAGATATCGATATTTTTTTGCTGTAGCAGTCAGAGGTGGCTAATAACTGTAAATCCCTGGATCAATAAGAATCCAACCGTGCCACACGAATAAGGGTTGCCTCCCAAATAAAACTCTCGCGACGACGCAAATACAAATCAGAACACGTGCCATACAACAAGATATTCGTAAATATCCTTTCTCGTCAGTATCTCGGCACTGAGTGGGAGACTGTGCGCGTTGACACATTATTACAAAGCGGTAAGGCAGCCATAAATCACCGGTACAGAAGCGCCTATAAACGCGTGAACGGGCTTTCACCTCGCGGGCTGTTCCTGGGCTTTTCCCCACGAATCCTCTTGAGTCTTGGACCTTTACGAAGTCCCTGTTAATGTCCTATATCCTCTGAGTGCACAATGCTCCGCCGTCTCGTGCTATCTTGGGCTACGCTCTTTAACTCGGAACAAGTTGGGCCAACCCGGTTACAGGGCTTTATTGACGAGATTTTTTAATAAATTTCCTCCAACACATAAAATAAAAGGTCCCAACTTTCCCTTTCCTGCTTAGATAGTTCGACAACGCGAGTCGTGCGTTTTATATGTTAAAATCGCGATTTTCTCGTACATCATTTGTCAAATTCTGTCATTTTAGCGCCACAAAACGCGTGACTCGCTCCGCCATCTACCGGGCCTCGTTTCATAGAACTACAATTCATGGCTTACTATGGCAATTCGATGTATACATGGCATGGCATAAAAAGACTAATTGTACTAATCGGCGGCGCAATGTACATCGAATTGTCGTAATAAAATTGACGATCAGTTGTAGTTCTATGAAGCGTCTCACTTTGAACGATAATCGTAACTGTACGACATCGTTGGACCAGTATTCACGCAACGTTCGCACGAGAGCGAACGTATGAAACTACCAGAATCAAGAAGAATCAATAATATTTATTGTGAGCTTAGACATGGGTTACACATTTAGCAGTAACAGTGCTATTTAAATTATTACATTAAGAAATATTTAGAACACAAAGATGTCTGATATTAAAATAACTATAAGTGGAAAACTCTGTTAATTACTTTAAGTTTTGTACTGAAAATAATAAATGTGGAGTTTGTTTTTTAGCTTCATCTCAACATAATAATAATAACTTCCACAAAATACAATCGCTTGTCCTGGTCCCAAACTAGGATACCCTGTGCTATGATAACCAGGCAAGGACGTCACAAACACGAAAATACACCAACGAGGCAGTCATATGTAAATTCTGAAACAAACAGCTGTAACGTTCATAGTGCCCGTATGCCCAGTAAACAGTGCCCGCGAATACGTTCGCGTGGCTAACGGATTACCATGTAGACTATGTCCTCCCTGAAGGTCTATTCTGAATTCGGAGATTACCCACTACATACAAACATGTTAACTTTTCCTCTTTGTAATATTAGTGTAGATAACATTTTTAAGTTTTAGTTTCATTGAATTTCACCTTGACAGATGTACTCACATTCATCCATCCCTCACACAATATTATTCAACTGTATGATTGAAACAGAAACAGATAAGATATAATATATTCGACAGTGTTATCGTGAAACTGGAAACGCTATCGTTACCGTTACGGTTACCGTGAATCGTGAAACCCCTCGGCCGCTGAACAATCACAGACGAATGATTCCAGCCAATGATTCGCGCAAACAAACGCAAAACTCCTATCAACATTCGTACACAGAACGGTAGGCCGATCTTTATGCGGATAACCTGAAATCGATTCTATGTATCTGTAATATATAAGAATGGTCCGAATTGTAAAGGTTAATCCGCTATCTACTGTTAGCCCCACACCGTCCTGTTTGTTTAATTGTCGATAAAGAGGAACATATGGTGCCGCAACCGTGGACTCTCACGGTGGGGCTGGTCCACAAATTTAAAGTCGCTCAGCGTGCTATGGAAAGGGCTATGCTCGGGGTTTCTCTGAAAGATCGAATTCGAAACGAGGTGATCCGACAGAGAACCAAAGTCACCGACATAGCCCACCGAATTAGCATGCTGAAGTGGCAGTGGGCCGGCCATATTATCCGAAGAACTGATAACCGATGGGGTAGACGAGTTCTCGAGTTGAGACCGCGGATCGGTAAACGTAGTGTGGGACGTCCTCAGACTCGGTGGAGCGATGATCTTCGCAGGGCGGCTGGCAAGAGCTGGATGAGAGTAGCCGAGTACCGTGCTCAGTGGCGTGCTATAGGAGAGGCCTACGTCCAGCCGTGGACAAGCATAGGCTGATGATGATGAAAGAGGAACAGTTATTGATGTCTCCTTTGCAGTGTATACTGTGTGACATTTGAGAGAGAGAGGCATTATCTGCATCCTGCTTTTCTCTTCATGACACCATAATCAAATTAAGTTTCAATTAAATATTTTCGATTTCTTCAGAGAAATTCTCGCGATGATCACAAGACTGATAAAATGAAAAATAGTTTTCTCTATGTAGGTTCTCTATGTAGAGCCCCTTGGAATAAATTTGTTGGCCAGCCTCTAGGTGATTTAGGTCAAGTACCCGAAAATTAAAAACTAAATTTACAAATACAAAATATAAAGGTTGAGTTTGACCAGCTGCCGTGTGTACCGAGACCTGCCCATGACGCCTGCAACCGCGTTCATGATCAGAACGTGCGGTTTTACGTCATATCCCACCCGTTGGCTGTCTAATTATTGTTATTGTCGCAAAGTTGCCAGCAATTCACGCGGCTATTGTGGGATGCGCCAATTCGATATGGGTTCCGAGAATATTACTGCAGAGGGAAATTGTGTATTTGGAGATGATAAGTGTATTTTTATGGACTGCCAAATATGGAGCTCACCAAGTCAATAAAAATTATACTAAAGATTTTTGAACTTTGGCACCTAATATCAAAATTATCGATACCGAATCGCTTCGCCTGCTAGGTGCCCCAGTTCTGCCATTCCTACGCATGTTTCGTTTGTGATCAAATATCTAAGTTTAAGGAATCGTCTAGTCATCTCAAGTAAATCCAAACGTGGCTTGCTGGATCATAAAATTCTGCCTTTTTGTCCCTAAAACGTATGCTCTAAGGTGTTCAATCCTCTGGAATTATTTCGATCTTTTAGTTTGTCTGGACAAACTTATCAGAACTACCAAAACAGAAATCCTAAATTGCCCGTTACCGGATAAGAGCTGTACCCAGGCCACACTTCCGATCCGCCGGTGGTATGAGTATAAGAACTGCATCGAGCGTAGCCCTTCCTGCGTTTCTGTCCTCGGTTCATAACGCGATCGGCCTCATTGGTAAAATTTGTTCCCCGTCTCTTGGAGACGTACAGGTCATGTGGGTGGCTTGGCCAGGAGCACCTTGACCGACGCAGCCGGTCCGAGCCAGGACATGCCGACAAAAGTAGCATTGCAGAGGCTTTGGGACGAGCCAGGTTCGAAAGGACCTCCTTCAAACTGCAGTCAACGATGTGGAGCGTGCTCGTCTCTTAGCGAGCTGTGAGCCAAAGTCGGGCCCTCCCATCGTCGAGCATAGGTACCCTTTTGGAAAGGTTTACCTTTAGTTTGGGAGTTAGTTTGAAGCTGGGCTAGGACCGACGAGCCACATTGCTGCCGCTGCGGTCGAGCCCTTGCCAGCGCAAGTGTGCCTACAGTCCTTGAGCCGAGTTGGATAGCACGCGACGATGGGAAAAGGCCCGACGGAATGACGCTCATTCCACGGAAGAATGGGCGGTCACTGGTCTGGGACGAATCGTGCGTAAATACCCTTGCATTGTCCCGTATCGAAGCGACCGCCTGCCATGTGGGTGCGGCGGCATTTAATGCAGAGTCCAATAAGAGGCGTAAATACGCAGCCCTAGGTCAGAGCTACATATTTATGCCTTTCGGGGTTGAGCTTCTGGGGCCATCGGGTTCAGAGGCGCGACTTCTCTTTAAGGAGATCTCGTCGCGCCAGGTTGACGCCTCAGGAGACTCGAGGGCTGGTGCCTACTTGGGCCAAAGTTTAAGCCTCGCTGTTCAGCAAGGCAATGCCGCCAGCCTTCGGTACTCTACCGGCCGACAGCGATCTGGCTCAAATGTTTTATTTAAATTATAAAATTGGTTTAGGTCTATTTAAGTTTTTTATTTTGGTTTTGTAAATATTGTAAGATAATATTTAATATTGTTGTATTGTACCTAGTAAAAAATTCAAAAATTTTTTTTTAACTTAAACTTTTGTTTTGGTTTTTGAACTTTGGCACATTATTAACTTAATCCCGATTTTACTTACTTAAATTTTTGTCGGAAGAGTCCGACCAGGTGTTGCTCTCATGCGTAGAGCTTAATATGAAAGATTTGAGATTCCGACTTTATTACATTTGAGTTTCCAAAAGCTTAGGAATTTAGGTAAGGCGCCTTGGAAAGAAATGTGTGGTAGACGATACCAGATACATTTCTACAATAAGAAAAGGGTGACTTTGACCCTAAATATTATCTTCTAAGACGTTGATTTTTCAGGAATTGTTGTTTTGGAAAAAATGTTCGTACTGATGCCGAAAACACGAGCGTTCAGGAAGGGTATTAATAAATTAATACATTTTGGATGTCTCAAGAATAGCCCGTCACGTGGCACAATATTTCAAGCAAGCGCGAAGTGCTTAACCTGAGATCTGTCTTGTTCATATTATATATTCCGCACTCGTTTCTACGAGTATTGCCAGATCCTGGCCGATCAATGTCGACGATATTTGAAAAAAACGTAGCCAGAAATCGGCGAAAAAGAAAAAGTACGTAAGGCTCCCTAACAAGTACTAATAAAAACTCCAAGTAACTTTTTCCCAAACAGTAATTTTCTGTTGTGCGATTGAGTAAAAACAAATTCGCAAAATGAAAGCCAGTCAGTGCGCTTTTTCTGATCACAGCTTGCAAAATTTGGTTACCGTTTCCCTTCTGATACAGCCCAAACGGAGAAGTCGCCTAATCTGGCCACACTGGTTCCTGCTTCAGCTTACGTCTATTGAGCTGTCGATAGGCTTACTCGATACAGCTATCGCTCTGTCTCATTACTTCCAACTACGAAGAGAGGGATGGTGAGCATGAGTTGCATCTAGCTGTGAAGGCGTTGCTACGCAATATAGCGCTAATTTCACCTGTAGAATTCTAAAGGACCCGATCGAGCCACCATGACAATGGTTTTTAATTGTTCTTTTCAGGGGCATAATGGAACAGTATTATTATTTATTGTTGAGAACAGTATTATTTATTGTTCAGAACGTCGTAGAATAGGTTGTTAGTTTAGCTTGCCTCGTAGCTGTTAGTATTCTGGTTGAACCTATGTTGAGCACAGAAAAATATGTGCTTTAGGATTTATGTAGCGTTGAGACTCCTACACTAGACTATTGTAGTAACTGCGAAATCTAATATAAGTATACAAATCTCGTGTCAAAGTGTTTTTTATGAATTTTTTTGTATATATTTGGTAGGCTGAGAATACGTTGTAGGCTAATTAATATGGCAAAACAGCGTTTGTCAGACCAGCTAGTATTATCATAAAAATAAACTGTTACAATGAACACATGAAATTCTCAGGTTTCCTTACATTGGTTTTCCTTAAAGTTCGCGAGCTCTAACATAACATATACTCACGCCTGTATCCCAGAGGGGTAGGCAGAGACCAGGGACTGCCACTTGCTACGATCCTGACAGATCACTTTCGTTTCCTCAACATTCATTAGTCGTTGCATGCACGCACGCCGGTTTCGGGTACTTTTTATCTCTAAATAGATAGAAAACACTTTATTGCACAGCCAGAAAAAAATATAAGAAGTGATGTCTTATATCTGAGTAGTGATATATAATTGGCGATCTCATTCGGGGTGCCACTAAAAAATCCAAAAATGAGTACATTAACACAAATTAAGGTCAGAAGTGAATTAAGGTCAGAACCTGAGTGTCTGAGCTGTTCACATGCCTCAGCGCTTGAAATCGCCAATCCGCGGTGGGCACGCGTGGTGTTTAAGCCCATACTCTCTCCCTGAGAGAAGGCCTGTGCCCTACAGTGGGACGTATATAGGCTGCTTATGAAGGTCAGAAGGAAGGAACTAGCGTCTCGGCCCTGTTTAAGCGCTAGTGGCGTATCTTTGTGTTGGTGTTTGACCGCCTCGTTGGTCTAGCGGTATCACGTTTGATTACCATGCCGGAGGTCGTGGGTGCGATTCCTACTAGGGGCCGCCATACATTTGCACAAATGGCCTCAGTGTGGGTGTATTTCCATTTTTGTGATGTCCTTGCCTGATTACCTCAGACAGGGTAACCTAGTTTGGGAACAGTACAAGTAATTGTGCTGTGTGGAAGTTTTTTTTTATTTCGTGCTGCAAAATTGTTTCCCAAATTAGCTAAACCTACTAAGTACACATGTAGTTATAATGTGGATGGAAGGGCCGGTAAGGGACGACCCAGACGGACATACTTCGACCAAATAGGGGATGTATTAACAAAGGGCAAGATGAAAAGTACCCGAAACCGGCGTGCGTGCATGCAACGACTAATGAATGTTGAGGAAACGAAAGTGATCTGTCAGGATCGTAGTAAGTGGCAGTCCCTGGTCTCTGCCTACCCCTCAGGGATACAGGCGTGAGTTTATGTTATGTTAGTAGTTATAATCTAAGACACCGAATGAAAGCTCATGTTCAAAATTAAATAAACTTTGTATTGTTATTTATTATTTTATACTCGGTCTACTTTAAAAACAAACTCATCGACACATACCGGAGATCGAAGCAGGCTTTGCTTTGCTCTTGCTTTGAAGACAATCGTTTTCTACCCGCTGGTTAGGTTAGGCATGAATGCAGTTTGAAACCGTAGTTCGGCGCACATAGTACGGGGCCTGCACCGAACAGAGTGTGCCCGGGGGCTCCGGGTCCATTTATAATGTATATTTTATGGCCACACTTCGCGGTGGCTGCTTGGGCGGTATTTTTTACCCGCAGTACGTGGCGGTGCAGTAAAGTGTTTGCTGTGTGGGTTTCGAGACTCGACAGACTGGCATTTTCTAGCTGTATAGATGAGGCGGGCATACTTCTACTATTAGCGAAGGGCAAGATAAAAAATAGCAGAAACCGGCGTGCGTGCGTGCTATAAGCATTTTCTACCAGTCAACCACAACCATTATCATATTTTTGTGTGGGTTTCAAGACTCGACAGACTGGCATTCTCTATCTGTATAGATCGAGGCGGGCATACTTCTACTATTAGCGAAGGGCAAGATAAAAAATACCAAAAACCGGCGTGCGTACACGCAACGACCAAAGAGGTTCGTCAAGATCGTGGCAAGTGGCTCTCTTCCTACCCTCCCTGTATCACGCAGGGATAGACAGAGACTTTGTTCGTGGCTCACTAGCCACTTTGAGAGTGCAAACCCTGCCTGCATGGGGTAGACAGCGTTTCACACTGATCACGGACAATTGAAGAAAACTAAAAAACTTAGTATTTCATAAAACTAACTGTGTTTTTTCTCTTGTCCGCAGAAAATAGAAACGAAATCGGTCAGAGCCAGTAGAAGGAGATCATTGCAGGTAAGTTTTGTCGCATCTTTTTAATCAGATGAATATAATAAATTATAATCAGGAAAAATCAAATTGACATGACAACATCCAAAATAATATGTAGCTTGGTACTAACCATGAATCACTTTCGTCATCGTTTGCTTTGTTACAATTAAGACAACGTAACATCCACATTACAGTCACTCGTCCCAAACTAGGATACTCTGTGATATGGTATACCGGCAAGGATCAACGAGGCAGTCGAATAAGGTCCGAAACCAGCAGTGTCCTGGGTCAACGAAACTCGGGCTTATTTCCCTATACCTTCTATACTTTTGCTACACTTTGCGGTGTAGCATCAAGTGTTTTCTACCCAGCTCCACTCCCATAAAACACTGATTTAAGTAGAGATTTCGATACTTTTCGCGCTCTACTGTCACGAGACGGGAGACCTACCCCCAGTTTCCCGTGTACTAACAATTGGTTAATCTAGTGTAAGCTGCTGTCAGTTGTATTTTGTATGCCACTTTGGCCAACTGACAGCTGTTAGATTTGTTCGAAGATTGTGTTGTCAGACCACTGTCTGCGACTCCCTCATGAGTCTATCACTTGAGGCCTTTTTGTATAACCTGTTGTGTCCAGTAAGTTGAAAGCCAGAGTATCCGGGTGAACGGCTAGCCTGGCCTTGTATCTATGCCTGTACGAGGCTACTTCTTCTTGCACCGTTGGTACTTTAAGGTATACGTGAAAGTCAGCCGTTTTTATAAACCACGGAGCATTGCAGATTGTCTTCAGTACGTTGTTTTGGGGGAGCGGTGGTAGCGGAGCGGTAGAACGCCGGCTTCTCATTCGGAAGGTCGTGGGTTCGAATCCCGGCATGTACCAATGACTCTATTTTCTAAGTTACTAGCGTTTTAGCGAGTAGCTTTTTTAGCGATCGCAATCCTATCAGAGCATCTGAAAAACTTCATACACAACTTGACAAAAGTCAAACCTGGCTGAAAAAATGGCGAATCAAAGCAAGCGCTCTGAGCAAGCCGAATCATATCACCTTCACATTAAACAAAGGTGACTGCCCTCCTGTTACGCTAGGAGACAATACGGTGCCACACTCTGAATATGTAAAATACTTGGGTCTCCATCTAGACTTGGAGCATACATATCAAGAAGAAAAGGGATGAACCCAACTTTAAATTCAAGAACTTGTACTGGCTCCTGGGCAGGCAAACAGTCTTGTCAATTGAGAATAAACTACTGATCTATAACATTAATATAGTGGTTTGGTTACAAACCAACCAAAATAGTTTTAATTAAAACCAATTTGGACATATGTCATCCAGCTAAGAGGGACAGCGGCGAAAACGAACATTATGTGTCTACAGAGATTCCAAAACAACGTTCTTGTTCTAGTTCGACTGGAGATTTCCGCACTTAGCCTCATAGTTCGGCCATTGTACGTAGCAAGTGCTGAGGTGTGTAAATACCTCAGACACTAGGGTTTCCTCACGATGTTTTCCTTCACAATTAGCGAGTGGCATTGCTACTAGAACTTCACAATGTACATAACTTAGAAAACAAAGTCATAGGTACCTATGATACATGGTACATGCCCGCACTGGGAATCGAACCCGGGTCTCTCGCTTCCGAGTCCAATGTTCTACCACTAGGCTATCACCGCTACTGGCCGGCAGTATTTAAAAACAATATCTATCTATCTACCTATGTCGCACAGACGCCAAATTCAAGGTACTCGAAACGAGTCCCGTTTTCGCTACGGCAATGTTCGATTTTCTAATTGAAAACACTGACTTTCGAAAACAGAGTAAGCTAGTGCACCTACCATTAGTACTAACTGGAACTCTACGTAGCCTGTATATCGATTACCGCACATTCGCACAGACAACTTGATTACCTACCAGCGCGTACAATCGTCCCTGTAAGTCTGGCTGACTCGAAAAATACAGTCAATCTACAGAGTAACAAAATCCCAATATAAATCCGAAAGCAGGAAGTCATCCTACAGTCGACAGCATATCAACAACTAACCGTGCAATCTAACTAGTTACGTTACGGGTGGCAGATACTCGTAGGATGGGCGGCACAAGACCGGGAAGCTTGGAAAACCATGAGGGAGGCATCAAATGGCTGATCATGATGATGATGACGTTAAGGGTGACTTTGCAACAAAAGCGTAAAGATTGACCTGCGGTAGACTGTACGAACAACTTTTACGTTGGTGGATTTCGGGGGATTAGGCCCAGCAGTGAGCAGCGGTGGGCAGATAATGACGATGACGATGACACGCCTCAAAGACATAATGCGGTTATTTGTAGAAACTCGAAAGTGGCAATGCAATAACGGTTCCTACAGGATCCATAATAAAACCATTTTCATAATATTATAGTTTTAAATTATCTTTCTTTTTCATAGCATTTGATCGCGTCAAGTTTCAATATTGTATAAAAGAATTGAGAGTTTTAAACATTGAAAATATTTTCAGTTCTTAAAGCAATTTATTGATCTATATGAGTTACTTACGAGTACAGTTTGATTTTGTCTTTGTTTCATTGCGCAAAACCGCAAAATTTTAAAATGTGATATTGACTTTTTATAATAGGTACTTTTGTGTACATAAGTTCGATTTTTAAAAGTAGTTCTGCCTGTTATTAAAGTTAGGCAAGAACTCTTATTTTTTCTTTCTTTTCATACCAGCCAGGATATTGGGCGCAGACTTTCGCAGATGCCTGTACTCAAACGTGTACTCTACATTGCACTGCAACGGAGCGTGCTTTGGTGAACACCACAGAATAGCAACGGCACTCTGTGATATCATTGCACGTAACCGGCCCTCAGTCTGCTAAACAGTGGCTATTATTTTACTCTATTTGTAGTCTACTAAACAATCGCATCGCAATGTCACTCAAGTGGTACAAGCTGTCCGAATTAAATAGACACCTCGAGCGCAGGAGGTCGCATCCCGCGTGGTGTCAAGTTAAGTTGCACTGATTACACCATTAAAATGCGAATAAAATTGATTGGCAGAGTACAGACAATTTTAATAAAACTGCTATTGCTGCGGTCATATATACCTTATTGAACAACTATGCAGTTAGCAGACTCGTTCCCTCGGTCGGGCGAGGTATTTTGGCTCTGTGGTGGCTGCTACGTGCTTTCGACACTGTCATAAGGTCTATTTCGCTAATAAAAAAAATATTATCGAGCTCCCAAAGAAAATCTTGCATGTGCGTTAGTTAATGCGCATGACCTTCAATAGCCACTGCATTAAGCAAACCTATCCTATGAAGCGCACGGTCTTCGCTTATTTTTTCGCGTATCACCGCGCGCATTGACCAATGAGATGCGAGTATTTTGTTCCCTGAGAGTTCGACTCGTAGAACGGAGTATACACTCTTTGATGTGAGGCTGTTGTTCTACCAGCATGCTGCCACCGCTCAATATGAAATGAAATGAAATGAAAAATGTTTATTGAGCTGAACGAAAATTAACAATATATGACCACAATATCAAAGATGCGCCAGATGCCTAGGTTCAAATCTTAGATGAAACGTTATCGGCATGGCCGTACTTTGTAATTTAAATTTTTTGAGTTTTCAAACGTTCTGTTATTATTATCAGCTTTTTAGCCTAACCTCTACTTTTTTTAAACTTCCTCCTTGCGCAAACAGTAATACTAACACTTTGCTCTGTATCGAATATGCCAGAAAACGTTTAAAAAAGTTATGAATATTGTGTCAGTTGGCGCGTCTCCTTCGCGCGGACTGAAACCGTATTTCTAACTTCGGGCTCTTTTGAATCCCTTCGGGTGTTTCCGTTCTTCTTCGGGTATTTCCGCACTCATTGCACCACTCGTTTCCTTCACCAGTGCCGTGTGTAATGAACTCGACAATGGCCGCCAACGTTTATTTTTCGATTACAGAAAAGTTCTGAAAAACGCCCGCTCGTTACGAAAGTTGGTCAGATGGAATGTTCAGAATTCATTTTATACGTTCCATTGCATGAATTAGTGCGAGTAAGTTATGCCGTTGGTGGCATTTTCAGAAAGTTCTACTTGGCGAGTTAGCTTAGAATTGGTTAACTAGGCACCAAACCATTCAATAAATTTTAGTTTTCTTTCAAACATAAGTAAGAGAGCTTATTCATGAACTATTTAAATTTTGACATAGGAAAAATATAAACGGTCTTTGTAATTTTCTATTAGTAATTTATTCACAATCCGTGTGCGCCAGATTAAGAATAACGTAACTCCATTTCCTTCCGTGGATGTCGTAAAAGGCGACTAAGGAAATCAACCAGGAGACGGGCAGCTGAGTCTTCCTGAGATTCCAGCCGCACACTGCGATCCCCAACCCGCCTGCCAAGCGTGACGATTATGGCAAAACCCCTCATGGTTATGAAAACCACGAAGGAGGCCCATGTCCTGCAGTGGGCGTCAAATGGCTGATGATGATGAATTTATTCACACAAACTTACTGTGTAAATTATATAAGTATGGTGATTCACATCAATCAATCAGCCCGTGTTCGTCCACTCGAATGGTAATTTCACATCCCTACAAAAAAGTAATTATTTACAATTTCGGACAAGTAATTCAGTTGTACGAAAACGAGTATAAGAGTGTCTCGAGATACACAAAATGCCTGCTTGAATGTTGTATTCCTGTATGTACGTGAAATCGACGTTTACTCGAATCTGCGAGTTTCCAACAAAATTGTAAAAGTTAACTATACTAAACAGCCTTTTACATTCCCCCTGATCGTCAGAGTGGCATGTATCAGCTACAATACCAATTAGTGATACCAAGCACTTAAAAAAACTCTTCGGGCATTGTTAAAGAGGCGTTCAACCATCCTAAAGTCAGGATGGCTGATAAAAATATATTCTTGATTTCCAAGAATACATTGTGGTACGGAGTCATTATTAAATATTTGTAGTAAATTCTTAAATAAACTTACACAGACAGCCGCTATAGAAAATTTCAGGCGCCAAGCCATTCTGACGTTCACGGTACCCAGCGTCTGCTAAGGTCACTTGCCATAAAAAAAATTTAGCCTTCTTTTGAAACACAAAATTTGCATCTGTTCAAAAACGGATTTTCCCACTCTCGGCACCCGAAAAGTTCTTCCAAGACGCATTTGTACAAATCAAGAGAAACTCGCTGCATTATTCTCCAAAACTGAGTGAAAACTTTTTCTTTGAAAGCTCACAGACTACAGCGCGTTCCCTCTGGGTAGGGTACTTTTTATTGCGAGTATTTCGTGCCCTCACCGACCTCAAAATATGTAGTATATGCTATGCTTGTGACGTATACATTTTAAACCAATTTTCTTCAATTATCGAGTTTCACTATCGTAGTGATAGGATTTGCCAATATCAACGTAAGGAGCTCGCTGTTTGTTGCGCTCAATATTCACGACTATGTCCCGAACCTCTTACGAATAAAGTAGAGAAGGTATGTGCCATATATTTTGCTATCATTGTGAGTGAAATTAAGATGGGACAGCAAGTTTTTTCTATTTCATTTTAATGTAATCCCCATTAGTAAAAGTTACGTTGTATTGATGAGACATTGACGAAATAATTTCGAGATTTAAGTGGAAATAGGCAGGACAGGCGGACAGACAGCAAGTGCCCATGGCAAACAGAGTGGTGGCCGAGTGGCCCGATGGTCATATGAAATGAGCTGATCAGAGCACACTCATCCACACACTCATCCACAACCTTCACTACCACTTTACACTTACCCACTCACTCAAGTTAACTCACGTAGACTTTAATTGTATATAGTTTAAATATAATTTTGCATCACACTTCTTCACATAAAAAATCTTTGTCATCTAATTAAATTCACTTATAACAACTATTAAATCACACTCCTGTATTAACCCAAAAAAAGTCACAATGTTTTCAAACGTAGGCCACCACGATTCAGGCTCGACCTTGTGTGGTGGCTACTGCTACTGTCTTAGTTATAGTTAAACTTTTTGACAATAAACTATTTCATTTCGTTTCATTTCAAGTCCTTGAGTCGGCAGGAGGTCCATAAATGCGGATGGCAAGGACGGTGAGAGATGGCATTTCGGGGAAAAATCATAGGCCTTAGCAGTGGACAGCGGTGAGTTGATGATGATGACGATTAATGAAACGAACCATCCCTTTTTAGATACTCGTAGACAAGGTGATTTTCCACCCAATGGAGGCAGATGATAGTTCGCTAGCAAGAAAAAAGACGATATCCCTCCCAATTGAAACGGGGTGTAGCAAAAAGTATTCTCATTTGAAAACGAGACGGACTGCCCTTAAAATCTTTTTAGAAAAGATTTAATTCGCACACAAACTTGCTAGAGAATCCGAACACGTTTTAATTCGCAAGTTTCTGGCTTGACGAGTGCTGCAACCCCTATTAGAGAGTTTACTTCCTTTGCATCCCTAATTTCTACCCTACTGAATTTTATTTCAGCTAGCTATGTCCCGTTAGAAAATAGCTTGAGGTCCTATCGCGGAAACCTTGCAATTGGGTGATTTTGAGTGGGTCTGATGCACATTTTTCTATATATTTTTTCAGAAAAATGAGCATTTTAGGCTAACATAGCATAGACGACAGTTAGTAATTGGCGTAAGTCCAACTGAAAAACTGTCGAATCATTTGAATTGTCAGTAGATACGCGTATCTACCGATGGATCGATGATCGATGTTTGTGATGTCGTTGTTTCTGGTTCCCACGACACAGGGTATCCTAGTGTGGGGCCAGAAGCAATGTATGTGCCTGTATGTAAATGTTTATGTTTATAGGAAATGATAGTATAAAAGCCGTTATGACACAGTTGAAGTCAGCTCGGATGATGTAGATAAGATAAGAATATTCTTTATTGCACACAAGAAACAAGACATACATAAATATAAACATAGAGACATGGATTTGACAACTTTACTAACAAAAATTTATCAAAATTAATTAAAGTGAACTTGGACCGCGTTTCTAATGTCCCCTTGAATCACTTGTGTGTAAAACCAGAACTTTGAAAATAAACAAAGTCATAGGTGCCCACACTAGGAATTGAACCTGTGAATCGTACATCTGCAAACTCCAAGTGAAAGCTTCTTTATCCAAGCTGACTTCGACTGTGGCAACGTGGTTTTTTTAATCTTTTTTTTCAACTTTTAAATTAGAAACGACACATGCGATCTAACGACAACGACTTGAGTGCAGAGCCCCTGTTTGCCTAGTGCAGTAAGTAGAAAAAGGGGGCACGAGGGGGACAGGGCGTGACGTGAATCCCGAGTGGGTCAATAAACCCGCGGTAGGTGGGGGCACTTTACGCGGGAAATTTGCTGTCACATTATTAACGGTTTCAGCCGAACATGGACGCTGATTAGCGGGAAAATTCGGGTGTGACCGAATTTCGGGGCTCACCTTTCATTGTTATTAGACATTTCATTCCCTTCGGAGACTAAGCGGCCAAATTACTGGGCAATTACACCTATATTTATAGACTTACGTCCCGCAAAGAAGTGTTATTGCAAAAATGTTTATCTAAATACGGTGTTGTTTTTTTTTGTAAAGTGTTTATTTTTTTTGGGGTTCCGTACCCAAAGGGTAAGGGATCCTATTACTTAGACTCCACTGTCCGTCCGTCCGTCCTTTCGTCCGTCTGTCCGTCCGTCTGTCACCAGGCTGTATCTCATGAACCGTGATAGTTATACAGTTGAAATTTTCACAGATGATGTATTTCTGTTGCCGCTATTACAACAAATACTGAAAACAGAATAAACTAAATATTTAAGGGGGCTCCCATACAACAAACGTGATTTTTTGCCGTTTTTTGCTAGATATTAATAAGGGCAACAGGTAGACGCTTGAAATATTCAAATTTTGTATAGATAATGGTACTTATCTACCATGGTAATGGTAATTTTGTTAATGCACTCATCAGCGCGTAATATTCCAGTGCTGCCTTCTCTCAGCGATGATTAAATCTTCCGGCTTAACACGGCACGCGTTTTGTCTACTCTTGCCTCAGAGATATCACTCTTTTAGTATATTCTGAATTCTCTTGTGCAAGCGCAGACAAACGGGAGTTTATCTCTACCATGTTACTAGGACAGTTCGCGTTTTACATCTATTGTGTCTTTGAAAAGTTCTTAACAAATACTTCAAGCTTGATTTATAAAAATATATGTCATTGTAGGCCCGAAAAGTTGGTTTCTGTGTTAATAGAAACTAGCTGTCTGTGTAAGCAAATTCGTTTGCGTGGGATTCAAATAAAAAGTACCTATCCTAAGTTTCAATGTGTGTACCAAACTCATTTCAAACTAGCATAAGTCATTGCATGACAAGCAAATAAATATTCGAGTTGACCTATACACATTCGGAATTCATCACAAGGCTTTCTTTACTACCAAATTATCTACAGTGACATGATGCCGAAAGCCTTTTAAGCAGCGCCAATTTCGTGTCATCATTAGCGTTTGCCAATTACCGACTTAATGGCGTTAGAATCGAGTTAATTAAGTTTACTGCCCATTTTATGACGTCCAGTCCAAATGGTGGTCATTAGCTGCGTTTGAATGAGCGAAATTTTATTAAGAGATTCGAGAGAGAGAGAGTCGTACTTAAACGTAGCATCTCTATCTAAGGCCGACTTGCACCACTTTTTAAATGTGGCTTAAGTACCATTTAACTAACATCCTTCATGCAACATTTTATTTAAACCGGTAACTAAGTTTTATTTATGAGGTGGTGCAAGCCGGCCCTAGACTATTACTCCGGTAAGAGAATACTCGAATAACTGACATAACAGTACATTACAGAAACTCACGCCCGTATTCCGGAGAGGTAGGCAGTGACTCAGGTTTGCCACTTGCCACGATGCTAATAGACCTCTTTCACTAATGAGATCATGAGGACCTATTTCACACCTGATATAAATCATTTGCATTTCTTATCATTGTTATAAAAATCTAAATCAATCAAGTGCAGTGATAAGATATACATACATCAGTTCTCAGATGCCAGTGTATCAAACAATAATAATGATTTAATCACCGCGGTTTTGAAAAAAAATACTTTCCTTCCTTCAACTACCACAAATGGATCGAAAAAATCCTCTGGATAATCCGTCAAACGATGCTACAATGACTAATTTATATCCCTAGAGGACTAGAGGGAAGTCTTTGCATTGCTTTTGGGCCATATTACTTCTATATACCATGAACTCTGGGTGGTTTGTGATTGAAATCCATGTTCGCGAATTTTTTAAACAAGATTTCTCAATTCGAAACAATATTGTTTGACTTATTTTTTTTTAATTTTACGTCTATACTTAAAAGTAATAGTCTAAAGGCCGGTTCCTGAATTGGGAATTTCACTTTCAGAAAAATATATGGCATTTTAATTATTAATTACATAACTGCGTCTTTCAAACCTCTGAGTGGTCAGCGTGTATACCTAATTAACTGTAAGTAAGAATACCTTATAGAGCCGGCAATAATGAAAATGACTTTAAGCGAATATTTTAACGATGAATATTTTAAAGACTCATTATGCGTTTTGTGCCTAGTTTTACAGTTGAATTAATATACTAGTCGTGTTGTAAGTGTTCCTATGTTTATTGTTAAAAGATGTACAAAACAGCATTACAGCCACAACAAGTTGCAAGAGGGTATTTGTAAACTATAACGCCAAATGTATTTACATACACCATGACAGGCTTTGAAGCAACTAACATAACATAACATAAACTCACGCCTGTATCCCAGAGGGGTAGGCAGAGACCAGGGACTGCTACTTGCAACTAACATATTTAAAATAACCGAAATATCTAAAGCAAAACTCACATTTTTGTTAATTAATGAGTTTTGGAAAATTCAACATATTGAAAGGTGCATAATATTAAAAACAATACATTGAGCGCTACGGCAAACGAGCTCGGTATCATGGTGAAAGGAACAGATACCATTGAATAAAGCATACAAAATACTGCACTTTAAAATACTAAATGTATATTCAAATACCTTTGGTGTACAATAAAGTGCTAATCCATTGCTCTAGTTCGAAGGATGAAACGTAACGCTCCTTTGCCAATGGGCGTAATAAAATTATCTGGCGCTGATTACCCCTTTGGGGCAGGGCTTGAGTGTCTAAGATCGAGTGATCACGTGTGCCTAGTGAATCCGGCATCCAGTGCCAATTAGAGCTAGTGCAGCCACCGCGGTGCCCACACTACAGAAGTAGCACTTCACTAATTCACGGTACAGATAACACGATAGTGACTGGCATTGCAGGACTAGCAATCATTGAAATAATTCATTTCCTATTTCTGTATGAATTGACTGAGATATTGCACAATAATTGAAGACATTTTTTGTTCGATCGCGATAAAAACAAACTGCCCAAGTGCGAGGCACGAAGGGTTCTGTATCATTATCTATACAACAGTTGAATATTTCAAGCGTCTACCTGTTGCCGTTATTAAAATCGAGCAAAAAACGGCAAAAAAATCACGTTTGTTGTATGGGAGCCCCCCTTAAATATAAATTTTATCCTGTTTTTAGGATTTCTTGTTTTAGCTGCGACAGAAATACATCCTCTGTGAAAATTTCAACTGTCTAACTATCACGGTTCACGGGATACAGCCTGGTGACATACGGACGGAGGGCGAAGTCTTAGTAATAGGGTCCCTTACCCTTTGGGTACGGAACCCTAAAAACAACCAAATGCAGTCAAAATTTTTTTTATTAATTAGGCCTGGTTAACACTTGACTCCAGTCACGCCCGGTGGTGAACGAAGACGGGGTCTTAGATATTACCTGCTTGCCTTGCCTGCAGGAACAAATAAAGATTTTAACATAAACTCCAGGCGTGAGTTTATGTTATGTTGTCGCAAAGGGGTAAGCAGAGAGAGAGAGAGTTGTTGCACGCACGCACGCCGGTTTCGGCACTTTTATTTGCTTCAAAAGCAACAAAAATATTAAAAACACTTTTCTCAGCAGTTTCACGTCTGACACCCGAAATGCGAGAGATCTTTTCCACAACACAATGTAGAGTAAAACTAATAGCGGTATCGTTAAAAACGCCCGCCCCGCTCATCAATAACCGGCCGACGGTTAAGTCGCCATTTTTCATTCGTTCAAAAACCAAATCTGAACGCGAAAATAGCGTAGTCAGAGGTCGAGCAAAAAAGTTATTGTTCGCGACTGAAAACAATAAATTGCCCGTGTCGCGAATACAATACGGGCTTGTTTAGAAGAGGCGCTTCGGCACGCCGGCGCGGCACGCAATGGAAATGGAAAATTGTATTTCAGCTTTGAGGTGAGAATCGCCGCGGAAGGGATTCCGGGCGATTTATTTGCTTTAGCGAATTATACACGCTCTGGTATCATTAAGCTTCGCTTGTTAACGTTTGCTTGCGAAGAAATTGCATTTTACCTTATTGTAAGAAAAATGCAGTGGGAAATATCGGACAGGATCTTGGGTAAGAAATGTGAATTAAGTTAGAATACCGTTCAGCGATTTTAAACGACATGGAAACTTCAAATCCAACATTACCAACATACCTGTAATAACCTGAGTGCCTAAGATGACATCGTGTGGTAACGTGAGTATCTAAGATGACGTGTGGTGACGACCTGAGTATGTAATATATTCTTAGTGTGAAGTATAAAGTATAAAACTTTTTTATTATCAATAGAATAGGGTGTAGCACATAAGTAACAATTAACATTTTCATCTTAAAATTAACATCAAATCGGTACTTAGAAAGGTCAATCCGTGGTGGGCACGCGTGCCCATAACCGCTCTCACTGAGAGAAGGCCTGCGTCTTGTAGTTAGACGTATAGAGGACGTTTGTCATATACTTACATATTAAATAAAAGAAAAAGACATTTGCCGGTTTTTGTTTCCCAAAGAAACCTTAAACGACGGAGAACCTGCCACTAGTGTGACCCCACTGAAAAATTCCGCTCACCCTGAAAAATTGCACCGAACTCCTGAACAAAATAATAAGTGCAACTCCGGGCCAGCAAAGCAACTTCCCGCACAACTTTCCATTGCCTTCATAAAACAGAAGCGCGGGAGAAATCCGCAACTTTTCTAAACCCATTTCCCATTTCATTCTTGAGAGCGGAGCATTAATTTTGTTACTTTACACTGGGGTCACGCAGACAGGGTACCGTGTTCCGATATTGACACGTCACATGTGCAATAAACAATGTGCAATAAGGACACATATACACTGAGCTGTTTCAATCACTCAGCCTGTACTCGTACGCTGCTGGATATAGGCCTCCCCCAAGGCGCGCCACTTCTTTCTGTCCTCAGCCATCCTCATCTAGTAGCTGTCAGCAGTCGACCACTGAACTGTTTAAACCACCAAATTGGTATGTTACTTAATTTTTGTCGAATCCCGAATTTGATTTCTCGGATTCTGCTATTATACAGATAGGTTTCTGAGTTGAGAATCTTTCTAAGAAAATGCATAGTTAACTTGTCACTTTGAAGTAACTGTATGACTTGTTCCGTTTTGGCAAATCTTGGTGAAACTCTTAATTCAGACATCGATGTTATGTCTTAAGTCTTATCTTACTTCCGTAGTGTGATACGTCACACAATAATACATCACCCGGCTGTATGTGATCTTGGAAGAACATACCCAGTCTTTCGCACCCATCGCGTGGCATAGATGAATTAAGCTGGATTTATCTGCCCTCGTGGGCTTAAGTAAATAGACCGAACTACCCGCTCCAAACGAGGTTACATTATTCCGTGCACAATAATATAACATCGTTTGCGTCCACAATTTTCATTATTTCTCGACGGCAAGGGGCGTCCGCGGTTGAGTAAATTCAATAGGATATCTTTTGGTATTAAAAAAATTTTTTCAGCCCATGGATTGCAAAGACATTGCAAAGGCGTAAAGAAACCCGACGGTCGGCGCTCTTAAATTTTTAACGCAAAATATAATGACGTGACATTCTGCAAAGCCACGATACTTTAATTTGGGGTTACAGTTTAAAACCTAGTGTTGAAAGTCATCTGTCAGGATCGTGGCAAGTGGCAGTCTCTAGTCTCTGCCTACCCCTTTGGGATACAGGCGTGAGTTTATGTATGTATGTTGAAAGTCACGATGATCTTCAAAAATCTTTAACTCACCTAGGACCCTCCATATAGTAACCCTGTAGTTAGTGGACATCTTTCACTGACAACTACACTGCAACCAGACACAGCTGCATACAAATATTTTAACTCTTTATACGATTAGCGCCGGTTGTTGGTGCACGGAAGCAAATGTAGTTATAAGTACTGCCAGGCCGAAACAGGCTCTATGCTATTATTTCGCTACGCAGAAGTACTGTTGGTCGCGGGACTTAAGTATGAAGAGTATATTTCTAAATAATAAAAATATAGATAGATAGATAGTTAGAGAACACTTTATTGCACAACCAGGAGAAAAAATTACAAATAGTTTATTTAAATATACGTTTAATTCAGATTAGATTAGATTAGATTAGAACACTTTATTGTACACACCAGAAAACAAAATACATTAAAAGGCCCAAATGTCTAAGTTCAGACGAATGATCCATAGTTATTAGTTATGTTGGTAAACATAAAATAAAAACCTATTTGGAGGCTAAAAATTCCACCCATGCCGGGACTTGGTCGCGGGTTCAAGTCCCGGCACGGGTGGAATTTTTAGCCTCTAAATAGGTTTTTAAAATTGTCCTCAGCACGGGTTAGTGCAACAAAAAGAATATAAACATAAAATAATTCAGATTTAAAATTATAATAGGTTTGTGACACGCATTTTCATTTATGTTGCATTTTCATCAAATGGGTCAGGATAGGACAGTCAACCATGTCCGATATGGTAAGAAGATTGCCCAGAAACAAATCTATATCTATACTATTGTATATATTCTTTCCAACAAACTAACCCGAATCGCTCGTAGCCCCGGCTGCCTGAGTGATCTTAAACGATCACGAAGGTTAAGCAACACAGGGCGCGTTCAGTGCATGGATGGGTCACCGTCTATGCCTAACGCTAGTGGCAGTTTTCCGAGCGGTTCCGTGCTTCGCAAAGCACGTTAAGCTGTTGGTGCCGGCTGCCGTCGATAGATGGCAGTCTTTAAGCCAAGTCAGAGGCCTTAGGGCGGCTTGACAACTTCTGACAGTAGACGAGCCACTAGTCTACAAGCCTCCACCAATCCGGACTTGGCCCCCGTGGTGGAGTATGGCCTATACCTTCCTCAGGGAAGAGACCCGTGCCCCTCGGTGGGGACATAATGGGTAGATGATGATGAACCCGTGCTGAGGACAATTTTAAATACCTATTTAGAGGCTAAAAATTCCACCCATGCCGGGACTCGAACCCGCGACGGGTAAGTACCCATTAGCTCAGTTGGAAGAGAGCTGTCACGCTTAGCCAGAGGTCGCGGGTTCGAGTCTCGGCGTGGGTGGAATTTTTAGCCTCTAAATAGGTATTTATACTATTGTACTAAAATTATATACTAGGTTTGTAAGTTTATAACTTTGTATGCAGGGGGTGATTACCGAAACTACTTATCCAATTTCAAAAATTCTTTCACCAGTATTTAGGATGGACCTTCAGGATGGACGTCGGCTATAAGCTTATTCAACTACTACTAGTTCTAGTTCGACTGGAGATTTCCGCACTAAGCCTCATAGTTTGGCCATTGTACGTAGCAAGTGTTGAGGTATGTAAATACCTCGGACGCTAGGGGTTCCTCACGATGTTTTCCTTCAGCGTTAGCGAGTGGTATTGCTACTATAACTTCACAAATGTACGTAACTTAGAAAACAAAGTCCCGAATGAGAAGTCGACGTTCTACCGCTCCGCTACCACAGCTCTGCTACTACGCGAACAAAGTCGCGGGCACTGCTAGTATAATATAATTAGGTAATGTCCACCTGGCGAGGCGGGAAGATGGCAGGTGACTCTAGATTCTGCTAGTTCATTGACAAATGACAACAGCAAGAAAGCGACGATTTAATTTCAGTGTCATTTTAAGTGTACTGCCTCGTTGGTCTAGCCGTTAAAGCGCTTGGCTACCAAAACACAGGTCGTGGGTTCGATTACCAAAGGGGGCCGCGTTTTTTAACAAATGGCCTCAGTCTGGGTGTATTTTCATGTTTGTAATGTGCCTTGCCTGGTTACCATAGCACAGGGTATCCTAGTTTGCGACTAGGTCAAGTGATTGTATTGTGCGGAAGTTATTATTTAAAGTGTACTCGTGCACACTTGTCAAATCTTCTAGACGAGAAAGGTATGAAAACGTCACTTGTACTCACCATGTATCTGTCACTGTAGTATAATTCACTAACAGCATCGACGCCCAGGGTAGTAACGGCGTAGCGGCCGACAACATGACGATGGTCGGTGGGCAGACCAGGGCCGAGTTTCATAAAACTACAATTAATATTTTATTACGACATTGCCTCGAGTACTTGCTAATCGGACGTTATCGGATCATTGTCGGACGGTATCCTTTATTCGACGGAAGGACCGTGGATGCACATGGCAAGGGACTAGAGACACAGTATAATGCTAGAGATCGCATTTGGGGAAAATCCCTGTACCCAGCAGTGGGCAGTGGTGGGCCGATGATGATGATGATGAACGTCCACACAAAACGACCACTTAACCTAGTCCCAAACTAGGATGCACTGTCCTATAAAATAGTAACCAGATAAAGATATCACAAAAGTAAATGGTAACAAAATATACAAACACGTCGCAACTCTCACTGCGTCCGACCCAACTTTTCTATTGGAAATCGAATCCACAGCCTTGTGTCGGTCACGAACTTATTATACTTAAAAAAAGGTTGTCTAGTTGGTTTTTTTTAAGTCAATAAAATTCTTCTGTAACTATTTTTTTTTGTAGTCTCATTAATCCCTACAATATGCCTAGAAAAACTTTGTTTACTGACTAAAAAAGCAGGCAGTGTTTTATGTCAGCCGCTATCAACAGTTGTATGTAAACGTACAACGGAAATTGACTTTATGCTATTCTAAATGGCTATTACTGCAGTTACTACTGAAAGCTGCGGCCGACTGTACGACTCTGCGCATATCGCAAATTAAATAACGTGTTTCG
This sequence comes from Yponomeuta malinellus, assembly GCA_947308005.1. NCBI lineage: Eukaryota > Metazoa > Arthropoda > Insecta > Lepidoptera > Yponomeutidae > Yponomeuta > Yponomeuta malinellus. Next base: position 3,575,036 of record OX370998.1, read on the forward strand.
ACTGTGAATAATAGTCTAGTCTGCTCCGGAGGACCGGAACGCAACCCCGGAATGAGCAGTTTACAATTTGAATTTCAAAATAAGAACATCATGGCGCGACGCACCCGAGAACTTGTATATTTCAAATTTGGAATCACGATTCTTTTGTTTTATTGCTGGATTTTCGTGGACTTTTTACTGTCACTTCGGCAGAGGCACCGACCTCCATGATGCCTAAACTTTACTTACTCGTTACTTCGGAACTTTTCTCACCGACCAGTATTGTTCAATACGTGTATCAGTGGCAAATTGATCAGTGCACACATCCGGTGGTAAATAATTTGAAGCCTTTAAAATTTCGCCTAGACAAAAATATGATAGCAACCAGGCTGGATTAAAACCGACAAAATATGCTTCTGCCTTACTCATAGGGGCATAGGCGTGAGGCTATAAAAGTAATGTGTCATGCTGTAGTTTCCGTCAGCAAATTAACATTATTCATAAAATAGCTCACGTAACGATGACTAGCTAAACTAAAACAGCCTAATCCATCACAATTTTTAGTTCCCTGCTTTTTCTAGCGTGCCCACTAAAGCAGCTATTTCATAAACATCACGAAAATTACACGTCAGTTGTCACTGAGGGGCGGAGGGGTGTCCTAAACAACGTATTCGTGTGGTTCGTGCCTTTCTCTTATTAAAATCGGTACCAGTTCTTGCACGCGAGGCTTCCTAGGGATTAATAAAACTGTAGGCAGGGTTGCATAGAGCCACGAATTTGTATTACGGAATGCACCATCTGAATGCGGAAGATAAGGCCGGTTATAAATCAATGTAATTTAAAGGGGTCAAAGTTGTTGAAAGAAAAATGTGTTTATGAAACGCTATGACGAAATATCCGGAATTTTGTGACTGAAGTGTACCGACGTTTGGCATAGCAATATGCCAATGGAAAAGCGGTAATAGCGCAACGGTGGAGCGCAATACTGGCCTCGCATTTGAGAGGCCGTGGGTTCAATCCAGGCATGTGCCAATAAAGCGCCGTCCTTTATTGGCACATGCCGCGGCTTTATTCACGATCATCACGGCTAAGGTGATGATCGTGAATAAAGCCGCGGTCAAACAATTGTGAAACAATTTTTAACAGCTGACAGTTTTTTTTTTTTGTATGGACTTATTACAACTGAAAGTTAGGTGTTCACATACCTTGACGCTTGAAATCGCAAATCCGCGGTGGTCACGCGTGGTGATTAAGCCCATACTGTCTATTATTAACTTAATGCCGGAATCACTAACTGGAATAAATTTAATTACCGGAGTTCGTGGGTTGGACCCACTGTAAAAATGGCGTCTGGGTGCGTTTCAATGTTTGTGATGTCATTGCCTGGTTACCATGGCACAGGGATTGGGTTGTGGGATTTTTTTTTTATGTAGCCTTCATAACACGCTCCCCACTATAGGGTAAAGACCTCCCCCTTTTTAGACCAAGAGTTTCGGTAATTCGCCACCTCCGACCACTCCGGCATGAATTTGTCGACGTCATCCCGCCATCGTCTTCTCGCCCGGCCCCGCCGCGCGGTACCCACTCGGTGGAAAGATTCGCCCACCTATTCGAATTCATGCGGCTTACGTGGCCGGCCCGGTTGCACTTCAATTTGGCGGTCTGAACACCTACATCCGCTATGCGCGTTTTGGAACGCAGTGTGCTGCGCTCTTTGGCAAACCTTGAGCTTGGACTTCTGCTGTTCAGTCGGTGACCAAGATTGTGAGCCATTTTTATTTACTCTCTCTCTCTCTCTCTCTCTGAGAGAAGGCCTGTGCCCTGCAGTGTGACGTACATAGGCTCCTTATATAAATGGAAATAGTAATTCCGAGCCAACGAGACTATTTTTGAGAACTTAACATCCTCTTTGCAGTTATTTTGAAGCATTTAACAAAAATTTGTCCCGCTTTTAGTTACCATCGCAGGAGGTTTTCAAAGTGTGCAGTGGGCCCGACGACGGCGACGTACAGTCTTTGTTTGTGCTCGACAGCCGTAATGGCTTATTAGCGAAATAGTTGAATAACAACAGAAATACACAGACAAGTGGCAAATGACAAACCCTGGCCTCTGGCTACCCCTTTGGGATACAGGAGTGAGTTTATGTATGTAATAAAGGGACGTACATTTGTGTATTTTTTATAGAAGTAACACTCATTTACCGTCGTAAGGAAATCTTTACTTGGTAGGTACCTGGTACTGGCATAATACCACCGCTGGCGTAGCTCGCTTCTTCAGCACATGCTGAGTCAGTGCCATTTTGAATTTGCCGCACCCACAGCAATACTATGTCGTACCTATTTCATGCAGGTACCTTGCATCATTGCACGTTGTATTGTTTGATTTGTTATGTTTGTCTCTCTGTTGTGTCTCTCCTACCCGCTGTACTCTTTTTATGCTGTTTCCGTTTTGTACATTTTATTGTGTGTGTGTGTGTGTGTGTGTGTGTGTGTGTGTGTGTGTGTGTGTGTGTGTGTGTGTGTGTGTGTGTGTGTGTGTGTGCAAATGTAAATAAATGATGTATCTATCTATCTATCTAAATCTGATTATGATAAGGGTTCGACAGAAAAAAATGTAATCTTAAAAAGATTCCTTTTTTTCCTTTTGAGAGACGGGTCCCCAAAAATTTATTAAAACTGAACTGAACGTTTTAAACCATTTTAATAAAATATAAGAAAATTCAAATACATGTAAAATGTCCATAATTTTGTTTTTCAAAAATACCTACTTAACCTCCTAACCCTTGAGGGTAAAAATTACTGCGAATCCTTCTAAAACTGCGCAGATATTAAAAAAAAAACCCTTGTTCAAAATGTAGAATATTGGACCTAGACCAGTATGTTTTCCAGTGTGCTACTTTAAGTTCATTGGGTGTGATTTAAGAAACTTAGGTGAGGTTCTACGTATAGGACGCCCGGACTTAGAAGGTTCTACAAGTTACAATGTAATGTTACTAGAAGTGCCTGGAACTACGTTCGCTTAGTCTATGTCCACCCTGAAAGTCCATTCGAAACACGGGTGAAAGAATTTTAGAAATCGGATAAGTAAGTATCATCGCAGATTACCGATTATACTTACAAACATATAAACTTAGAAACTATATTCCTATAATATACCTGCTTATAATATTCGTATAGAAGTAGGTACTGGGTGTAAACAATGTGCGAGCATTGGGTATAAATACAAGCTCTCTCCCTGAGAGAGAGGACAATGAGGCCCGCAGTATCATCATAATCATAAGCAGGCTACATACGTCCCACTGTAGGGCATAGGCCTTCTGTCAGAGAGAGATTATGGGCTTAATCACCACGCGTGCCCACCGCGGATTGGCGATTTCAAGCGCTGAGGCATGCAAATAGCTCAGACACTCAGGTTTCCTCACGATGTTTTCCTTCACAGTTAGCGAGTGGTACACTATAACTTCACAAATGTAAATAACTTTGAAAAAAAAGTCATAGCTACGTGCCCGCACTGGGAATCGAACCTGGGTCTCTCGCTTCCGAGTCCAGTGTTCTACCCACCGCTCCACTAGGCTACCCCGCAGTGTGATACATAATAATCCATCCTATTTACGTCCCAATGTAGGGCACAAGCCTTCTCCCAAAGAGAGAAGACGGGCTTAATAACCACGCGCGCCTACCGCGGATTGGGCAGAGTGTAATACGGACGCTTAATGCTATAACGTCGAGTGGCTGGCTTTCTGACTGTAGTGTACTTGGTGATAATATGTCGCTGCGGGTGGCGACATTTTGAGCCTGCTTCTGCCTAGCTCGGCGTTTTGTTCAGTATTTTCGGAGCCTGTTAAAAAAACATGCTACGTGTTTGCTGTCGGTTGTTTCCGGCGAGGTGATATTTTAGCGTAATTTAATAGGTGGCTTTTGGGTTTGTTGCTCTCTTCATGCCTTTGGTATAGAATGGTTTTTTAGGTAAGTAAGTGAATCTAATTTTCGGACTTCACAAATTCCATTAATTAATTTACTATTCACTTGGAAAAGATTCATAGCCCTAGAGGCCGGGAAGCTGCCGCGCGTCACTGTCAGAAGTGGAAATCTGTGGTTGAGGCTCTATGGTCCTCTAGAAGTTAAAGAATATATTCGTCAAGTTTTGTTTTTATTTCGAAAGTTATCATACATTATCATATCATTTAAAGTTCATACATTTCCTAAGTTGTTGCTAGTGATTGATTGCTAATTTACAGCCATACTTTATTATTTAGATAAACATCTAAAAATCATAAACCATAAATTACGGAAGTATTTTTTATGAATTATTGCTTTATAACGTAACGACCATCCCATTACGTAGCGTGTCGGCGTGTCCAGCTCAGGTAAAGTGGAATTTATTTTTTAATTTCTGCCACAGCGTAAAAAAGTCTAGTTTCCGAACGGCACGCGAGGGGTGGGACTGGCAGTTAAGAAGTTTTTTTTTTCAAGATAACGGTTTTAGATTGTATCTGCATTATGCCTATTTATTTTTTCAGCCTAATAGCGGGCTTTTGCTGTTGAAAAGAGAGAATTGAGTGCTTTTTAATTTGTCAAAAAAAAAACTTTGTTGTTTTATTTATTTTCAGTTCAGTTTTAGATCAAAAGAAAACATCATGCGCTTAATTTAAACAAGTAATTTGTATTGTTAGTGCCACCGAGTAAATTATAGGCTTCTGGCGAACTTGTAGCACTCTATAATGTAATTCCTTTATCGTTGGCTCGTTCCCATTAATAATTACATACTAGTCCTAGTAACAACATAAGCGTAACTAATATTTCAATGCACATTATTACCACCTCTACATCGAGAGACCTTGCATACCAAAAAGGGCATTTAATTAGGTTGTTATTATTCTAGATAATTATTATTGTGGCTTGCATAGAGGTAACTGGTTTTTATGCAGTTTTAATTTATGTCCTAGGGGAAAATCCCATCGGTGGATTATTAAACACACAAAAAGAAACCGGCCAAGTGCGAGTCGGATTCGCGCACGCAGGATTCCGTACCATTATCTATACGTGTGACATACAAAAATAAAAAGCCTTTGATTTTGCAGAAAGCTATACCTAATATAATCTAATATATAAAATCTCGTGTCACAGTGTTTGTTATCGAACTCCTCTTAAAGAATAGGTCGTATGCTGGCAAAACAACATTTGCCAGGTCAGCTAGTAATATATAGAAAGTAATATAGAAAGTAAACACTGACATAAAAAATCGTAAAAAAAACAGGATTCAGCAGAATCAGGAATCAAGACAAACGTAACGATGATACATGCAATGCACTGTGTTCCTGTTTCTGTCTAATGCTTCCTTATTTTCCTTCCCTATCTATCACAAATATTTGGACATCAGGGCAGCAATAATCCAGAGTTATTATTGCTGTTATTATTAATAACAACATAATACATCGCGAGGCGATATGGCAGGATAATAATTGGTAACAATTTATATCTCCATTAGTACAGTAGTAAGGGAACGTTCTGATAAATTCCATGGAAACTTTTTAAGTATCAACAAATATGAGGCTCTTTTAAAATTACGTTTGAAAATTTCACCTGATATTCACACACACACACAGACACACACGCACATACATAAACACATACTCACACACACACACATACTCACACACACACACACACACACACACACACACACACACACACACACACACACACACACATACACACACACACACACACACACACACACACACACACACAAGATTAAAAAATATTTCACTCTAATCTAGTGGGTCGTACGTTAGTATCCCGGTGCTATCAGCTCTTTTTTTATGTCTTTCCATCTCGTTTGCTTTCTTTCCTTTCACGAGTTTTCATCAATCGATCTTAAAACCCATAAATAACGAATTTGTTAGGTGAAGATTCACCGTGCAAGCATTTTCGTAACGACTCTACACGACCCGACGAATACTTCACCGCGTACACTCTGACTCAGTATCACCAGTTAGAACAAGTCACATTAAAGTTATTGGATTATCACACTTAGTTATTGGAGGAAAAGAGCTACCGCGTCGGGTGTACACGTTTTTAGACTTTAAAACTTGTAAAGCTTCGGCCACACTGGTGCGATTTTAAGCAAATACAAAGCGGGAAAAATTGTAAAAAGTACTAAAAGGCGAAAGAATATTGTGGTATCGTTTGTTTCCCAAATCAAAAACATAAATAAAAATACTTTTTTGAAGTCGGTTAAAATACACATCCCGAATCCTCCTCCTCCTCCAAATTCCGCAATTCTCCCAGCATATCGTCCACCGCCAACGACCTGCTCCTACATTACGCGCACGGAATCCTGAACGATTCCAATCTTCTACGTATAAGTGATGATTGGAATCGCTCAAGATTTGGTGCGCGTAATTGGGTATCTGACAAATAAGTTACTTTTAAAACGGAATTTTGTATGAAAATACTGGCTTATGACGTTACATTTCAGAGCACTCTTTTTATGTTTAATCTTTTTAAAAATTGTAATAACTAGTAATTGACTAAAACAGATACATTTTCCGAGATATTTTGTCATTTTTGTTTTAATCGAGCGTATGAAATAATTTATTGTTCATCGTGTCAAATACCGAATTAGGCCCCTGATACATGCGTGCGAAGTTAAAGTCATTCATTCAAGTTATTTCTCAGGCATTATAGACGCTCCCGCTTCGCAGTCGCGTGGTCGCGCATGTTTGGGCGAAGCTTTCCGATAGTAAATGAAACTTTTATTAGCTATTTTATAGCGGCGACAGTTAAATTTATCGCCTGCACCGGTCTGGGCGTTCCCACGATGGTGATTTTATTATTTCCCGATGTTTTAATCACGGAATGGACGCTAGCGGTGTGTTACGGACACAATTCGTTGCCGCGCCTCATTGAAGTAATTGTTGTATTTGAGATGCAACCTACACTGGCTGATGACAAAATCCAACTAACGATAAAGTCGCACGTTGTGACTCAAATCGCTCGTTGGTAAGTAAATTAACACACCGTACAGACGAAATTTTAAATACACACACACACACACACACACACACACACGCACGCACGCACGCACGCACGCACGTACGCACGCACGCACGCACGCACGCACGCACGCACGCACGCACGCACGCACGCACGTGTCAAAGTTGCCACAAAGGGCATCTGACTCAGCATTGTGCTGAGGTGTGAGCTCTCAGCACTGGTTTTCAGTCAGTGCCTGCGGTAATTGATGGTAATTGATTTATTTGAATCACATTATTTAAAATTGAAACCATAAACTAGGTGCGAAGCCACGAAGGAGAATTCATAAAGAGCAACCCTTTTGGTAAATAGGCCATCGCTCTTCCTTTACATCGGATGAAATTAAAAGAAATGCCGCTTTCCGGACCTCCACAAGACATTTAAATACGAATAAAAGCGTCCGTTATTTATTTGGGGAAAGTAGAAGTAAAACCCTTGAACGTAGAAAAAATCGGCCAAGCGCGAGCGGGACTCGCGCGCCCAGTATTCCGTACAATACAATATTACGTATTTAACAAAAATTTGTTTTCTCTCATTCAGTTGGGGATTTCACCAGGAGTCAACTCACTCTTGGCTGCACTATAAATAAATAAATAATCATACCAAATTGACGCTTGTATGTACTGCCTTTAAAAATACGTTACTTCTATGCGGACCCCCGATTATTAATTTTTTTGTATATTTCATATTTTGTTGAGAAATCCGCTATAATAACATTACCTTAGTTATAATAAAAGTACCTTGGTTTAAGAAATCGAGTCATAAGGTAAGAAAGAGGGACGAATAGCGTAGATTTAGTATCAGGGTCTCATTGGCCCTCCTCGTGTACGGAACACTAAAAATAACATTAAAATGAGAAAATAATGAGTTCACATTACACGCTTTGCCCGTAACGTAATAATGGACATTACTCTTACGTAATATAGCAAAAGGAAATGTTATACAAAAAGACATGATTTCCACATGTGATTCGCCTCAGTGAATGCTGCGTTACCGAAAATGGGATTATAATAGTTCTTTCTTCCATCCACGTGCCGCGGGTATCATGATTTCGTTGTTTATTAGACATACCTACTGTATCTATAAACTAGCGCTTTTATTTACAATCCTATTCCTTTGATATCTTTAAATTCCATGTGGCTTTTAAAGAATCACTGGCTGGAATAACACAAGAAAGATACTGGCACATGAGATGCATGCAGATCCAAACCAGACCGAAAAAGAGAAAAAATCAAATTCGAATTTCAAATATTCACAGTGAGTGGACAGAAGCAAGTTATCACACAGCCCGGAGCGATATTAAAGGAATATGAAAGTCTGCGCAACGGTTCCAAAACGGCAATAGTGCATTTGACCCAGAAATAGACAGTATTTATTGGTTTGCGAACGATGGCGTGAGTCGAATGATCATTCTAGTTTTTAATCCGTTAAAATCTAAATTAATGTGAATATTATGACTTGGTGTTCTATTGATGTGGGTGGGGAAAATGTTATTAATTGTCTAAAATTCTAAATATTGTTGTGTATGTAATAAACAGTTGTCTATTTATCTATACTACGGGCACTTAATTCTTTTTTTTTCCCGGTTTCTTCTACATTCTCGTATCTTTGGTCTTAACAATCTGTAGAAACTGTTGACCGTTGTAATTTTATTTCTACAGAAAAAAAAAAACAAAAAAAACAACAACAAGCAACAACTAAACAACTGTTAAATATTGTTTATTTAACAGTTGTTTAGTTGTTGCTTGTTGTTGTTTTTTTTTTCTACAATTGTTGACAGCTAATTAACACATTTCTAACGTCCGAAAAACCGGGCGTCAGTCAGTTAGTTAGACTTCCTTGGCCATACTCACTCAGATGACTTACAGTCAACCTATTAGTGTAGACTCTACTCAGTTACTCTAAGGGTGACATTGCAACTAAAATGTTAAACTTGATGGGCTTGACCGTACGTAATCTTTTATGGCATAGGTGTTCTAACACCGTGGAACAAATAGATTCTAGTTTTCTACCTAATATATTTTTTACCGCATGGGTTGTACAATCGACTTGTACTTTGCCTTTTAGTTGCAAAGTCGCCTGTTACATAAGTGAGGAGAGAGTTGGTTTATATGCTGCCGGCTGTATGTACCTAGTATAATATACCTCTGATCCCCGGTCAGCTTAATGGAGAGCTTGCACAAAAAATGTTTTATTATAAATAAACGTGGTTAATTTTTTTCTGTACGACTAATACTTTCATAATGTGACCTGTCAAAAATTCATTGTAGTCACGTGGTACAAAAACGCGACGTACAAATCGGATTCAAACTATGACGTCACAACTTCCACGCTAACGCTTTATAATGTATGAAGCGTTTACCAATATTGGAGTTATCTCGTAAAATTATGTTTTATGCATCCACACCTATTTGCATTTATTTAGAAAACGTTCAGAATTCAATGTAAAACGAGATATAATATGTTTTTCATTACCAGAGTAACTAGATTCTTCGCATTTTTTGGGATACCGAAAACCCCGAAAAAAATATTTCTTTATTGAGTTTTATTTTTTTATTCTTCATGAGATCATTTAGTCCACAATTTCTTCTATGGTATAAAAGCAATGCCACTTCAATCTAAGTTTGACGCAAGTTACAAAGTTACTTGACCATTGTTTTTTTTTTCTCTTGCGTGCTGGCCAGTAAATAAATAAAGCTGCGAATGACGTTATATTATAATAACAGCCTCCTGGTCGTGATTGCCGAGCGATGCGACACACGCTTTTTAAAGCATTGGTGTTTGGTCTCGATCGCATGTAAATAAAATAAATAATAGTAAGTACCTAGTTTCTAAATACTAAAAATAGATATAAGTTGTGTGTTCCTTCATCCTCTCCACATGTCCAAACCAACGCAACATTCCTTTCTCAACTCTAGTCACTACATCCTAAATAAATAAATTCCAGAAATATGCGTTCGCATTAAACAGTTTGCTTGCTACCTATGGCCCTTACTTGATTTCTACAAAAATAAGGCCACGAGCTCAGGTCACAGAATATAATATTAAGACTCAGGTAGTATGTAATGTAGGTAGGTCCGTGTACATAATATCAATTAGTTCAGGTCTGTATAGCTTGCTTTTCTTACTTTACCGTGTGGGACTTTTATTATTTTCCGTTTCACTACTGACCGCCGTCCGCCATTTTGTGAGAATAATTCATTAAGATTCGCGCCGCAATGGCCGCCGCCACTTCCGACATTTGTTATATAATGGTAAGCTTAACTTGGCAGTGTCCAAAGTAGCTGTTATTACGTACCACATAAGAGCCTTTTTTCGCTAAATACTTTTCGTTCATTGCTGAGCGTAGAGCCGTGTCTACGTCGGTGGTAGGGTTGCGTGTTTGCGTGATTATTTATAACGATTTGGCGGGATATGGTGTTAATATTTGCACGTAATTTGGAAATGTATTGCGGTCGTTAGAGATAACAAAGACCTTATTGAAATCATTAATATGTAGTCACGAAGCTGTAATCAAAACCAATTATGGTTTTAGGAAGTACGAATTCAATGTTTAGGTAGGTGCTCTACTAAAGGTTCCAGAAAAACTTCCACGTTCACCTTACTTCCATATGCTCCTCGTACAGTCGACAGCAGGTCAAAATTTAACCATCGCAAAGTCGCCCGTAACGCAATGGAGTAGAGCCCACATTTATAAATGTCATTGTGCCGCCGACTGTACGTGCCATGAGGGCAACAATTAATCCCGTCAAGTTGTCAGTTGTCCAGTTGTGCTGGTCAACCTGTAAATAAACCGGAAGCCCTTCGACTGGTGTCTAGGATTAATTGAAAAGTCAACTCTCTGAGGATAAATTACCTCCACACGTGGCGGGTTAATTTATTATATTTGTCACCGTCGTTGGAGCAATCGGGAGGAAGACTAATCCGTTTCTGTCTGTTGTGTGAGCTGACGTTTAGTGTTTTATTTTTCGTGTTGCTCTATAGACGGCCGGATTGTTACGTTTATTTGTAAACTTTACTTTGAGGTTGTAGCGTCAGCATAAGGTGTTACCCCAATAAGGTGTTCTTGTAACTAGACTTGTGTTTTGATTCAGTGACAGATTGACATTGTGTATTTGATAACAGTTTTTATCGGAACATATGTTTGAATTTGGGGAGACAAAAGATGCTATACCTAGGAAAGTACACCAACAATAAAATTTTAGGTTAACTGTCGGCTATATAAACTTTACTTTTTTCCGTGTTAGGCGTGGGGCAAATAGGAAGGACGTGAGACGAGGGCGCAGAAAAGATGTGACTGTGTGGGCTCTGTCCCATCGCTTCAGTACATTTTTTATGAAAGTGAATTGAAAGAACAAACACACAAAACGACTTGGCCTTCATTGCCGGCATTTCACCCACATTATGTACCTAAACTGGCTAACACACCCAGCAAGAGTTCCGGTTCCGGTGACTTACCCGCGCACGGCGCCGTGTTAACATCGCCAGGCGTGCCAACTGCCGGCGTTATTGGCCGACACACCGCCCGCGACCGAGGCTGGGAAACGATCGCGTATACGTGATCTGCGATGGTAATCGGCACTCATGAAACGCCAAGGTTCGAGTTGAATTTCGGCGAAGGTGGATAGCTGAAACAATCGAAATAGGAGTTGATGGTAGCGGTGGCAGCGCATGGGTAATTCCTTTGCCTCACATGCGAGGGGTCGTGGGTTCGAATTTCCGGACTAAGACTATCATCATCATCATCATCATCATCAGCCCACCTCTGCCCACTGCTGGGTATAGGCCTTGTCCCCATCACGCCATCCTTCGCGGTCTCTCGCCATTCGCATTATCGGGCCCCGCCGACCTGACCACATCGGCCGACCATCGGGCTGTTGGTGTACCGACTGACCGCCGTCTGGCTCTCGGCCGCCACTCCGTTACTGCCCTGGTCCACCTGCCGTCTTCTTCACTAAGACTATGTCTTGAATTTTCTAAGTAACGAACATTTGTATTAACAATACAGCTTGTAATTTAGAGAAAAACAGCGCGACAGTAATTGGGTATTTAACAAAATACCAAATGAGTTATTTTTAAAACGGAATTTTGTATGAAAATACTTGCTTATGACGTCACATTTCAGAGCACTCTTTGTATGTTTAATCTATTTAAAAATTGTAATAACTAGTAGGTAATTGACTAAAAGAGATACATTTTCCGAGATATTTTCTAATTTTTGTTTTAATCAAGCATATGAAATAATTTATTGTTGATCGTGTCAAATACCGTATTGTAATATTTTCTTTCCTGTGCATTAAGCCGACTAAGCTGAGAATCTGATGTAGGTGCTGGGCCAGCCTCATCATCATCATCATCATCATCATCAGCCCACCGCGCCGTCTAATGCTGGGTATAGGCATTTTCCCCCAAACGCCATCTCTCACGGTCCCTTGCCATCTGCATCCATGAACCTTCCGCCGACTCAACGATATTGTCTGGCCATCGGGCTGCTGGTCTGCTCACTGACCGTCGAAGCGTCGTCACTCTGCAATTCCCCTGTGGGCAAATTCAAATTCAAAAATGTTATTCATTGTAAAAACAAACAGTCTTATTTATTAAAAAAATCGATTCCATGAAAACACTCTTAAGGCTTAGTAAAAGCCGGATTATAACAGGAATTTCTGCCATACACAGGCTTTAACTCCGTCTTAAGAGTTTTTTAGTGGAATTGACTTTTTATAACACTGAAAATGTTTACAAGGTATTAGTTTCAGAATTAATAAATTATGTGGAGAAGAAGGTAATGAAGAAACTTCACATTTATTCTTTCAAAACACGTTTTAACTTAATTAACACAGTTTTCAAGCAAGCCTTCTCCATCCAAAAATATGTCCCAGGCGTCTGAGTTGTCACATCACATATCTAATGTATAGCGGTTTGACTCATCTAACTTTTTTTAATTTACCTAATAAACAATCGAGATTACACTCGTTTATAGTATAGAATTTACACTATAGAATTTAGTTTCATTATTAGGGGATTAAGTGAGCATAGGATTAAACGATTAGACGTAACGTGAACTTAATTTGTCTACCGAAGCCTGCTAAGCTTTGACTTCTGTAGTGGCAGTACCGAGCTTAATAGTCAAGCAATAGAAACTGATCTCCTTGGTGCATATAACTAAAAAAAATACTTCCATACAACACAATCACTTGCCCTGGTCCCAAACTAGAATACCTTGTGCTATGGTAACCAGGCAAGGACGTCACAAACATGGAAATACAACCAGACTGAGGCCATTTGTACAAATCAAATACGGCGGTCTCCAATGTCTAGTGTGCCTAGGTGTATGGTGACAATGCCTTATTACATTTTTCAATGACATAAACCCTTGCTCTTGACATAGTTATGCAGCCCTTACGCCCGAACTAGAATTATTTGGATCCGACAACTATTTCTATCAATACAATCTCTGCCAGATTTTAAATTTCAAAAGATCCGTTACTTTGACTTTACTATTAGGGGTTAAAGTATGAAATTGCCGTTTTATTGCAATAGGTTCTTTGAATTGACATAGAATCTTCATGGTTTGAGGTTTTCGAATGAAACTTTTTTCAAATGGTGTTCTTTTTTTAAAAAATGTGAAACATTTGAATATCTACTTTCAATTGTCACTCGAATTTTCGCAGTATCCATCTTTCTTGTCTAAATTTAATAACAAAAACAATTGAAAGTCGATATTCAAATGTTTCACATTTTTTAAAAAAAGAACATCATAGAAACCATTTGAAAAAAGTTTCATTCGAAAACCTCAAACCATAAAGATTCTATGTCAATTCAAAGAACCTATTGCAATAAAACGGCAATTTCATACTTTAACCCCTATTATTATTATTATTAAAATTCTTAATTGCACTTACAAAAATAAAAGTACAAAAGCAAACTTAATGTTAAAAGCATTATTTTCGTTTTCTTTGTGTAGCATCGACTACCAAGCATAATATCCTTCGTAACTCTCAAACCGAATAATTATTCGACACTAGAGCCGCACTAGACTCTAGTGACTAGACAGTCACACTTCTCCGCGCTCCGGAGGCACAAAGCCAAAACTTCCCCGCTGGTCAGAACTCCAAACAAGATTAGGAAGCGATAGTTTCCACATGGTCTCCTCTGCGACTGCAGCCGCTATTAATCTGCCCGCTCTGGATGCCACAATCGGCCGCAATCGATTGTACCGATGCTGCTGGAGCCAGGGTATTGATCCCATGGCGGAAATTCTCCCATTGAGCTACAGTTTTGTATGATGCCGTTTTATAAAGGTCTGCTACTCGGAGTCTGCGATGCTAGTTTTGGTTAATATTGGTTATTTTATTGCGATAACTATAGGTTTTGCTGTGCCACTACAGACGTCAGATGCTTGGCGCTATTTAACAGCGTGCAAATTAAAGATTCTATTATGAAATAGTGAAATGTGAATTTAAGTTTCCATTTTTCTGCGTAAAACAATTACGGAGATAAATAATAAAAAATTATAAATTGACACAATAGCTGATAAGATATGTGGCATAGAATTTTACTACTTTCATGACAACTCTCAATTTCATAAGCAGTATTCGGTCAGTGAGAAAGACTCCTGTTGGATTGAGCCGAAATGTCAGATTTCGTTGAAAATTTGACTAAGTGAATAAAATGCCGTACATATATAGGTATACTGCCAAATACATTGTTCTTTCTACTGTTATGAAAAATCCGTTATCGGAACAGTTGAAACAGAAAGGCCACCATTGCTTAGAACCTTTCGTTTGGATCAAACGCCTGCACAAAAGTGAAAAGGTACCGCAATCGATCGCCGGAATGCGGGCTGGAAAGTAATAAATTAGTTTATTGCACTTAAGTGCTATTCGTTACTGGAGGCTGTTGGATCTTTGTTCTCCTGATGACTGGTTTGTACCGTTGATCACTGACTGTGATATTTGTGGCGCTGGATTCTTGGCAATGCAACGGCTAAATAAGAAGCCCTGCGGTCTTAATCAGACGCAATTGGATCGCAAGCAATCCTGATTAAACTCATTCATGCAGATTGATTTACTTAGCCAATTGATTGGGTGTTATCTGTGTGAAGATTGATTTAGTTAGTCAACAGATGAGAGTAATATCTCTGTTATCTAACTAATATTCGCGCATAAAATAATAAGTAAATTCAGAAGTTCAATTTGCCTCCGGCGGCTAACATTTAAAAAAGCTTTAGAATACATTTTACTGAGGATTTCGCTAAGGAAATCAATTACCAGGAGACGGGGAGCAGCGTCTTCCTGAGATTCCAACCTCATACTGCAATCGCCAACCCGCCTGCCTAGCGTGGTGATTATGGCAAAACCCCTCATGGTTATGAAAACCACGAAGGCGGCCTATTTCCTGCAGTGGGCGTCAAATGGCTGATGATGATGATGATGATGATACATTTTACAATCTATTTATCTTCGAGATCAATACGCCCATAACTCCTTATCTCTCTCTCTCTCTCTGTGAGAGCAGACCTGAGACCAGCTTTGGATAATAATAGAGAAAACTGGGTGCCATCCTGTGCTCGTAACATGCCGTGATGTCACGTTACAACGAGTGACATAGAAGTCGCGTATTGTCAACGAGCAAAGCGTTGAAGTCTCGTCCGCGTAGGGCGTATCTAAAACACTCCTCAGAGGCAGCTTAAATAATCTGGGTTACACCTTTTCTTGGTATATTTCTCGCGCTCGGGATAAGGGCTTATGCTACTGGGGCTAGTGCCAAACCAAAGAATTGTGAGGCCCCTAGCGGAAACCGAGCCCACGACATCTACGTTGTTAACTGAGCTTGTCACCGGATTCACCTAAAACACTCCCCAGAGGCAGTTTAAATAATCTGTACTTACATATTTTCCTCGTAAGGGCTCTGTTACAGACTATTTTAATTAATTGTTTTTAGGAGTCGTGTTTTTATAAACAAGACTGTAACCCAGTAGGCCCACTCGAACGAGCCCTGCCCTTAGTGGACTTGCTCAGAGACTATTAGACAGTAAAGTGGCTAGTGTGCCTTCGTCCGAGATACTTTAATTACGGCGGTCAAGCTCAGCAGATTACCCGTAAATACCTTAGCTAGGATCTAAACTCTCAACAGACATGATAGGATTACACCAGAGGCTCCGCCGCGGCTTTTGGACTTAAGTGTGCGAGATATAGCTTGATGATGAGCAATAAATATATTTGGCTCCGCTCAGTGACCTTAGTTGTGGTGTGAGAACTTGTAAACAAATTTCAAAATTTGTAGGTCAACGGGGAACACCCTTAATGGGAAAACATTTGAAGAAGAAGAAGAAAGACATTTATTATACCAACAAGATACATCACAGAAACAAAATAAGCACATAAGTAACATAATATGCACAACAACAGAAAGAAAACTAAATACACAATCACTCTCTTATAACAAGGTTCGAAGGACTTCAGTTTCGCCTGACTGGACATAAATACGTACAGTGTATGAGTGAAACGGCCTTAACCCTTATTCGACCATAGGGATAACAGTTCCCACCTTAAATTGAACCTTACCTCCTTGAGATAAAGTCCAAAACCAATGAAAAATTTATACTAGCTATGGCCGTTTAAGGGTTAAGGCCATCGCGCTTCTGCGCCCGCCCGGTTGGACTGATGCAATTTAATCACATGTTCCTAACCGGATGGACTGAACGGATCGTGTATGGATTTATATCGTTTCAGTTTACGACTGAGATTAGACTGTGAGGACTTATGCGCGTTGGAATTATCTAATCTATGTTGGCATTATTACGCTAATCGTGATACGATTATCAAAAAAATAAATAATTTACGTAGCGCATTCAGAAAAGAGCATAAAAAGGTTCTGACATCGATGTTGTCGGGTGCGTCAGCTGATGAGCTGTACACACCAAAACTGTGGTATAATAAAGACCACCGCATCGTCCACCACGGATTACAAAACGCCCACCTCTCGCAGCAAACCGGAATGAACTGATAGGACGTTCAGTCGACGGTTCAGGTCGGTTCAGGTCAATTCAGATCGGTCCATCGACACGCTAAGAAGAAGAATCCATTCAGTCTAAGCTGACGCAGGTTTTACTGATCAGTTTGGCCTCACCGTGAATGCTTCAAGTCATCACAATGTCAATGTCAGGTTCAGGCGTAAACGGTTAGAAAATAGATTTTCCATTGACGACTCCAGTTTCACTGAATACACGCGTGATTCTGCATGCACTGGTTTAATCCCTGGCAAGGACTTGAATTGGAGGAATATTGGAGGAACTGAATAGCAAGACTATTCGCTAAGTGTGAAGGTAAATATCGTCAGGAAACAGGAGTGTAAAGGTATTTGCACAACGCTTGAAATTTCAGATCCGCGGTGGTATCCTGTGGTCTCGGGTACTATATCTTTGAGTCTATTAAACTATCTTCAGTCTTTTAGATATCGAACCAAAATATTCTTTAATCAGGCAAATACTTTCTCTATTTCTTTGACAGAATATCTTAACTATAACTTAACTTCCACAAAACACTATCCTAGTCCCAATGTAGGATACACCTGTGCCTTGACCAGGCTACAACAAAGCAAAGATAAAACGCTTAGACTCCCTTGCTGGTACCAGCTCTCGAACTCTGCAGTGAGAAACTTTTAACCGCTAGGCCAATACCAACAGAAATTCTAACAATAGTAATAGCAATTTATTAAACCTACAGCCTATAATTTGGGGCGAAGAAGAATAAATTTCCGACAAAAAAAGCTCCTAGAAATCAGAAATCAATAATTTATTTCAACGTAAAGAATTCACATTTTGTTTGCTGAATCTCAATGTACTACGTTACTATGTTAGCCGCTGCCTTCGGGCCGTATTTGTAGTGGAGAAAAAGGCAGCGGGAAAAAAAACTCCACTCTGACCATCTTTTCTCAAATCATCTTAAACTTAAACATCAAAGCCTATATGATATGATTCCGTGATAGCCACCAATAACTTTAAAAGCCGAAATAACACTTCTTACAAAAGTAAGAAAAACATTAAATCACTCTCGAGTACCCCTTTAAACGGGTTAAAGAGGTCTTCAAGGTCAGGCTCAGTCCCGGTCTCTGCCTAGCCCTCCGGGATACAGACGTGAGTTTGTGTTGTTGTTGTTGTAAAAGTCAGTGTAATCTTTTCTTTCTATCCGTTCCGAGCTTAGTATTTCGTCTTTCTTTACTTTCTCAGCAGCCAGCCAGCCAGCCAAGTGCAACTACGGTATATTTACAATGACAGACAAATCTACGACAGATTGCTCCGGCTTGCGGCTTTCAACCCAATTAGACCTTACCATCTGCTTCCCGTTGTACTAACTACCAACTGTTATTGCGAATGGTTTCCAGTTCAATAACTACTGAGCATGGACGGACGGGATAGGAAGTAATTTTAAAGTTGAATGTCACGTTGAGATTAGTAATGGACGGGGAGAACTTTCTTAGGGAATATTCTCGCTTCGATTTTTCTCGTTTTTAGGGTTCCGTAGCGGACAAAGGAACTCTTATAGTTTCGCCATGTCCGACCGTCTGTCTATCTGTATGTCTATCCACGGTCTAGCACAGAGACGATTAGTACTAGAAAGCTGAAGTTTTGCATAAATGTACATATTAATTGCTGCGACAAAATGGTACTCGTAGGATAAAAGCTTGAAAATAAAAATTTTTAGTTTACCTCCCTTACACCCAAATTGCAGATGCAATTTTTTTCTTGCCTACACCATTCTATGGGGATAGGTCGTTTAAAAATATTGTGAGTGTAGGAAAACTATCTTTCGATTTAGGGATCCTTTTGCCAAATATTATTAAAGCTTAATATTTCGCAAACGGATCCCTAAATCATAGCGCAAATTTTTGGCAGGGCGTCCTCCTCCCTCTCCCGGCTAAACGGTTGATTGTAGAAACGTGAAAAAATTCAGAGCAGAAGCACACATGATGAACTTAAAAGGAAAACAATCACGGCTAAGTAGGCTTTACAAGTTAACGAGTAATAGGTGACCAACTTATGACAGGAGAACTTCATACAAGTTACATTGAAAATTACCTATATAAAGTTGTTCGTTCTGTAAAACTCGTAGTAACCCCCACCTTCTACGGAACCCTACACTGCGCGTGGCCCGACACGCACTGGGCCGGTTTTCTAAATTGGAGAAACGTAGTTATCTCTAGGCTCGCGGTGGAAGCCTAGCGGGTAGAACATTGGACTCGGAAGCGGGAGATCCAGGTTCGATTCCCAGTGCGGGCATGTACCTATGACTTTGTTTTCTTAGTTATGTACATTTGTGAAGTTATAGTTGCTACTACCACTCACTAACGGTGAAGGAAAACATCGTGAGGAAACCTGAGTGTCAGAGCTATTCATATACCTCAGCACTTGAAATCGCCAATCCGCGGTGGGCACGCGTGGTGATTAAGCCCATACTCTCTCCCTGAGAGAAGGCCTGTGCCCTACAGTGGGACGTATATAGGCTGCTTATGCTTATGCTAGTTATCTCTATGTAAGTAACTAACTTGCCTCTGAATGAATAAAAACTGTCGTGATCTTTTTCCCGTGTCTTGTTACCAAAGATGATCTGCTGGTCGGGGCGGAGACAAATTAAAAAAAACTTAAATTAAAATATAACACGACGACTCCACCAAGTTGTGTTATCCGAAGCAAATGCAGTAGTCACTACGTATAATAAACATCCAAATCGCTTCAAGCAATACAAAAATCCTACAGCAGTCTAAATAACCATTACTGCCATAATAGATGACAGTTAAACCTACGTTAACTCCACTGAAATACTTAAGTGTATCCACTGTCAAACGGATAATATGACACGGGAGAGTACCAAAATATCACTGCCAGATTAAGGTGACCATATATAATCAGCAAAGGCAAGACCACTCCACAGGGAGCCTTACTGCTCACGACATAAATGCGAAAATCAAACTATAAGTATTGCCACAACCTATACACTATAGTTCCAATGTGCCACAAAAGTTCTCGTACAAAAGCTCTGCTTTGGAAACTTTTCGATATAAAAAAATGTGCCGTGACTTACAAACAGCATAGTTTACGGCTCACTGCGGGGCACATCCTGTCTCTTAGAGATAGAGTATGGGTCCGTGCTCCTAGGTCTTCGGCCGTGGGTCCTAAAAAATATTATTAATATGATTGAGAGATTGTACAGGAGATATGGTTATTTGTACCGCTCTTCTTTAATGTTATTTCGCTGTTATCGTAAGGGCATACAGTTCAATTCTGATTGACATAGATTTTACTGTCTTATTTTTCCTTTTTAAAATTATCTCATTTCTGGTTATCTCCTTTGTTTGGTCCTTCCACACGTTCTCAATTCACGTCTAAAGCCTCAACCAAAATGGATATTAATTCGATATGCAATACGGAACGTCACTCCACCCGCCCGCCGGCTAGCCGTCGACAAAAGGAATTATTAACGAGATTTCGTCTCACGCGCACCGCAATCCGCAGCAGTGTTGCCAGCTCTTGGCCGGTCAGAGCTGCCAATGTTTTCAAGAAAAGTAACCCAAAATTGGCCAAATAACTCAAAAACGGCTGAACCTGTTTTAATCATCTTTGATTAGATGGATTTGTCTCCGCTCTGAATAGCAGGATAAGTATTAGAACCATCGCCCACCGCCACTTATAAATGCGATTCGAACGCGTCGTACACAAGCTGCAGCGCGTTTGCATCGCTTCTCAAAAATGCTTCGGTCACTTAAAAGCGCGCACAAAAGTCGTCTTAGGCGATTGCTCTTAGGTATAACGTATAACGGCGGTGGTAGCCTAGTGGGTAGAACCTCGGACTCGGAAGTGGGAGACCCAGGTTCGATCCCCGGTGCGGGCATGTACCTATGGCTTGGTTTTCTAAGTTATGTACATTTGTGAAGTTATAGTAGCAATACCACTCGCTAACCGTGACCGTAACCGTGGGCACGCGTGGTGATTAAGCCCATGCTCTCTTCCTGAAAGAAGGCCTGTGCCCTACAGTGGGACGTATATAGGCTGCTTATGTTATAACGTAGGAAAATTGACGAAACAAATTGATTCTGAGGCCAGCTAGTATTTTAATAATAACAAGTATTCCAAAGGATCAAAAAAATCATCGAAAAAAAATTATGACAACCCAGTTGGCGACTAGACCGCCGATTGCTATGTCACCCTCTAAGACTGCCCAAATGGCGATAAATCCCTTGATCTGGCAATACTAATCCATAGCGTTAATGATTTTTGTGCCATAATGCCCGTAATAATTAGTATTGAAGCGTTCGGTCTCTGATAGGCTGGATAGAGTAGGGATTCTAGGATTATACTGTACTGTAGGTAAGGTAGGTACTGAGTTTTTCATTCAGTAAAATAGAATTGCTATAGACTATGAAATATGACTATACAATGTAAAATTATATGAGAAAATTAAATGTCTGTTAATTTTGATAGCTTTAGAAAATGAATTTGTTTTCATCCAGTGCAGTAGACTAGAATGGGTTTCTTCGGTTTTGTTTTTAGTAAGTTTAATTTTATATTTGGGCCTTTGTTGCTAAAATAAATTTAAAAGATATACCTCCAGTTTCTCGTACACTCACGCGCTGTTAATCTACTGTTAACAGCTGTCAATTGCCCAAAGTGCATTAAAAAAAAACCACTGACTGCTGTTAACAGTACATTAACAGCTTGTTAGTGTACGAGAAACCGAAGGATAATCTAATTTATAAAAATCTCGTGTTACAGTGTTTGCTGTCGAACTCCTACGAAACGGCTTCACCGATTTATATGAAAATTTTTGTGTTTATTTGTTAGGTCTGAGAATTGGTCAAAGAATAATTAATATGGCAATACAACGTTTTCCAAGTCAGCTAGTAAGTAAATAACATCATATTGGCACAAATGTTTGGTTAATGATAGCATAATCAGCCTATATGCGTCCCACTGTAGGGCACAGGCCTTCTCTCAAGGAGAGAGTATGGGCTTAATCACCACGCGTGCCCACCGCGGATTGGCGATTTCAAGCGCTGAGGTATGTGAATAGCTCAGACACTCAGGTTTTCTCACGATGTTTTCCTTCACCGTTAGCGAGTGGTATAGCTACTATAACTTCACAATGTACATAACTTAGAAAACCAAGTCATAGGTACATGCCCTCACTTGGGATCGAACCTGGGTCTCTCGCTTCCGAGTCCGATGTTCTACCCACTAGGCTACCAACGCGTTAATGATAGATAAGATAATAATCCATTTTTCGTTTCAATAGACTTAAATGTGTGCTAAGTCACTTAAATGTGTATAAAGTCGACAGCAGATGAACCTTTACATTTTAGTAATTGCAAATTCGGCGGTAACGTAACCTAGTAGAGTACACGCTTGTAAAGGTTGATGTCCTGTCGACTCTACCTGTCGACTCTAGCTGCTGTTTTTTTTTCGTAATTTCAACTTTTTTCCCATAATAAAAGTTGTTGGTATTAGCGAGTAGAACCCCCATGTTCGGGTATAGAAAGGGATTTAGATCCACCCTGTATAAATCAGCACAAGCTTTTTCTTATAAAAGGTATTGGTTTAATCACTAGTCAATGCGTATTGGCGATTTTAAGTGCTGATGTATAAAAATCTCACATAGTCTAGGTTTCCTCAATTTTTTCTATTGATTCTACGAGTATAATGGGGAACTTGCTTCAAACTTAGATTGAAGTGGCATTATTTTTGTACCATACAAGACTAAAAAAAAATAACTCAAGAAGAATAAAAAAAAACATAAGTACAAATATTTTTTGGGGGTTTTCGGGGTCCCAAAAATATCTCGTTTTTTCATTGAATTCTAAACTTTTTTTAAAAAAAGGGTGTAGATGCATAAAAACATAATTTTACGAGATAACTCGAATGTGACGTCATAGTTCGAGTCCGATTTGAGCGGCGCGTTTCTGTACCACGCGGCTATAGAATGACTTTGACAGGTCACATTATGGAAAGTAGGTATTAGTCGCAAAGAGAAAAATTAACCACGTTTATTTATCTTTTAACGTGGCCTCTCTTATTACAATAAAAAAAATTGTGCAAGTTCTCCACTCCTGAATAAAAAGAACTCCACAAAAGAGCACATTATGACCCCAAAACCAGACGGCTGTTTCCAACAATAGCGGGCTTTTTTTAAAATCCCACTAACACTACTATCATGACGCATTGCGCATGTAATAATGCATTCATAAAACTAATCCCAGTAATAGGATAAAGGCCATAAATCGTCCGCTGGACGCATTCACACGTGTTTTGAGTGTACAAGCTACAGAACTAAATGCTATAGAAGGACCTATAAGGCTAATCCCCAGTTTCTCGTACATTAACACGCTGTTAATCTACTGTTAACAGCTGTCAATTGACCAAAGTACATACAAAAAAAACTACTGACAGCTGTTAACAGTAGATTAACAGCTTTTTAGTGTACGAGAAACCGGATGTGACTCTTTTTTTATCACACAACATGGTCCGCAACTTATTCTGGTCCCAAATTGGGATACCCTATGATATGGCGGGGCACATAGCACGCAGAACTGATGGCCGATGGTGCCGAAAAGTTCTCGAATGGAGACCACATATCGGCAAGCGCAGCGTAGGACGACCAGCCACAAGCTGGACAGACGACCTCATCCAAGTGGCAGGAAGACGCTGGATGCAAGCCGCTTCCAACCGGTCTTTTTTTGGAAATTCATGGAGGAGGCCTTTGTTCAGCAGTGGACTTCTTGTGGCTGAATGATGATTATGATGGTGATAATATGGTAACTGGGCAAAGACATGACAAACATGGAAACACACCTAGCCTGAAGCAATATATACAAATCAAGTAACTACGGCGGCCTCCAGTGGGAATCGAACCCACGAGCTCTAGTTTAGTAGTAAAGCGTGTTAACCGATACACAAACAAGGCCGTCTATGTCCCTCTGCTTTTGGCAGTTTGTCGTAGATTACTGCATGATATTGGCGACAGCAAATGTCTTATTACTTTCATTTACATTTGTTTTTATTTTTGCAAGCTCGCTTATAATGTAATGAAGTTACGGGCGAATTAGCGAATTTACCATTGGCACTAAATGGATGATGATTAATATGTAATATTTGAACTAAAACTTTCGTAACCACTACACATTATGAACTTAATTCAGGAATTGAATGACAGGAAAATTCAAAAAAAGAATTTCGGGATTAAGTTAATAATGTGTGATCAGCAAGAAAATTAAAGATTACCACCAAAATCAGCCCAACACAACGCGAGTGTATATGTATTTTTATGACTTTTTGACGTTTTTATATGGCTGTTCAAAAACAGAAGTGTATTTATCGCTAGATTCGAGTAAATTGTCGGGCTCAAGCGGACGTTGACGACCCTTCCGAACATATCCCGGGTCAATTTGGATGTTTCTGCTACTCAATTTAATTATTTATTTTGCTTATTGCAGAACAATGGTTGCTCAAAAGAATATTATAGCCGACAGAAAGGATTTTATTGCTGATCAACACCATATTTTTTGGAACCTAATCGATATATCGACCCTAAAACTTACTTCAACTCAAAAAAAGCAGTTGTGTTAATGTCTGGTCGTCTGAACCTATCTGTCATCTTTATTCCTACTATTGGCCCTTGTTATGAAGCAGCGGTGTGTTCGGAAGGGTCGTCAACGTCCGCTTGAGCCTGATAATTCATTCGAATCTAGCGACAAATACGGTTCTTTTTTTTAATAGTTTTGAATTTTGCTGCCACTGAGTAATGAAAGCTACAAATGCATAACGACAATACCGATTTTCACGAATTGAGATACGGATTTTGACACTGACACGCGACCATCTCGCTACTTCCGATAATGTCGCATTTTTCGTAATAGGGGCCCGCAATAACCTCAAAAGGAATAGGAGAATCTCGCGCATTGTTAAGTGGGACTGAACCTTCTTTCTATGATCTGAGGACTGAACTCTCGTTAGCTATTGGAATTTCTGTTTTATTAATTCTAGTGAACAAGCCTTGTTCACACGACTTAGCGCATTAACAAGCATAACGTGAAACGGAACGACACATTTAATGGTTTATGCCGTTACAAGCGCCAACTGTTTGATTGCCGCATTCGATAAATTGAAACGTAACTCGGTTGTATAAATAAACATTTGTTTGTTTAATCAAGTACCTATTTCGATTTGCAAACTGAAACTTTCGTACACACTAAACGTTAATAAAATTATCGCTGTTAGTTATAAAAACATGATTCCTCTGAAACGGAATAATGTTCATAAAAATGTAAATTAATTATTCCAATAATATGTATTAATCCGTTTTGCGTGTAACGAAACGGTGTGGATATTTTATTTTTTTCTCTGGTTTGTTCTCAATGCCTTTTATATTTATATTTTCTACAACTGACAGTTATTTTCTTTTTTCCAGGTAAGCGTCGACGAGCCTTTTACTGGCCAGCGTTTCCGGAGTCACGGCAATCTAATGGCAATCAGCCTTTATATCGCAGCGTAAATATTTCAGCAGCAATTAACCTGTATCAATCAACATTTTACGGACAAATAAAGGCGAAACGACTTCATTCGCGAGCGAAATAAAACGCTTTTAGGAGCTAGCGTGGGGCTGGCCGTTGAAATGGTTGCCTTATTAAAGAAATTAAAAGGAATAAATATACTGCGTTTCAGATCCCAAAACTTCTACCCCTGAGTTCTACCCCAAGCAAAAGCAAAAAGGTCATCGATATGTTGTATGAATTAAAACCTAGGAAGTGAAATCAATAAAAAAAAGCACAAAAAAAGAAAGCAGCTTCCGTTTTCAAAAATCGGTGGCCATTCCGAAGCCTCGCGCGCGGGCAATTTTGAGGATGCAACAAGATAGAGATCGCCATTCGACTCACTGCACCGGCAATGTAGTCCTGTCGCGTTATTTGCATAATTATGCAATAAATTTGCTCTGTTTTAATTAAATTCCATAACTCCGGGCTATATCTCCGCTCAACGCAGCGCGGCGCATGCCTGTGCGATGCTGCGAATGAACGCTAATCATAGATAAAATTTTTGAAAAAAGACAGCGTAGGGAACACTTTATGCATTTACTTTATGTACTTTATGTAAATGCATAAAGTGTTCTCAAAATGTTAAAAGATAGGGACTAGAAAATTATTTGCCTCTAACTCACACAATATTGCCGTCTATATTGTTCGAAACTATGCAAAGATAGTTTCCATAACTCGTGCCGTGAGTAGCGAAAAAAAAAATGAAAAGCAATTTTTAATGCACCGTTACGTAAAAACGCATCCTTACGAAGGCGTTAAAGTTGCATTTCTCTTCGAAACCCATAGAAAATCGAACTCGAGTTTCAAAAACACCTCTTCAAAATATGAAACAACCTTCGTTTCAACCAACAGCGACTTTCTTTTGTTATTACAGTTGCGCACATTTGTGACCTTGTAGTAACAATACCACTCCAACGTAAAGGAAAACATCGTGAGGAAACCTGAGTGTCCGATGTATGCACATACCTGTGGTTTGACGCCCATTCTCTCCCTTTTTTTCTCTCTCTCTTTCTCTAATCTCTCTCAGACAGTCCGCGTGGGCTCTGCAGCGATAAGCATGTTGCTTAAGTTTCACCATATAAAATGCAGGTATTTCCCTATTTTCAGTCATTACAGAGTAGCCCTTTATAGTAGTTCAGCCTCCGACACAAACAAGCTTCTTTCGCGGCCCGCACAAACATTAAACAACCTGCCGGCGCTCAGCGAGCTAAATTAAAACTGGCTTTAAATATTTAACGTCTACATTTTCAGTTCAGATGACAAGGGGTACTATGCGGTGAACAACATAGCATAATGCGGTCGTTACCTGTAAACGATCCGGCGACAGATAAGCCTGCATATAGTTCAGATTATTTTGTATATTATATTATATTATATTATATTATATTATATTATATTATATTATATTATATTATATTATATTATATTATATTATATTATATTATATTATATTATATTATATTATATTATATTATATTATATTATATTATATTATATTATATTATATTATATTATATTATATTATATTATATTATATTATATTATATTATATTATATTATATTATATTATATTATATTATATTATATTATATTATATTATATTATATTATATTATATTATATTATATTATATTATATTATATTATATTATATTATATTATATTATATTATATTATATTATATTATATTATATGTATCGCTCGTAGCCCCGGCTGCCTGAGTGATCTTAAACGATCACGAAGGTTAAGCAACACTGGGCGCGTTCAGTGCATGGATGGGTCGCCGTCTATGCCTAACGCTAGTGGCATTTTTCCGAGCGGTTCCGTGCTTCGCAAGGCACGTTAAGCTGTTGGTGCCGGCTGCCATCGATAGATGGCAGTCGTTAAGCCAAGTCAGAGGCCTTAGGGCGGCTTGACAACTTCTGACAGTAGACGAGCCACTAGTCTACAAGCCTCCACCAATCCGGACTTGGCCCCCGTGGTGGAGTATGGCCTATACCTTCCTCAGGGAAGAGACCCGTGCCCCTCGGTGGGGACATAATGGGTTGATGATGATGAATGAGCCTTTTCCTATGTATGTGTGTATGTAGCCTATGTGCGTCCGACTGCAGGGCACGTGCCTTCTTTCAGAGAGAGAGTATGGGCTTAATTAACACGCGTGCCCACGCGCGGATTGGCAATATCAAGCGCTGAGGTGTGAGCGTACTCCTATAGTAGTCCCAAAACCGAAGTTCAGGGGAGGAAGAATATAAAACCTGCCCAATCAAATATTAACCGACCCTTTTCCAAGGAGTGTGTAACATGTTTAAAGAAGGTTCACGAAGGGCGTAGTAGAGAGATTGTTAGCTAGAGTGTAGCAGTCGCCGGTGGCACCGCTTTTTATATGTCAACCACCTTTTGACGTTTCACACGATGTGTACGGTGAAGTTACTTGATTCAGTCCTTGCATATTATAGAACTAGACGACCTATTGTATGTACGATTGACCCTCACTGCGTTATGGTCAGCAATAGATTGTAATAGAATATCGCCAACTGAAAATGTTTATGTATATAAATACCTAAAGAACTATCGCAGAGATCGTAACACGTATTTTAGCGCTTAACGAAAAGCTTACGACAAATGTACCTATTGTACGTATTGCCAATAAAAAACCAAATCAACGCAAAATCGTCTAAATTGTCTTAACAAAGAAAGTTACATAAACCGCACAATTTTAAATACCTTATCACCAAAGTGTTAATCAAAAAATTCCGCGTATTATTTATCATTAGTGAGCATTTATCCATTATGTTGAGGATGTGTTTCTTTTAGGAAATATTTATTTATTTTGATGACCTTTTATTTACTTGGGAAGGACTGACCCATGTTCGCAGACCAAAACCCGCAGGTTTTTGTGCGTGAGGGGACAAACAAAACATGATACCTCTATTTATATTCCGCCACCCTTTCAACTTGTGACTCTTGTTACTGGAAGTGGGTCAGGCAACTACTAAGCTCTATAATTACATATAGCACTTATAGCAAGCACCGTAAGAGCCACAAGGGATTATATATAACCTAAGGGTGTGTACTCACGGCGAGCGCCGTAGAGCTTAAAGGTTACGTAAGTGCAATTCCGGTATGTACTTCAAAATAGCCGTTAGCTACATCTACTTAGTTCTTCGTAGTAGTATATTAGTAGTAATACAGACTACCCGTCTCTGTTTTCCTTCAGCATCTTTCCATCACAGGGTTGTCTGGAAGAAATTGCTTTTAGCAACAAGGCCACCAATTGTACTCTGTATCTTTATACGTTTTGTGTGTCATGCGCTCTGGTGCACATTAAAAAAATTATTATAATATCTTACCTTAAGTACTTGTTCCACGTTCATCCATATGCGGATAAAAGCCATTTTCGCATATAACGATAACCGTAACTGCACGACACCGTCGGACTGGTGGTTTCATATATTTACTCAGACCTTTGTGTGAATGTTGTATGAATACAAGTCCAACGATGTGGTGCGGTTAATGCTATCGTCCATAAGTTTGTTACACGCCACACTTTTACACGGCTGCTGAAACAGAAACCGTGGCGTAATTTTTTTTTTAATTCATGTCTTTAGATTCCTGGGTGATTTTACTCATCACCTTAACCAAGTTTTGTTCTGTAATTTTCTCATTTTCCATAGAAGTGTGAAACCACTCGACACTGAAACGGTGAATTAAGACAACTTGTAGAACAAAAGTGGTTTAGTATGATTAGTATTATGGTGATGAGTATGACGAACCCCTCAATCGATCTAAAATTGAAGCCGTCAGCGCAAAAGTGGCCTAACCCACAATTTTTCATATTCCCACTTATCTATTGCAATTTATTTAAAACATTTTATATGCAAAACCGGCCTACCCCTAGTTTCACCCATGGATAACAGATGGCGTTGTAGAGATAATTTTTGCGCGTATTGTTATGGCCTACGAAGCAGACTATGTATTCAATTTAAATTCATGAAAATGTATAGCTCATTATCTCCATACTAACTATGTTAAGGCCACTTTTGCGCTGACGGCCTCAATTTACAAATCAACATTTTGTATATTCTGTTTCCGGTTAATAAATCCCTTAGGTTGTCGCTGAACGCGCTCTGTGGGCACGCCCCACAAGGCGACGCGTGCGAGACCCTTATCACTACAAATGTGCGTGTAGTTAGGACTACCTATGAGTTATACAGCAAGCGCCGACGTATCAAACGCTCGCATCGTCATAAAGTTACTGTTTGTATTGTGTTAGCGTACCGGTTGCCGAAAACGAGCCGTAAATACTATTTTTTACTGTAGAGACAGTTCGATGTGTCGCAACAAAGGATAGCGTTGATAAAAGAAGTGGAAAAATTTTAGAATGTTAAAAGTCGGTCACCGGCGTTCTACAGTGAAGCGATTTTGATTTTGAAAATTATCTTTTTAAAACTAAGACCTCATGAAAAAAGCAGAATGGCGGATGTAGTTGTTAAAATCAAAAGCATACGTTTTGTTAGCTTTTTTTTTTTTAATTAAAAAGATAAGGAAGCAAAAACCAGACAGCTAGAGAAGGTCCCGAATTAGTCCGTTGAATGTTTACCCTCACCAGCGAACCAAACCAAACTAACTTGCCTCCACGAAATCGAATGAGCGGTCCCACCTTCTAGGGATGAAATTTCAACACCGACTCATCTAGGCCTCTTCACTTCGCTTTTCGTACTCACGTATTTGCTGACGATTTATAATATGTTGCAGGCTGTTCAAAATCAGCGCTACAGATTTGTCGGGAAATCCGGCAATGAATGGTTAATCGTGGTAAAAACGAGTGGTCAAGTAAGGCGCCGGCATGAGACTTTAGCACACGGATGTTCGTTTATACAATAACTTCCCCAATTTCCTTAGCAGTCCCTCAGCGGGGAAGTAAGTGTGGTTTTTCTGCGACACTTTTATGTCCACCCTGTATCCGCAGAGCTCGCAAACCCTTCAGTAAATCTGCCCGAAACACCTATTAAGATAATCATCTGCAATTCATGTTACACTGCTTGTTACTCGGAATCATCCTAGCGCGGAATCTACCTACCCTAAACCACTTTCGTTTCATTGTATCTGACGTTCTATCTACACTTAACTATAATTTAACCATTTGCGCAATTCAAAGTTCTTCTCCGTATTCGAGCGAGGGTGATCAGGCCGCTGGCGTTTTTTGGTTTGTCTCTAACGGAGACAAACTCAAGTATTGTATAAGTATGAAATAAGATTTTACAATCAATGAAGTCTCCAGGGATAGATAAGATAAGATAAGAATATTCTTTATTGCACACAAGAAGCGAGACATAAAATATGAAAGTTACAATGAAAAAGTACAATGGGCGGCCTTATTGCTAACAGAAATTTCTTCCAGACAACCTTGTGACGGAAAGGTTTCCGAAGGAGAAAGGGAGACGGGTAGTTGGTGCAAATATGAATAGTACATACTTAAACTTAATAATAAACTTACATAAATCTTACTTTAATAGTTGTTATATACTACTACGTAAATAAGTTACAATACCTATATGTAAGAGGAGGATAGTTGCAAGCGTAAAAGTTTATTTACTGATAATATTTTGATGTTTTTATTTTATTAATGTAT
This sequence comes from Yponomeuta malinellus, assembly GCA_947308005.1. NCBI lineage: Eukaryota > Metazoa > Arthropoda > Insecta > Lepidoptera > Yponomeutidae > Yponomeuta > Yponomeuta malinellus. The sequence goes on from OX370998.1 coordinate 3,606,264, forward strand.
AAATAAATAACATCCGTAATTATGCATAACAAAGAATCCACACAACATAATTACGTGCCCTTGTCACGGACTAGGATACCCTGTCATATTATGGTATCCAGACAAGGGCATCACAAACATTGGAAAAAATACCAGGAAACGTATGTGCAACAAACGGAATTATGATCGAATAGAGCATGGATACCGGTTTTCGGTAATACCGAAAAACCGGAATACCGGACAGAATATTCAAATTTGAAAAACCGGTTTTGTATAATCCTAATACCGGTATTTCGATAGTTTCGGTATTACTATAAACAGCTTCTAGACGCGCTGTTCATAACGTAAAACATTGGGACTTCTAGATTTCCAATCTGGTTTTACGATTTTGCTGCAATTTTTGAGCCTCAGACTGTCTAAATACAGAAATCATGGTTTTGGAGTTTTGGTATCAATACAGTCAAATGTTTAACGCTCACCTTAAAGATAGTTTCGAATTAACTGATGGGTACTATTTAAAATCACGGTTCGTTCCTGTGAATTGCGGTGTTTGTGCGACACCGCAATTCACAGGAACGAACCGTGATTTTAAATAGTACCCATCAGTTAATTAGTGTTGGTCTCCTGCTCTATGTGGTGTACCTACGGTACAGTAGTGACATAATACAGTATTGTAACTAACTGTAAGTATCTTCAACAGCCACCAAGTTAAAGATATTAGCGACAATGGGCATTGTCCTAAATATTGTTTTTGAATTTAGAACGCGAGGTCCGCGGGAGGATATACTTATGACAATTTGTTTTAAAGTTATAAGTTCATATAATATTCACTGATTTCTTGTATCTTTCTGAATAAGTGTGTGACTAATTCGACCTTCTAATGTTCGTTCAACACGTGAATGAAAGTAGGTTTAATGTTGTTAAATAAAAAATGTCAAGATATTCACATTTAGATATTCCGTAAAAAACCAATATAATATTTTTTTTCTTACGTTTGCATAGATAAGGAGTCTTTTAAGTTTTTAAAGAGTTTTTGTATCGAGTCATGGTATCACTAGAAACTGACAGCTTGTAGGATATCAGTTGATGATGTACTTCCGTGCATCCGGTTACGTAGACTCCGGACGTACTTCCGGTTACGTAGACTCAGATTCTTTTTTTTTTCGCTTTAAAAATTTGTTAAAGCAGCCCCAGTCGAAATACTCAGCCTAGGCTCTCAAAATTAGTTAAAATTAGCGCCGAATCGGTGGACGAGATCAATAACAGGTTTGTAGAAACTGTTCATACAGTGGGCTCGAGGTTCTATAGACCCAACCGTACGAGTAGACCACAAAAGCTCTCAAGCTATACTCTCGACCTCATGGCTAAACGTCGCGCGTTGCAACTGCAGTCCTCCGAGGATGCTGAGTCATATATGCAGCTCAGTAGACACATCTCAAAGTCTGTGCAGCACGATATTCGGTCCTTTAATACCGAACGTATTAAAGAGACTATAGAGCGGAACAAGGGCTCCAAAGTGTTCGCAAAAGACTTGTCTATTGGGCAAAGCCAGCTGACGAAGCTGAAGAGAGAAGATGGCAGTATAGCGTCGACCAAATCAGAGGTGCTGAGGGAGATTGGGAGTTTCTACGGACAGCTATTCACCTCAGTCGCAAAACCTGTTAGCAGTTTGAACAAAGATCCGAGAGCCAAACTGACCCGACATTATACCGACGATATCCCGGACATCAGCCTGAATGAGATTAGGATGGCCCTGAAACAGCTCAAGAATAACAAGGCACCAGGAGAGGACGGAATCACATCAGAGCTCCTGAAAGCGGGTGGAACACCAGTACTTAAAGTCCTTTCAGAAGCTCTTCAATTCCGTCGTGCTCGAAGGAAAAACGCTAGAAGCATGGAACACAAGCATGGTGACGCTGTTCTTCAAGAAAGGGGATAACTCTCTATTGAAGAAATACCGACCCATCTCGCTTCTGAGCCATGTTTATAAGCTGTTTTCGAGGGTCCTCACGAATCGTCTCGAACGCAGGTTTGATGACTTCCAGCCTCCCGAACAAGCCGGCTTCCGAAAGGGCTTTACCACATCCACACGCTGCGGCAAATTATACAGAAGACAGGAGCACAATTTGCCATTCTGCTTAGCGTTTGTGGAATATGAGAAAGCCTTCGATTCGATCGAGACATGGGCAGTGCTCGAGTCTCTCCAGCGTTGCCGTATTGACTATCAGTATATCGAGGTTCTGAAGTGCTTGTACAACAGCGCCACCATGTCGGTCCGAGTACAGGAACAGAATTCGGAGGCAATTCCATTGAGAAGAGGCGTGAGACAGGGAGACGTTATCTCTCCGAAACTGTTCACGAACGCACTGGAAGATGCCTTCAAGCTTCTGGAATGGCAGGGACGCGGCATCAATATCAATGGCGAGTACATCACGCACCTTCGATTTGCCGACGATATAGTAGTCATGGCAGAAACGATGGAAGACCTCGGCATGATGCTCGAAGACCTCAGTCGAGTTTTCCAACGGGCCTTAAAATGAACATGGACAAAACGAAGGTCATGTCGAACGCCCGTGTTGTGCCCACCCCAATAACATTGGGGAACTCGACTCTCGAAGTTGTAGACGAATACGTCTACTTAGGACAAACAGTCCAACTAGGCCGGTCCTACTTCGTGAAAGAGGTCAATCGTCGAATCCAACTCGGCTGGGCAGCATTCGGGAAACTTACAAAGGTCTTTTCGTCTAATATACCTCAATCGCTCAAGACAAAATTATACAACCAGTGTGTGTTACCAGTGATGACTTATGGCACTGAAACGTGGTCTCTCACTATGGGCCTCATAAGAAGGCTCAAGGTCACGCAACGAGCTATGCTCGGAATTTCTCTACGAGATCTAATCAGAAATGATGAGATCCGTAGACAAACGAAAGTCGTCGACATAGCCCAGCGGATTAGTAAGTTGAAGTGGCAGTGGGCGGGGCACATAGCACGCATAACTGATGGCCGATGGGGCCGAATCGCTCGTAGCCCCGGCTGCCTGAGTGATCTTAAACGATCACGAAGGTTAAGCAACACAGGGCGCGTTCAGTGCATGGATGGGTCGCCGTCTATGCCTAACGCTAGTGGCATTTTTCCGAGCGGTTCCGTGCTTCGCAAGGCACGTTAAGCTGTTGGTGCTGGCTGCCGTCGATAGATGGCAGTCGTTAAGCCAAGTCAGAGGCCTTAGGGCGGCTTGACAACTTCTGACAGTAGACGAGCCACTAGTCTACAAGCCTCCACCAATCCGGACTTGGCCCCCGTGGTGGAGTATGGCCTATACCTTCCTCAGGGAAGAGACCCGTGCCCCTCGGTGGGGACATAATGGGTTGATGATGATGGGGCCGAAAAGTTCTCGAATGGAGACCACATATCGGCAAGCGCAGCGTAGGACGACCAGCCACAAGATGGACAGATGACCTCATCCAAGTGGCAGGAAGGCGCTGGATGCAGGCTGCTTCCAACCGGTCTTTTTGGAAATCCATTGAGGAGGCCTATGTCCAGCAGTGGACTTCTTGTGGCTGAATGATGATGATGAATACTATCAGGTTGAGTTTAGTTTTCTCTCGGACATATTGTATTTGGTCAAGAAAATTTTGCTTACTTTATATTTCATTGAGTTAATTTGACAACTTGAACTAATGATGTGGGGAACGCTCAGTGGGACAAAACGTATAGGCCACGTAAATCAACTGTTTTACAATCATCTATGTTATTTTTAAAAAAAAATCATCAATACCGAAAAAATACCGAAATACCGGAATACCGGTATTTCAAATGTTGATATCGAAAAAATACCGGTTTTAGAAAAAGGGTCCGGTATCCATGCTCTATGATCGAATATATAAAAATCTCGTGTCACAGTGTTTGTTATCGAACTCCTCCAAAATACTGACACCTCCGCTACACCGATTTTTATAAAAAAAATTGTGTATATTTCGTAGGTCTGAGAATAGGTCGTAGGCTAATTAATATGGCATAGCAACGTTTGCCACTTCAGCTAGTAATTATGTTCTGTTAAATGTTTTGTAAGTTTTAGAATATATTGAGAGATTGTAATTTCTTATGTAATGTCCTGACAAGCTAACTTTTTTGAATTATTCGTTTTTCTATTCTATTTATCTAAAAAGTTCACAATGTTTTATCTGCAATTCTTTTGTTTGATTAGATATTAATTGCACTAAACTTATGTAGAAGCTGATGGTCGCCCTTAGTTACGAGCAAAAGCTTAAAGAGTATCACGAAATCAGAATAACACCCCACGAGTAGCGACCGCCGCGTAATATCCATAAAGTAATCCGCGAATATAATGCTGGGTTCACGCTCTGCTCGACGCGTGCCGAGATGTTAAATACTACAATCCCTAATACGAACGATTCGATATAACCTATACGCCAGTTTTTTATTAGAGACTTTCTATTTATCGGAAATTTATAAAAAATAATAAAAAATACATTTCATCCGTATTATATAAAGATAGTTTGGACAATAACAGATTATTGGTGACACTGGGTCAGGTCTGTCATCAGAGCAATTATAGAATTCTCTGTAGACATTAGCCTGGTACGGGAACATTGTGCACAGACTTGACCTACATCGTATAGAGATTATATTCGATAGATTTACGTTAACGATTATTTAGATGACAAAGATGTCAAAAACGTTAACGATTAAAGATTATTAAATGACAAATATTTCTGGGATTAAAGCCAGTTCAATGCAATGTTCTAGGGTTCACAATAATATGTAAACTGTGTTAATTAAGCGCCAAATTTGAAAAGGCTAAGTTTTGAGATTTTTTGGCCATTTTTTCTCCAAAATGATCTATATTTTGAGATGGACAACAAGTTTAACTTGTAACGTACACTGATTTAATTATATTTAATAACATAAATACTAATGCTTTTTTTAGTGAATAATGCGATAAATTGCAAATTTTTTAATTGTAATTATATCTGGTTATAGTATCACAATTTTATATTTAAGTTAAGAGTTTAAAATGTATAAAACGGCTCATTGCAAGGAATTACGGCTGGCCGAGTGTGAACCGGGCGTAACATGAATCGTGAATTTTTGCCGCATTAATTAGAATTTAAGAGGGGGATAATTTCGTTTATCCTCCGGATGAAATTATGACGGGGTTGTAAATTAAACGGGCTTATAGAAGTTGGGGGAAGTTAGCATGTTTTTGGAAAGTCTAATTTCGAGATTATAAATATAGCAAGTATGTACCAATACCTATATTGGTGCTTGCTCTACATACTGATTATTATGAATAGAATTCAATTTGGTATCAAGTCTAAGTGACAAGCCAGTCATTTCAACTTCATTCGACACAAAAACAAAAAATACTTCTTTTTTTTCGAATCACAACCGACGCCTTTCTTTCGACAAAAACGCGAAAATGTGTAATATTTGCTATATTTATTTGCCAATAAATTAAAACTAGACCATCGATATTATATAAGCAAAAATGTTAAACTAGTTACTTTACCCTCGTCCAAACAATAGCTTTTGCCAAACAACTCAAATATTTAACGCCGGCACCGAACCACCCAATATTAGCATGCTCAAAGCCGTTCTCCACTCTACACAGCTACACAACAAGGGCAATAATCGTTGTCATCCAATTAAATTGGTCACCCGTGTACGACTTTACAACTTGTAATCTGTATACAAGTCGCGAGGCGAGAAGTTAGCTTTGTATCTGTGTACAAATACCTACTCTAACTATATAGGGTGACGTGAAACTTTATGGTATTTCTCTACGCAATAATATGAAATAGCTTTTTACGCAGGAGCTCGCCTCTGTCTTAGGTAAGCGAAAACGAGAGAACTTGAGTACAGGTAAAATGTGATTGCATTGATGCGGAATTTTGGGAAGACTTTGTTACAACCTGTATAATATATCCAATTTGTAAACTATAACTTTAGGGCCAGCAGTTAAGGCGTGATATAAAGCCCAACTATTTGAATTACAGCGAACGTATGTTAAGGGATCTACCCTATTATGTATCATCCGATAGGTACTCTAAAGTTAAACCCGAAAATGATTTCTTAAGTATCGGTTATTAAACCACATCAAATAAGTAAAAGTTTTCTTTCGTTTTTCATAAATTTTACCGAGTCAAGTTTTAAGGTTGTATAAAATTAAAATCTAAAATTTAAAAAACCTCCGACACCTAAAACTAACTCTTAAAAGGTAAACAAAGCATTATTGATTCCTGGCAGCAGCTGGATGGCTAGCCCAGAGCAGAAGAAAGTGGTGTGCCACGCCACTTTCTTCTACATCCAGCAGTGAACGAGTACGGGACGATTGATTGATTGAAACTATTGTTTATCTGAGGTGGTTTAATTTATCGATAATGAAGAAACGATTTTCCTTTTCACCTTATTTTAATAACAGTTCGTAGTAGACTATATATACTAGCTAGAGTCCCTTCGATACCAGGGCCCTTGCTATGAACCTGCGAAATTATCGGACGGTCAACACAGATATCTCAACTGAGGTCGTCAACGTCGCGCTTGAGCCCGGCAAATACTGTTTTTTTTTTTTAATAGTTTCCATAGTTCAATAGTAATAGCTATTCAAGAAAAGAACCGTATTTGTCGCTAGATTCGAGTGAATTGTCGGGCTCAAGCGCGACGTTGACGACCCTTCCGATAATGTCGCATTTTTCATAATAAAGGCCCAGACTGCTGGGCATTACTGGCTTTCTGGAAGTATATACACTGGCTGCAGCAGTACTCTCATGGCCTTGCTATTGTGCGTTTTAATTCAGATCATGGTATACTATGTGCCAAACTCTATTCAAAACTTTTGCGTAGCCCGCAGCATTCTTTCTGTCAAAGAAACCAAAATTTCTAGCATAAAACTAACTTATGTGATCCACAGGAAGCCATAAAGGAACGCTTCAGTGTCGATGCACCTGTATGCTCACTAAAAACGCAATCACCTAAGTAATTCTAAACTTTTAACCCCTTCACCACATCCAGCAGAGTCTTAGCGGAGTCACACTCTCGGAAGCCTTGTGGGTGCCACAGCGTTCTACTGACGCAGAAAAGTGAGACCGCTGAATGATACTGTTTACACTTAGCGTCAGCGTTTGCATAGTGATCAGCTTGCAATTATTGCATGTTAGTGACAGGTGTTGCCCAAAATGCCAAAAAGGTGCTTATTTGCTAAAGACATTGGTAAAAAGATGCGATTCTTACTACGATTTATTGAAATACTTCTTGATAAAGATATTAGCAGTGGTTGTGTACGGCTTGCTAAGCGAGAAGCAGATACATACGCCGTTCAAGGCTGGGCGAAAGCGTGCCTACGGCATGCTTTGCCTCCGAGTCATTATGACTGCGATTTTGATGTTGCTTTTGATTTTAACAGCGTCCTATTTTAAGGCTTCTCCTTGTAGAATATTCTTTATCAAAAAGCCATTTTCTCTACCAAAAAGGAATTAATTATTTTCTCGTCTATGGTTCGACCATTTTACTCACAAATACCTCTTTAATCAGCCCATAAACAGAACCCACTGTTATGTGGGCATAGGCCTCTTCTCTTTCACGCCAACCCATCCGGTCCCTTGCCACTCCCTTGCGGCTGGGAAACATTGGACGAGACTGGCATAAGTACCTACCTATACAAGTTTTTTTTTTAACAAATAATGTCAAAATGTGCGAACGAGATGTCAGAGGAAGGACAAGCCTATTTAGGCTCCCGCTCGCGTGTGGTGGTTGACGGTTATTAACCCTATATTCAAAGTTGAAGAGAGTGTGTAGGTGGCGCCACCGACTTCAACCCCCGATTGTGCTCATTTCACCGCCTCAACTTCTACCGCATTTATTACCGCCCCTTATCGCCGCCAACCGCCACACGCGAGCGGCGGGGTTTTACGCGCACGGGCTTTAGTACAACTAGGAACTGCACCTCGATTCTGTCAGTGCAATTCAGTAGCATGACAGATACCCCGGAGATCATTTGGGTGCAAAGGTTCTCGAATGGAGACAACGAACTGGCAAACGCAGCGTAGGACGCCCACCAGCTCGCTGAACCGACGATCTAAGGCAGACTGCTGACAGCAGCTGGATGAGGATGGCCAATGAAGCGTGCCTTAAGGGAGGACATATGTTCAGCAGTGGACGAGTACCTAAAGGCTGATTGATTGATCACGGTCGGGTCTCGTGACGTGTTTTTTCATACCATTGACGCCTAGATAGTTTGGGACGTATGCGCCTAGACTTACAGCGGCAATAAAAGTTCATGCAGTTGTCATTGTACTACAACACATTATCAGAATGTATTAGGATTTCGACTGCGTACTTGCACACTCCAAAAATGCCTCAGACATCCGCGGATGTCTTAAGTGCTCGAAATTGTTCATATATCGTTACCGAATCGTTATCGCTACATGCGATGGACGGTGTTCTAAAGGCCTGCTGCCGTGAACTATGCGGTCGTCAAAATGAATGATTGTTCAGAGTTTTCGAGAGTTTAACTCCATTCTTAGTTCACTTATAAAAAATCAACACGACTTCCCGAAAACTCTAATGGATGTACTAGCTGCGCGCATAGCTGAATTCGTGTAAGGTTCACCAGTTAATAATCTAGCTATTTATACGAGATCGAGCAATAAACGTTCATGTAATTTTTGGCTTGACATACTTTTATAACCTTTTTATGACTGATTAATAATTACTGTGATGGCGAAACTCTCTTGTTTGCGCGCCACCTTCTGGCAAAACATGTTGAAGCAAATGACAATGTTATATTTAAGACCATAGTAATGCATGCCACTGTACTATTGACACATGTTTATGCGAATAAATAAATCTGAATCTGTCTTCTCTTATTAGTGGGATGATGCAATCTCCATGCGTGCAAATAATTCAATGTTTTCGTGCAACCAAAGGCTTACTGGAATAAAGTAATTTTACCTGATTGAAGCCGTTTCCTTATAGAACCAACGCGCGTAATAGAGGCCTGCGACGCATTCTAGTTTATTTTTCATATTTGCCGTCGAGTGGTTACGGGGATTATTGGCTCCGCTATCGGTACCGGGATAAATTGCTTTATTACTGGCAACCCCTCAGTCAGAATAGAATTTCCACGAAAGAAAATTGACGTCTCGGTGGAACATTCAAACGATAGGTAGGTAGGTACAGTCATCAGCTGATTGTCAACACTGTTAATTAAAATTAACGTTAAAAAAATGTGTAAAGCACACTTTGTGCCAAATGGGCTGCTATAACATTAAAAATTATATATAGATGATAAAGTTCTAGGTTTTAGAATAATATGTAAACTGTGTCAATCATCAAACATATTTCAGAAGACTAAATTTGGAGTTTTTTTGACATTTTTTTCTCGAAAATGATCTAGATTTTGAAATAGACACTTTTACTTGTAACGTTCACTAAGTCACATTCTGTGTTATTTTATTAAGTAGTTATTCAGCCCCTTTCTTCTACTATATGCATTGCATTACATAAAATCACCTCTGTATCCCGGAGGGGTAATCAAAGACCTGGGTTATCTTCTACGAACAGTGCTATCTAAAGATGTATTAAACATTCTAGTTGCAATAAGAAAACGCTCCTTTTCTTTTAAAAAGAACTCCTTTTCCCGGAAAAATTGTTAGCCGTAACTATAAATGATTGTAATTATAGTTTATAGTAGTTTAAAACCATAATCTATATACATTAATATTCATTGTACTATCTGTTCCCTAAATTTTGTTTCAGTATGCCTGTGTGTTTCCTCTAACAAATGTTGAATATCATATCGTCGCCTTGGAGGACAATATTTGTAACTGCCCTAAGGCACTTAAAATTATTGGCCTTCAAAAAGATATGTAAGTAACACTTTAATCAAGATATGTAAGTAACTAAATACCATTTGTGCAAATACAAAATTCTATTTTCATAATGACGAGCCTGAAAATTCTCTATTAGTCGAGCCAACTAAGAACAAACAAGCCGTGTCCCTGCCCAACCCTGATAAGAAAAGCACTAAAGTCCGGCAAAGAGTAAAAATAATATAAGCGGGAGTAGCTGAAATTGATAAATTGCCTGCACTCTGCCTAAAGCAGTGGCGTCTCTGTGAGACAGAATAATTAATGCACTTTATAACAAGGAGATGCTTGCCCTGACTTTAATTTTAACTGTCACTTGATAAGTTGCATAATATTCTTGGTTAATAAAACTTTATGCTTTCGCTTGATACATTTTCTCAAACTTCGTAAATTTATTCACAAGATTACAGGAGACTCGCAGTTATTTTTCTTTAAATCTGAAAAAAAAAAAAATCTCCTTAGCGGCCAGTATTTTCTGAAAAGTTTATGGACACGTACTCGTACGCGTATAAAAGATTGTTTTTTATTTACGGGTCAAATTAATGTCTTTTTTTTTAGCTGCATTTAAAGTCATGTTTTTTTGCTAGAGTGTCTCGTTCATAAATAGTCTCGCTCAATGGCCACGTCACAACTTGTCCGCTCATTTAATTACTGAAAAGCGCCGTCGGTGACAGAAATTTATTCATAAATTATTATTCGTTTCAATTGAGAACCCAAATAAAATTAAATGCCAGTCGACACATCGATTGCCTCTGATCACCTTGTAGATAACCACGAAAAAGGTCTCATAGCATTGCTATTATATAACAAAAACACTTAACTTCCAATGTGTATACTTTATCGACACGCGTTGATATTCTTCGTATCTATAACGTACCATCGTCAATTTTCTTTTTGTCACCACAAGACAGATCAAGGGGCACTTGACACAATTTTCTTTGTAGGTAAGCTAAAACCGCTCTCATACAATAGTTTCTACATCGCTATGTGGATTGTGGAATAAACCATCCCTAATGGGCAGCTATCCGTCTTATCTAGTGTACACATCCGTTTCCGCGTCAGAAAGTGATCCACATTTTCTGACTTGGAATTATGGCACTGATGTTGGAATTATGATTACATACTGAATTCACAGTTATGGAAAGTAGTAGTTTTTTTTTATTTGTGAATACAGTTTGTACTGTCTCCGACAGATAAATGTGTTTTTCTAAACGTTTTCAAGTACCTGCAATCGAACCACAAATTGCCAGCCAAATTTTGTCTTAGCGAGATGACGAGCAATTTTCGTAAGCAGTTCTTGCGTGTCAATCCCACTAGGTTTCTTTAAACACAAGGAAAAACAGTGTGTTTCAAAATCCAATTTTAGGTAACACAAACAATAACATTCATAATTCCATGAAATATGGTCAAATATTCATTATTGCTGTTTCATTTTTCGCTGTAATGCTGGCCATACAGCAAGCAGTTAGGTAGGACCGTTTTTAACAACACAAACAATTAATGTCTTGAGTTGGAGTTATTTACACACCAGCATTCCTTCGTTTGACTGAAATGAAACGTTGAGGGTGATTGAAATAAGCGCATATTTTGGTCTGGGGCCTTAAAATAACTTTAATGTTCAACTGGTCACAATGACGTCACAAAAAAGTAAAAACTACTTTTTGAAATGAGTTCTTTTGTTTGCATTACTTTCGGTGACACACCGAAAAGAAAACGGACGGTGTCATTTATGACTTTTAAGCCAAATTTATTGACTTCAGCGAGAATTTTTAAACAAACTGGCCACAGCCAGCTCCGCCACAAAGAAAGAAAAACAACGTTTTGATATTTTTTTCGTTTTTTCCGGTGACCCCTGTGTCATCGATCAGCCATGGCCGTGGAGTCCGACTGCTTAGTAGTTTATTCCACTTGATCGATCACTAAACGAGATACGGGTCCAATAAGCTGGCTGTCTAATTGATGGTCCGGTGTATTGAAACTGGCAAAAAATAAGAGTGCCTGCCGTGATCGGTTCGGCGCCTTTGAATGTTTCGGCTTTTTATACCTTGCTTTTTATAAGCCTTCCATCTTATCAAAATTACGTGAATTGTAAATAATTAACATTACGCAATTATTTTTGTTTAGTAATGTAAAAGTCTGGAGCGTGCCAATTTATCAGGAGTTGTATTGTGATTTAGAGCCTCATTCAAAAGACGACTAAATAAGTTACGCAACTGTGAGATAAGGATCTTTGCCAATCCACAAGACTAACACTAAACTGCATCCACAGCAGACGAATAAATCTTCGAGCCGGTCGCGGAGGTCGCCAGAATTGGCATGCTCGCGTAAAACTATCTGAAATTCCGTCTAGCCGCAAAATAAACGCAATGGAAAAACAGATTTAGCTTTAGTTTAAGAATCATACTATCTCACTACTGGATGAGCCTCTCGGACAGGGATTTTATAAACCTTATACTTTATGTGATTACTTTACTTGTTGTTTGGCTCATACATACATACATAAACTCAACCCTGTATCCCAGAGGGATAGGCAGAGACCAAGGACTGCCACTTGCCACGATCTTGACAGATCAATTTCGCTTCCTTAACATTCGTTCATTTTTTATTTGCCTCAATATTTGTGTAAGTTATAAATTCATAAATGCATCCTCTGCCGTCGTTTTCTCAAGGCAAACCACGCTTTTCTATTCAATCGCCAACGAAAACCTGCTCTAGATCCTCGATCCAGCAAGTTTTATTTCGTTCAGGGTTAAACAGTCAATGATATTCCTTAAGGTTTTTCTTACGTGCACCATATTTATCAAAATTTTACTCATATTATTATTATTATTACAATATTTAAAAAAATATATTGTGCGGGCGAGAAAGCACGCTCCACGTAGGAACAGTCTTACTTAATCCACTATCTTTTACAAATGATTTCATCGTCAAGACGAGCAGCGTAGACGAGCTACTTTTTATAGAAGCGTTTTGTCGTAATCTTCGAACCCCATAGCTTTCATCTGTATAAATACTTAAGAGTCCAAATTCAAGGTGGCGATGCACATTAATACGGATTTCTTTTTGTATCTCACAGGCGCGTAATGAAAAAACCGACGTCAGTGCACTTCAGTGCGCTCACAGAACCTTGGGCCTGAGATTTCTCCAGGACATCGTTCCTCGGTGGCAGCACGCCTATACTTCTGCGGTAGTGCGTCGGATTCCGCGCCGGGCCGCGGTCGGCACGGCCGGAATGCCTCCCAGATTGTGGCCAAGTGTCCGGGCAGGCCCGCGCGCAATGCGGCGCACATGCCTTGCCGCTGCAGGGTTAACATCGGCTCCTGTTTTAATAGTTTTCAGCCAGCTGCTAAGCCACAGCTTTTGTAACGCCCATGTGTGGTGAATATGTGTAGCAAGGCAATGTTCGTATTACGTGACTCCCAATCCGAAAATAAGTTTGTCTACTCATCAATCCAAAGTGTAGTATAATCAGCCTATATGCGGCACAGGCCTTCTCTCAAGGAGAGAGTATGGGCTTAATCACCACGCGTGCCCACCGCGGATTGGCGATTTCAAGCGCTGAGGTATGTGAATAGCTCAGACTCTCAGGTTTCCTCACGATGTTTTCCTTCACCGTAAGCGTGTGGTATTGCTACTATAACTTCACAATGTACATAACTTAGAAAACCAAGTCATAGGTACATGCCGCACTTGGGATCGAACCTGGATCTCTCGCTTCCGAGTCCGATGTTCTACCCACTAGGCTACCAACGCTCAATTTTCAGGCAAAATTACTTATACTCATATCTATACTTAATTCGGAGATGAAAATTTGCTTAAGTCACGTATAAGTAACGTTGAGACGTTGAGCTTATAAGCTATGCTCGTAAAATTTGGCTTAAATAAATTAAATAATATTTAGTTACCATGGCACTGTCACACCCATGTATGGTGAATATGTGTAATAAAAAAGATAATGTTATTTGTATTCAAGCGCCAAGTAATCATAATTGTCAAACCTTCACTTGGTTACCACGCACCGCACAGATTTACGTCTAGTGTGGCAACCAACGCAAACCATGCTTGTAATGTCGTTCTTTTTAATAAAAAATTTTGTATTTTGTATTTGTATTATGTGACTCCACAAAGTATACAGGGTGTAATGAAGTCTCCCTGTACATCCGAAAACACGGAGAAATATTTGAAATCTTGAAAAAAATTCAACTGTTTTATGCTTATTAACGCCGCAGGTAACTTTAGTACGGAACTGCTGATATTTTTTTTTTACTTTCATTTTCGGATTTACGTAGGTACGTATTTTGTTCGTATTCAACCTGTATTATGTATTCTAAAAAAACAATAAAACGTTAGGAATTTTCTAGACTATTATCACAATATACGTTTCGGCGCAGCCTAATGTCATGGGTTCATAAAAATCTATAAAACGTTATTTTAAAGCACTTATTTTTTATTATTTCAGTCACAGTAGGTACCAAACAAAAAAAAATCTATAACACACTTTACGACCGAGCGCAAATAAAAACTTTTCGCTGCCACTCTATCGACGAACAAATATCTATAAAACCGTAATTTCTACACAATAAAGCTCAGTTTTACGGCACAAATCAAACTGTCACGCGATAAGATCATCGTTCAAGTCCAGCCCATAAGTAGAATAATAGCTTTAAGCAAAAAAGCGAGGGGGGAACCTAGACCGTAGCGTGGAGCGTAGATTTTATCCCATATTTAATCTCACTCGCCTGGAATTGAGAAATGGCCGGGATCCGAGTTTAGACCGTCATTTGGACCTTCTAAACTGCCTAGGACATACCATTAATCCCAACCCTTTAAATTTATTATCGCCCGGGGCCTATTGCTCATGATGTGAAAATCTGCTCAAACTCCCGGTTGGCTGACCGATGACCAGTGATCAGACTAGGTATATTGATTTTTCGTACTTGCATCATGAGGTCATAACATGGACGTGCCATTTTTCTTAAATGCTAATGATGAAATGTGACGTGTGTTTTACTTTAATAAATTCTGTCTAAATCTGATATTTTGATTTAGTGAAATTTAGTTTAACACATTAAGTTTTAGATGAAGATAATAATATAATGAAAAATGAGCATAAATTATGACATACACTTATTGCTCATAAAACACATATTACATCATTACCGTTTACATTTCATCATTACCATTTACAAAAAAACAAATGATAATGATGACAATGGCGATGAAAAGAAAAATTATGAAATCATGATGCAAGTACGAAAAATCAATATACATACTCCGATCACTGCTGATGACCATCTCCTATAAATTAAGCGATCAGTCGAATCAAAAATCGAAAATATTTATTGTAAGCTTAGGCATGACTGTGTTGTATTTAGCCCTAACAGTTGCTATTTGTAGTAGAATCACCAAATCTTACCTTGACACGCGTATTCACATGAATGAATGACTTTGAATAAATGAAACTTCTATAGTAACTATTTACAATCAGATATTGTCATACTAAGACTCATCTTCGTACCGTATATCATGTAGAAAGAAAAGGCAGTTATTATAACAACAAGACACATCACAGAAACAAAATAAACAGATAACTGACGTAATACAAACAACAACAAGAAGCAAACGTAATACACAACAAACAAAACAAAAAATAACATAGAAGTAGCCTGCGGTGTGTCTAAGTTATCACAAAAGGCAGCTGACACAGCGTTGTTCTGAGGGTGTGAGCCCTCAGCACGAGGCAATCCACTTTGAGCAGCCGCCTAAATAGCAACTGCACGAATAGCACCTGGCCTAGTCCACATTCAGCACCTCTTGATGTTTTTGGCAGGTGCTATTAGTGGATTCAGATGTATTTTTACATTTTTGTCCACGAACAGCACCTACAATACCGCAGCTATTTTTAATTTAATAACGTCTTGTCTAACAAACACTAGCAGTCAGCACTATGCTGCTGTATTGTAGGTGCTGTTCGTGGACCAAAATGTAAAAATATATTTGAATCCACTAATAGCACCCGCCAAAAACATCAATAGGTGCTGAATGTGGACTAGGCCAGGTGCTATTTATGCAGGTGCTATTTAGGCGGGTGCTCAAAGTGGATTACCTCCTCAGCACTGGTTTTCAGTCAGTGCCTCTGGTAACTCATAATTATATCGAATGTAACCGCGGCCAGCGTAACCCTATACTGGAAACTCTTTTAGAGTACCTATTTCCTATCAAATTGTCATACTAAGACTTATCTTCGCAGCGCATATATTATATCGAACGCAACCGGCCTAGCCTAACCCTACAGTGGGCAGCCAGCACACAATGGCCCGTGATTGCGGTGCACCTGCATAAATCACGCCCTGAACAACGCGCTGCGTCTCGCCGATGCACAGATTGCTCTCAGAGAGAAGTCTTAGATAACGCTCCATTCAGCCGAGATATAATGCGAGGATAAATAGAAGGTTCACTTTGACCGGGCAAAAGTCGTCTTAGTCTACTTGGTTTTTAAATATCCGAATTTTGCGTGTGAGTTGGTGCGTGCGTGCGTGCGTGCGTACGTGCGTGCGTGCGTGCGTGCGTGCGTGCGTGCGTGCGTGTGTGTGTGTGTGTGTGTGTGTGTGTGTGTGTGTGTGTGTATGTGTGTGTGTGTGTGTGTGTGTGTGTGTGTGTGTGTGTGTGTGTGTGCGTGTGTGTTTATTTTATTTTTATTTCTTTCGGATGTACAATTCATAGTTTTAATTTTCGAGAAAACATATGAGGCTCTAGTTATTGACCAGTTTTAAAATGTGTAAACCTTTTTACACCAATTTTGTTATTTCGGGATTTCGTCATTACTGCTTTATCTTTTGACGAAACACCACTATTGACAAAATTTCTTGTGAATTATCTATTTTCCTGTTTTTATCTATTTAACTGTCTTTTACCGAAGTTTTCTGTTTATCACCGATTTACAACCACAATATTGCAGTTTAAATTTTTATTAATTCTACATCAAGAACGCCGCACGCTTATTTAAACAACTGAAATGTACGCGTTCGTAAATGAGCCTTATTCTGTTTACGGCAATGATATCACTTGCTAAGTATGTCCCACCATGTCATGAGCTGAACTTCTGTGCATATTCCAAATAGCATTCAAGCTCTGGGGTCATCTGGGTCGACTTCTATTTGTCTTGCGTTGAATGGTGTACGCTGCAGTAGAGGATTATTGATGGGCTAGATGTAACGGCCTTGATGGGGTGCTATGAGGATGGGTAGCTGTTATTGATAGAGAGTCAGTAAGCTTCGCCGTTAGTTTATTTTCATCAGAACGTGTCAATGTTAATTGAAGTTGTACTTATGTTTTATTTCATTCAGCTTTGGTTTACATTTAACCTAACGATTGATGAAATTCGTTAAAGTACGGGAATCAGTTATGTTTATTAAATTATTTGCTTGTCTTAGGTCATGATAAGTTCATACCAGGTTCTACTATGTCGTACGAGGCTCGCACTTTTGTTTATTTCCAGGACGCTAAGTTATCTAATAGACTCAAATTAACATGCTATTATTTACTATAAGAATTATCCAACGTCCGAAGTGTAAAGCTTGATTTATATTCTTTACTAAATATAATATATCTCAGTCAACTGAGAGATAATTATAAGGTTTCCGTTCCATCGTAAGAATACGCAGCCTTTATTTGCAGCGGTTTGTTCGTTTACCCCTCCGGGATACAAGCGTGAGTTTATGTTAAGTATGTTAAATGACGTTTTTCCTACAATACTTAGATCGGAAACCGGGACCGGGATTTTTAATCTTTAACAATATTTTTGTAACAACCACGAAACTCTTAAAAAGAATAATACTTATCAGGAACTGGGAGTTTCTCACGAGCCAGCTTCTTAAGGCTTCTCTTCCGATCTTTGTTACGTTATCGGGAACAATCTAGAAACTAACATATTATCGTTATTATCAAACCGCGGACTACCAAACAGGGCCGTTAATCTAACTCGGAGCATTAAACTTCCATCGCCTTATCTTATATTTTCCATCCCAATTGTTGTAGGGAAGAGGGCCTCTACACTGAAACTTTATTATAGGAATCCCACGTTCTGTACACACGACAGAGGTTCTTGTCGTAGGACGAAACATATACAACTGGAGGGCTATTAATTTATTACGTTAAATTATTGAGGGGGAGGGAGTCCGGGCAAATCTTACTTTTTCATATTGAGGAAGGATTATAAAGTGGTTAAAGTTGTGAAACGTAATAAATGTTTTTAACAACCTTTTAAAGATAATTATAATCCCTTAAGATTATTTTTCATAGTTATGAGTGCTGTATCGATTTTTGTACCGACACTGACAGAATTCTACTATGATTCCTTTAGTATAAGAACAGTCTAAAGAACGTCATTTAAAAGTTGATGAGATAGTGTAAATGAAAATAATTAATTTACTTAACACAAAATCAATGCTTAGCAGATACAAAACAATAAATTATTGTACTCATGTGTGTATACTTATGTACAAACTAATAATGGAAGAAAGGTATTTGATGCCATGATCCACATCCAATATTTATCAATTCGTAAGAACACCCATTTTCATTAATAAAGTTGTCCAATAATGCAGATTATCTGAGGTGTCTGCTTACTCGTACCTCTTCAGAAACATGGGCATAATTAAAGTTGTTATTAATCTGATCTTAAAGTTACAGATCGCGAGTAGCACCTCCCCAGCCACCAATTGTAATTAAAGTCGATAAAACTCGATAGCATCGACATGTTACGCGCTGCACTATCGCTAGTGATGTGCCTGTTTATCGATAAAGTGTTTTAGTGGTGTGGGTGGTCGCGACCACCCAGCCGTTGCAAGCCTCGGAGAAACTTCTAAAGTGTCGATAGTAATTGCGTAATAAGTTAATGACTAGGTATGGATAAAATTAACATATTACAACGAGTGTGTATTAGAAGTCGAATTGGTTAAATTACTCGGCGTTTTGATTTTGACATTCATTACAAGATTTTTAATTTACGTTCTTTAAGTAATCTTTTTTTATACACTGGGTGTGTTAATTACGATGAATTAATTAAAATGTCAACTCCGTCTTCTCAAGCACAAGGTGTAAATTATCAAGGTTAAAGAGTTTAGGACTTTAGGACCTGTATACGTCACACTGCAGGGCACAGGCCTTCTCTCAGAGAGAGAAGTGCCCAACGCAGATTGGCGATCTCAAGTGCTAAGGTATGTGAACACCTCAGACCCTCAAATTTCCTCACGACGTTTTCCTTCACAGTTAGCGTATTGCTACTGCAAAAATCATTGGTGCATGCCGGAATCGAACACACTACAGTACCTGCCGAATGTAAGGCAATGCAAGAATTCTACTGATGCCCTACCATCGCCATTATAAAACTCGATAAAGAATGTAGCAACTTTTCCGATAGCTCTGTTAACCATTATATTAGGGGTTAAAGTATGAAATTGCCGTTTTATTGCAATAGGTTCTTTGAATTGACATAGAATCTTCATGGTTTGAGGTTTTCGAATGAAACTTTTTTCAAATGGTTTCTATGATGTTCTTTTTTTTAAAAATTGTGAAACATTTGAATATCGACTTTCAATTGTTTTTGTTATTCAATTTAGACAAGAAAGATGGATACTGCGAAAATTCGAGTGATTATGAGGCACCCATTTTTCGTATTTTTTTATTTTATTGATTTGACGCAAGTGAGTCAATATTGTGGGTAAGGTAACGTTAAACCATGCCGCTAATTCCTGGGTAGTTTGACAAGGGTCGGCTTCCACTATCTCTCTTAATTCATCGTTATTCACCTGTGTGGGCGGTCTTCCTCGTGGCTCGTTCTTTAAGTCGAGATTTCCATCACGAAAGCGTTTAAACCAAAATCGCACGGTGCGTTCATTAGTAGACTCCTCTCCAAACGCAGCATTGATATAGCGGGCTGTTTCTGCCGCGTTAGTTCCGCGTCGGAACTCGTATTAAAAAATCACTCGAATTTTCGCAGTATCCATCTTTCTTGTCTAAATTGAATAACAAAAACAATCGAAAGTCGATATTCAAATGTTTCACGTTTTTTAAAAAAAGAACATCATAGAAACCATTTGAAAAAAGTTTCATTCGAAAACCTCAAACCATGAAGATTCTATGTCAATTCAAAGAACCTATTGTAATAAAACGGCAATTTCATACTTTAACCCCTATTATTACCATACTAATTATTTTAATCCGATTCAAAAAAGCGTCACTCCGTTTCCTTCCGTGAATGTCGTAGAAGGCGACTAAGGAAATCAATTACCTGGAGACGGGCAGCAGCGTCTTCCTGAAATTTCAACCGCATACTGCGATCGCCAACCCACCTGCCAAGCGCGGCGATTATGGCAAAACCCCTCATGGTTATTAAAACCACGAAGGAGGCCTATGTCTTGCAGTGGGCGTCGAGTGGCTGATGATGATGACTAATTATTTTAGACCGAAAATACCACTTGAAGCAAATAGTCAAGATTAAATCTGAAAATCCTCTTCGGCTTCCAAACCGCAGAAATTTCACCTTGTGTAATAGAAAGAGTAAACCCGACCACACGTTTACCCCAAGTCCACTTTATCGCCGAATGCAATTAAGTCGTCCATTGTATAGTTAGCGAAAGCCAAAAATCACTGCTTTCTTTGAACACTTGCTCTTATCCCATCGTTATAAGAGCTAACATGGCGTAGCTCGACTATTAGTTCACTGTACAAAATTACACCTAACTCTGGGCTGCCTAGGAACAGGAAATTATCTATTGAAAGTATGTCAGGAAACGTGTACTTTATTCTAGTGTACGCTGCCGCTAATTCCTGGGTAGTTTGACAAGGGTCGGCTTCCACTATCTCTCTTAATTCATCGTTATTCACCTGTGTGGGCGGTCTTCCTCGTGGCTCGTTCTTTAAGTCGAGATTTCCATCACGAAAGCGTTTAAACCAAAATCGCACGGTGCGTTCATTAGTAGACTCCTCTCCAAACGCAGCATTGATATAGCGGGCTGTTTCTGCCGCGTTAGTTCCGCGTCGGAACTCGTATTAAAAAATCACTCGAATTTTCGCAGTATCCATCTTTCTTGTCTAAATTGAATAACAAAAACAATCGAAAGTCGATATTCAAATGTTTCACGTTTTTTAAAAAAAGAACATCATAGAAACCATTTGAAAAAAGTTTCATTCGAAAACCTCAAACCATGAAGATTCTATGTCAATTCAAAGAACCTATTGTAATAAAACGGCAATTTCATACTTTAACCCCTATTATTACCATACTAATTATTTTAATCCGATTCAAAAAAGCGTCACTCCGTTTCCTTCCGTGAATGTCGTAGAAGGCGACTAAGGAAATCAATTACCTGGAGACGGGCAGCAGCGTCTTCCTGAAATTTCAACCGCATACTGCGATCGCCAACCCACCTGCCAAGCGCGGCGATTATGGCAAAACCCCTCATGGTTATTAAAACCACGAAGGAGGCCTATGTCTTGCAGTGGGCGTCGAGTGGCTGATGATGATGACTAATTATTTTAGACCGAAAATACCACTTGAAGCAAATAGTCAAGATTAAATCTGAAAATCCTCTTCGGCTTCCAAACCGCAGAAATTTCACCTTGTGTAATAGAAAGAGTAAACCCGACCACACGTTTACCCCAAGTCCACTTTATCGCCGAATGCAATTAAGTCGTCCATTGTATAGTTAGCGAAAGCCAAAAATCACTGCTTTCTTTGAACACTTGCTCTTATCCCATCGTTATAAGAGCTAACATGGCGTAGCTCGACTATTAGTTCACTGTACAAAATTACACCTAACTCTGGGCTGCCTAGGAACAGGAAATTATCTATTGAAAGTATGTCAGGAAACGTGTACTTTATTCTAGTGTACGGTTGGCTAGGTAGCTGGTACGGCACTGGGCATAGGATCGAGTTTTGTACGGAGAGGTATAAACGCAGTGTCGCTAAATATACTGGGAATATTAAATAACTTCAGGGTATTAACTGCACTTTGATTTAGAAGGGCTTGGCTCTAATGAATGGCGAGTGATTTTACAATTATAGCGTTTCCTATAAACTGTGTAGAGGGGGAAGGAACTAGATTTATTGAGCTTATTCGCTTTTTCGATAAGAAGATTTTGAGACTGTAAAATTAAAAGTTACTACTAATTTCACACCTATTGTGCAGAAGCTCTTGTTAGAGTCATATTAGTTTCCCAATTAATCCCGCCAAGGTTTGACTTGTCATACAGTAACATTGGTTTAACACTGAAACACCCCATGTTTTGATTCTTGTTACAGAAACATTGGTTTGCCGCCAATGCGGCAATCGCATATTTTTTACTCTTGTTACAGAAACATAAGCTCTCAAATATTTGACTATTACACAGAAATATTGGTTTTCCACTTAAGCTCGCCAAGTTTTGACACTCTTTTTGTAACGTTGGTTTCCTCTTAAGCTTGCCAAGTGTTGACTCTTGTTACAGTAACATTGTTTTCTCACTTAAGCTCCATAAATACCAAGGCTCTAGTATCACTTATAGGATTTTGGCTTTAAGCTATTTTAGGAACCTTCCTTTCTGTATCACAGTTTAATTTAAACGAATCAAAAGCAAAAAATCAACGTCCCTATAGGAAAACGGAGAGAAACACTCAAATAAATAATTAGATTTCCGCAAGCGGAAGATACTATCAGGAAATTCCGACCAGTGAAAAAGTTCACGGGCAGACACAAAAGAAAAAAATACAAACACAAAATGGTGGACCCCCGGGCATTTTACGAGTTCCACTCATTTGCAGAGAAGCATCAATTCCGATACACCAATTCACTAACAAGAAGACAGAAGGTCCGTTGAAACCTAATGGTTTCAATCTACACAAAAAGACAATGAAAATCGATTCTCGGAAGAACCATTCGAAGAACCGGGATTTTCTTACAAAAAAGAATTTAAGCCAGTATTCCCTAGCTATCTGTCGAACAATATGAGAAATATAAATTCATTCGACCCCGACATCGAATTTAACTGTACGCTTCTTATCCTGTTTAAAAGTCCGCTAGGTTGAGAATGGTAGGGCCAAATTATAACAAAAATCACTTTTGCCAGTTTATTTACCCCATGTTACTCGGAATGACAAAAGGATTCTAACCAAACCTCACAATTTTCTAAATCGGTTTATGCGTTTCGAAGTTATGATTGAAACAGACAAACAAACACAACATTAAATAATGGAATACGTGATTGCTAAATAAACAACACTCTGTTTTTTGTTTTATTGTTGTTTTTACGTAGAAATAAAATACATGGCAGTGCAGTAACACATTCTCACCTGTGATATTTTCTCAGATCTGTGTCTCGGTAAAGAGGTTGGTCCACTAGTAATGCTTCTAAATTAGTTAGAATAGTGTAGGCAAGCCCTACTTTCTCTACTTAACTACACTGTTCTTTGCCAATATTCTGTGAATCCCCAAAGCATTCCCAACCGGCACCTTAATTGCGGCTAATTGTCAGAAAAGCCCTGCCATTAGCAAACGTGCCGAGGCAAAGACTATTTAAGAGCTATTGGAAGGAGTGAAACAGGTATACATTGTGCTTGAATAACGATTATAGACTCGCCCATCTTGACCCGTATTTGCATCGCATACAGTTAACGTCTATGGACTGCTACGCAAATAAGGTGTTCACACATTGATCAATCAAGATATCGCCCATTCTGACCGTGCATACACTAATCCACATCACACCCACAGACTAATGTGTCAAAGCATGTCTCGCACATTTTGTTTCAAATTAGAACGCTTAACGTTCGCCGCCCCGTGTCACGTCGCAAAGTGAACCGTTAAACACACGTTAATTGACCAACTCATTAACAGAAGCTGTAACGGAACACAGTGCTCCTTCCTAGACAAGCGTAGTGGAACTAAGTTGGAACGACAGAAGAAACGCTCACTGGTGACGGCCTGGCCACAAATGAAACGATGCTTTGTGTTATTTTTTTCTTTTTTCTCAAACGTCAGTACAAAATGTGTAACTTACTTTACGGCTTTCACTTTTCTTTTTCATAAACTGCACTTAATACTTGTAGGTTGCCATGTCAGTCAACTCTTTGCATCGATTTCAGTGCAATTGGGTATTTGACAAAATATCAAATGAGTTACTTTTAAAACGGAATTTTGTATGAAAATACTGGCTTATGACGTCACATTTCAGAGCACTCTTTTTATGTTTAATCTATTTAAAAATTCTAATAACTGGTAATTGACTAAAAGAGATACATTTTCTGAGATATTTTGTAATTTTTGTTTTAATCGAGCTTATGAAATAATTTATTGTTGATCGTGTCAAATACCGTATTCTCGTCAAATCTTCCTTTTCACTTGGCTGTCTAGCAAATTTTACTATGAAATCATAGCTTCTCATCTGCGTACCATCCATTTAGTGCTTCCAGCGATCGTGCGAACTGCGTTCAGTTTCCGCTCCCGCAAGTTCAATACCTCCATTACTGTTAGCAGGTGCCGCAGACTCCAAATACCATTAAGATGGCGAACTTAATCTGTGCAGGCATACGTGCGTAATGCAGTTACCAAACGCTTGAATAGATTCGTGCTAATCTTGTTGCAAGGTTGGTAAAATGAAATGATTTCGTGATGTCTTTCTTATAACCCCATCCAAATAAATGCCAGTCTAAAAATTTGTTTATCTATCATCATCATCATCACTGCAGGACATAGACCTCCCATGGTTTTCTTAACCATGAAGGGTTTTGCCATAATCGTTGGCGATCGCAGTATACGGTTGGAATCTTAGGAAGACGCTGCTGTCCGTCTCCCGGTAATATATTTCCTTAGTCGCCTTCTACGACATCCACAAAAGGAAATGGAGTGACGCTATTTTTAATCCGGCGCCACACGGAAAGTAGTGGATTTATCATACACTATCAATAAAGTCACGCCTGTATACCGGAGGGCTAGGCACATAGCAGTGTTTATTTATCAATCATGCTAAACCGGCTAAACACATTTCAGAACATACAGGATTATTGTTATCACGATATACCGCGTTTCTGTGCGATTAATCCCACGTAAACTAAGTCGCAATTACGCTGGTAAAAATATCATCGACTTCATTTATAAGATTTTCCTTGTATCAGCTTTCAGCTAGCTCAATCCCTGCCAAAGAGCAATTACTCGTACCGGTGGAACTAATTAGATCTAGCGCAAGACTTTACATAATCTAGAGCACTATTGTTGATGATATCTTCTTTGAGTACATTTGAACATAAATTTTAATCAAACTCGATAGCTTGACGCATGTAGCTAGTAATAATATGTGTATCGTGTATTATTACTAGCACAGAGTTACGATCTTCTTAAAACAATATTTGACTCCCAATGGGGATATTTTCGGATCACTGACATACATGTGAAACCCATAGGTGTCCTTGGTCAGACATTCGAAAATATACCCAAGTGGCGACAAAAATTATACTTACTAACAAAAAATCTTGATCAATGTGAAACTATTACCTAAGCGAGCAACCGTGAACACGCCTACGGGCGTCCGCACGATTACAACATACCTATTTATAAAAAGCTAACTTATACATTTAGTACAATGTTGCTGGCAATTTCACGGCCACAAATTGAAAAGTCAATTACTCACCTTCCGGTGCGAAAAGGTGACACGCACTCACGCCCTTCGCGGAACTTCCTGAAAGTGAATTAAACGCGTGAAAATAGGAAAGTTCGTTGCGATTTTGATGAATTACCCGTAATGTGAGTTCGCTGGTGTCACGGAATAGCTGACAGGCCTCGTTAAAACTTGCGCCGCGAGTTCGCCCTCTCCGAGACAAAGTAACGAGATGTTGAGAGAAAAAAAAACTTCCACCCTTTTTAATATTGTGTCGGTGGCGGACGGAAAGTGTTTAACAAAGCCACACGGGTCCATTTTCAGCGGGGCTTTGTTAACTTCGAGAATTTTCGTTGCCTCTTTATTTTTTAAGCCTTAATAAGAATGAATACGTACCCGGCCTTAGCGATATAAAAAGGTTGAAAGCCGCCAAACTAGCTGGAGGGTTGAAAGCTCTATGAATATGTATTTCTACATTTTTGAACGAGACCTTTTCAGTAAAAAATAAATAAAGTGCTCAGACTAGCCAAGCGACGACGTTTAATTTTAAAACAACTCCCGCTTAATTAATGCTAATCGAATAACCCTTATCTCGACCGCAAGGATATCAGGCCTTTTATTCGGCTCGCTAAAATTAGAAATATATGCGGCTAGTAAAATTTGCATTTTATCTCTTAGGCAATTTAATATTTATGTATACGAGCGTGCTCGTGTCGGGCGGAGCATGCACTCGGTTGCTGCATGCATTATAATCTGTGGTACACTCGGGCATTGTATTATGAAAACAAAGTGGCCTTTAGAACTATCCCATTCTATCTAGTCTATGCCTCTTCGCTCTGGCCGCGGGGCCGCAAACGACGAGAATTAGTGCGGCTAAATTAGTTTTAGTTTAATAAACATCATCTGGTACACAGTCATTGTTTTGTTTGCCAAACTGTACGCCCTAGGGTATAACGTAGTTATATCAAAAATCTCTACATAGTAAAACGAATATTAGCACCAATTTTCCGCGCACTGCAAGAAAATTTCAGTACAATATGTACCGTGATTTTACCCCTAAGCATCAAGTCATCTAATATCCCTTTGTGTGTACAAGTTACGTACTTAACATGTCCAAAGTTCAGCCTCAGCTTTAAGACGTTAGCTTTAAACAATTAATCACGTTGAATAATTTAACAAGCGTGCATTGTATAGTTATATTCCGGTATTACGTCCCGATTGTTTGCTTGGGTAACCATTGAGACCCTTTTGGAGTTTAATAGTGGTCTCTATTGAGTGATTTAAGAGCCTGTTTTGTCATCGACATGCTCATTTCAAAGGAAGGAAAATCTCAGAAACTGAAGGTCGAATCGAGAGAGAACCAAGATGGCAGAGAGTTTTGTTATTTAGTGATTGTGTTAAGGAAAGAAAAAACAATGTCTCTTTTCTTTTCCCACACGCGCTCACAGAGTGTTCCATAATTCCAGATTCAAATATCCGCAAACAAACAATAATATTTCCGTGGCCGCGACAAAAAATAAAGAAGAAAACAAATACACTTTTATTTTTATCGCCGGACGAATAGGAAAGAAGAAAAGCGCGCGAAATGCGAAGCGGAAAATGTCCCACATACACGGTCGCGTTATTTAGCGCGACACCGAGTAGGTAGAATTCGAGTAATCCAAGGATTGGGCACGCACTCGCGACAATACATTTCCTAAATTGTCCCCCCATGAAGACGCAATAATTTAAGAGGCGAGCTTATAGCTCGAACTTGCGAAATTGCCCGCTCTCTTCGCTGTATATCTCTGTTTAACAATGCTGCTGTATCGTTCCGTAGACAAAACGCAGTGGATATAGCACTGAATATTCACAGAAACTATTCAAGCAACAATTGAATTGCTTTCAACTTGTTATTTACACGCTTCTTATGCCAAAAGATGTTTCCAGACTCCAAATCAATCTCTCGGCGCACAAAATTGGATTTCGTTGTCGTATCAACTAGAATATCGGCAATTTATATGCAAAACGCTGCCCAAAGATATTCATCTAGAATGTAAGATGATCAACCTTCATATAACTTCAGCAATAAAAGTGTAGATTACTTTCCGCCGCTGATTTCCCAGTGGCAGGCAGCTGGGAAGTTCAAAAACAGGACAATAAAAAATCGCTAAAGTTGAAATTGAAATAACGAAAGAAAATTTTGAAAGTTTTCAGCGTCAATTGGTTATAAAATAAAACAGACCTTTCCCTTCGCATCTGTAAATAAAAATACACGCTTTGGCATAGTGCTTTGAACGGCGGGCGCCTATAAAATTTCATTAATGCGAACATGGTAATGGTTTTAATTCCGCTAATTTGATTGCTGCTTTCGTAATAATCCTGCGTATTTTATTTTAATGCCTTTTAAATAAGCCCATTCAGGATCCAGTGAAATAACACTTCAGACTCACTAAACTTAATAGATATTTGCATAAATAAATGGATAAAATGTTCAATATTTCTAACCCTACATAATTTTCAATGTAGTATTTTGAACTAAAACTTTCGTAAGTGTACCCGGAATTTAATTAATAATAGGTATTAAAAACCTAATGATAGGTGTTTTGAAATTTCAAACGTAAGACGTGAAGAAGTAGACCGACCTTTGGTAAAACATTTTTTTTAATGTAACCTATGTACGTCCCACTGCAGGGCACAGGCTTTCTCTCAGAGAGAGAGAGAGAGTATGGGCTAAATCACCACGCGTGCCCACCGCGGATTGGCAATTTCAAGCGCTTATGTGTGCGAACATCTCAAACACTCAGGTTTCCTCACGATGTTTTCCTTCACCGTTAGCGAGTGGTACTGCTACTATAACTTCACAAATGTACGTAACTTAGAAAACAGAGTCATTGGTACATGCCGGGATTCGAACCCACGACTTCCCGAATGAGAAGCCGGCGTTCTACCACTCCGCTACCATCGCATTGTAAACCAGTAACAAAATAAAATAGGTATATACCATTAAAGATGGTCAGCCGTTAGTTTCCCGACAACCCGCACAAACTTCCCAGAAATTCTTCTCAAAGTTCCTAAGTACGACGCAATCCCTCAAGTGTAGGAAATAATTAGTCCACGACTCGTTAGGCACCTTTGTCTACGTGCCAAGTACGTACGGTAACTTTAAAGGGCCTTCAAAGCTACTTGGCCCTTAAGAATGTGTCTGCAGACCGGCCAGGGTAAAGGGCGGGGCAGTAAGGGATTCTAAGGACCCTTCCGGCCCTTGTCTTGTTAAAGCCAAGGAGGTGTGGGCTGCAACATTGTTAAGTAGCCGTAGGTATTTTGAAAGGACTTGACATCGACCTACCCAAGTATGACAAACCTAGAGAATTAAGTTTCGAACGATTCAGAAAAAAAGCTGTCAAAATATTAATTTCATAAGTTTCACAAGTGGCCAGTACTGTTTTTATTCAGCAAAAAGGAAACACCGGAAAGTTTGACCTTATTTCATCGGCTTCCTGGCCGGTACGCCTATAATTGTGACAAATAGCCTTTTGCCCGCAATGGGGACCCACGCCACACTGATCCAATGACCGACCGACCGACCTATCGTGAAGTTAGATAGAGCCATTTATTTAGTTCTTTATTAAGTGTGCCGATTGTTTGAACTCTTGTTGAGATAGTCTTGTTACTAGGCTAACTTCAGCCAACTATACCTACACTAAGAGCGCTATCCAAAGTACCTACTGGGAAATAGTGCCTATTTCTATAATGAATTATTTTAATCGGTGATTTTTTTTTTTCATATTTATATACTTACACAGAATAACGTTAACAAGTAGACTGATTAATCGTGTCATATTGTCCACTATACTGGCTAGTGGTACTGCTTGATACGTTTATAAAAAAAAACTTTCAACATATAGTGTCGTTTTCATTTGAAAACTCTTTACTCCAAATTTTAAGCTATACCTATTTGTATTCAACAAAATTAAACTCCACTCAAATATGCAAAAAATACTCTAATATTCTCATATAAAGTAATTTTCATTTCAATCAGCTTTTCCCTGGATGTAAACATTTTTTTAAATTGATATTTTAGTTTTAATAACATCTATATTTTAATGACCTAGTAAGAGTGAACAACTTGATAGACATTATTGCGTTCCGTATTTTAACTATATCTATCAACAGTCTGTTTACATTTAAGAAAAAATCGAATGAAATTAAACAACAACTTACCCTATTTTATCTTATTTTATCTACCATCATTTTACCTATCACTTCCTATAAAACGACTTTAATTCCTACATTCCCCTAACCCTTTAGTCCCGACTGCGGTAAAACAAGGAGGGTAATGTTTCTCTCAGCTGCAAAGCATAACAGGCCTTATTACCACCCAATCAAAGGTCCCCTCCCTAGTTACCCCCAAAAGTAGTACCTACCTACTGCAAAGCCCCCGTTTAACCCTTAAGACTGGCTATGACCTCGAGGATCTTACTCCCAAAGAGTTGATAATAGAAGATACTTTTTTTGTTATGTAGAGGAATGAGTATAGCAATTAAGAAAATCTAGACTTGAGATAAAAAAAAATCTTAATAGAAAAATTATAAACTCTATATCCGTAGTCCTGAAAGGACACTCCTGAGCACTCTTTCAAATTTGTTATTCCTTGTCACGTGGATTATTTCATTTTAATATTTAGATATAGGGATTCGTTCAAACAATTTTATTGCTCTGTTTTCAAAATAGAAAAATATAAAAACAAAACCAAAGAAAATCTTATCTAAGAATCGATTTCCTCTTAACATACGATATCTAGGGTGAAGAATTTATTTATTTCGATGCACGTCTATAACTATCGACTTTGAAAAACGAGGGGTCTGTGTGTGTCGGTGTGCTTGTGTATTATAGATAGCGGACCCTCGATGCATTTAAGGGTCAAAAAGAACCATTATTTTCTTCCTTTTAAGAGATCTGTCGGGGGGTTTAAATATTATATTCAATCTGTCATATGCGTACTTAACGTTACGGGTGTCATGGCGGCGCAAAATCAGATTACTGTCGTCTGAACGTAGCACAGAACCGTTACAATCAACACAATCCCTTGTCCTGGTCCCTAGAACTAGTTTACACTGTGGTATGGTAACCAGGCAAGGACACACACAAACATGGAAATACACCCAGACTGAGGCCATTTGTAGTATGTAATCAAGAACGGCGGCATCCAGTGAGAATCGAACCCACGACCTCTGATTTAATAGGCAAGCGTGTTAATTGCTAGACCAACCAGGCAGTCTAAATATTAATTAATCAGAGACGAGCAACCGAGCTCCGTCTCTACTCGCTATGATTAATAAAAGCGAAACCTTGTCCGGCTCTTCCGACGAAAATTGTAGCAATAAGTGATTCCGGAATAAAGTTAACAAAATATTAGTTGCAAATTGACCGTAACGTAAATGAGTTGATGAGTATGACTTAGATACGTTCACGTTTTGTGTACGTTTCCGAGTAAACCCACGGCTCTATAGCGGCAGCAATATCGTCTGGCTAAATCGCTCGTGAAACGAACGGCCCGCGAGCGTAATGCGACGCGGTCACTTGGTAAGGCTAAGCGCCCCCGCCAGGGTTCACATTTTGAGCGCCGTTTCTGATTAAGGTTCATCGGCTTCCGACGATTCCTTAGAAACGTTATGAAAATTCAGAAAATAGACTGAATAGACTATCGGTCTTATTTACAAAAAGTCATTCCACTGAAACACTCTCTCAAGACGGAGTTAAAGCAGGTTTACAGGAGTAATTCGTGCCACTAACCAACTTTAAGACTGAAAGATTATCAGGCAGTTTTTGGAGAATAAATGTTACAATTTTTGAAACCTAACCTAACGTCTAAGGTTTTTGCTGCAAAATCAGCGGCACAGTGGAGAATGTCCCCTGACGACTTTAGACTAAGCATGAGGACTTCTTCCAAATTAAGTTTTTAAGACTTCAGTTATGTACTTTATTTATTTTTTGTTGGCCATAAAATAAATGTTACTTTCACTTTTAATTCTTTTTTCTTTTAATTGTATACTCCTACTTTGGTCCCACACTGGCGAGCCTGTATCGTTAGCGGGTATTATAGTCGAAATTCGAATGTTTGATGGAAAAAATCGATGTGCTACTCTACCCAACTAGCACAAAGTACAAAACTAACACTAGCAGCTGCATAACGCTCTATACAACCCTTCCGCAACCACACGTTCCTAAGAGGCGCCTTATGAAACCTAAAGGAGAAAGCTACCTCTTTCAGCTGCAAAGCGCGCTATGCAGCTCTTCTTGCTAACTATCGGTTTTCAAGGCTTAATAAGCAAAGTGGGATACTTACTTATATCATGTGGCCCCTCATCGAGTTCGTTGGGCCTTCATATTGTTTTGAGCGGTGACTTCAAGATCGTTTCATCCCAGCCCAAATATTTTCGCCTCTAACGTCACTGATCGGTGCCAGGTGTTTTTTGGACGCCCCCACTTTCCCAATTAACTTAAGCAAAATGATAATAATGCAGGCTATATACATCCCACTGTAGGGCGGAGAATCTTTCTCTCAGAGAAAGAGCGAGTACGGATGTAATCACCACGCGTGCCCACCGCGGATTGACAATTTTAATCACTGATGTGAACAACTTAGGTACTCAGGTTTTCCTCGCGATATTTTTCCTTCACCGAGTTGGAAAGCAAGACAAAATTCCACTGAGATAACATTTTAATTATATGAGACAACATTCTACCTTCGGTCTTTTCCAACACTCGCGTAGCGCTCGGAGCTACAAATGACGCTCATCAAAAAGAGGTTACGGGTTTTCTCGTGAAGCCCGATGCACTAGTTAACACTTCCCCACAAGCTGCGATAAAGCCCAGTGTCGCTTAGATCGCTCTAATTTACTATCCTCTGGTCATAGAGGATATATAGATAGGCACAGAAGATTTTCCCGGGGTTTTCATGTCCACTGTGGTATGGGTAACGCGACAAAACTTACCCCAGGCCCGTAATGTCCCACACATTACGGGCCTACATCCTGCAGTGGGCGTCAAATGGCTGATAATGAAATTAACCGGTGTTGCAGTTACCTACGTCTGTAATCCCGTCTCGCTCGCACAATTAACATAATAATAATAATAATAATAAATTGTTTATTTTCATTAAAAGAACTTTTCACACCTCCTGCTCGACAATGCCTTATTACGTACCGTCAAATATCATCGTAAAGCATGGCCTTGTCTCTCGAGGGCAATAATAATGAAGAATTTCCCTAGGGAATAAAGTGATTTGAATTTAGAATGTCAAAATTCGCATGAAAACTATGGAGAAGCCCCGCATTGCAATTCGAAATTCGAATTGTTGTTCGAAACTCACCTCTTTTTTTTCTTTTTTTTCTGAAATACTGTGTCCTGTGACCGCGCGAAACACCAACAAAAAAAAGAAAAAAAGGCGCGAATTGCAAATACGAATTTAAAAGTTATATTCAATTTAAGTTGCTAAGCCGTAAAAGAGTGTGGACTTTATATTTAATTTCAGGTTTTAATACATATTTTCACACCTCCTGCTCGACAATGCCTTATTACGTACCGTCAAATATCATCGTAAAGCATGGCCTTGTCTCTCGAGGGCAATAATAATGAAGAATTTCCCTAGGGAATAAAGTGATTTGAATTTAGAATGTCAAAATTCGCATGAAAACTATGGAGAAGCCCCGCATTGCAATTCGAAATTCGAATTGTTGTTCGAAACTCACCTCTTTTTTTTCTTTTTTTTCTGAAATACTGTGTCCTGTGACCGCGCGAAACACCAACAAAAAAAAAAAAAAAAGGCGCGAATTGCAAATACGAATTTAAAAGTTATATTCAATTTAAGTTGCTAAGCCGTAAAAGAGTGTGGACTTTATATTTAATTTCAGGTTTTAATACATATTTTCAACTTATGCAGCCCTGTCTTTTTATTGTCTCCCAGATGGTGTGAAAAGTAGAGTATTCACCTCTGGAATAAAACATGTCTTAGTCTCGGGCGGTATGAACCCCTCGCTTCACTCAGGACTACATAACTCCCTCGCTTCGCTCAGGAGTTAAAATTTAACTCCCTCGCTGCGCTCGCGAGTTAACTCGGAGTCCTTCGCTCCGCTCAGGGTTCAATATGCCGCCCATGACATAATACATGGTTTTATTCCCTTAGTACATAATCTACTATTTCAACTTATGCAGCCCTGTCTTTTTATTGTCTCCCAGATGGTGTGAAAAGTAGAGTATTCACCTCTGGAATAAAACATGTCTTAGTCTCGGGCGGTATGAACCCCTCGCTTCACTCAGGACTCTACATAAATCCCTCGCTTCGCTCAGGAGTTAAAATTTAACTCCCTCGCTGCGCTCGCGAGTTAACTCGGAGTCCTTCGCTCCGCTCAGGGTTCAATATGCCGCCCATGACATAATACATGGTTTTATTCCCTTAGTACATAATCTACTATATCATATTCCCAGCAGAGGAAGAGATAGTTTTTGATAAAGAAATCAGAAATCGAAACTTTATTTCAATTTAAAGAATTTACCTTCTGTTTGTTGAAAGTCAATGTACAATGTTAGCCGCTAAATAAAAAAATATTTTCAAAATTATTAACTTTAGTATTGAATTTTCTCAATCAAAACCTAGGTGTAGGATAACAAAGGCCTGAGTATGCCTAAACTGGACAAACCGAGGCCCCAGCTTTGCAGGCTAAATTAGCTGCAAACCGCTTAGATTATCATAGATCACTGCCAACGTGTCGTTAGCAAATAGGACCTCTGGGCCGCGTTTCACAAAACTACAATTCATAGTTTATTGTGACAATTCGATGTACATTGCCGAGTCTTACTACGTGTTAATCTATGAGTGAATCGACTTTGCAATGTACATCGGATTGTCATAGTAAACCATGAATTATTGTAGTTCGATGAAACAGGCCCCTGATGTTCTGCCGCATTTGATAAAATAGATATAGCCAAGCCAGTGCCGTAGACATCGGCGAGGCCGCCGACCAAGCCATTGTAAAGCGACCACCGCGCAGCGGCTCAGAAATACTCGGAACTTTCAGCTAGCTAACGCCAGCTCACTCTTAGGCTAGTAAAGTGGTGAGTTTACTGGCAAGTAAACTCGCCACGGAAATATGGAGAGAAGCTCCGACACTCTTGCAGAGTTGCGTGTTTTTATAAAACAATAATGTATTTGAAACGTTTTTTTGAACTATTTTAAGCGTGTTTAAAACAGTTTTTTATTCGTTTTAATTGTTTTTCGTTGTTTAATTGAATTTCCTGTGAATTAGCCAGCCGAACAGATAGCTAAGGCTAAGTCTACGAAATCAGAGATCATGGGTTTGTTTCCCGAAAAATGAGCAGCTTTATTTGTGCATTTGTGTGACATCCTTGTTTGGTCACCGGTATTTTATGACATCGTACCTTAGTTTTAAAACCAGGAGAAGTGATTGTATTTTTATAAAAAACCTATTTTCGTCCCACTTCAAAGCGCAGACCTTCTCTCAGAGAGCATGTCCACCGTGGATTAGTGGCTTCCAACGCTGAAGTATGTGATGTAAACAGCTCAGACACTCAGGTTTCCTCACCGAACCCGCGGCTCCATGCGTGTTTAATTTCGTCCTATCTATTCTCTGTCTTTGGTTGTCTGAAAAAGATTTATTTTTAATAGTAAGGCCGCCAATTGTACTTTGTTTTACGTTTTTATCTGTTAATGTTTAAATGTCTATAATATCTATCTGTCTAACAATAAACATGTGCTAATCGAATGAAAAGCAGGGCTCGTGACCCTCTCTAGTCAAGAGTCAAGGACCCGACACACGTGGCAGATGCATTTGGATGAAGCTAAGGCTAACAAAGGAAGAAGGAAGAAAGAGGAAGACGAAGCGAATAAATCCACAGGCTTTCTCACGATGCGAATTCGACTCGCCAAAATACTCGCCGAAGTGTAAGCCAGCCCGAAAGAATGTTTGCGGGCGCGCTCGCCGCCGGTCATTACGACAGTGAGCGCGCGAAATTTCCGCTCTAAAGTAATTTGCGACGTCACTGCCCAACTGAATTCAACTACCGAAGCTGCATGTTTACCGAATGCCAAATGACTCCGTGAAAAGTGTCGCTTTGTAGAGTCGTGGCCGCTCGTTTTGCTACGCTCGCCAGGTGTAATTAATGGGACGAATGACTTTTCCCGACTACACAGCAGGCTGGACATAGCTAACACAAGCCTACTAAGGCTTGTTTCAGAAGTCATTTATTTATTTTGTTTTATAGAAGACTAACAGCACAATATAACAGAATAACAGCGAC
The DNA here is from genome assembly GCA_947308005.1 of Yponomeuta malinellus. Lineage (NCBI taxonomy): Eukaryota > Metazoa > Arthropoda > Insecta > Lepidoptera > Yponomeutidae > Yponomeuta > Yponomeuta malinellus. Next base: position 3,642,062 of record OX370998.1, read on the forward strand.
ATAGGAAACATTACAAGTCTCCACTTATAAATACAGTATAGCGAGATAGACATAAACATATGTCATATTTTAATCATTATTATCATTCTCATTTATAAAAACACGATTCCTTAAAACACTCCTTAAGGGCAGTTTAAATTGTCTGTGGTAAAGGGAAAGACGTAATATTAGGTTATTTAAACTGCCCCTAAGGAGTGTTTTAGAGGAATCTTGTTTTTGGAAACAACGCAGTTAAAGGGACGGACTAACCAGCTCTTATAACATAGACCTCTTCTCTTTCACGTTAAACCGTCCGAGCCTTAATTTGGGCCTGACACTCCTTAACACAAATTAATTACTAATCTAGCTAGGATGCCAGATCGTCTCCCTACTTTAATTTACTGCACAAAATCTTCATATTTTGTTATATCACCGTACTTAGGTATATTATTAAGCGAGTATGAGCATGTCCTTATTTTGAAATAAATAATATTTGATACTTGAAATTATATTTCATTTGCTATTGTGGGTATAATTCTCACAAACATACTCTATCTCTCTCTAAGAGAAGGCCAATACTATAGGCTTACGTTATAGGCTGATTATAACACACACATAAACTCACACCTGTATCCCACAGAAGTAAGCAGAGACCGACATTCTTTACTTGCCTGTTTCACTTCATCAACATTCGTTAATGGCTGCAAACTATTTCACTTGATCATGTACCGGCATAAGATTTTCAGTGAATCTTTTTAACCATATATGAATGCGCTATCTTTAAAAATTCCGGAATAGTGGCATAACCAGGGCGAATCGAAGCGGAATTTTGAGTCTCATGCTTCAGTGATAAAGAAAGAAATGAATATTTAAAGCAAATCGGTCAGACGTTTAATCTATCTCTACTACACTGGGTATTCCAGAAAGGTCCGGTGAAACTTAACTTATTATTCTCATCAATACAAACAACCTATCACAAACACATATTATCACATACAAATAAAAATCCATAATCAGTTTTAATATTTGCTTAAGCTTTTTTTTTATTGATGAATAAGATAACCCGCGTTAGCTTGCCGATATTTTGTTATGATGAATAACATTACTCTCTTATATTTCACCGAACACCTTTTCTGAACCACCCTGAATTATTGAGAAACGAGTTCACAAGATGACGTGCACAACTTGTACATTAAACAAAAAAGTAAAGTAAAATAAGTTACAAACGCAGTGGAGCTTTACCTAAAGACGTTAGATTAATAAGCATTGTTTTGTTCCAAAAGCTATTGTTAAGCAGCATCATTGTTTCCGAAAAGGAGAAAATGTGCCCCATCCCAGTGGAATCCCCGGGGGTTTTTTTACAGACAATTCTGTGAGTAACACGGCTATTTGCCTTGCCCCTTCTTAGACAGCGAGAGAGCCCGATCGGCGAAGGACAAATAAATAAAAGTGTAGGAAGGCTCACTAAAGAGATCGAGCACTGTGGTGTACGAAAAAAAGACAAAAGCACTGTTAAAGAATATCCTTATCATCTTATCCTAAGGCAGCCCCTCAAGGAGCAATTCCTATACGAACGGTATTATCAAAGTTTCATTGCGATCCGGCACATTGCGATATGGATCATGTTTGTAAAAAAAAACCGGCCAAGTGGCCAAGTGCGAGTTGGTCTCGTACACGAAGGGTTTCTTGCCATTATCTATACACCATTAGGCAAAGATCGAATTCGAGCACAGCGCCATCTATAGAAACCAACAAGAAGCGTTTAAGGAAGGTTACATAGATGGCCGCTAGATGGCGAGCGCTTTTTTAGGCAACGTTTGTTGTATGCGAGCCCCCCTTAAATATTTATTTTATTCTGTTTTTAGTATTTTTTTGTCATTGCGGCATAACACATCTACGAAAATTTCAACTGCCTAGCTATCACGGTTCATAATACGGCCTGGTGACAGACAGACAGACGGACAGTGAAGTCTTAGTAATAGGGTCCCGTTTGGCATCCTTCGGGTACGGAACCGTAATAAAAACTAAACTACGTTTGTATAGAAATTCCTCCTTGAGGTTCCGCCTTAGGTTCGGACTGGTCCCATAATAAGATAGACCGCGAAAGATTTCGTGATGAAAAAAGCCTATTTCCGCCACTGCACTCATATGACTTAATATTAACAGAAAATATGCTTTAATTCTTTCCAGTGAGTTGTACGAACCGCCACATAAAGAAAAAGATTCTGAAGTTACATATGGTAGTAACGCACTAACGATTGCTTAGTCGTCTGTCAAGTGAACAAAATCTAAGCAATTTTTGTTTTTAGTAGGTACACGGTTATAAATTATAGAAATATCGTTTATTCCCCTCTTTGTTTCAGCATGAACTTTTGTCGAGCTCGAAGCATTGCTAATCTGATTGACAGATAATATTACTATCTTAATTCCGGATTCACTTACTTGCTTTTTTCGTCGGAAAAGTCCGACCAGGTTAATAGATACTTCTGTACGTGCATTACTGCACAAAGCCGGGGTTCATATCCCGGAGGGTTCACCTTGGGAACCGATGCCCAGACAAAGGGTTGATGTGCGGGTCAGATGCGTTTTAAAAAAGGGAGCTATTTGCTAACACTGCCTGAACACGGGGAGGGAAAGTGAGCCATCGCCGGCGTCTGACTGAACTTTATTGAATCTCCAGGCTTCGGGGGTTGAACTTTAATGCTAACAAAGTTAGGTTGAACTTTAATTCTAACATAGTTATTAGATTAATAGCTGACTCGGCAAACGTTGTTTTGTTAGTATTAATTAGTCATATAAAAATCGGTAAAGCCGTTTCGGAGGAATTCGATAACAAACACTGTGACACGCTATTTTTATATATTAGATTTCTAACGCAAAATATTAATGTTAATTTATAATTAAACGAAGTATTTATTACAGTAAGTTCTATAAAAAAATCCAGACCGCCGTTGGGGAGAGTTCCCAAGATGCTGGCTGCATCCCCCTTGAATGGTCAGGCTGATACGCTAACCAGTAGCTACCAGTCACCTAACGAGTCTATGACGCGCTTTGATATTTCTTTGTAATTTGAAATGTAAATATGGACTACATTTCTGAAATAAATGAATTGAATTGATATTGAATAAAATGGGTATCTACTTATTTAACGTTGTTTTGGTTTCAGACTAGACAAGAAAACTAGTAGTGCCTGTCTATGAGCCATCAATCTATACGTTATTTTTTTCCAAATCTGTTGAGCCGTATACATGGCAGATGTAAAAAAATACAAATCAAAATGTACACATGTTGTACAATGGAATAGAACTGAGCTTCAATAGGTATAGAATCAAACTACGACTCTTGTTTTAAACTCCGTCATTTCACAGTTAAATGCTTAACGGATAGTAGTACAGAAACGAAACTTTACATGTTCGCTTAATCTTGCTAGCTAAATGTGAGCTTTACCATAAACTGCAGCCAGGATTTTCTCCACATGAGGGCACACCTCAACTGTTAGTAGCATGGATATGAAGCTTTTAGTACTAAGGCCGCCAATTGTACTTCGATTTCTTAAATTTCTGTTAATGTAATTTTTGTGTACAATAAAAAAGCGCCTAACGAGACCACGGGACTTGTAAAAGTACCGAAATGGCGGAAAATTGTTAATTCAGTTTTTTACAATAAAAAATATTTTATTAATGTATCTAAACATTATTTTCTTCCGCATGTTGCATTACCGACAAAAGCGTGGCTTTACTTTTTTTACTATAATTTGTTTTGTGTGCGATTGTACTTAATATAAATATAAAAAATCCGACTGCTAAGTTTCGCGAGAAAACAATACTCATTTTCTTTCGCGGTCGAGTAATTGCAGAATCTTCATATTATTAGTGAACTAAAGCAAAATTTTATTTTGAGAAATACGGTGACGTAGGCACATAACGGTGGTTCAAGCACATCCATCAAATCCGCGCCATTTGAACCAACAATGGACACAAACCAACAGACCCGTTTAATTGCCGCATTCCGTGATATGTTATGATCTACTTGAAAGGTCTATCCGCGTTAGAACGGGCTGGCGACGTGCGGGCGGTACGGTTTCAACGTAAAACAATCCTTAAATACTGATGAAGTTAGAGACTAGAATACAGTGCAAAAAAAACTCGTCGGCCGCCCGCTGGCTGCATTGCAGCCTCTTACCCTAAAAGTATTAAAGATTTATTTTAGTTGCTAACATTGGTTGTCATCTAAACTAAAATACATAAATGTTACCTACTTTATTTCATTGATATTATCAACATTTAAATCCGTCTGTAAGTCTGCAGAATTTTAAAGAACCCGATCGAGCCATTATGACCTTGAAAAAATAATGATTTTTAATTATTTTTTCAAGGTCATAATCTAACAGGTCAGTACCGTGTTTTATGAAGACAAATTGTCGATTTCGTCATAGTTTTGAAGATGTCCCGTCCCGATAACCGATACATAGCGAAAAGTTAAAGTATAAACATCGAACCGCCACCGCCAGTCTTAACGTGTAGCCTTAACAGAATCAAGCCTCCGAGCTGCAGCGCTCCAATACACCTTTATCCTAGCTCCACGTAAGACCTCAGCAAGCCCCCGCTCCCGCAAATTACCCCTCCCTCCCCCCTCCAGCTCCTAAGGTGATCCCTAATTTTCAGATACATCTCCGGGAATAAATAGGGGATTACTGGCGCGCCGCGGGCGTAAATATCGCCGCGACCGAGCCCGCCTGATAAGGGTGGGGACAAAATTGCGCGGGGCGGAAAAACGTCGCTGGAAGTGGCTTCAGTCCGCTGTTGGGATTGGGTAAAAATATGTATCGATAAATGTCATGTCGATACAAAGAGCACGTAGAGGAAAAATATCGTTACACAGTGTGTAACAAAATCTCCATACATAACCAAGATTCTAATGTTCTAGATTCTATTTCTAACTTCCTCCTCGTCAGTATTGTCTATTTTTATATTGCGACATAATCGTTCCATATAATTAAATGCCGCAGACAAATTACCAAAGGAGAATGATCAATTTACTATAGGGGTTAGTCTATTTTTGCGTCTTCTTGCGCATTGATGAAACCAACGTTAATCTATAAGAAATTAGCTCTGGATTATGCAGGAAAAATATTATGAAAATATTAGATGGGAGTTTCGAGAAATTTTAATTTTGAGCCCATGTTTTGAGGTTATGACAACTTTGGTGGTTTGGTGTTATTTTGAGTTGGCATTGGCACCTAGTCAGTTTGAATTATAAACATAGGTCATTATTAGGTAGGTATGGTTAGTTAGTGCTAAGTAATAATTCTGTATAAAATACAAAATATATATGACTATATCGCTGCAAAAAGTCGCAGTGTTTAAGGAGCCTTATGGGGGACAAAGAGATAATTTCTGATAAATAAGCACAAACAGTCTTAGGTCCTGCGCAAGACTATCCTAAGCCCACAATAGCGGTTTATTTTAGTTATTTATTCCACATATTGTTCATACATCATCATCATCATCACTTCAGCCATTGGACGTCCACTGCTTGACAAAAGCCTCTCCCAACGATTTTCAGAAGGGCCGGTTTGATTGTTCATACACACGGTCATTTTAACAATAAACTACACTAATTAAACAGTATAGAACACCGCTCGTTTGAATTTCCGTCAAAAACTCCCCGTTTGCAGTTTGCACTTTCGCATTTTATGTATGTACACGATTTGCGATTTTTGCAATAATGTAATCTAATCTGTGTTTGTAATCTGTATTGACTGACTGAAGTTTTTTAGTTACACAATCAATACAGATATTTTTTAATTATTACTTTTAAACCCCTGATTCTTTTAATTTATCAAATAGAACTATGAAATCATTTTTCAAAAGAAACATTTTGAGGTATAATTGCTTAAAGCGCAACATAGACTGTTTTTGATCATTCTCCTTTGTATGTTTACTTTTGTAAACAGTTAAGTTCGGGATTTCATTACCTGTATATCGCCCAATGACAGTATTGATCTAAAAATACCTGTTCTTAAAATAAAGTAAAATTCGGAAAATTTAAGACACGTACAAGATATAGAACGTTTTACGTGTATCTATCCTATATATATATATATAATAAATGCAATGCGTGAAATTGGAAAGGTATATAATTACACTGAAACTTTATTTGAAGAGTAATTCAAAAATAACGACCACAGTAACGATTATTTTTAAAAAGTATCGATATTTTGGTGATATGGTATTTTACCCAGCCTTAGTCCACTGTTTGCATAGTTTTAAAGGCGACGGGTGTGTAGAGTTTTTAGACGGATCTCGCCTTCAGTAGGGTTAAGTACCGTTTGTTTGTTGCGGAACGTCGCACTGAAAAAAACGCTAAAAGTAAGGGTGGCAAGGAGATCTTACAGTAAAGAAGATTCAGGACTCAAAAGCTTTTGTCCATAATAACGCAGAAGCTGTGAGAATATTATAATGAACGTCATTATTTGAACATAACTCGTCTGTTTCAAGACCAAGGTAATTCACCTAATGAAGAAACTGATTGACCTCTAGAGAGTGAAACGTTTTTGTGATACAGTAAAGGTTACTAAGCCAGGGCCCTTATTATGAGCAGCGATATGTTCGAAAGGCTCGTCAACGTCACGCTTAGGGTTGCCAACCCTACTATATAATATAGTATCCTATTATATTATACTATAATATAATACTATATTTCTAAAAAAATATAGTAGGCGAAACTACTATATTTTGCGTAAAGCGGAACCCAGCCTTAATCTTTTTCTAAAGCTCGCTCTTCAACTCTAATTCCGTGGATCGCGCTTTTTTACCATTATTTTGCCATGTACTATATTTTTAGAGGTAATAGCTTCGAAAATACTATATCTGTTACAAAAAAAGCTGTACTTTAAAACTCTTTATAAATTTATCACAAACACTGTTAAAAAAATATAGTGAATAATAATATTGTAGTGAAGCAAGGCCTAAAAGGGCTTGTACCCTGAGCCGTTAAACTAAATAAAAAAAAAAATCACCCCGACAATTCACTCGAATCTAGCGACAAGTACGGTTCTTTTTTTAAATAGTTAAGAAATTTCCTGCCAATGAGTAATGAACGCTACAAATACCTGGCTCTTTGATAGCCCAATGACGTCATATCATATCTTGAGATACGGATTTTTGACCATCTCGCTACTTCCAATAATGTCGAATTTTTCATATTAAATGCCCATATTGTGTAATATTAAAGTCCTCAGTTTTGCACGAAATTTGTCTTGAAACTATCGAAACGCGACAGTGTTGAAAGTTGAGATTGGGATTGTCCACAATCCTAACTCACAGTCACCGGACTATGATATTCGTTCGATTAATTTAATATTTTTATAAATCTGTACATAACTTTATTACTTTATAATAAAAATACCGGATTGTATATAATAATTAGCATCGTACTTTTCACTGACCTATTAAAACAACCTAAATTTCGAACTTTATAACACCACTCATAGGTACTGAAAATATGACTTTACTAATGTTTGATTTTATTTAATAAATTTATCATAATAGAACGGACACTTACAAAATAATCTTCTGATACATGAAATTTTCGCGTCACAGTTTCATCATCAACCCATTATGTCCCCACCGAGGGGCACGGGTCTCTTCCCTGAGGAAGGTATAGGCCATACTTCACCACGGGGGCCAAGTCCGGATTGGTGGAGGCTTGTAGACTAGTGGCTCGTCTACTGTCAGAAGTTGTCAAGCCGCCCTAAGGCCTCTGACAGTGTTTTTATCGAACTCCTCCGAAACAACTTCACCGATTTTTATGAAATTTTTTGTGTACATTTCGTAGGTCTGAGAATAGGCTTAATTAATATGGCAAAACAAGGTTTGCCCGGTCATCTAGTATCTTTATAAACAGTTCAAAAGTCGTAGTTTCTGACCTATTTTATTGTTTCTATTAGATTAAGAGTAACAATAAAAATTGTTTCAACGAATCAAAGAAGCTACCTACTTTGACGCAATAACTTTTGTACTGTTTAACTTTTTGACAAACGTGCGACTTGAACTTTTGTGGCTAAGTTTCTATTGGAAATCCAAGATTAGTGTGACGAGGGTTGGCTGTAAAATGTCAACAATCGAAACTCAAGATCATAATATCTCGATGTTCGTTGGCAAATGTTCGTTAAGTTAAGACCCTTCAAATCTCGAAAGTCAAATCATGTCAAAACTTCGCATTCCCAAAAGCCGCACAGATTTGCCAACTCCTCAAACTCCGCTCGAAACGCCCATCGACAAAAGATGCAAACAGCAAAGCAATAACTTTCTAGACTTACATTGCCCCTCTGCCAGGCCCGTCTTTTCCATTGGTCCATATGGGCAGTTAGCTTTTGCTAATCGTGATGGAAAACTTCGTGAGGAAACCCGAGTCTGAGGTGTTCACATACCTTAGCGCTTGCAATCACCATTTCCCGGTGGGCACGCTTTGTGAATAAGCCCCCTCTGTCTGAGACAGTCTATTTCTTTGAGAGTACGCAATGGGACGTATATACGCTGCTTATACAGGGTACAACAAAATCTCCATATGCAGCCCAACATGGGGGTAGAATTGAAAAGTTGTTCATCTTGAATGAACCACTTTTACTATGAGAAACACTTTAGCGGAAAAAAATTCAACTGTTTCATACTAAAGATTTAAGGTACTTGCAGTATAAAAATGATAAGATCAGCTGATATTTTTTCGTGATTTCGTTTTTGTCTCTATGGTAAAAGTTATTCATATTTATGGATAGAACCTCATAATTCTAAAGCCGCTTTAGTAAAGCGCCTAGGACCTCCAAGACGTTAGAGACGGCCCTGCTCTCTGCAGTTTGAATTCTGTCAGCATTGTTCCAGGCTCGTAACTGCCTGGTGGAACGAAACATGGTCATTAAAGCATGGCAGGCTATTTGGTCCCTGCTCAGACGATACGCCCGCGATATATTTCTATGAGTAACGCACCGTTCTGCCTAGAACAAAAGGCTTTTAACAGTGGAAATAGTTCAGTGGAGTTGTGCGTGCTGATTACGCGAGCGAGCGGGTCGCTACCACGAGTTGTAAATCTCGTTTACGTGTGCACATTTATGTGTTCTACGGTGGATAGAGCTAGGAATGGGTACACGTTTCCGTGCTCCGTTTATCTAAGTGAACTGCAGTCGGTGGCAGTAATAAACAATAATAAGTGGGTTCGGCGAGGCAGCCAGCTGAATTGTTGCTGGAAGGTCGGTGAAATTTTAACTCTAGCGTGTATCAATGTTTACACCTCTTTCTATCATCATCTTTCTATCACCTTTTGTGGCAGCTTAGATGCACCACAGGCTACATCTATGGTCCTGTTTTATTTATTCGTTTTGTCTGTTGTGTATTTAGTTTTCTTTCTGTTGTTGTGCATATTATGTTACTTACGCTGCTTATTTTGTTTCTGTGATCTATCTTGTTGGTATAATAAATGTCTGTCTTCTTCTTCTTCTTTAATAGAATCCGAATCCGTCCCTCGACTGTATACTTTTCAACAGACTTCGAAAAAACCGCACAAGTGCGAGTCGGACTCGCCCGCCGAGGGTTCCGTATAAATTTGTAGTCTCGCAGTTGTTCCAAGCTTTTCCCGAACTTTAAAGAGTATTTTTTATGATTTAATTACAAGTGTATAATTTTCAGATTTGATTACCTAGAGAGTGTCGAAATATATGTTTTTTGCTGTATACACAGCCGTAACTTTTTTTACTTTAACTTAGAAGTATGATTTTTTTTACAAATGCAAGGGACTGTAGACTTGAGTATATGGTTTTAATTTCAACTCGATACCTCCACGTGTTCCCGAGATAATGGGTCTTGACAGACAGACGGACGGACGGACAACAAAGTGATCCTACAAGGGTTCGTAGTCCGATTTCATTAATTCTTTTGGTCATAAGGGTGTACCTCAATGGTGGTTCCATCCATATAAATTTGATCAAAATATATTATTGAGATCCATGAAAAGTCATCGAACTCTTCTTTTTAGCGGGTGTTTTTTTTTAATTTGTTTTTTATTGCTTAAACTATTCAGTCTCTAGCGTATCGCGTTACACAGCTTTGCGAGTTAGCTTTCTCCTTTAGTGTCTATAAGTAGAGCATTAGTGTTGCGTAGCTCGCTATGCAGCTGCAAGAGTTAGTTTTCTAGTTGGGGATTGTATTAATTCAGTAAATAAAAGCACGGATGGTTAGCAAAGTTTGGAGTCCTTGCTTACCCTTTCACGCGTTTGTGTCTGCAGTCTATATGCCTAAATAACGGGAAAGTTTACTAACTGGTCTACGTAACAGCTTTTCATGTTCACCTCACGGAATGGGACATTGTTTTTGTTGCAAAAATAAAAAAACATTGGCCTTTGCATCTACGTAAAGAGATGATTTATACAGCGTCCACTGGCACCAGGAAAGGTCCATGACGCAGTATAATAAAATAACTTGTCTGGCTATTTTAAAAACCTATTTAAAATATCAGCACGGGTTAGTGCAACAAAAAGAATATAATTGTCTGGCTATGTTCTGCTATTGTGATGAAAATAAACATTTCTGTGTCATTTTCCCGAAAGACTGCCTCGTAGGTCTATTGGTAACACGTTTGACTACCATGCCAGAAGCCGTGGGTTCGATTCCTGCTGAGGGCTCTAGGAAAACACTTTAATTCCTACAAGTGACCTCATTTTTTCCTTGTCCTTGTCTGGTTACCATATGACAGGGACCCTAGTCAAGTACAAGTGATTGTAATTTATTGATGTTATGTTATTGTTTCACGGAAATCAATTAATAAAAACTTATCCATTCCTTATGTAGCCCGATATCCGCATCTACACACAATATAATACACCCATGGTTTCCGCCGTACAGCAGCCGTGTATTGTACTGTAAGCAAGACGGTATACCTATACGTGCGTTTTAAGGGTTAGTTATCTCGACGTGGTCTTTTGTGATTTACGCCCGCCTCGGATACGTAAAGCGTACAATAGGCGCTCGCAGAAGGATAACTCAAAGGAAAGATAAGGAAAGCGCGCGGGAATATTTCTTTTGAGGTGGAGAAAGAGGAGAGAGAGGGGAAAAAAATGAGATGGAGAGGTTTTTATGGAGAGCTCAGTACACCGGCTATCTAGTTGGAAGAAAGAAATACAGAAATGTTTGTTTTATCTTAAAATTATTTTAAAGGAGCACGATAGAAATACAAATAGGGAGGTAATAAAGGAGTTAACTTGTAGACCTTTGCACACCCGTATAAATTCAAACACGCGTTTGACGCGATACGCGACTCGTCGACAGCGCGTTTAAAAAACGTGGTGTACCCGGGCCCTAGCGGGAATACAACACACACTTGGCCTATTATGCCTATTTACTGTTATCTTATATGGACTGCACTATAACCTCAATATTTAAAAAAGTACAAAAACAAAAAAATCACGTTTCTTGTGACTAGTCTCCATCTTTATTTATGGCTGTGTTTGGTGAAGATAATTACGCAGATGACCTTCTGTAATGAAATCTTTTGCCTCGGATACGGGTACCCGAGATTATTGGAAGACAAACGTTGCGTGCGCTGCGTTAGATTTATTGCCTACAGTCGTGTTGAAGGAAGTGCTTTTCTTAAGTAGGTTTTTGCAGACCGAGTTGTAAAACCATCTGTTGCTTACAAAATTTAACCGATAATTTAAAAAGATTTCATATTAGGTAAACATAGTGAAGAAACCTGAACCTGAGGTGTGCACATGCCTCAGCGCCTGAATTCGCCAATGCGCGGTGGGCACGCGTGGTGTGTATGATTTATTTACCTAGGTAACTTATCTTATATGACCTCATACCGATATACCATATCCTAGATGAATGCAATGATGCTTCGCGGAATAGTTGACAAAATTATTTTCTTCGAATCCCATATTCTTGCTAGCAGCGGTAAGAAACGGTGTCACAGGTGAATACCAACTCTACAATTACATACAATAACAACCTTACACCAATTATTGATTGTCATCATCATCATCATTCAGCCACAAGAAGTCCACTGCTGGACATAGGCCTCCTCCATGGATTTCCAAAAAGACCGGTTGGAAGCGGCCTGCATTGATTTACTGATTTATTGATTGTAGTCAGCTTTAACAAACTGAAATAAATAAAATTTGTCTAAATACCTTACACTGTTTTCCAGGGCAAAGTTTCCTAACACTGTTGTTAGAGTGTGACTAGATGATTAGCGAGCTACCAAAGCTTTGGCCAATTATTTAGCCCCAACAAGATTACATGGCAATTTATTTTAAACCAGATACGTCTAGCGTGGTTAAGAAGGTAACAACCAGTGAAAGTAAAAGTTCAAAGGGCTCCTGATTTACTGGTTTCGAGTTGTAAGGTCTGTTTCAGTTCTATGTTCGGCGGAGGTGAATAAACCACATTAAAATGCCACTTGATTTTCCAGGAATTCTATAAAGGCTGAAAACAGAATACAGGGTGAAATATAATCCCAGAAATAAGAAAAAAAAGCTTTATTGTTATAACCTTTGGTTCTCTATCAATTTCTATCTATTTATAAATAAAAAAAAATACTTTTAAAATATTTTATACAAAAACTGGGTAGCCAGTAGTGAAGTTTTATTTAAAACAACATCTGTTGCACCGTTATATTTACCAGCGCGGTTTATCGAATCGAAATTAACCGATATAGACCGATTCAAATCTAGACTTTCCCGGTAATTTGTGGGCGCGCTTGAAGCTTTTATTAGTGGTGGCTTAGCCGAGTAATAGCTTAATACCCGGCTTTGGTGGGAAATCAGACATTTGGCCCTAAATACCTGGCCTCTACACGAGAACTTCGACAACTTCCTAACAAAGGAAAAGGTTCTGTAACAAACATTTGCCACGCCAGAATTCGCTGTAACGTACATCGCAGCTGTAAACTTTCGCGGCTTACATCACAGTTTTGTATCGAAGCCTGTTGTAAAAAAGCTTGACGAACGAGCTTTCTATATGTTTTTTTATTGTGACTCCAGACCAGAATCAATGTGTTAAAAAAGCAACCCCTAATTTATATACGTCTAACACCCAGGTAAGTTGCGTCTGCCTTGGTAGGAAAAAATAACCTAACGATGTGTGCTCCCGCCTTTCAGTTCGCTCTGTAATTCCGATATCATCGCTCGTCTGATGTGCCTCGAAGTGCCCCAACAGGAATCGGAAACGAGTACATCCGTACAACGTCGAAAATTGATTTCTTTATTGAACTGTGAACGCCAAAAGTTTTGTGATGTGTTGTGGAAAAACCGAACCCGGAGGCTATACGTATAGGTAGGTACGGCTCTCTATTTGTCAATCCCGAAATTGCGAAAATATAGCTAACTAGCTGTTGCCCGTGACTTCGTTCGCGTGGTAATTATGATGTGTATTTTTCTGGATTAAAAATAGCCTATGTGCTAATCCAGATTATAATCTATCTCTGTGCAAAATTTCATCCGGATCCGCTCAGCCGTATTTGCATGAAATAGTAACAAACATCCATCCATACACACAAACTTTCGCGTTTATAATATTTATTTATTGAGTTTTAGGAAAACCATCGACTAAAAAATAACATGATAAAAAGGTACATTGTACATTATAGAAACTGAGAGTCATTAAAAGGTTTTCACTTATAGCGACACTGTAGTTCAGAGCACACAAAGATTTACAATATTGGTAAGGATATTTCTTTTACACACTGCAAAAATATTGCAAGTTCCGCCTTCTTTATAATATTTTGGATCGGTCTAGATTTGGCTAAATTCAAGATTATCTAATATATATAAATACTCGTGTCACAGTGTTTGTTATCAAACTTCTCCGAAACGGCGCCACCGATTTGTTCTGTATATTTGGTAGGTCTGAGAATAGGACGTAGGCTAAATAATATAGCAAAACAACGCTTGCCCGTTATTTATAGCAGTGGTAATAGTAGTAGGTCCCGAATCTTCCTATTAAGTTTACACCAGTAATATAGGTAGAAGGGATTCGGTCTTTCGGCCTAATATTAAATTACAGTTAACGCCAAATCGCTACAAACTTTGTAAATAATTGATATTTAAGCATCGCATTAAACAATATTAAATACCTAACATTGCGTGAACAGTCAGTATTTAAATACTAAAAAGTAGAAAAAACAATGGCCTAGATTTATTACGGAATTGCTTTCGCCAATTTGACTACTCGAACTGTAAGCTGTTCACCATGAAACGTTATTCTGATCACTTTATAATATTAAAAATGCCAATAACCTAGAACCTAGTGTCAATAAACTAGGACTTTCTACCAAAAACTGCCATTAATACCATTAATGTTCACTTTTGCAAAAACGTATTATAAGAGAAGATTTGATTCTTTTCATGGCGCTTACTTAGCAGCGGTTAGCCCCTTTAATATGTACGTTATGTAAAGCTCAGTTTCAACAAATTGGAAGGAAATAAGTCCCACTTTACTTCTGCCAAATATCTCCAGTAGACCACGCCGAAGTTAGTCGAATATTCAATACGATTATGACTCATCAAATTATAGGATGCGGGCTCACCGCATCGGCAGTTGCAAAATCAAACATTTATTAAGTATGCAGCCGTCTGGATGGCTAGCACGGTTCGAGGTTCAATCTATTAATTCTTCAAACCAAGCTCACAATTGTCCAATGTGTTGAGAAATTATGTCTCATTTCTAGGACTGTTGACTGCTTCTTTTTGTGTTCTGAGGTTGACTGTCATCCGCAACGAAATCATAATGGATGAAAACTAGATGGCTCCCGCATTCAATCGAAAACACAAAACACGTTTTAAACAGTTAGATGCATAATGCCATCAAAAAGTTTTGACATAAAATTTGACTAAAAAATTACTTTGCAATTAAGGTGATGATGGAAAAAAATAGTCGAAGCGATTAAACGCAAAATTATAAAATTTAATTAATTTAATTTGGACTTAGAGTTCGTTTTATTGTCTCGCAGACATTTTTTCATATTTTCAAGGCAATTTTCATTTCAATATTATATTAATTTATCAATCGGGAGCATGCTAGGGGTGCTATCTGATTAGAAATATAGGGTTCATTTGTTTATTAGGCCACATTTTTATTAGAAAACGTGGTAGCGAGAAACCAGGGACGGATCCAGAGCTTAAGCCTTGGTAACATCTTGAAATGCCCTAATCGCTATACATTGTAATAACGCAAAACTTTAAAGCCATTTTTTTACTATCGATAAACGAAACTACTTTCCATAGGTAAGCAAAAGTTTAAGTCTCAATTTCATTTTACATGCAATTATAACGAAGAAACGATTATCGGGTTCGGGTAACACCTTGTATGTAGCTTGTATATACATTTAAATATGTAAAATTTTTAAATAATGTCTTTTTTTATGAATTTAAATACATATGTACTTTTTTTTATATGCTTACCAGATTTTAGTTCGAAAATTCAACTGAAAAAATCAAAATACTTTTATTCAAAGTAACTTAGAAGCTGCGACTTAATTAAAGTTTCAATTTTAACTACGTGTCATCGGGCCAGTTTCTGAATTAAGAATTTCACTAAGTAAATAGTTAACTGTAGTGTTCTCTTCGAATTCCTCAGAAAAGATCGTGAAAGAACGTTACTTAAGTAGTCTAATTCTCAATTCAGAAACCGGCCCATCATATCATAATTGTTTTTTTTTATTTAGCCTTTAAACCTCCCACTGCGGGGCACAGGTCTTCTCTCAGAGAGAGAGAGAGAGTACGGGCTCAATCACCACTCGTGCCCACCATGGATTGGCAATTTCAAGCGCTGATGTATGTGAATACCTCAGACACTCAGGTTTTCTTACGATGTCAGTCATAAATAATACATTTTCCATTGTCCACAGATGGCTTGGTGCCAGCGCGGGAGGCGCGTAGCATCTCTTCTGACCTGCAGCGCCTTCATGGTAAGTGCCCAAGACATCGTACAAATAAATTAAAGAGTTCACCAACAAAATATTCGCTTTCAAAGCCTATAATAACTAACCGATGACAGGTTGATTGGTTGCACACCATACCGTGTATAAGTCGAACCTTCGCCGCGTTTCATACAACTACGATTCACAGTTTATCAAGTAGCATTCTTCATACTTTCTCTTCTTCTTAATCTCTCTGGCTACACAATGTACATCGAATTGTTATAGTAAACTATTAATTGTAGTTTTATGAAACCCGACCCAGATCTTTCCTTTCAATCAGTTAACCATCATCTGGTTGCTTTAGAACTACGTAATAATGATTGAGCGCGGCTCGAAATTGTAGATCGCGCCGTCGACTTGCCTTTTAACTTTTTTGCGGTTACCGGCTATTCGTTTGTGGTGGCCAGTAAAAAAACAAGCTTTGAACTGCGGCCGTTGCCGGGGGCGTGGCTCGGGCGGGGTTGGTATAAGTATTGGCGCCAATGTCTCTTTGATTTGTACGCGTTCGCATATTGGTACGACTGCAGACAAATGTTTGTTCAAGAAAAAAGTAAAATACCTAGCGATGGGCCGAGTCACATTTTGTCCAACTCGAGTAGCTCGAGTTTAAATAAGGGCTGACTCGAGCAGCAACTCGAGTCAACTCGAGTCAGCGTTGTCTCAGCGCGCACACCGCCGTCGCGGTGGCGGTGGCCGTCCATATAAACGTTCTGCAGTAAATGGATATGTAAGGACCGCCACCGCGTTGGTTTGTTCCCACCGCGTTGGTTTGTTCCATCCTTTATGTATCCACAGCCACGTTGATACTGTAGCTCGAGTTGCATGTTGTACCGTTCTTACTCTGACACACAGCTCGGTCGCATAGTACTGACTCACTCAGCCACACTCGCGAGTCAGCTCGCTCGCGCACACCCGCCGAGTCAACTCGGTTGACGGAATTTCCAACTCGAGTTTACTCGCTGGCAGCCCAACTCGAGTAAATTGACTCGAGTCGCCCATCGCTAAAAATACCTATATCGAAATATTTACAAGAGGTAGACGACTCTACCTTTACTGCAGCAGTTATTTTTTTATGAACGGCGCGAGTCTTTGGTAAAAAATCAAGACTATAAAATCATGGTGTCAAACAGCCTAAAAGCAGCCCAAAGGTTGTCTAACTAAATGAACTTACCGTTCAGGAATAAATTCCGATTTTGCAGGATTTTTCTAACTAATGCTGAGGTCATATTTAGATTTGACCAAAACAAGCCAAAAGTAACCATATAAAATAAAACCTCGCTATCGGGAAACGTCTAAACTAACAAATAATGAACGTTAGTTCAATTAAAACACGCGTGCGACGAACAATTTACGAGCAGCGATAAATTGCGATGCAAATCTTGATAATGGCGGAGCGGCAGTCAATTTCGATGTAACAAATATCCTATAGCCACAAAATAGAGATATAGTCAGAAGGGTGATTGCTTAACAAACTTCACAGTCTCTTTGTTATTATTTTATTTATTAAGGAGCACCAACAGAAAGCATATATAGCTTTTGCAGTAAGATTTTCAATGTATAGGTCTTATATGCACCCCTTTAACAGGCGCCCACAACATTTACCTTGTTATTAATCTTATAACTATAGTAAAATTCTGTAAATATTAAAGTACAGCAAAAAATTTAAAGAATTTAAAATAGGCGTTAGATATATTTTAAGGAGACATTTCAGAAGAAAGAAGAAGAAAAACATTTATTTAACGCCACATATAGACACACATAATTATGCAGGAAAAGTAAATACAGAAAATAAGGCAGATATAGGACAAAAGCAGAAGAAATGTGAAGCTAACAGTGAGAAAAAACAAAGGCTAAGGATACAGTGGATGTACTCTGTATGTCGATGCAGCGGAAAAAAGGCCTTTATCCAGGATTTTATCTTTAAAACCTGCCAAGTGCGTGTCGGGCCACGCGCAGTGTAGGGTTTCGTAGAAAGAAAGGGTTTTATCTGCCTTACAGAGCTAAAAACTTCATCAACGTAATTGTCAAGGGATATTGTACGAAGTTTTCCTTTTATAAGTTGATCGCCTATTACTCGTTAACTTGTAAAGCATACTTAGCCGTGATAGTTTTCCTTTTTAGTTCATTATATGTGCTACTGTCCACTGCTTTTTTCCCGTTTCTACAATCAACCGTTTAGCCAGGAGAGGGAGGGGGGGACATTCTATCTATTGGTCTCTTGACCAGTTCTATACAGGGTTATTGTATAAATGTTTGATTAGAGAACGTTGTGGACTGAAAGAGGATGTAGTGACTAGAATTGAGAAGGGAATGTTGCATTGGTTTGGACATGTGGAGAGGATGACGGAAGAAAGATTGACGAAACAAATATGGTGGAAGGGCCGGTAAGGGATGACCCAGGTGGACATACTTCAACCAAATAGGGGATGTATTAGCAAAGGGCGAGATAAAAAATACCCGAAACTGGCGTGCGTACATGCAAAGACTAATGAATGTTGAGGAAGCGAAAGTGATCTGTCAGGATCGTCGCAAGTGGCAGTCCCTGGTCTATGCCTACCCCTCTGGGATACAGGCGTGAGTTTGTGTATGTGTATGTTTAAAAATGCGCAGACCCTGAAACACGTCAACTGGTGTTTGTGGTTTATAAGAACTTTTATTGTAGGAGTTTTTACTCGGATTCGCATCTTTCGAAAAATCTTTACGGAATTTAGTGTTCAATTAGCGCCTATAGTAGATAAATACAGTATCAATATGGCAGCCTCCTGTAAACCATTGTCCCACATAGAAGATTGTCCTTTCTATTTAATTCATATGTTTTTAAACATTGTCTATTACTAACTACAAGAAAAAAAAAACAGCCTAGTGACATAAAAGTAAAATAAATGGCAAATTCAATAAATAAAAGTTTATGTAAATGACAAAGTCTAATTGACGTGTCCTCGGAATTTCAAAATAACCGTGAATAACATATGTTTATAAAATATCTTTTATGCAAAATATAATTTCTTATTACATAACATAAGCAGCCTATATACGTCCCATTGTAGGGCACAGGCCTCCTCTCAGAGAGAGAGAGAGTACCTATGGGTTTAATCACCACCGCGGATTGGCGATTTCAAGCGCTGAGGTATGTGAATAGCTCAGACACATAGGTTTCCTCACGATGTTTTCCTTCACGGTTAGCGAGTGGTATTGCTACTAGAAGTTCACAAATGTACATAACTTAGAAAACAAGGTCATAGGTAGGTACATGCCGCCCTGGGAATCGAACCTGGGTCTCTCGCTTCCAAGTCCAATGTTCTACCCACTACCCACTTATTACATAAATTAAGTAATCTACAAAGATTTAACAAGCACTTAACAAACCTTCTGGACAAAAATATCGTAAACGTACGTATTTTAACACTACCTACCGTGTAATTTGTCGTCAGCGCAACGCTTTATAATTAAATCTATATCGGAATTCGGAATTTGTTTAAAATCTGCAGTTCCCAAACGTGTGCAGTAACAATTAACGGAATCGTTTCCCCTGATTTTAAAATCGCTCAAATGTATTCTGTATTTGCTTAATTCCATCCCAAATTAAATAGGAGCTAAAGCTCAAATAGAACCTGAAGTGGTGATAGACTAGTGGTTAGAACATTGGACTCGGAAGCGAGAGACCCAGATTCCCCCACGTCCGTCCTCTATCTTGGTAGTAAGCGCCTTAACGGCTAGCCGTTGGACTAGTCCAACGAGCTAGTTATTGTTGAATACGTAGAGTTCTTCTTAAATTACATTACTCCTCCGAGGAGCTTGGCCATGTAGAGTGCGCAGGTCAATATACTTTAGCAGCAGATGAAGATGGATTTTGATGCCAATTTATTTGTATTTTCACTCAAAAGACAGTCAGATCTGTTACTCTGCTCTCACTTAATCGCTATACAGAAAATCATCAGCGACTTCATGCGCAATTAGACCCCACACATTCTGGTATCGATAAACCAGGTAACCCGACCAGTTTTAGTGGAACCCCTGTTTGAGAACTCCAAGTAGAGGTTATAAGCGCCGCGAGATGCCAAGTCAGGCTGGTCTTCAAGGGGACGTTTGCCTGAATATGCAGCTTAATTTGTCGCTACCTACGGGGTAATGAGTTCATGGAAATAAATGTGTGCAACAGAAGGTTTAACAAAGCACCGACCTTTGCACAAAAAATCTGAATTTGACTAAATGCCTTCACAATAAGGATGGCCCTAAGTCAGCCGTCTTGTGTAAAAATGAGTACGTTGCACATTATTATCTTCTAGAGATCTCTCTTTCTCTGTGTCACATTTAATGCCAGCTACGAAGTATTTAGTTGTCGGTTTTTAAGCGTAGGGGCAGCTACGACCTACTTTGTAGTTCCTTCAGTATTAAACTGCGATGCGACGTCGCAACGTGCGAGCTCGCGCGACTTATCACAAGAACTTGCGAATTGATTCGCATCGGCGTTCATAATAATAATAAATGGATGAACCCAAAATCTTCTTTGTTTTTTAACCAACTTCATTTTTCCTGTATCTTCTTAGCAATAACAGAAGTGAGCACTTCTTTTTACGATCCATCCCACGACCTAGTTTACAAAATACTTTCAGTTCACTTGACAATCGTCGAAGGAATGGTCACCCGAATCGTGGAAGGGAGATGCCTTGCCGCACGAAATTTTATCACAACAATCCCAGCAATTCGTGTCGCAGTTTTGTGCGTTGCGAATTCGAATCGCGCCGATTCGCAGTTTTGTGTACGGAGCCATAGTGCAAGGTCTACGTACTTGATTTAGATTAGTTTACAACTTAGACGTTTTGTACACTCTACGTCTCCAAATGTAAACAACCAGCACAATCAAATATCTTAGCAAGCAGTTTAACGTACTTAGTATGTTTCATAAACAGGATTATTTGTAAAAAGCACAATTCCTGAAACATGTCGAGTAGAGTCTGTCATTTCCAACAATTTTTGAATTTTTATTTTTTTTACAAATAATAAATTTCTGAAATTTGTGGTTTCAAATTTCCGTTTTTTAAAGAAAAATATTTTTTACTGTATTGCTGCTTTAGAGTGGAACTGTTTGATAGATAATGCTTAAAACCGTAAGTTTGAAATAGAATGGCCATTCTTCTATCCTGGAGGCTGCGATATTCGTGGAGAGCGCAAAGTAAACCCTGATACGAGTATTTCGAAAAACAAAAATCCAAGAAAAAACTCATAGGAGAAAAGTAGTTACCAAACAACAACTTTAAGTGTCTCAGAATTTGGGCATTTTGGAAATGTCTCATTGTTCACCGTGACGTGCTCTGTTTAGAGCGGCCCACATGCACAGCAGGATGCAGCTTGCAACATCCGCTTCGGCGCAGTTTAGGTAAGGCGCTCTGAGATGCAGATATGCGCGCTTCCGCAGTCCTCGAATCTAATCAGACGCGCATGCATATTATGCATGGTGTGACGGTAGGTTCAGAGTCAAAGTGGGTAGCTATACAGGGTGTAATGAAACCCCATAGGCTTCTCAGAAATGTTCACACGTCGTGCGAACAACGTTTACGATCGTGACAACTTCAAATAGAAAAAAAATATCTATACTAATAATATGTAGGGAACAACTGATGATGTTTTCGCAATTTCGAAGTTTTGGTTGTAGTAACAGTGTTGTGTAATAACGAGATGAACCTCTACAATTAGGGATGATAGATATTTATTTGACAGCTGTTGGCCAGCTCTTCTTTCTTTTATTTTGCCGAAGTGTGAAGCTGTGGCGAAGAACAGATAAACAATAGAAAGGTTCTCAAATGGAGACCGAGAATCTGAAGCAGATCGGAAGTGGCGGCTGAATCCTAATCCTAATGGCTGAGGTCTTCTGACCTGACGTGACTTGGAATTGCCTAACTGTGGACACTAAGCTGATGGATTGTATTGTGACTTTTTGCAAAATTGATATTATATTCAAAGTTAGGCAATATTTTCAAATAAAATCCCTTTCAAATTCTTGGAACATCTTGAAAGTCAAGTTAGGCTCGTATGGATGACGATGGCCGAGGACAAAAACACGTGACATGCCTTGGAAAGGCTTATGTCCAGCTGAAGACAGTGAGCTGATTGAATTAAAACATAAACATAAACATTTACATACAGGCACATACATTGCTTCTGGCCCCACACTAGGATACCCTGCGTCGTGGGTACCAGAAACAACGACATCACAAACATGTAAACATCCAAGACCTGGGGCTTTTTTTTTGTCCCCAGCTGGGATTCGAACCCGGGACCTCTCGCATGGTATGCAGGTGCACTACCGATGCGCCACGAGGTCGTCAAGATTGGTCGTCAAGTGGATTGGATTGTTACTTTTTGTGAATTCGATATTATGCAATATTTGTAAATGAAATCCCTTTTTTAACTACCTTTTTTGGAACACCTTGAAAGTCAAGTTCATCATCATCATCATCAGCCATTTAACGCCCACTGCAGGACATAGGCCTCCTCGTGGTTTTCCTAACCATGAAGGGTTTTGATTATGATAATATTTTCGCAACCAACAACCCGATCTAAGCCAACCACCTCCCAGGCATAATATCAAACAATTAACTTAAAAATTCTCGGCTAGTCCACTCCCGCCGGCCGCATTTTTAATCAGTGGCCGGGGCGGCAGAGTGGCCCCGCTCGAATTTGCGAGAGATAATTTAAATAAAAGGGTGGCAACACCGACTAGAGAGGGTTGCCCGCTAAAATAAGCTAGAAACAACAGAAGATCTTATCTAAGAGCTCTATCTAACCCTCTATCTAAATAATCGGTCCCACGCGATTGCGTGGCGTGGCGTTGACGTTTGTCCGAGTCATGTCATGAGTAATATTTTTTAAGTTAAAAACTCTATTAATGAAGATAACACTTTTTTGAAAAGAATAAATTTGGAGTTTCTTTGTTAGCCTCTTATCCACATAATTGTGAAACTAACAACTTTGACGTTCATTAAGTAAACATTTTGTTTTTATAATGAATAAAAATATTTGAATTCGACTTTAGAAGGAGATCCAGCTCCTAAGATACAGGTAAATCCTAGTTTAGAAGTTGGAAATCGCTTTCAAATTGTAAAATGAAATATGATAGTCTAGTTGCAATGCAACTGTGCATTGCAACTAGACTATCATATTTCATTTTTAGAGACTCTAGCATAGATGTAAAATGCCGGAGTTTTATCCTACCTTTATCCGCTGCCAGCAATCTGCCTCAGATCGTCCGTCCAGCGAGCTGGTGGGCGTCCTACGCTGCGTTTGCCAGTTTATGGTGTCCACTCAAAAACCTTTGTACCCTATCGACTATCGGTTGTTCGGCAGATGGGACCAGCCCACTGCCATTGCAACTTTTTCACTCACCCTTCGCCAAACTAAAATTCCTAATCCGACCCCGCTAGTTCGGCTATACCCTGCCCGACTATCTGTCCGTTGTTAGGTAATGTGTGGTCGCCGGTAGTGTTCGCAATTATCCGATTTGCATATTTCCCAGCCCTCGACGATTTTTCGACAGTATTTTTTTTTTGCGTCTACAATGCGAATATGCGACTGTTGGGCTTTTTTCTGCGCGCGTGATATATTCGTGTTTCGGATAGGAGAGGCTTGTTTGTATGCATGGACGTTTTGTTTGGCCCTGTATCTATTCCGGTTTTCGGTTTGTTTTACGCCAGATCATCTAGATGCTTTCTCTACTGTTATTGTAGCGCTGTGTGTATAGGTACGCATATATGGTATAGGTACACTTCGGTATCTCGTGCTATTAATGTATTATATCAAATGTCTTCGTTCGAACTTCGTTCGGGTGGGACTCCTGTAAAAAGTATCATTTGTTCTATCCACGACATTGTATATTCGCATGCCTTTGTATATGTGACTTCAACGTGAAGACTGCAACGGCTTTATTCAATAGACTTATGTTAACCGGTATCGAAAATTTGAAGCTTTCTTTTAAAAAACCTTCAGATTAAAAATATTATTGATTTTTCAGCAACATTTTACAAATGCAGTATGCATAGCTCTCGGGTAATGCAACAGTATTTTTACAACCTGTATAGGCTGCTTTTGAATGTTTATGGATTTGAAAAAAAAATGTCTCACAGGTAGATCATGGCCGAACATATGATACTGCGAACAGAGCATCAGGCAGAGCTATTTATGTGATACTCTTGTTTGTATGGTATGTAACAAACAACCCCCTTTCTACTACCACGTTTTAACTATACCGCTGACCCATTTCTAGCGTCCTATCCCATAATAATATTGGTCATTATCATACAACCATCTACAGATAACCCATACCATACAGGATTTCCATTGACGTAAATAAACCGTGGATAAAAATTACGGAAATTACAGTCCTATCCTATTTATAAAAAGTCGATTTCACTAAAACATTCCTAAAATGGAGTTTCAACGGGTTTAGAACAGGATTTAACTAAATCACAATTTACAAAGTGAAATCTGCATTTTATTGCTGCTATAGCCCCTCCACCACAACGTGAAGTCACTTTTAACTGTTCGAGAAGATTATATTACAGCACAAATTAGACTGTCAAAGAAAAACCTTGTTTTCATTGTTTAAAATACCTGTCTAAGGAACTTCGCGGTGCTCATTTATTTTCCAAAAAGCCTGCAATCTAGGATATATTCGTAAATCAACATGCTGGTCATAAAATCAAGCTGCATCTGCACATCAAGAAAAAAGTATCCAAAAAAATTTATCAGAGACAGACTAAAAAAGAATATAAAAAAATGTTTTTCTTGTAGCAACAATTTTTGTGTTTTTTTATATATCCATATTCACAGATAATGAATGAATCTGTGAATGGATCTATCAGCGTCTTAGCTAGACTTTTTTTAAGATCTTACATGGTTAAGAACATTATCTGAAAACATACTCCCTAGCCCATCGCTAGTTACGAGTATGAATAGGCGGCAGCTCGCTGGTCTGCCTATCGAACGTTAGTTTTAAGTATCCGAAAAGAGTTGGATGGGATTTCTATTGGATTTTAATTTCTCTTCGTTTAAGCAACAGTAATACGACGATGCACATAAACGACAACACTTACATTTGTTTAGTTCTTAATTTCGTTATCTTATTAAGTTCGACACTTACAACATCAACTTTTTTGTATTTGTTTTCTTCAAAGGGAACGTTACCTGACACCCAGTATACAACCTACCACCGTCGGCGGGCTATTCAAATTCCGACATTATGACACCATACATATTGCAATGCGCCGCCGCTATATCACGTTGGCACCCCCTTTTTCTAATTACGCCACTTTATGGCGTCACGCGTTTATGGCGTACACTGCAGGTACTGGCGCCCTAAAGTTTACATGTAACCCTTCTACATAGTTCCCCTTAATTCAGCTGCGAAAGCTCTACACATTATCTTTCTTACCGCTTTTTATGGAAGGAGGTTTACATAACAAAAAGATTGTATAAAATTCCTGATAAATTTTTCCTCGGATTTTATTTCGCATCTAAAATAAATATTTTACACATAAAAGTAACTGCGTTGAATCTAGGTACATGAGAATTAAACATTGAGAAATGGCCTCAGTCTGGATGTATTTCCATGTATGTGATGTCCTTCCCTGGTTACCATAGCACAGGGTATCCTAGTTTGTGACCAGGACAAGTGATTGCGCTGTGTAAAAGTTGTTATATTTGTTATATTATAATAATGACGTGACAGTCAGATTCGACATTCTAATCAAACATCGAAAATCCACGCAATCCTTTACTTTTCCACATGCATAAAGTTTAAACCAATACTTCAGTATTAACCTACTTGACTCAATTATTTAGTCTGGCAATGTTGATAGCAAATAAGGGGTTTATACCTACTACAACTGCCGTGATATACCTACTTACATTGACAATCTGAATGTAACTCTATGCCTTTGTAACAAGAGCGCTCGAAAATCCAAAGTGTTCACCGGCTGCTGTGTGTACCAGACCAGAGCATCGTTATGCGCTAATACATACGGCATTCTTCCCGCTCCGCTCGTAAAACCGCTACATTATCGTCGCGTGCGCCGACTGTGGCCATTAAAAGGGCGATTCCGCTTGCACATAACTTCAGATGCTTCCAGTTGGGGCCACATTAGGAGTGTTCAGGTCGCGTGTCATTTATTCAAACAATTTTTTTTTTTATTATGGGATTCCAAATCCTATCCAACAGATATAATACTCATCTATGAGTTTGTAAATGTACTGTTTTCTTTATATCAAATTCCAAATAGTATTATTATTGGACTATTTGTAATTTCACAGATGTTTTTACTCGACATTCGGTCCAAATTCGGTCGCATTAACGCGTCAAGTCTTCGCGTCAAATACGCGTCAATGTATTAAAACCGACCAAGTACGTGTCGGGCCACGCGCAGTGTAGGGTTCCGTAGAAAGAGGGGGTTTTATCTGCTTTACAGAACTAAGAACTTCATCAACGCAATTTTCAATGGATTTTGTAAAAATGTAACATAAGTTATCCTTTTTTGGTCGCCTATTACTCATTAACTTGTAAAGCCTACTTACCCGTGAGAGTTTTCCTTGTAAGTTGTGCTACCTTGTACTACCTTGAAGTTTTTCATGTTTCTACAATCAACCGTTTAGCCCGGAGAGGGCGGGACGCCCTACTCGGACAAAAAATTGTGCTTTAAAGCTTAATATTTCGCAAACGGAACCCTAAATCAAGAAATAGTCTTTCTACACCCACAATATTTTTAAACGACTAATCCAACGATACCTTAAACTATGGTCTGGCCGACAAAAAAAAATGCGTCCCTAATTAAAGTGTAGGGGCTATCGTAAAAAAAAATTAAGCTTTTATTTTACCGCTTTGTCGACGTGATTAACATGTATGTCTATGCAAAATTTCAGCTTTCTCGTACTAATCATCTCTGAGCTAGGCCGCGAACAGACAGACGGACGGACATGGTGAAACTATAAGGGTTCCTTGTCGACGACAGAACCCTAAACACACCGGTCAAAGCCAGTGCCTGGCTTTGTAATAATTTTTCTTAATTATTCCTTTGGGATTACGGGCTTAAAGTTTATTTATGTGGTTTGAGTTCAAATCTGTGAAGCGTAGCGAAAAAGATTTACCTACTCTTAAAAACAATGGCCAATTTTCAGGTGAAATTTAAAAAAAATTATTGGTAGTACCGAGTTCCGCCACATACATCATAATAGAGTTTTATGTTTGATCACTCCATCTAGTTACCGATTACCGTCATAGAAGCTATAGATACTTTTTTTTATTCCGGGATATGTAGATATTCAATTCAAAAATTATTTATTTCACAAAAAGGTCTTTATACAAAGGCGAGCTTAATACTAATAAGAATTTTGTTCCAGCTAACCTTGGGTTATATGGATAGTGCAAGGGGTAGTGCCAAGAAAGATTTATTGATAAAAAAATTACATAAAGTATATTATAATAAAATGACATAGTTATTATTGCATGTTATATACCAAATACACATAAAATACACACTATAGCACATTAAACACAACTACATAAAATTTACTTATATAATAGGATTATTACTCTGAAGTTCGAAGTAGTGCTCATGGATTCTATTTTTAAACAAATCGACTGACGGGGCCTGGCCTGGGGCGTAGCATATATACAGGGGTAGCGCGTTCCACAAGCGCACCGCTGTCACAGTGAAAGAATTCGAATAGCCTGCCGTACCATGCACCGGGATGTCTAGAAGCAAGTCTTTGCATGGCCGCTGAAGGCGACCATGCACGCCACGAGGGGCGAAACGTTCGCGCATATTCACCAAAGAGGTTGGTAGGTGGAGGAAAAGGTTGGTTGGAGTAGAGACTTAACACAATTTGTGCTTTAGAGCTTAATATTTCGCGAAGTCACCAAGGTGTCGAGGAGTATAACTAGTTTAAAACTGTTCTAGGACAGGCAGGGCAGAATTACCAACCTATTTGGTGAATGTGAACCTCCTGACATTACTTACAAAACCTTTTTTTTTAACTGAGAAACGATAAAAAAACTAGGGCTGTAGCACACACGTATAGCGTTGTTAAAAGAAAAACTATCACAGCTAAGTTGGCTTTACAAATTAACGAGTAGGTAATAGTCGACCTCGTTACTTTGATGAAATGAAAATTATCAGTTAGACGGTTAAATCAATTAATATGATCGTAATATCAATAAAAACCCTCCTTCTAAATCTGCATACTTTGACAGCCAACTACGGAACCCTACACAACGCGTGGCTGGACACGCACTTGGCCGGTTTCTATTTTATAAAGGACGTGCCAATTTGGCTAACAAAATTTATTATTCATGACTGAACTACAAAATGCAATAAGAGCGACGTATTTTCCTGGAACAATGCATGTCGTTACGTCGTTCTCTACTTCGAAAGACTTAAATAAAGTGGGATACAATTTTAATCATCTTTATACGACTTTACTGAAACTATGTGGTACAAAGTAGCGGTATAGCTTTCATCACTTGCACTGTTGCAATACCTCTTTACGTCGTACTGCCGAATGCATTACTCAGTTCTACTGGTTCTACGAGCGTCGTAAAACAACTTTGTCGCGTTATCGTTCACGTCGCCTCTCATGGCCATCGCGACGGCGATTTGACTTTCAAAATGTGACTGGAACCGCTTTTGGCCGCTAAAAATACACTTTAACATTTCAGGAAACCACCTATTGGGGAAATACCGCGTCCGGCTTTCAATGCTTTATAATGAAAATCCTCGCTTAAACATTATTTCAGCGCTCACAATGCAAACTACTGAACTGCAAATCTTCGCACTCGTCGATACTTAGTTTTCATTTTCATAGCCCCTGAAATAGCCGGGCGGCAGCATTCATAAATACCCGCACGGAATTGTTCGCTCACATGTCGAAAAACCGGTCCGTTTATTGGATTTTAACGGAAATTTCGCCGACACTCGCTGCAAAGCGAGCAATAACACGCGGCGAGTCATCCGCCTCGTGTTTGCGAATGGCCTCCATATCGAATTTTGATTTTGATTTGCCGGTGAACGGACCTGCATAAACGGGGCCGGGCCAAACGGAAATTGAATGTGCTGGCCGCCGTTCCAGCCGTGAAACTATTCCCCTTTTCCCATTAAGCCTATTTAGCCATTAATACTTTTTGGAACAGGTACCCTGGATTGCGTAGGTAGTCTGTAAGGATGATTAAAAATCCGGACGTCGACTGGAAACCAGACGGCAAGCAATAGGATTGTTGATCTTGTACCGTCAGCACTTCCGTTCAGCGTACATAACAGAGTTAAATCCATTTTAATTCCGAAGGCGAATCGCGGAGTTCCATTCCTTCGCCCGCTAATTGTTGAAAAGAGGGACCGTTATAAAAGTGCTGGCCTTTGAAGGCGCCTCGGGCTCCAGGCGGGCGCATTTTAATAAATTAAAACTGTGCAAAATTCTCTTTCCAATATTAATCCCCTTTCTTTCGTGCTTGTCTTACACTCTGCAGCCAGATTACATTTACATAGTACGGGAAAGATATCAATTTATTTGCTGCCTTTTCAAGCTTTTAAAGTGAAGCATACGGATGTGTGTACCGTAGCGCGGTACTCAGAAATAAGTTAGTCTTTTAACGCTCGCCTTTGAACGAATGCGGAAAGGCTTTTATCAAATCACCAATTCTGGTAATAGAAAATCCTCCAAGAGCTTTTACTCCCCTTAATGCATTTGGTTAATTCTTGTTATTTCCTCAATTCCAGGTGGTGCTGTTGTCAATTGAGCTACTGGCTTGGCGAAGCGGGGCAGCGGCGCTGGCGAACTGTCCTGCGGGGTGCAACTGCAATGATGACACACTGGTCGTGGTCTGCGAAGAGAGCCGTCTCGACGTCCTCCCTATCGCGCTAAACCCGTCCATACAACGCCTCATAATCCGAAACAACAAGATCAAAACCATCGACAGTTCCATGCAGTTCTACGCTGAACTGCAACACCTCGACTTGTCTCAGAACCACCTCGTCAATATACCTTCGAAAAGCTTCGCATACCAACGCAAACTGCAAGAACTGCATCTTAACCATAACAAGATCTCCTCAGTGTCAAACACTACCTTCCAAGGTCTAAACTCACTGACCGTCCTGAATATAAAGCGCAATTTCTTGGAGGAACTTAACAATGGCGTATTCGCGACTCTGCCCAGATTAGAAGAACTAAACTTGGGTCAGAATAGAATATCTCGTATAGAATCAAGAGCGTTCGCTGGTCTGTCTGCTTTGAGGATACTCTACCTCGACGATAACCAGCTAAACTCAGTGCCGACAACATCATTTAGTCTTTTGGGCAGTTTGGCAGAACTCCATGTAGGTTTGAATGCATTCTCCTACCTGCCGGATGATGCTTTTGCTGGATTAAATAGGCTCGCTGTCCTAGACTTGAATGGAGCTGGACTCTTCAATATCAGCGAGAATGCTTTCCGTGGTCTTCCCGGTTTGAGAAGCTTGAACTTATTTGGAAACAGACTAAGCGTAGTTCCCACACAACAACTATCTAGCCTTACACGATTAGAAGAGTTATACATTGGACAGAATGATTTCTTGGTTTTGGAAGCTCATTCCTTCAAAGGCTTGAAAAATCTCAAATTACTGGACATTACGGGGGCGACACAACTCGAGCATCTTGAAAAGGGAGCGTTCGAAGACAACATCAACCTGGAAACCGTAGTCCTAGCTAATAACAAGAAATTGGCTGCTATTGAAGAAGGCAGTTTGGTTGGCTTGCCGAAACTAAAACACGTTACGCTTAAAGACAATGCCCTTACAACACTGAGCGAAGCCACATTTGTTGGTAAGGAACTCAAGCAGCTGGACCTTACAGACAATCCCTTATTCTGCGACTGTCAAATCCTATGGCTACAAGACCTAATGAACGAGAAGAGCAATTTTACCCAAGTCCAATGCGCTACCCCAGAGCACTTGAACGACAAATACTTAAGGACATTGACAGCAGACGACCTGGGTTGCGTGCTCCATGACACGCGGCAGCAAACCATCATCTGCATCATTGTGGTCGCCTGCGTCGCCATCATCGCAACGCTCGTCCTTATTCTCTATAGATACCGGAAGAGCATGCAGGAAAAACTCAAAGACTACAAATGGAATAAGCGAGCAATGGGCAAGGACATGGAGTACCACAAGCCCATTTCCACGGAGGAGGACTGCATAGTTAGGGGCATGCACCCATCGCAATACCCCGCGCCGCTGCCGCACACCGCCGGCCTCAGGCCTATTCCGGTGACGGAACTGTAGCTAGAGCTTTACGCCTCCCCGAGCGTGTTTTTCATGTCCGGCCAGGGCTCTGGCCGGCGGCCACAGCGCTCGGGGGGCGGCGGCACGCTGCCCGCTAACGGCTTCACCTACATAGGCGGGGACCAGCGGCCGCACCAACCTCTCACTCTCAACAACGGCGCGCCCGCGCATCACCTGAACAACGGCTCCCTCAGATCCCTATCCGACAAGAAGAAGAACCGCAACGGTCTGGTGTGCCATCCCGAGAACTTCCAGCGCAACTTGGATACGCGCTACTCGAGGAAACAGGAGAACGGGTACTTGCGTAATTCAGAGACGATTATCGGGTTCCCGAGGAACTCGAAAGCAGAGAGGGATTATGAAAGAGAGCATCAAGAGTATAGTGAGCCGGAGTATTCTATAATCCCGGAGGACAGCTACGGGCGACCCATGGACGACTACCCGCGGTCCTGTTCTCACTCGAACACGTTCAACTGTTGAGTGCCAGCCGAGAGCCAGAACTCTCTCTATCGTTTGTGATCTTGTAATTCTAGCAATAAACCTTCATTCCATTAAGTTTTCTATGGACGAGGACTCTTGTGATCGGCCGTAGTGCTCTAGAGCGGTTAGTGTTAGTGTCGGTCCGGTGTACATTACGAACCGCGCGTGGACTATTCTGTAACTTATTCGGTTTAGTAAAGAGTACTTTTATTTGTAAATTGATAAGTAGTGGTCTATTTTTCTGTATAAGATTTTGGATTACTTAGGAAAGTTTGACTTTCGCGTGGGGAGTACAATGTACAGACTAGTCGAGATAAGTTATTTTAGCGAGTGTTTGTGGAGTTACAGGCTTGCCATCGAGCCGGGTGTGTGTTGGTACCAAGAGCGTTCTGCGATACTACCAGAGGATACGTTCAGTATATTGTAGCACGAGCAGTGCAAAATTTGCCGATAACTGTCAGTTTATTGCTAATTGTAAACAATAAACTGACACTTGTCGGTCATTTTTGCACAACGAATCGTGAGGCGAAAATTACTGACTGCTGTAAGTTTTAGCTACATTTCATGGTTCAGCGGGATCTTTGCACAATCCTAGTCCGATACAGTTTTGTGACTTTGCTTTATCTACAAAACATAGCAAGACGAGAGATAACCGGCATATTACGCGCACAAAATCCTGCACGATTCCAATCGTCTGTGAAATTACTATGGAATTTGACAATTAGACGATTTGAATCGGGAATTTGGTGCACATAATTCGGCCCATGAATAGAATAGCGGAATAGCGACCTTGGCTCCCGAAAACGCGGCTAATCACGCTCTCCCTTCTTAGCTTCATCGAGATAAGCTTTCGATACTTTTTCGCTTCAGCGCGGTGTTATTCTTCCTAGTAAAGTTTGCAACAATGAGTATATAGTTTTAAACACTCGCAGAACGCATCTTATACGCCACCACGGAAATAAAACTCGGCTTCACCTACGTACCCACACATCCACCCTCTTTCATTGTAGACACTTGTATCCAAAAACATGAAACATGTGATTCGCATTATTTCTACCCAGTGTGGATTGTATTTTTGTTTTGTTTGAAAACCATTCCATGTGAAAATCTTAATAAGTACATAGATACCTACTACTTATGTATTGTGTATTTTTATTTATAAAAAAGTTAATAGATAAGTGTGCGTTAAATAAGACACCAATATGAGAAAAATATTTAGCATATTAAGGTAACGATTGTAAATATATTTATACTTTTATCGACTAAAGTATGTACCTATTTATAACAAAATTTAATACGATCTTGTTCTTCTAAAAGTTATTGTAAATGTGGAAAGAATTATTTCTAATTGGACCTAAGTAGGTATATTGTTTGCAACCTTCAAGACAATCTTTCCTACGTCACCGAACTTTATAGTGTTATAATTATATAATACCACTTTTGTGTAGGTACCAGTGCACCAATCGGTTTCTTAAAATAATATTACACTCCTTCTTGTTCAACAAAAACTTTACCATGCTCAAAATATTCTTACTAACATGTTGCGATCATAGAAACGTTTTCCAGTCTATTTATTTCCTGAGATTTTAAGATTATCCTGATTCGTATCTAAGCAATTGTTCTCGATTTTTAGGGTTCCATATCTCAAAAGGAAAAACGGAACCCATACAGGATCACTTTGTTATCCGTCCGTCCGTCTGTCTTACAAGACCATTTATCTCGGGAACGCGTGGAGGTATCAAGTTGAAATTAAAACCAACTCAGGTCTACACTCCCTTGAGGTCTGAAAAAATCAAACTTCTAAG
Source organism: Yponomeuta malinellus (assembly GCA_947308005.1). Lineage (NCBI taxonomy): Eukaryota > Metazoa > Arthropoda > Insecta > Lepidoptera > Yponomeutidae > Yponomeuta > Yponomeuta malinellus. The sequence goes on from OX370998.1 coordinate 3,675,597, forward strand.
TTAAGGGGATCCAGTGGGCTTACTAGCGCCACCAATGACAAAAAGTCATATATCTTCTTTTACAGATCATATTTGCAAAAACTGTCTGTAAAATCTCTCGACAGTGTTTTTAGGACCCACGACAAAGAACCTAGGATCATGAACCTGGGACTAGATAGCATTTATGCCAAGAAACAGCCGTTTTTGGCGTTAATGCTATCTAGTCCTAGGTTTCTTGCCGTAGGTTCACGGCCATGGGTTCTAAAAATCACTATTAACATGATTGAGAGATTGTACAAACACATTCGATTTTTAAATTCGATCTGTAAAATAAGATATGATTTTTTATTTCCTCGGTGTCGCTAGTGTTACTCCCTAGAGCCCCTTAACGTAAAAAGAGTTACGGTCGTTTATGCCGCAAAAAATTTATATTGTGACACTCCCAAGGGAATCAAAATTTATTTGATACTTTTCGTTGACCTAGAACTATGAAATTTATTAATCGTACAGGATAAAATCTGAAAACTATACATTTGTAATTAAATCATAAAGAAATTGTCTTTGAAGGTGACGAAAAGATCGGAAAAAGTGCGAGACTCGATTCCTGAACTATTTACCTACAAATTTATGAACCCTCGGTGGGCGAGTCCGACGTCACTTGCCCGGTTTTTTTAGGGTTCCGTGTTCGTCCGGTCAGAACTTTTTCGCCCCAACGGCCACCAGTTCTCTGAGCCATGTGCCCCGCCCACTGCCACATCAACTGAGCAATTCTTCGAGCTATATCAGTAACTCGGGTTCTTCTGCGGATCTCCTCATTCCTGATCCGATCAAGCAATGCTTGTATTCAGTGTTATTTAATGTCTAACTAGTGCCATGCCAGTGACCACCACTTTGCTATCCGATTAATCTAAGGAGTGGATGAGATTTTTTTTTTTTTTCATTTCGGGCCAATGACTCTCTCTGGAGGCTGACTAGACATGGCAGTTGAAAAAGATCGGAAGTATTGTGTGAATTTGTCAGTTCTTTCCCGATTTTTTGCAATGTGGTCGTTAATATTTTTTGAAAACTTTTGTCAACGACCCCCATTGGAAATAGATAGCGTCGTTCATATTGCAATATGTCACATGTGAAAAAAACACGATTTTTGTTTTTTCATCGAAATAGAATGAAAATTAGTAAATTAGAAGAGAATTAAGTCGTAATAGTATACACTTGTCTGATGTCTTGCACGGGTGACAGAATCAATTTTTTATACAATTTCGATGAAAAAACAAAAATTGTATTTTTTGACATTTGTGACATTTTGCAATATGAACGACGGAGGTGGGAATGATCGAGAGAAGACGAGGCATTAATAACGTGCTTGCCTGGCATCGTGGCATCACTATATTAATTTCTATGATCGCAACACGTTACTTTACCTAGCATATAATTTTACTACTATTCTGGTGTAGTAGGTAATATATTACCGAAAGCTTTTTTTGGTATCCCTAATTTAGTCACACACTGACATTAAGAAATTTGTTTTATACTCTATCGGTTTCGCATGAAATATCATATTATAGTTCGGGGTATTTTCTTATGAAAGGTTTCACTGTTATTACTTGTAAATAATGGAGAAATTAAAGACTAAGCTAGTTACATTAGGCCTTCGGACATCCTATTGGAACAGCATGTTAGGTGGGCACCCAAGTAAATTTAGATGGATTCGGCTAAGCAGGTAGTCACTAATTTTCCAATGTGATAAAACTATCTATTCACCATTAAGGGCTACGAGCTAGCGAAATCGGACCAGCGCAGAGAAACCGTGGGCACGCGTGGTCTCTCGCTGGGAGAAGGCCTGTGCCCTACAGTGGGACGTATATAGGCTGCTTATGTATAGAAACCACTTATTATTGTAATTATTTTTGGTTTGGTACAAAGGCGTACTTAATGCTAAATAGCATTTTCTACCAATCAACCTTTGGTTTGTGGACAATGGCTGAGGGTAGTGCGAAAATGGAACACCATTGAGCGCGACAAGACGATAAAACGTGGCACCATCTAGCTCTTACTCACTACGTGAAGTGAGATGGCGATAGGTATTATATCACCCGCGAAGTACCTACCTAGAACAGAATTTTAACCGACTTCATAAAAGGAGGAGGTTATCAATTGTTCATTTCTAGATTTTATCCCTGTATTTTAATCCGAATTATTAAGATTTACCTAAAGTTGGGTCTTGCTTAAATCCAAATCTGTCTAAATGAGCCAAAGTAGTTTGCTGTTTCCATTGCTGACAAACATTTGTTCGAAGGCTATTTGAGGCATCATAACGCAATCTCAAGTGTTAGTGCCTAGAAAATGCCTAAAAACGTATACAAAATTGATTGAATACATATGAGAAATTGTGATTAGCGTACACAAGAATAAAAACCTACTAAAAATCATTGTAATAGCTCATCGATCATTTCTGTACTTTATTGTAGTTATTACCTACCTACATACAAAACTCGATAAATATAAACATACCTCAAAGTTGCTTTTTTATTGCCTCCCAAATTATGTACCCTCGAGCTCGTATGCTAAAATCTAAGGAAGGCTAGAAAAAATTCGCCCTCTCCTGAAAGAAATACTCTATACAAAACACAACCCGTTTCCCATGCGCAAAATATTTTCGTTGCTAGGGGAAGTAAAATAAAAATAATGTTTTGTGCATTGAAAACAATCCGTTTCGCGTAATGTTTCATGAGAAACACGAGCAGGAGAAAAACACGAGCTTTACATGACATGTAGCGGGGTAAATCCGTCGTTTTGATTCAGTCTGATTTATTTAATCGATTTTTTTAAACTTGTTAGAAATGCGTGCTAAACTGATGAACAGTATTCGAGATATTATGTTTTGGGCACGTGCCCAGGGCCCCGCAACAATAGGGGCACCCTTGATCCTGCCCGGTCACCAAACGATAACCGATATTCATTGAGAAAGTACATACAAAAATTGTACAAAATATTATATTGCTTATCTACTTTCTTGCTCTAATCTAACAAAATAGTGTTCTGTCAAGGTTGTACGGGGCCCCATTATCGTAATGTGCCCAGGGTCTCCCATAGGTTAAAGACGGCTCTGGCGCCAGGTGAAACTAAATAACTCTCCACGTCAGAGTTCTACGAAATCAGAGCGGGTATACCGCAGATCTATATTGGGACCAATCCTCTATACCATACACAGCTAATCTCCCCATAATACCAAATATTACCACCGCCACATTTGCCGATGACACTGCGATATTAAGTAGCTGCAATGCTCCAGAAAGGCCTAGATGAAATCAGCAACTGGCTGCGTAAATGCAAAGGCATTAAATCTGTAGGTACCTAAGTATGTATAGGTAACCTACGAATAAAAATGTTTTTATCTACTCTGATACTATAATACAAAGATTATAAAACTGAAAACAAAACTCTTATGACAAACATTACGCATAGGCCAAATATAAATAAAAAAAGTTTTATTACGATACAGGTCTTGTATGGATACCTGTATCATAATGTAACTTTATCTACACTAATGTTGTAACATTCTACTTATGTTTTCAATACTTGACTTATAATTACTACTGTTATAGCGCAGACAACAAAACACTCAATTTAAGCAATTTCACATGATGGTATAATATTCACATCGATATCGTAAAATCTTATTATAACATCAATAAAACGCGACCAACTTGATTGCAGGGCCAATCAGGTTGGTCGCGTTTTATTGAAGCGCGCAGCTGCGCTCTCATTGGTTAAATTTTAATGGCGGCAAAATCACTGTGATTATACACGTACGCGTGAATTTAATTTAATAAATTAAAAGTAAAAAATGGATAGCGACGATGATATTTGTACGCCTCCGGATATTCTAGAAGTGGCAACAAAATTAACTCACAATCTTTTGCCAGAAAAATCTAGAAAATTATATGAAAAAGAATATAATAACTTTTTGGCATGGAAGATCGAAAAGAAAACTACATCATTTTCTGAAAATGTCATTCTTGCGTATCTCAAAAACCTCTCCGACAAATTCATTAGTGAAGATAAAGTAGTGTATGCAACTGCATATAACACGGGTATTAAAACACTCGTTACTATTATGAAACTCACACTCGTGTTTTAATAACCTTCATTATATGACAGTTGCATAAACTACTATTATCTACACTCATATCATAATCTTCAAATTAAGAATTCAAAGGTAAACACATATTGACAGGCTTTAAACAATACATAACTTTAAAGAAAATTAAAAAAAAAGTGTAATATAAAGTTAAGCGCGGTATACACGATCCATCTTGCCGTACGTTCTGCCAAGGCCATGCACGATGCACGATGCAAAAGTACTATGAATATGCTTGACGTACGTCGATAATTATTATTATTTGTTTGCTGGACTTGACGGACCGATTTTTCATCCAGCGAGTACCCCCACCACCGCGAACATCGTGCAGATAGACAGTGAATAACGCGGACGTACGTCAGCGCGGTCCCGTATCGTGCGTGCTTGTCGTGTATAGACTTGTTGTACAGCAGATTTCATTCTGAGCTTGCGTCGCAAGGTGGCTGCACGTCTCAAAATGGACCGAGACACTCTTACGAAATTTATCGAAAAATATAAATTTCATACATGTCTGTGGAATGTTTCAAGCCCAGACTTTTTTTTTCTTTTTTTCATCCAGAACCTCTTCCTACTTTTTTTCCTCTCTTCTGCTGCTGCTGACAATAACAGAAGAACTCCCATTTTTTGGTGTTTTGATAAAACAGGAGGCATTTTATTAAACACAAAACACGTCCTATTCGTTCGATACTGATCACGCACGACACGATTGATGCGTGCTGGATAGTCTGTATGCTACATCCAGCGGCGCGGCCTTGAGCTGACGTACAGCTAGGATGGACCGTGTATACCGCGCTTTACATTAAAGGTCAGATTTTTCAGTTATTTTTTTTAAAGTGTTGCTGTGATCACGGAAAAAAACTTAAGTTTTTTTTTTTTTAATGTCAAAAGTTGACTCAATAAAAAACCTAATTTCATTTTCGTGGTACCAAAAGTGCAACTAAAAATACCTAAAATTGCGCGCGCAAAACTAAACTGAGTGCAGACGATTGAATGTCAAGATACTTTTGTCGAAATTGCGCCATTTTGTTTCAAAAATTTCATTATGAGTGTAGATAAAGTAGTGTATGAGACTGCACATAACTTGGTATTAAAACACTCGCGAATGCTATTAAAAAACTCGCCAAGGCTCGTGTTTTAATAACCCTCATTATGTGACAGTCACATAAACTACTATTTTAATCATAACGATACACCAAGGATTCTTGCGGTACACCTATACAACCTCCAGCTGAACCAAGAAGGTTAAACCTCTACTTTAAAAAAAAAGTTTCAATGAACGAGTCCGCGGCGACGCAACACGCATGCGCAATCGATGTTTGCGCCTTGGCGTTGGCGCCAATATTTTACATTTAAAAAAACTTTTCAATATTTAAACAAAATTTGGTTCTGTTTGTAAAATAACTTCGTTTTTGTGTAAAAACATGTCTGAAAGCGAGGATAGTGGTAATTGTACACCACCAGACATTCTGGAAGCTGCGTCAAACATGACTATGAACCTGTTACCGGCGAAATCTAGGAGACTATAATAAATGTTACCACGAGTTTATTACAAGTAAAAATAAATTTGTTGATATTCAGCGTTTTATTTGCAATGTTATTTTATGTACAGTATGAGAGTAAATAAAGTAGTGTATGACACTGTACATAACTTGGTCTTATAACACTCGTGTGATACTATAAAAAAACTCGCCTACGGCTAGTTTTTTTAAAACACACTCGGGTTATAAGAACCCTTATTATGCAACAGTATCATAAACTACTATTAACGATAGTGACAACTGCATGTAACATTCGCGTTCAGACAGGGCAACTGTCCTGCTGTACGACTGGAAGGTAACGTCCTACCACACAGAGACAATGTGAAATATCTCGGCATGCGGCGGCTCACATTGAAACGGCACATTATGAAAAAAACCGGCCAAGTGCGAGTCGGAGCACGAAGGGTTCCGTACCATTAGACTATACAACATTAGACACAAAGATTGGGAAAAACGGCAAAAACCACAAGTAATGTTATGTGCTTGGTGTGATGTGCTGTTCAAAAGGCTTGGTGCCAAGTGACAGACAGACAAACAGACAGACAGTGAAGTCTTAATAAAAGGGTCCCGTTTGGCACCCTTCGGGTACGGAACCCTAAAAATCAGCTTTTAACCATATGGTACATAGTGCTTTCACATCTGATACCAAGCTACCCCGTCCGCTGAATACATCCAACAGGAAAGATCCATGGATCTATTGTATTGTATCATCATCAGCCATTTGACGCCCACTGCAGGACATAGGCCTCCTTCGTGGTTTTCATCACCATGAGGGGTTTCGCCATAATCGCCACGCTAGGCAGGCGGGTTGGCGATCGCAGTAGGTATGCGGTTGGAATCTCAGGAAGATGCTGCTGCCCGTCTCCTGGTAATTGATTTCCTACGCAGGACGTCGCCTGATATTTTCGCGCGAAGTGGACGCGTCGGCCCATAGTTTTCTTACCTCAAAGTCACCATAAGTCGTTCTTCTACAGAAATAGGTTCCTGAAAATTTGTTGTAGTAAATTGCAGAACAGGTTTAATGGCTTGTACAATATAGTCAAACGTTGTAGGTAACATTCGACAGTATTCCTTGAACAACAGGGGTTGAGTACGTAAATCCTGGTACAAATTATGAAATTCCCCATGAGTATGCCTTTCTAAGTACACACTTCTTCAATATTTCATATTTAAGATATGAATTTTCCAACAACATTAGCTTCCGTCCGTCCATGACAAATGTTTTGACTGAACTGAACGGCGGCGGAGGGCGCGTCCCCTCGGGACGGTTCGCGCGCACGTAGGACAGAGTAGCCGCATCGCTCCGCATCGTATTAAATTCGCATCGGATCGTTTCGCAATCGCGTTCGCGTTGAGTCGTCCACGTAGGACATGGCGTTAGTCGCCTACTACGACATCCACGGGACATTCTTAATCCGGCGCCACACGGCGTATTGTATTGTATGCATCGTGAGAACGGTGTTCCTGCTGAAAAGCGAAAAATAAAACTAAAAAATGAGCTTGTTCATTAATTTATTATGGTATAGTATTGTATGCAACATTAATTAATAACAATTAGTACAAAACTTCAGTTCAGTCTCAACATAGGATAGATCCGAGCGCATGAGATGGTTCTTTACTAGCGTTGCCAGACGTCCCGTATTTCCTGGGTATTTCAGGCATAATTTTAACGTTCCCGCCGGGACAGACTCTGTCCTGTATTACTCCGGATTTGATAAAGAGCGAATTAATGACCGTTTTCAACTATGATTATAGATGCATTGATTGAATTTTACAAATATGTAAAATCAAACAAAGATGTGTGAAAATGTACACAATCTTCTTTAAAATGTGACTATTAACTAAGAATAAAAACGAACGCAAAATACGTGTTTTTCATTTGTCCCAGGGAAAAATGTAAGACCCGTTTTTTTTTCTTGCCGAAATGAGCAATTGTCCCTTACATCAAAAAAAATCTGGCAACCCTATTCTGTACAAGTACAAAATAAATAGGACTGGAAAATATGAGGAGTTTTGGAATGACATTGTAGCTAAATTCACTATGATCGGAATAGGTAGAGTATAAATACCTAACTGGTTTATTGGAATTCAACAAAAATAAATTAATATATTTTGTGGTTTTAACAACACCATGTAGGTCTCCTCGCCAACTATTGGCCTTTGTGCTCTACCTATTCTGAACACCAGACATGAGATTTTTCCTTAAAACTTCTCCTCTTCAAGACCATGCTTAAAGTACATCATGATTGGTGTTGATTCTCCATCAATGTCACGGTACTCGCACATGGCCACCATGCCATCACAGTCCATAGATTCTCCAGTGAAGAACTGGAGGTCCTTAAACCTTCCAAGGATATCCTTCATCACTTTGTTCATGTTAGTCTTGAAGACGTCCACCTGGTCAGGTGCTTTCTCCTCGAGTTTGGCTACTAATCTAGAAAGAAGAGACTAAGGTTAATACCAATGAAAAATACGAACATAATTTTGTCCTAGCTCAGTATATCTTCTTAATGTAAATAATTGGCATAATACGAGTATTTATGGTATGTTCCACTGCAACATTTCAAGTTTGATCGGTCTTTGACTACTTATTTAAATTTTTTTTTACCTCAATTTAGTTTATCAAATAACAGAATGACATTAGGTAAGAGCCAAGGGTGAAACAGACTAATCAATCAAGTCAAATCAAAAAATTTTTATTCAAACTAGCACAGAAACTGTGACTTAATGAATGTGACAAGTTAAACTAGTTGTCCATTTCAAAATTTTTGGAGATCATTTTTGGAGAAAAAATGGACATAAAAACTCAATCAACATAAAAAATAATTGTGAATGTGAAATTATCTGATAATTACAGGGTAATCTAAAACTCTCTCTAAAATAAATGCTGCACTGAAAATGCAGCGTTCACCAGCTAATTAATACCTACTTTTGAATGCAATCTGACCAAAACCCAAGCAAAGCAGAGCATCTGGAATTTACCATGCTTTGCTTATTATTAGTATTACATACATACATAAACTCACGCCTGTATCCAAGAGGGGTAGGCAGAGACCAGGAACTGCCACCTGCCACGATCCTGACAGATAGCTTTCGCTTCCTCAACATTCATTAGTCGCGCCAGTTTCGGGTACTTTACCCTTTGCTAATACATCCCCGATTTGGTCGAAGTAAGTCCACCTGCGTCGTCCCTTACCGGCCCTTCACCCACATTCCCTAGATATATTTGTTTCGTCAATCTTTCTTCCTTTATCCTCTCCACATCAACTCAACATTCCTTTCTCAATTCTAGTCACAACATCCTATTTCAGTCTACAATCTTCTAACTATTGCATATCCTGTCATTTAAAGTAACACCAGGCATGCTTCTCAAGGAACTCATTTCTACTGCATCAATCCTACTTTATTGCTTCTTTTGCCATATCCAAGTCTCACTACCATACATAAGTGTTGAGACCAGCACTCCATGACGGATAGCCAATCATTTTAGTCTAAATTTTATTCATTTTAGTCTAAATTTTTTAAAGATCTCTTTAAATATGCCAGACATCCTGCGAACATACCAAAGTGCAAGAAAATTAGTGACAGAAAATAGTAAACATAAAAATGTATGTTACCCCACCCATTTATCACACTATAAATAAGGTGTATATTGTTGGCTTACTGCAAGAAGTCATTTACTGCAAAAACTCACTAACCGCTTTTTTTTAAAGGTATGGACATATAGATGTATTGAACAATGATACAATAGTGGTGTTTTAATATCAGGCATTATATTAACGATGTTATAGGGAATAAGGAAGAGGAAATACAACCATTAACTAACACAAACTAAAAATTCGTTTTTCTCCCAATAGTGAATATGTCGGTTAATGAGTTCTGGCAATAAGCCGACGATATGGTCTAAGACGCGCAGGAGACCCAATTTAAGAAGTTTGTTGTTAATCTGTAGAATTCTAAATGACCTCATCGGGCCACCATAACAATGGTTTTTAATTGTTCTTTTCAAGGTCATAATCTAACAGGTTACGATGATTCATCAATCAACAATGAGCATGATTTGATTTGTACCTACCAGTGAACAAACACAAATATCTCCATTCGAGCCTAAATCACCCTTTTTACGTTTTGGTAAAGTTAAAGAAACGATAAATTCACTGAACACTCACTTTTTCATATAGTCTTTCAGGTAAAGGGTGTATGATTTCTTGTCTCCAAAAGCAAAGGTTTCGCAAAGTCTGTGGTTGAGAACTATGTTTATCCCGCTCTCGACGGCGCCATCGGTGCCTTCGTCAGCCTCCTCAGCCGAAGGGTTGAAGCCTTCGATTTGGATATCGCCCTGGGATCTCGTTATCAGTTTACCAGTGACTTCGTATAATACTTCGTCCACTAACTTGATTTTGTATGTGTCCGAAAACATCTCGTCACCTGAAAAGCATAGCAATAATATACTGAAACCATTTCACAGGATCCATATACACCTGGCATGTCAACGTGGCAACAAATTTCACAAAAACAGATGAGACTATTTATTTCTAACTGTAAACAAAGCCACCACTGTCAGAAATGTCAAAAACACTGACTCAAAGAGATAAGAAAATGAAGAAATAAACACACGATAATCATTATAATCTAACAATAAAAGTAATTACCAGTAATAATATCCTTATAAATCCTCATTTTGTAGGATTACAGACGATTAAAAATAATAAAAACCGAAACAACAGTCTAGTCTACTGCCCCAAAAACTGAACCGGAAAGGATATGTGTTGCCAGATGCTTGCTGGCCTGCCAATGTCGCCAAAAGGAAAAATATTCGCCGAAAAATCGCCTAACTTATCGTAGCCCAAATCACCTGAATTTTCAGCGATGTAGCCCAAAAATGCCTTAATAATATGTGACCTTTTTTTTAATAGTGGCGCCATTCAATTTTAAAATTTAATGGTGGCGCTTGTAGTTTTGTACGCAACTGTTTTCTAAAATTATCTCGTTTTGCCATGTTATAATCGCTTACGATTATTCGCCGCTTACGTCCGACAAACTCTCCTTTAATCTACGTGACACTTTTTTGTCACCCTTACGGGTGATTGAAAATGATTGCTCATTAATTAATCTCTAAAATTATTACTCAGAACAGTGATTTTACATTCAGCCTGCCAATACCTACGTTCTTATTCAGCGCATGTATCAGTGCAGGATCTTAATAAGAGATGGCGCTTCAATGTAGGTTTTAAAATAATTCACAAGGGGCCTCTCGTAGACAGAGAATAGAATAGAATATCTATTCTCTGTCTACGGGGTCTCTCTATGCCTTCGGACTTGCCTTGGACTGTACAGTCGACAGCACATCAATATGCATTCTAATCAGATATTAAGGGAGATTGGGACCAAAATTATTTGACTTGCCGTCCCCTGTACAGCTCTAGTAGGTACCTATCTTTGAAAAGGACCACAAATTAAAGATACAGGAAGGACCATCAAAAATGGGTCCGCAATGTGCTGCCGGGCGCAAGGATACGAACTAAAGTATATTATCTATTATGTTAAATATTTTTCAGTTTAATGACTAGGTACCGGTGTTATTTATAAAAACATGATTCCTTAAAACACTTGATAAATGCCAATGAAAATACTCTGAGGTGGTGATTTTACAAGTAAAATAAGTAACAACCGATTAAATGAGATGCCCCTGTGCAGTGCTTTAGTTAGAGGAATTTCTTGTAATGAGGCCGTACAAATACTAGCGCAATATGAAGCCCGACCATGGTAATGTATTGAAGTCTTTACCTTCGTAAGTATTAAAGAACTTTTAGTTCGACTGGAGATGTCCGCATTTAGCCTCGTTGTTGAGCCATTGTACGTAGCAAGTGCTGGGGTATGTAAATTTTTTAATTTTTTTTAACGTCCCCACAATAGTCACTTGACCGGTCACAAACTAGGAGACCCTGTGCTATGGTAACCAGGCAAGGACGTCACAAACATGAAAATACACCCAGATAGGCAATTTGTTCAAATGTACGGCGGCCCCTATTGGGAATCGACGTCCGTTTTGGTAACTGGGCATTTTTTTTAAAAAACGTCCACAAAAATTTTTACGTGTCCCACAAGTTTATGAATAATTTTCTTAGAAATCGGTCTATTTCTAGATATTTTTAGTATTTTTTTTTTATTTATACTTATATTTTTGATGAAAACAGAGTTTTGTAGGGCTTTTCAATGTAATAAATTATAAAATAAGACTAAACTAGCTCTCGAGACCCCTATTTAAATGTTAGTCCTGCAGTATCTGACCAAGTTTTGATACTAGTTTATTTTTTAACTCGGTTTGTATGAAGGGTAAAACTGGATTAATTATGTTTAAATATGTGACGACCATCATATTTAAACGTTAAATGGGGGTCTTTTAATACAGAAATACTAAGTTTTTATCAATTAAGTTGTGTCCTACGATTTTGGACATGAGTGGAATTCCATTTTGTAACTGCTATATCGCCGTATTATTTTTAAAGAAGTACTCTATGATCACAGTAATTTTATTCCTGGCAACATTACTCATCGATACAACTATTTTGAATTAGTTGTCAAAGAACGTCCTATTCACTATTCGTGTCTGACTGAACTCGCACAGCGTTACCGTGGAGTTTTTTTCTTCAGTTTTGTAACTGCGATTTTGGCTGGTAAGTTTGTGTTTTTTTTTAAGTAAAATAAACAAAATGATAGCTGTTTATTGTATTTTAATGAATTATTGAGTCACCTGTGGCCACAACTGTTTAAAATGACAACACACGCAATTTTAGATCGCGTACCATGGGTCCGTTACTTCCATTTTGTTTGGTTACGTACATGTGGAATGGAAAAGTTACAAAATGGAAATATAAAGGCAAGTGTTTACTGTCAATGTTGACAAAGCATCAAGGGGTTCTAATTATTCTTAGTTTAAAGAATGTTTTTTTTTTAATATGCTCACACCTTCTGCTTCTGGAATACGGGGATGACTTTAATTTGTTTTAGAGCTGTGTGCGGTCTTCTTCTTTGTGTATTTTTTATATGTTGCTCGATATTATGATACATCCTACTTTACTAAAAAGGTTAAGGTTTCTATTTGTGATATATTTTCTGGATATACAAACCTAATAGACAGTTTCTGAAATGAGAATTTCACTAAGTAAATAGTTAACTGTAGTGCAGTCTCTTTGAATTTGTCAGAAAAGAGCGTGACAGAACGTTACTAAGTACCTATTTACTTAGTGAAATTCTCAATTCAGAAACCGGCCTTTAGTCTTACAAATCCTAACGCGTTAAAAAAGAAAAAGTGTAACAATTTTTTTTACATCCGCACTTTTTTAATGTACCTAATACCTATAGGATTTTTTTATAGTTTTGGTAGGTTACAATTTGTAAGACTTAGGTGTATGTATAATATATTATCCGGAATAACATACTATTTTTTTATAAGTTTTTTAACATAATATTGTTTCACTTAATAAATATTTTATGTTGTTTTAGACTACTATGGTAAAGAAGTATTTACAGAACTAGATGATGAAAAAGATGAAGAACCCACGATGAACACACCACGTTGTGGTGCGCTAAATACCACTTCTCTGCTTAATGTTTCAGCAAGAATACACACCGGAAAGAGAAAAACTACAAATACTGTAATACAAAAAAAAAGTGTTAATGCCTTCTTCGAGCGAAAACAAACAATATTATCGTTCTCAGTCCCTGAAAACAGTTGTGGCGAGATTTTTCTATTGTCATTTATGTAAACGAAGAAATTTTAACTCGAAAAACCAATTTTGTGTATGTTTGGTATGTAAAAATCAAGTCTGCGTACAATGCAGTGGAGCAGCCAGTTTCGATTACATGTGTTAAATGTCTAGAATAGATTGGTAGGAGAAAATTTTCTATTAATGTACACCATAGTAATTTTCTAACGTAAACACGAGCACTAGACTTAATAAAGATAATTTTAATTTCAATAACGAATAATCAATATTTTTGAGTCGTAACTTAATAATTTATTTTGTAAGTTTACGAGGGTAGTAAACGTACAAACTTAAACAAGTATGCTTATGGCATTAAGTCCGCCGTATTGTACATTTGTTTTAAGTGCAATAAAAGTATCAATAAATAAATTAATTTTATATTCGTGCAAATTCAGTCTTTCTTTATAATGTACACACAGCTTTACATTTTCCATTACGTAACTGGTCGTATCCATTTTGTAACTGTCTCATGTTTTAATTAAGGAAAACATATTTTTTTCGGTTCTTATAAAGGGCACTAGCAAATATTTTTACATTTTTGCAGTAGTATGAATAGAACCTATTCGATAAAAAAAAACACGTTTCCTAAAGACTGTTTTACCATCATAAAACATAACATTTTCATAGGCAAGCTATCCAAAAGTAACAAAGTGGATTTGTTCTTAATTATATTTAAATAAATAATGATTTTCTTTATTGCTGGGTTTTATTTTTCACTCCATCTCATGTCTGTCGAGCAATTAAGCACACTAAATTAGTTGAAGATTACTGTGGTATTCATTTATTTAGGTTGAAAGAAAGTTACAAAATGGAAAGCTAAACAACTTTCTCATCCCAAAAAAGTCAAAAAGCCTTTGAAAATGCAATTTGATTGTTATTTTGCCGCATTCTTAGACATCTTTGAAGAATAGCGAATAATTTAAAATAATATAAATCATCTTAGAATGAATGTTTGCTTACTTTACTCCATTTTGTAACCGGGACAAATTTCTACGAAAATGCCCAACTAGTCAGATACCTCAGACACTAGGGTTTCCTTACAATGTTTTCCTTCACAGGTAGTGGTATTGCTACTATAACTTCACAAATGTACATAACTTAGAAAACAAAGTCATTGGTACATACGGGGATTCGAACCCATGACCTCCCGAATGAGAAGCCGGCGCGCGCTCTACCGATCCGCTACCACCGCCTTTCCGCTGTAACTTAGATAGGTCATAATACTCATATCTGTGCATCTAGCCTGACATCGTATTGATGCGACGGGGCGTGTGCAGTGTGATGAAGGCTATTAAAGGCATCACTTTCCAGCAAGGTGTCATTAATGTGCACAAATATTGTGACTGTGTTGTACAATATGCAATGCACTCTTCCAGGTACATTTGGAACTGCAGATGTTAAGATTGATCTGCTGCTGACTGTGTAGTTTGAGAATAAAACATCAAATATGAGCTGTTGTTCATTAATTTATTATGTGGTATTGTATGCAACATTCATCAATAACAAATATTACAAAATAGTTCAGTCTCCACATAGGAAAGAGCCGAGCATGGGAGACCATTGAGTAGAAAATAAATTAAAAATAAATAGATTCCAAGAGAGAGTTGGAAAATATGAGGCATTTTTGAATAACATAGTAGCAAATTACACTATGCACTTAGAAAAAAAATCTGTACACAAGAGATACCAGGGTTTAGCTCAAAACTTTTCCTCCTCTAAGCCATGTTTGAAGAACATCATGATGGGGGTAGAGACTCCATCAATGTCACGGTACTCGCACATGGCCACCATGCCATCACAGTCCATGGATTCTCCTGTGAAGAACTGGAGCTCTTTAAACCTTCCAAGGATATCCTTCATCACTTTGTTCATGTTTGTCTTGAAGACGTCCACCTGGTCAGGTGCCTTCTCCTCAAGTTTGGCTACTAATCTGCAAAGTAGAATGACAACAATTAATTTTAACAACATTGATTTATATTAGAGGAGTTGCAAGTGTAAGAGCCCTCGCCTACGGCGACTTTTTGTAGCGATGCAGTAGCGATTCTGTCGCGCGTTCGCATCGCTACAGTCGCGATGCGGGCGCTAGTTGTGTGCCCTCGCCCACCGTAAACACGATTCAGTCGCGATGCAAATGCGATTCAATAACGGAACCAAAATGCCTGCGATCACTACAGTTGCAAGATGGACTCCGTTGGACCGATGGACAACAGCACTCTCGATCTCTCTGTTTTGCACTACTCATGCGCCACCCTTCCTCCGTTTTCCTCCTGATGTCTTCCGATACGCTCGCGTGTTTGCATCGATACAGTCGCGATGCTGTAGCGCGTTGGCATCGCTTCTGCAGCGCATTGCAAATACGACTAACGCGCGTTTGTAACGAAGCAGTTAAGCGTTTAAACGCGCGACAGCATCACTACAAAAAGTCGCCGTGGGCGAGGGGCCTTAAGGTCAACATTACAAGCTGGCAATTTGTGGGCCCCACAATTTTAATCTAAAATATTCCTTATCCTCACAAGGTTAGACCCAGTGATTTCTGAAAGCTAAGGCACTCTTGGGGCAACCATTCATTATGGAACTAACATGGGGCCAGGTGGGTCTAGCAAAATCGCATCAGTGCCATTTTGGGGGGAGGAAAGGTTAATGAAAATCTCACATCAACTTTTTAATTCATAGAATGTGCTCAATAATTAACTGTATCATGTAATATTTTGTATCTATGTGACTGTGTTACTGAAAAATTATGGGGGAAAGATGAGGGGTTGATTTCTCCACATCTCACCAAATCTTACCAAATGGAAGGGGGCCTAAATCATTGAAAAAACACCTTGTATTTAAGGATTACTTAAGTACAAGGTGTTTTATACACTTACATGTCTGCAGCTTATTGTGATGTGAATAAACATTAATACTGCCGTGGATTCACATGTGAATGAATTGTGAATTAACAGTAGCAATATCTCTCGTTAACAATGAAGGTAAACATTGTGAGGAAACCAGAGGGTCATGGTGTAGGAAAGGGTGGCCGTAGCTTAGACTTAGAAAAATTTTGCAAAAAAAAAAATAGGGTCCCCGTAACCCCTTCTTTTTATATTTTTAATCAAAGGGGGTCATAAAAATGAGCAAATTTCCCCCTAAAAAAAATCTCTAAATTAAATATTTCAGATTTTACAGGCGATTTAAATTTTATATTAATTTAGAGATTTTTTTTAGGGGGAAAAGTTGCTCATTTTGATGCCTTCCTTTGATTAAAAATATAAAAAAAGGGGGCTACGGGGACCTGTTTTCTGAAGTCCATTTTTCTTCTAAGTGCTTAGCCATATAAAATTTAAATCGCCTGTAAAATCTCAAATATTTAATTTAGAGATTTTTTTTAGGGGGAAAAGTTGCTCATTTTGATGCCCCCCTTTGATTAAAAATATAAAAAGAAGGGGTTACGGGGACCCTATTTTTTTTTTGCAAAATTTTTCTAAGTCCCAGGTACGGCCACCCTTTCCTACACCCCAACCAACCAGAGTGCCTGAGGTGTTCACATACCTCAGCATTTGAAATAGCCAATCCAGGGTAGGCACAGGTGGTGACTAAAGCCCATACTCTCTCTCTGAGAGAAAGCCTGTGCCCTATGGTGGAATATATTATTATATAGGCTGCATTATATATTTTTTTTTAATGCAGACCGGTAAAATTCTAAAGGTTGAAAAACAATGGTTTTTAGTTGCTCTTTTGAAGGTCATAATCTAACAGGTTAATGAAACTTCTTTGTTTCAATGTAAGCTCCCTTTCATGAACACCCACTATGGAAATGGATGTTTTTTCACTGAAGTTAAAATTGTTATAGCATCAAAAGCTCCAGAGGTTGACATTAAAGGTCAATCCCAGGTATTAGATGATGCATTTTGCTTATCTTATAGAATGTTTGTATTATTTTACAACAGAACCACTGTTATTTAAAGTTTTAAACTAATTCATCATCATCATCATCATCATCAACCCATTATGTCCCCACCGAGGGGCACGGGTCTCTTCCCTGAGGAAGGTATAGGCCATACTCCACCACGGGGGCCAAGTCCGGATTGGTGGAGGCTTGTAGACTAGTGGCTCATCTACTGTCAGAAGTTGTCAAGCCGCCCTAAGGCCTCTGACTTGGCTTAACGACTGCCATCTATCGACGGCAGCCGGCACCAACAGCTTAACATGCCTTGCGAATCACGGAACCGCTCGGGAAAATGCCACTAGCGTTAGGCATAGACGGCGACCCATCCATGCACTGAACGCGCCCTGTGTTGCTTAACCTTTGTGATCGTTTAAGATCACTCACAGGCAGCCAGGGCTACGAGTGATTCAACTAAATCATCAAGCAGTATAGCCAAATCAATGGCAAGACTGACCCAGACAGGTCAGTAACCTCTAGAAGGCCAAATTAGCCATTAGAAAAATGTTTGATTTTATCAATTGGCCATTTGAAACCCAATTACCTACACAATGGCTACAATTGAGATTATAATTGTGGTGAGGTTGGAAACACTCACTATCAAAATTCAGATTTATTCCACTGAATATAAAGAAATTAAACTCTGTAAGAGAGATGGTAGTAATTCGGTGAATCATTACATATGATGACTCAGAGCCGTATGAGTGAACTTTCAATATGGTTTGTGCCAAAATAACTAAAATTTGTTACAATTTTGTAAACAGTCCATTTTTGTCTTTTTTACCCCTGTATGACCAGTGTTGGGGGACACTTTTAATGAATTCACTGCACACTCACTTTTTCATATAGTCTTTGAGGTATAGGGTGTAGGATTTCTTGTCTCCAAAAGCATAGGTTTCACAAAGTCTGTGGTTGAGAACTATGTCCACTCCGCTCTCGACGTTGCCTTCGGTGCCTTCGTCAGCCTCCTCGGCCGAAGGATTGAAGCCTTCGATCTGGATGTCACCCTCGGATCTTGTTATCAGTCTACCGGTGACTTCGTATAACACTTCGTCCACTAACTTGATTCTGTATGTGTCCGAGAACATCTCGTCACCTGAAAAGCATAGGAACACTCTTTTGAAACCATTTTGGAAGATCCACGAACATCCGTTATGTCGTGTGGCAATTTATTTCACTATAAACCGATAGGAAATCTTCTGACATGGGCACTCATAAACGTCAAAGTCGCTGACTCAAAGAAATACGAAATAAATACACGAAACTGATCACCATAACACAATAAACGCAATTACCAGTAATAATATCCTTATAGAGCCTCATTTTGTAGGATTACAGGCGATTAAAAATAATAAAAACCGAAACTACGGTCTCTCGTCCCGAGAACTGAACCGGAAAAGACCTTTGACAAGCAGTGTTGCCAACAACTCAGGACCCTGATATCGCCATTTTTTCAAAGTTTAAGTAGCCTAAAGTAGCCGAATTTTTGCTGAGGTAGCCTACCTAAGTAGCCAAAACTCTAAACGCTAATTGTAAAATAAAAAGGTATATAGTTGTTGACAATTTATTTATAATTTATGAAACAGATTTTGCATCATCTGCAAAAAATACTTTTCTTTTACCAACTTACTATCGGTATAACACAAATAAATTACAATGGTTATTAACAGCGAAGCAAATACTAACAACACTATTACATCCTTAATTGGGTTAAATAATAGCTTGCCTTTCCTGTGGGCTAGGCTGACTAAGCTGTCAGGATGGTATGTATAGGTACTATTCCCTTCGCCCATCTAGTGTGAGTGAAGGCGCCACTGGAAGCTGCATAAATCATCTCATTACGGTTAGACGACGAATTTGGGGTATTCTCTGCAACGTGTGGCCATCATAATAAAATTATTCTCAATAATTTCACACTTTACTTATTCCGAATTCGTATTTTTTTAAATTTACATTTCTGTTGTAATTTATGTAGGTACTTGTTTTTTGCCGGATGAGTCCGACTAGGTTTCGCTGTGATTCGCCGAGCTTAATCATGGTGAGTAGAGACGAAGCTCGCGTCATCGGTTGCTCGTCTCTGACTGCGGGCGAGCACACACAGCCTCACACGAGTCTCATTCTTGGAGGCCCGTAGTCGGCTTCAGAAAACTCTGCTACAGAAATTGGCAAAGAAATCCGGTACTCTGGCCGAAGCGAACATTTGCAATGCACTACAAAATCGAGGCAAACGCATTGATATACGGAAGGCGTCATTATATTGCACTCTCAGAGTACTGTACGTGCTTCTCACAGCTGGCAAATATAAGAACTTTGACAGTACGCTTTGAATAGCGTTACTTTGACGTCCTCCGTACACTTTACAAACGTTCGTGCAATAATGTTACAGCGCACGGCCAGGGCCCGGCGCTCCGATTTATCGCCCCCAGCAAAAATTCGACATTTACTGCATTTGCCGAAGGATAGCGACCTTCTAAATGTCTACATGATACCGTGCGACTGTGGCAAATGCTACATAGGTCAAAGGTGAGACACAGTGGAATATCTCGGTCATACTTTCTGAGCACATACGCTGTATGAAAAACCGAAAAATCGATGGCTTGGCGGTAGCAGAACCCTATAAAAATAAGTCGCCACCCCAATTTCAATAGAGACAGTGGTCGGGCTCTACGGCGGGCCTGGAAGCCGGTTTTACGGAAGTACGGTGAAAGGGATAATCCAAAAAGATGTTCCAAAAACTACGATATCGTGAGCTGTGTCTGCGCCCTGATGCCTCGTGACATTGACGACGAGGAAACATCAACCTCCGCGGTGGGCGTGCGCTGCGCTGGAGTCCCCCGCAGCAGTTGCTAGCGCTCGCCTTCCCCGCACCCCGCGACGCGAGCTCCGTCTCTACTCACCATGATGGTGAGCTCGGCGAATCAGAGGGAATCCTGGTCGGATTCTTCCGACATAAGACCAAGTAAATGAATCGGGAAAAGTTAATACAGAGATAAAAATAACAAAACGCATAGTCTTTGCATTAACCAAACTCAACAAGGAAATAAAAGGTTGGCTTTTGGCTCTATCTATGACGGAAATAGATGGCGCTGTGATATCCTTCCTACTTTCATCAAAGATGGATGTTTTGCTTTATAATTCCGCAGTGTGTAGATTATGTGGTGAGGAAAATGAAAATGGAACATTACTGTATGCTGATCCAGAAAACGAAGAAAATCTGTGTGATTTGATCAATACTTACTTGCCTCTAAAGGTACAATCCATTTTTCGAAATTTTAAGGGACTGATTTGACTCAATCCAAGATGGCCGATAAAATTTTACAGAATCATTTTACTTATGTACTTTACAACATAAAGCAATGGAAAACCTTTTACTTCATAAATTTCGCTCTTATTTATTGGTACGAAAAATTAGATAAACGTTTATTTTTAGCTCGCTTGGTTTGACCTTACATTTATTTTAGGCCCGCGACTTTTGACAAATTTTGCTCATAGTTGGATGTTTATACAAAAGATAATGTTAGAAAAGCGAAGAAAAAACTAAATTATCAATTAAAACGAACAAAGTATGAACTAAATATCATAACTCTTTCATTTTACTGACCTCTCTCTTCGTCCATAGCCTTGACTTTTATGAAAATTTGTTTTCTGCAATACTTAATATTTTTTTAGATTTCTGATGATGGACAGCTTCCACGTACCATATGCCCTGGCTGTACCATCCAAGTTGAAGCTACTGTGGAGTTCCTTAACTTGATAATCAAGGGACAGGTAATTAAAGCAATACAAAGAAGACACCTCTCCACTCCTTGCGTTTAGTCACTAAGTATGTTCTTGAATAACTTCCAGAAAATTGTTAGAGAGCTCCACAGCAATGAGAAAGCGTACAGCAAATCTCTGCTACAGAAATTGGACTCATCAGAAAACGAACTTCCTGAAAAACTGTACTATGAAAGTAAGTTCTATTCCTTAAATTTTAGAAATACCGTAAAGTTCTATACATATTACAATGTTGATGTTAGCTAGTTTCAGACGAAGGTTTTTTTTGGCTGATCCCAACTGTAATTTTCATCAGTCTGTAGAAGGACCCGATCAGGCCACCATAACAAATGTTTTAATTGTTCTTTACAAGGTCTTAATTTAACAGCATTTCGAATGTTTGTGTTGTTGCTGAATGTACAATTTGGATTTGGATGAATCAAATCAAAAACCAAACCAAAATTTCATGAATCTCTGGAACAACTAGGTACTTTTATTCAGATCTCATTCAAATGCATAAAAACAAAAAGCCAGTCAATACCAAAAAATATAATTTACATTAGAGACTTTGGAATAAGGTGGTCATTTCTAAAAATCCAAACTATCTTGCTAAACAGACTCCTTAATTATTAATTTGTTGCATTGCAGTAAACACAAGCAATGGGGTCTACCAAGTGGAGCACCCCATGTCGCTCCAGGCCGCTGGATTGGACAAGCCGAAGCGCAAAAGAGGCCGGCCTCCGAAGAAGCCCAAAACTCCAGAGGAGTTGGCTGCAGAAGCCTTGGAGAGAGACAAGGAGCTCGCCAGGATTAAGGCTTCGAGGGAAGCGAATGACAATGAGGAACCTACTGGGAAGCGACGTAGGAAGGCACCAACGAGATTCAGGGAGGCTGTTCAGGTGAAAGATCTTCGTAATACCATTGCACTAACAAACCAGACTACACCACATTACTGGTTTTGTTATAATAATATTATTTACATCTGCACTATTTGACACCAAATTATTTTTTGTCAAGATCCTTATATGGAAGATCCCGGTTTAGTCCTCAACTATTCATTTTTTATTTTTTAAAGTGACTATCTGTAAAATTTACAGATCAAACCATTTATTTTTAAGATGTGAAGTTATAGTTGTAAAAATGATTTTTTAGAATATAAGTCATGTAGTGTTGACTGCCTCGATGTTCTAGCGGTAACACGCTTAACCAACCAATTAATCAAGGTAACCAAGGCAGTGGTGGGTTCATGGGTTCGATTCCCGCTGGAGGCCGCCTGGGTGTTTTTCCATGTTTACCATAGCACAGGGTATCATAGTTTGAGACCAGTGTGAGTGATAGTCTTGTTTGGAATTTATTATGTTACTTGCTGGCCCGGCGAACATCGTGCCACCTCAGAATCAATAAATTTAATTCGTAATTTTTTTCTCGTTTTAATAGTTATTCTACCATTAGGGAGACAAATCCAACTAACCAAAGATCTTAAAAATCAGTCTGGCTGGTCTTGGGATGTAAATGGTGTAACTCATTGAATAGGTTTCGTGTTCCTTTCACAAAAAGAAAAAATACAAAGAATTTATTTAGGCACAAACATATTATTAATCCTTAACTTTAAAACTAGAACTAAGACTCATACGCTTACAGGGCAAAGAGCTGGAGCGGATACTCAAAGACGAGGGGGTGATAGACCCTGAAGAGGTCGACCCGGACGGGAAACCGGACGAGCCGGGCCGCAAGTCGCCCGTCTGCAAGCTTCCCGAGGTCATCGGCCACCTGGAGACCTCGGGCGAGCCCGTCGTCGTGCTGCAGGGGAAGGGCCGGGGCAGACCCAAAGGTAACTCGGTGCTGTTGCAACAAACATTCCACAACTGTGAATGAGGCAGAAAAGTCTTTGAGGAGCACAGGGGAGAAGTGATTGGCGCTTTCCTGAGGGTACCCTTGTTTAATAATGGATAATTATGACGTGTAAGATGATTGGTATTATTCGTATCGGAAATTAAAAAGTTTTAGCTGGATGACATAAAGCAGTCGTTGGCAGTCTGCCAATCTCACCCATTACTTCGTGCCAATCCAACAGCTGGCATGACAGAGAAGTAGCCTGTTCCCACCAGTGGGCTCTATTCTGCGGGATTTCGCAAAACGATCACAAGTATAAAATAAAAAGTTGTTATATATATTCCAAAATAGAATAATCTTTTTTATCATTCCCCCAGGCCGCATGCGTCCGACGCGTGAGCAGTGCGCCATATGCGGCATGGAGTTTTCGTGCGTGGGTCGCTATATGTCCCACATCGCACAGCACGGACCCGTCATGTACCAGTGCGGAGAATGCGGCTTGCAGGTATGTGCTGTACTGTCTAATGTGGCGTGGAGTGTTAGTAGATCGCTATGTGTCCCACATCTACCATTGGGAGAGTGCGGAATGCTGGTATGTGCTGTACTGTCTAATGCGGCATGTAGTGTCTGTAGGCCGCTACATGTCCCACAACGCGCAGCACGGGCGCATCGTCTACCGGTGCGGAGAATGCGGCATGCAGGTATGTGCTGTACTGGCTAACGCGGCGTGGAGTCTGTGTAGATCCCACATCGCGCAGCAAGGGCCGTCATCTATTAGTGCGGATTGTGCAAAATACACGTGATCCTCAATTTAATTTCCCACATTTTTCATTAGTTACGTGTTCAATCAAAATAAAAAGTTTCTAATGTATCCACACGCTCTAAACTTTCAGTTTGTCACTCCAATGCGATGGCATACGCGGGTCATTGTTCTCACTAAGGTTAAGATTGACTCTTGAAATGGTACGTCCTCTTAATCGGCTCTTTTTGTTTCTCCACAGGCTTCCACACGGCTGCTCTTCACACAGCACCAAAGCGACACCGGTCACACCGGGCAGAAAGTGATTCCTCTGAAGAATGAGGTAATACCTCTTATTCACTATAGTATATTACCTAAGTACCTTATATCTCTGTTAATTACTGGTGTGCAGTAGTGTTATCTATCTATCTAAATGGATACAAGTCAATGAAGACAAAAAACTTCCTTCAAAATACGCACTGAAAAGCAACTATAGTGCACTAATTTTAACACTAGGTGGCGCTAACGGTATTCTTATCGGTATCGCGGTTTATAATGCCGTGTACATTTGTTTTGGGTAAAACATGGCACTCTAAAGTATACTGTGTAAGACCATTATTGTAAAATACCTGTGTAAGTAGATTGATTAATTAACATAACATAACATAAACTCACGCCTGTATCCCAGAGGGGTAGGCAGAGACCAGGGACTGCCACTTGCTACGATCCTGACAGATCACTCGCTTCCTCAACATTCATTAGTCGTTTCATGCACGCACGCCGGTTTCGGGTACTTTTTATCTTGCCCTTTGATTAATCTTTATTATTTATTTACTGAGTTAGTAATCAATTCGTCGATCATGGAACGCATCTCTGTTTCCGATCTTTCAAGAATGAAAATATGAGTCCAACAATTGTTACAGAAACACGAGATGCCTACAGATTCCGACCCGCTCGCTATCGAGGAAGCCACGGTGCTTCCCGACCTGAACCCGGCGAGTCTCAACCTTATGCCCATCGGCGCTAAGGTCGACAGTGCCGCGAAGGTGGCTGACCTGGAAGTGGACGTCATCAAGGGACTGGGCAATGATAGCAAGAGCGATGGAGACTCGTCCACTGTGGATGTCGAGTCGAGTCCTGTGGCCAAGACTGAAGTTGGGACTAGCGGTGATTATATCATAAATTCTGTGGAATTTCCCGCCAGGCAGATCGTATGTCTGGGGACGGCCGGTCTGACCGTTTTTCGTCGGACGTTATATTTATGGTATGTCATGTGTAACACTTTGATTGCGCGATGCAGGAATGTTGGAGTATAAAGTGCGCGTGCGGAGCTTACATGTGCTCTAATAAGTGGTATGATCACTGTCTTACTTAAGCCGTGAACACACCATACAACACAAATGGGTATGCCGCTATACAATATACACCTCTACGTTAGACGAGTTCATACAAGTAATAAACATAGCACTTGAAAGTGGAAAGTTAACTCATAGTCTCTATCTTGCTTTAATTGCTCGGTGCTGGCGGGGCGATGAAAAATAATGTGATGCTGTTAACTTATAAACGGGGAAGAGGAGTTCCTCCTCATTTATTAAAGATACAAACAAAGCGGTCGCGGTGGCGGTGACGGTCTTTTACTGCAGTAGTACATATTTGTACTGACCTATTTAAACCAACGCGTTCTGACCGTGATTGATTGATTGACCGCTAAACAAATTTCTGCTGGACAAATCAGAACGCGTTGGTTTAAATATGTCAATGCAATGCTTACTGCAACAAATGACCGCCACCGCGGCAGGTTTTTGAGTTCCTTAAGAGGACTATTAAAATTATATGCGTGTGTTGTGATTGCGATTTATGTATAGGGAAGACGAAAACGAACCTAAAAATGAGGAACTTCGAGGACGAGGAATAGTTATCATGGGCCTAATTATGCGCATCAAATCCTGTCGGAGGCCTGACGTTTGCGATAAAGATTAGTCTGGAACTATCATGGAGATTCAACTGTCAAAAGTTAGACGATTGATTCGTTCAGGATTTGGTGCGCGTAAACTTGATCTACCTCTACTCTACATGATCTACTTATGATCGTTTTAACGCCTAAGGCAGGGCTGCCCAAACTATGCGTCGCGGTATTACCCCAGGGGCGTCGCGAAGCTTTCCAAACAGATTACCAGTTGCAAGTATAAAGAGAAAGATATGAGAGCGGCAATTTCCATACTTGAGCCCCGTTTTGAGAAGCTATGTGTAGAAAAGCAAGCTCATCCTGCGCCCTGGGGCGTCGCAAAGAAATGGAAAACTCCCACGAGCGTCAGAGTCAAAATAAGTTTGGGAAGCCCTGGCTTAAGGGACAGGATGTCTAATGGGGCTATTCTACATCAATCCTATCTCCTGCCGACAGAGAGTGAGGAAACAGCGCGGGCGGGCCCCGCGGCCGCGGGGGGGGCGGGACTTAAGGCCAAGCTCAAGTGCAACCACTGCGACAAGATGTTCAGTAGTCGGCAGAGCAAGTCTATGCACATCAAGGTACGTTTCTGGCTATTTTTGTGATAAAACCGCCCAGGGACGCCGGAAGTAGGTGTCGCTGGGAGGGAGGGGGGGGGGGGGGGCTGCACTCCACTTCCGGCGCCCCTGACACCGCCGATATTATATACTATTAAAAAAATGGTGGATATTAACGGCCTTATTTATAAAAACTCAATTCCTTAAAACACTCCAAAAACGCCGATTAAAATAGTCTGTGGTGGAGATTTTACAAGGAAAAAATGTAGCCGCAGATTAAATAAGCAAAGTTTTAGTTGCTTTTAGAGGAATCGTGTTTTATCAATAAGGCCGTAAGTATCTTATCTTTGTAAATGGGTGTGCAATAAAGAGCTATATCTTAAATTTTTTATGACAATCCGCGGTGGGAACGCGTTATGGTAAAACCTATTCTCTCTCTATAACATTATGTCAGTGCCCTGCATTGGGATCTATGTCTATTGTGCATATGATGTGGATTTTTTCTTAAACTTAACAGCCACATAGGCTCCGACTAGTAGTTGTCCGGTTTTACTGCCCTAACGAACTACCGTACTGTAGCTTTATGAAACAGGGCCCGCTGTTAATCCTGGTGCCCCGTTGTATTTTAGGCCCTGCACGCGGGCGAGCGGCCGTACGTGTGTCGCGAGTGCGGTGCCGCCTTCCCCTACCCGCGCTCGCTCGCCATACACGCCATCAGCCACCGCCGCACCAACCCCAGCAAGGGGTTCGCCTGCGACCTATGCGGGAAGGTAACACACACACGCGCCATCAGCCACCGCCGCACCAACCCCAGCAAGGGGTTCGCCTGCGACCTATGCGGGAAGGTAACACACACACGCGCCATCAGCCACCGCCGCACCAACCCCAGCAAGGGGTTCGCCTGCGACCTATGCGGGAAGGTAACACACACACGCGCCATCAGCCACCGCCGCACCAACCCCAGCAAGGGGTTCGCCTGCGACCTATGCGGGAAGGTAACGCACACACGCGCCATCAGCCACCGCCGCACCAACCCCAGCAAGGGGTTCGCCTGCGACCTATGCGGGAAGGTAACACACACACGCGCCATCAGCCACCGCCGCACCAACCCCAGCAAGGGGTTCGCCTGCGACCTATGCGGGAAGGTAACGCACACACGCGCCATCAGCCACCGCCGCACCAACCCCAGCAAGGGGTTCGCCTGCGACCTATGCGGGAAGGTAACACACACACGCCATCAGCCACCGCCGCACCAATCTCTTTTCGCACCAACTCTAGATAATAATTACCAAGATCGATACCAAGTAACTTTGATATTCTGAGTAAGTAAGTCTTTTCAATCGAGCTTAATACCGAATTACCGAAGTGAGCCCTCTTCTATGGAAAGTAAATCATAAAAAAATTAAAAGTGTTAAAACTACAAAATGAAACGTGTTGGTCCAAATTTGGACATTTCAGTGTTGTGCAACACTCCAAAACAATACACTCAATGCAGATTGTTTTCGATTGTAATTTCAATAAATGATTATGCATTGCCTCAGCATTTTGGAGACAATTGCGAACTTACAATGTCTAAATTATTAAATTTAAAATTATTTAGTTCAGGAAAGTACAAAAACATGCATACTTATAATTCTCGTAGTTGGCTGGTGCTGTTAAATTTGTCACATTGCTACCGCACCAAACGCCGCCAATAGACCAATGCGTCTACATGTTAAAATGGCCCGCTGGAAAAGGTAGGTCGGTTCCTAGGCGGAATGTATAGGTGAGTTTTTATTTCCGAATTAAGGTTACTGTTACGTGGAGCATGTTGTCTCTCTCGCACAATACGGTATTTGACACGATCAACAATAAATTATTTCATATGCTCGATTAAAACAAAAATTACGAAATATCTCGGAAAATTTATCTCTTTTAGTCAATTACTAGTTATTACAATTTTTAAATAGATTAAACATAAAAAGAGTGCTCTGAAATGTGACGTCATAAGCCAGTATTTTCATACAATATTCCGTTTTAAAAGTAACTCATTAATAATATGAGTAAACTTTTGATGAGTTTGGTCTGAGGGTTTGATGGATAATTAAATTGCGGATATTCAAGGGATGTTATTCTCATCCTGTACTACGAGTAAGTTTTTTATTGAAAAAAATTGATTCCAAAATGAACAATTTTACGTATGTAGCGGAAAACAAAAATATATTTTAAATTTCCGTAATTTAATTATGCATCACACCCTCCGACGACATTTATCAAAAGTTTACTCATATCATTACAATAATTAAAAATGTTAAGTCGTGCGAGCGAGACAACATGCTCCACGTCGTAAAAACAGTGTCAACGTTGTTCGTTGATCTCCCAGGTGCTGAACCATCCGTCGTCGGTGGTGTACCACAAGGAGGCGGAGCACGCCGGCAAGCAGTACGTGTGCCTCAAGTGCGGCAAGGGCTTCAAGCATAAGCAGATCCTGCAGCGGCATCAGCTGGTGCACTCGCAGCTGCGCCCCTACACCTGCCAGGTACGGCTCTCTCTCACTCTCTCAAACAAACACACCAACCACACACACACCAACCACACACACACACCAACTACACACACACACCAACCACACACACACACACACACACCAACCACACACACACACACACACCAACCACACACACACACACACAAACACACCAACCACATACACCCACACACACCACACACACACACACACACACACACACACACACACACACACACACACACACACACACACCACACACACACACACACACACCACACACACATACACACACACACACACACACACACACACACACACACACACAAACCCACACACACGCACGCCGCAAGCAATATGTGAGTAAGCAACTAACCGAATCGTATAAAGACACATGCATCCCGTCATCTTCCTGCCCGTGTGCCACTCGCACCCCTTCAACCTACATCATATTACAAGTATGTGTGCCTCGAGTGTGGCAAAGGCTTCAAGGCCAAGCAGATCATAAGATACACCTGCCAGGTTCCGTCTCTCTCGCTCTCTCTCTCTCTAGCGACACCATTTCTCACACGCAGCAAGCAGTATGTGTTTGCGAGGCACACATACTGCGAGCCGATTTTCTCTCATTCTTGCAATAATGTCTACGGATTTGTTAATAGAACTTCAATACGGCAGCCCGTATATTTACTATACAATCTGTCTACGACGACCTATTGTTGTACAAAGACTGGTAAAACCTTCGTAACTCTTAGGCACAAACCTGTGATACCTTCGTAACCTTTAGGTACTTTCGTAGAGATTGTAAATGGATTTTTCTACTATTATCTATTATATTTCGTAGATTAATAGAAACAATGGAAAACTCCATTGTTTTGGATCAACACTGTGATAGGCAAATAACATCATTACGCCACATGCCTTCACGTATATGAAAGATAGACAATTCCTCCCAAGGCACGTAGGATTATTATATATAAGCTAGTGTAAGACTAGAATAAGGGAGTTAAGAGTTGGGAGTTAAGAGTTAAGAGACTGGAGTCTTAACGATATATTAATTAAAATGTGATCAACCGTTCCTGTCGTTTCCCTGCTGCGCCGCCGTCCTGCAACCACTCCCCCCACCAACTGGGCATACTTCATGGCGACCGTGACAAGCGTGACAAGCGTGACAGCGTGATCGTGATGTCGAGGCGAGGTGTCAGCAGAGGGCGTGAGTTTTTGGACTTGTGCAGGTGCTATTGTTTGTGTTGGGAACAGGTCCCCGATTTCCAATGACAATGGGCGGCCAGGAAAGCATCCCACTCCGCGTCAAAGGGTTGTACATCGTGAACCAGCCCTATATCTTCAAAATGGTGTTCCAACTGTTCAAGCCCTTCCTCAAAGAGAAGCTCCGGTCCCGCATTATCTTCATGGGCAACGACCGAGACCAGCTCCACAAGTACATCAGTCCGAAGTGCCTGCCTGACTGTTACGGAGGCACCCTGTCGCTGCCAAGGGTAACGGGATCGCAGTGGTTGGAACTACTGCTCATGTGCGATCAGGAGTTTGCAGCAATTAATTCCTATGGCTACAAGAAGAAGTAGACTACCAGCGGCAAGTGGTGTGTGTTTTGGGTGCTTGTGATATTCCACGTAAGACTTTACATGTTTGAGGCGTTTTGGTGTAGTACAGTTGGTAATTTCGGTGGATTCAGCTCATTTATAAATAGATTAGTGTGTAAATACAGCGCAAACTACGTAGGTATACATACATTTAACGTAATTTTCTCACTTCATAAATCAGCAAGTCAGCAAGGTCGAGGGCGCTCACTTCATAACTCAGATAATCGGGCGTATAACAATTTGCCTAGGTATGGTTTTTCTAGGTCAGGCGGTCAGCGCTCCGTGAATAATATAGAGTCGGACGCTACCGAACGTGATTCACAGCGTAATGAGAAGTTAGAATTTTTTCGTCCGTGACAAAGATTATGTAGACATTTTGTCATATAACAATAGTAATCACGTAGTGTTTTCATGTTTAGATAACGATTTGTTGCTGTTAGTAGATACGGGTGCTAATGTGTCGATTATAAAGTATGAATTGATTAGTAAATTAGGATTACATATAGTTCCGGATAGGTTAAGTATTCGAGGCGTTTGCGGAGAATTGCAATCTCTAGGCTATGTCGATTTACAGCTTTGTATAAAGGAGCAGATTGTTGTTCACAAGTTTTATGTGTTTGAAGGACTACGTTGTAAGGGTGATGGTATTTTAGGAGAAGATTTCTTCCATAGGTATAAGTGTAGTATAGATTATGAATTGGGGGTATTGAGTGTTCAGCTTGCATCAGGGAATAAGTTGACTCTGAAGTTGGGTTTTGGAGCGAGAAATTCAGCAGTTATTCCTGGTAGATGTGAGATAGTTAAGCTTGTCCAAACAGATTTGCAAGGAGAGTGTGTTATAGTTCCACACGAGGTTTCCCCAGGTGTATTTGTAGCGGGAGCAATCGCGTTATCGGTTGATGGGAAGATTCCTGTGCGTTTTCTGAATACGCGTGATAGTGATGTGGAGCTTAGTAATTTTTGTCCGAAGATTCATAGGTTAACAGATTATTTTGTATGTTCTTTTGAATCTCAGGGAGCAAAGTCTGTAGACAGAGTTAAGCAGCTTTTGAGGTTGTTGAAATTAAGATCATATCTCGATGATGAAGGAAGTCGTAACATCGAAAGCATTTGTGCTAAGTACGCAGATATTTTTCATATGCCAGGTGATGAACTGTCTGTTTCGAATTTATTCGACTACCAGATTAAGTTGCAGGAAAATGTTTCTCCAGTTTACGTGAAGCCGTACAGGATACCATTTTCGCAGAAACAGGAATTGACGAAGCAGATCGATAAGTTAGTGAAAGAAGGTGTAGTTGAAGAGTGTACTAGTGAGTGGTCTTCACCTCTATTGCTTTTGCCCAAAAAAGACGATAGTAGTGGCGAAAAAAAATGGCGCATTGTTATCGATTATAGGCTTCTAAATAAGAAAATAATAGATGAAAAATTCCCCTTGCCTAATATACAGGAAATACTGGATTCTTTGTCGGGTAGTATTTATTTCTCGCATTTGGATCTGAGTTCTGGTTATTATCAGTTGAGTTTATCTCCAGAGAGTAGGAAGTTTACAGCGTTTACAGCGGATAAGCAGTACCAGTTGAAGAGATTGCCCATGGGACTCAAAACTAGTCCCAGTGCGTTTTCAAAGCTAATGGCAGTAGCTTTATCAGGATTGACTTATGATGCATGTTTCTTATATTTAGATGATGTGATTGTTTTTGGGAAAAGTCTTCGTGAGCATAACGTTAACCTTATCAAAGTTTTCGAACGGTTTAGGAAAGTCAATTTAAAACTTAATCCAAGCAAATGTGTCTTCCTCAAGAAAGAGATTAATTATTTAGGGCATATAATAACTTCCAATGGAGTGTTGCCAGATAGTAGTAAAATTGACGTCTTGAAAAATTATCCTTCACCAAAAACAGCAGATGAGGTTCGTCGTTTTGTAGCTTTTGCTAATTTTTATAGGAAATTCGTAAATGGATTTGCAGATATAGTTTATCCGTTGAATCGGTTATGCAAAAAGAACGTGGAATTTCAGTGGTCAAAGGATTGCGAGGATGCGTTTAAGAAGCTTAAATCAGTACTTAGCTCTCCTCCAGTTCTAGATTACCCAGATTTATCAGATGACAATGTTTTCCGTCTCCAAACAGATGCATCAGGAGTAGCAATTGGAGCCGTTTTGTCAAACGCTAATAACAAGCCTGTAGCTTTCGCTAGTAGGCAGCTGAATAAGTCAGAAATTAATTATCCAACTATTCACAAAGAATTGTTAGCAGTGGTTTGGGCAGTGAAGCATTTCCATCCTTATTTGTTTGGTAGGAAGTTTAAAATTCTTACGGATCATCGACCTTTGGTCCATTTATTTAGCATGACAGATCCTAGTAGTCGTTTGACTAAGTTTAGATTAAGTTTAGAAGAGTATGATTTTGAGATAGAATACATTAAGGGCTCTGAAAACGTAACTGCAGATGCCTTATCAAGGATCATAATAACTTCAGACAAACTAAAATCCTTAAGTTCGGATTTTATAGGTGTAATTACGCGTTCTATGAGTCGCTCACCGAATACACAGACTGACATGACAAACGTTCCCCGCGATACAGGGTTGTCACCTTTAGTGCCCGGCCAGCCTAAAGTAGTTGACATAATCAAAGGGACACAAGGAGACACGGAATTGATTATTTGCTCGAGTAAAGTATATAGAGAATTATCGAAACTAATGTTGGAAACAAGGCGGTCCGGACCCGCGAATAATGTACTTATTGTGGACTCTACGGTTTATTTGAATCAGGATTCTCTATTGACGAAGGCACGCTTAGACGTATCGTTACGAGACCTGGTAGATCTATGTAGGAGTTTAGGGATAGTAGAGTTGGTAATAGTTAAAAATGAGCTTAATAAATCAAATGTAGAAACGTTAATACGTAATTACCAACAGAGTAAAGAAAGTAATTTACCACGATTATGTATAATACAAGGAAAAACGAAAGTAACCGATCGTGACATGATTAGAATAATTCTAAATGATTATCACTTGTTACCCACTAGCGGGCATGCAGGTATCACTAGGATGTTGAGTGGTATTCAAAAGAAGTTCTATTGGCAAAATATGCGTAAAGACGTAGAAGATTTCGTCAGACGTTGTAAGGACTGTCAGAAACAAAAGTTCAATACAAGGCAAGTTCGAGACAATATGGTCATAACAACTACAGCTTCAACATCTTTTGAGAAAGTGTACTTAGATATTGTAGGTCCTTTAGATGTAGACTTGGCAGGAAATAAATATATTTTAACATTACAGTGTGAATTAACAAAATTTGTAGAGGCTTATGCTTTAGATAGAAAAGATTCTCAGACTGTAGCCAAAGCATTTGTGGAAAATTTTGTTTTAAGATATGGGATACCAAAAACTATAGCTACGGATTGTGGTACAGAATTCATGAATTCCACCTTGAATGAAGTTTGTAAACTGTTGAATGTTGAGAAGCTAAACTCAACACCTTACCACCATGAAAGCATAGGGTCATTAGAAAATTGGCATAAACATCTTGGTAGTTATTTACGAATTCAAACAAAAAACGATTCATCAAACTGGAGTACATGGATTCAATATTGGTGTTTTGCTTATAATACATCTGTAAATACCAGCACAAAGTATTCACCATTTGAACTAGTGTTTGGTAAACCATGTAATATCCCTAGTAATCTTGTAGATAAAGTTGAACCACTGTATGTATACGATAATTACCCATTTGAATTAAAATTTCGACTGCAAAAAGCACATGTAGATGCTAGAAATAATTTAATAATAAATAAGACTAAGAGAAAAATTTGTTATGATAAAACAGCCAATGTTGTAAAATTTAAAGTGGGAGATTTAATTTTAATTAAGAATGAAAATAGCAGTAAATTAGATGAACTGTATATAGGACCATTTAGAATAAAAGAAATTGTCGGAACTAATGTAAGAATAGATAAAGACAATAAGGACTATTTAGTGCATAAGAATAGGTTAAAATTATTTTATGAATAATCTTTTCAGGGGAGGGGATCCCTACCTTTTCAGGGGAGGTGTGATAGGCAAATAACATCATTACGCCACATGCCTTCACGTATATGAAAGATAGACAATTCCTCCCAAGGCACGTAGGATTATTATATATAAGCTAGTGTAAGACTAGAATAAGGGAGTTAAGAGTTGGGAGTTAAGAGTTAAGAGACTGGAGTCTTAACGATATATTAATTAAAATGTGATCAACCGTTCCTGTCGTTTCCCTGCTGCGCCGCCGTCCTGCAACCACTCCCCCCACCAACTGGGCATACTTCAACACAAAAGATTTTTTTTATCCAAGTAATAAGTTCCCGTAGGATACTTCACACATTGTTCGAACAAAACTTCACAAATTTTATGCCACATCTAGTATAAAATAACACACCAAGGACATAAAAGCGAAAATGTTACCTAACTTTCCAAAATAAATATTATATTCCAAATTAAATTTGTCCGAAAATAAAACGAAATTAAATTTCTGCTCCAGACGTGCAGCGCCTCGTTCAAGACCAAGCCGAACTTGATAAACCATCAGCTGCTTCACACCGGCATCAAAAAGTACAGCTGCGAAACCTGCAAGCAGAGATTTGCACACAAAACCAGCTTGACGCTCCACATGAGATTGCACACGGGTGAGTTTGTAGCCGCGTTTCTTAAGATGCAGTAGCCGATTAGTACAATTATTATTCCTGCTTGTTATTCGGTCAGTTCATCGAATTGTCATAGTGAACCGTGAATTGTATTTCCGTGAAGTAGGGCCCTGGGCAAACACGATTCCGCTAAAACACTCCCCAAATGTATTGGGTAAATGGAAGATCATTTTAACTGCTTCATGGAATCGTATTTTTTATAAACCACACTGTTTATCTTTAATTCTAATGCAGATACAGACGATTATCAATAAAAAAATCAAAATACCATTATGATCGTCATTATTAGCTTAATTCCGGATCACACATACACACACACTCACACACATATAAAGGTGGCATATCTTGATTAGTATAAATTATAATCATAATCATAAAGCATTTATTTGTGGGTCATAGATACATTTACATTTGTTGTTCAGTCAGGTGGCCTTGTGAACTTTATCTTTGTGATCAAATTAATGGTTTTCGCTGTTGATGACCTTAATAAAATAAACAAAACGTAGTCGGACTCTTCCGACAAAAAAAAATCAAGTACTTAAGTAAATCCGGAATTAAGCTAATAATGTTTAGTGCTGACGAAAGTTTTCGAAATTCTCAAAACAATCAAATCGACACCATTCATTACTAAGTTTGTAGCAATTTGACGAATCTAAATAAATAATAATGATTAATCCACATGCATGTAACATAATTCATTTGGTAATAAGTAATTTTTGCTTTTTACTTTCAAAATGTAATATAAAAAAATCTCGTGTCGCAGTGCTTATTATCGAACTCCTCCGAAACGGCTACATCGCTTTTTATCAATGTTTTTTGTATACTTGGTAGGCCCAAGGATAGGTCGTAGGCTAGTTAATATAGCAAAATAACGTTTTCCGAGGCAGCTGGTAATCAATAATATCCTAACAGGCCTCAAGCCCTACACGTGCGGCGTGTGCACAAAGAGCTTCTCCCAAAAGGGCAACCTGTCGGAGCACGAGCGCATCCACACGGGCGAGAAGCCCTACAAGTGTACTCTCTGCACGCGCGCCTTCACCACCAGCTCGCAGCACCGCCTGCACCTGCGGCGCCACTCCGCCGACCGGCCCTACGAGTGTACGCACTGCGGGAAGAAGTGAGTGCAACACCGTCCAGTCTCTAGATTCCTTCGTATTAAAGTACGCGCTGCGGGAAGAAGTGAGTGCAACACCGTCCAGTCTCTAGATTCCTTCGTATTAAAGTACGCGCTGCGGGAAGAAGTGAGTGCAACACCGTCCAGTCTCTAGATTCCTTCGTATTAAAGTACGCGCTGCGGGAAGAAGTGAGTGCAACACCGTCCAGTCTCTAGATTCCTTCGTATTAAAGTACGCGCTGCGGGAAGAAGTGAGTGCAACACCGTCCAGTCTCTAGATTCCTTCGTATTAAAGTACGCGCTGCGGGAAGAAGTGAGTGCAACACCGTCCAGTCTCTAGATTCCTTCGTATTAAAGTACGCGCTACGGGAAGAAGTGAGTGCAACACCGTCCAGTCTCTAGATTCCTTCGTATTAAAGTACGCGCTGCGGGAAGAAGTGAGTGCAACACCGTCCAGTCTCTAGATTCCTTCGTATTAAAGTACGCACTACGGGAAGAAACGTCCGAGTGGTCCTAGTCTGAGCGACGGTGCCACTGGACGCTGTGTGAATCATCTCATTACGTAGATGCAAAGGCGAACGTTTAGTGTTATACCTGTCCGGCCGCGCTCACCCTATTGTCCACGACAGGTTCCTGTCGCGCGAGTCGTGGCGCGTTCACATGCGTCGCGAGGCGGGCGCGCGTGCGCACCGCTGCGCGCTGTGTCCGCGCGCCTTCTGCGAGCGCTGGGCGCTGCTGAAGCACCAGCGCCGGCACACCGGCGAGCGACCCTTCCGCTGCCCGCACTGCCCGCGCGCCTTCGCAGACTGCTCCAACCTCAACAAGCATAAGAGGGTGCGTCGTCAAACAACAATGTAATACGACACTAACGCTTTACCAGGCGGTGGCGTAATAGTCGCCGCCACACCATAGTTGAACCTGTTGAAAGAAAGTCCAAAACCAGTATTATTCTTCTCGTTGTGCCATCTCCTATCCGAGGTCGGCTGTCATTGTAATAGGTAGCTGTGACCCGTGATGTGGCGGCTCGGAACAAATCGATGGTGCCTATCTGAAACCTTTAGTTTTACCGATGTTTTCGATACGTGCTTCTCATACCTGTGCTCAGAGAAATCCTGTATTACAGATGTAAGTGCCCTCCAATTAATGTGTACGCAAGTGGGCCAATTAATGTGTAATGTAACGACACCTCTTTGTATACCGAAAAAAAGAAAAAACTCGAATCTAGGAATAAAGGATATCTTGAGAGTCTTTTCAAACGCGCTACAAAAAGAAAGAGAAAGGGCTTGGGAAAGAATATTAAAGAATATTCTTATCTTATCTTGGCAAATTCAAATTTCTAGCGTGTAAATAAAAGAACAAAAGATAGTGGTAAATTCGAAGGTAATATAAAACAAAACAAGAGTGGCAAAGTCGAACTAGAAAATCACCGGCGTGCGGCCATTCCCCTGCTCGCACTGCCTGCGCGCCTTCGCCGACTGCTGTAACCTCAACGAGAATAAGAAGGTGGGTGAACGAGGCTCCGACAAGAAAAATAAAAATGGCCTGGCATAGTTTGAAATTCGAATGTGGAGATAAAAGAAAAAGAGTTTGGCAAATTTTAAGTTAGGTATTTAAACATTAAAAGGTTTACATGTTGTATACAATCGGCGGTTTTATCGCTAAAAGCGATCTCTTCCAGACAACCTTAGGATGGATAGAACTGAGAGATGAAGAGAGTAGGTAGGTAGGTGTACATAAAATATACGGGAAGAAAATGTACATAAAGTAACTGACTTTCAACTAATATTCATACTTCCATATTTAATACATGAGCAGCCTATGTATGTCCCACTGTAGGGCACAGGGCCTTCTCTCAAGGAGAGAGTATGGTCTAAATCACCACGTGTGCCCACCGTATATTGGCGATTTCAAGCGCTGGGGTATGTGAATAGCTCAGAAACTCAGGTTTCCTCACGATGTTTTCCTTCACAGTTAGCGAGTGGTATTGCTACTGTGACATACATATTTAATAAAATACTTAAACTAAATAATTAAAATACTTAACAAATGGAGGCTGGTAAATTCGAATTTCGAACGTAAATATGTACGATAAACAAATTGTAAGTTTCGAATTGTAATTATTATTACTCCCTTAAAGCGACACATAACTAACCTTAACCCATTCCATTCCAGCAAGTCCACAAGCAGATCTCACTGCTGGTCTCCGAGAACCAGCGGCAAGCCGTGGAGCCAGCAGGCCAGATCATCATCCAGCCCCAGCCCAGCCCCCAGCTGATCATCCAAGCCGAGGCAAGCGACCTGGTCCTGGAAGACAGCGAACAGATCGTCCTGCAGGAAGCCGGGGAAAGTCTTCCTACATCACCTGAAGACGGGGAGCGGGTCATATATGTCACTTACAACGTGGAGGGTGAAGACTCTGGATACCATATACTGGATGCGAACGCTGAGGAGGAGGTATGGAGGTTTTTGTTGTGCATTTTTTACGTTCTTTCGCCAGACTGCCCAAAGCAAAGTGGGGTTATATTTTTAGGAAGTGTGTGTTAATTTGTGACCGCGCAGGGGCCAAGCGGTTCGACCGATTATGATTCATAAGGTGTCAAGTGCCCTGTATTTTCTCTTAAGGCTGTTCTTACGTGAAGCATGCTTTCACGCTGGCACAATTTAGCATTTTTGAGATTGTAAAAAAATTGTGTACCTACTTTTGATGACAGAATGGTCCATGTAACAACAGCCTTAAGACTTGACGTTTCTTATGTAAAGATGTAGATCGTGGCCATATCGTAGATTTGCTCACTTCATGAAATGCTTGATCATTTCATGAAATGGTCGCGTTTCATGAAATGTTTCACTGTCTATTGGCCACATCATGATGTGGTCTGGGCAGATCAATGATAAGAAATCGTTTCTCGATATGGGCAACCAAATGCGCGATTTTTTCATAAAATGGTCCAGATTATTTGATCGTATCGTAAAGTAGTTACATTACTCAACGGTAGAGGCGCTGCAAGCGCTTTGTTTATGTGGGAAGATGGCGGCCGCTGGCAACAATGTTGTTTCTCGCAGTGAAAACGAGAATAATTCGTTATTACTTAAATGTTACTTAAACGTTATTATAAAAAAAAAAAAAAAAAAATGTGGAAGAAACTGAAGTGAAACGAGTTTACGACGAAAAGGTGCTTAAATATATGATATTGAAAGTCGATGCAATAGGTATATGAAAGTCACGCAAAAACTGATCAACATTTTATATTAAATATTCTATGGACACCCTATACGATCCGGCCAAATGTGGTTGACAAAATCGTAAAATGTTGACGATTTAATGATCTGGTCAAATTAAGTTGCCCACATCATGAAATGCGACCACTTCATGACATGATCAAGCATTTCATGAAGTGGGTAAATCTACGATATGGCCATGACATTACGAATCAGGCACTAGAATAATTTTGTTCTGAGTAGAAACCTAGGTACTTAAAAATAACAGTTTCTAATTTATTCTTACTTATCTTCGTCTCTTGTGAGGAAAGATAGTATGTATTTTATTTTAGGTTAAATTAGCGTCCATTTTATAGGTTATTCAATGATTTCAAATGACTTGAAATTGAGTCTGTTCAGTGTTGTTAGCATAAAATTTTATAGAAATAACAGTTTTTCTTAGAAATAAGAAACTTTAAAATCGCTCGTTTATCGTATCGTAAGTATCAACGCATGTCGTAGAAGGCGACTAAGGAAATCAATTACCAGGAGACGGGCAGCACCGTCTTCCTGAGATTCCAACCGCATACTGCGATCGCCGAACCGCCTGCCAAGCGTGGCGATTATGGTAAAACCCCTCATGGTTATGAAAACCACGAAGGAGGCCTATGTCCTGCAGTGGGCGTCAAATGGCTGATGATGAAGTATCAACACCGAAATAATCACATCCCGTCACTATTTGACTTAAGTAATTGAATACAAAAACGCAACGTATTCAACGCAAAATTCTTCTAAATTTTCTTTTAAATTTCAATGTGAAACAAGAACAAATTTAATTCTATTTCTGTACTTCTCTGTCTGATCTAATGTGATAAAATTACGGACAATTAACATATTCATTGTCCGTATTTTATCACCTATCAAACCCTTAGACCACATAAATAAAAATAATTAGAATCACTAAAAATGTTAGATCGTGCGAGCTATCGCTCACGATCACAGCATGCCCGACATAACATCAGCCTCAATACCGGCCAACCGTACAATACCTTGTCTATCTATCCAATCGGCACATAAACAGAGCCCACTGTTGGGCATAGGCCTCTTCTCGTTCACCACAACCCGTCTGGTCCTTTTCCAGTCTCGTCCAATGTTACCCAGCCGCTTTCACAACGTCGTCGGCCCACCGGGCTGGTGGTCTGCCCATCGACCGTGGACCCATTTTTGGCCACCACTCACTGGCTACCTTGGTCCACCGGCCTACCTGCAAATCATCATCATCATTCAGCCACAAGAAGTCCACTGCTGAACATAGGCCTCCTCCATGGATTTCCAAAAAGACCGGTTGGAAGCGGCCTGCATCCATCCATCCTGTATCCAAATTAATGTTCTTTAAAATGGCGGAGGTGCCTATGATACAGTGTAATTTAACACTGGAATAGGTGCCAACGGACTATCCTTATATTTTATTACACACGATTTTTCTTTTATCTGTAATAATTATTGTACAAGGAAAATTGTATCTTTTTATTAACAATAAATAATTTTTATAATACCTTAATAATGCAGGCAATTTCAAGCGCTGAGGTGTATAAACACCTCGGACACAGGTTTCCTCACGATGTTTTCCTTCACAGTTAGCGAGTGGTATTGCTACTATAACTTCACAAATGTACGTAACTTAGAACCCACGACCTCCCGAATGAGAAGCCGGCGTTCTACCGCTTTTATGTACAACAAAAGAGCTAATAGACATTGCAGGAGCCCCAGTCCCCGGAGGCGGCGCCCCCGAGCCCGCTGCCGCCGGGCCGCTCGCTGCTGCTGCCCGGTGACGACGTGACCGCGCCGCGCCGCCGCCGGGACCCCGCCGGGGACCAGAAGACACACATGGCGGTGAGTTGACACTCGACACTGCACAGTGCACACGGCGCTCGTGTTAAAAAAGTCTGCAAACTATTACTCTTTTGTGTCAAGCTGTATGCCACCATTTAAATGCGTTCCAATTAATTTTCAATTGCAACTGGTTCAGCCGTCAATTTTAAATGTAATTCTAATCGACTGCCTCGTTCCTCTAGCGGTATCACGTGTGATTACAATGCCGGAGGTCGTGGGTTCGATGCCCACTGGGGGCCGTCGTAGTTTTCTACGAATGGCCTCAGTCTGGGTGTATTTCCAGGTTTGTGATGTCGTTGCCTGGTTACTATAGCACAGGGCATTCTTGTTTGGGACCAAGACAAGAGATTGTGTTGCGTGGAAGTTATTTATTAATTTACTTGTGCCAAGCCGTACGTCATCATTTAACAGTGTTCCAATTAATTGTCAATTGCAACTGTTGCGTTCAACGGTCATCTTAAAATGTAATTTCAGCCGTCAACTTCGACTTATAACTTCAATTAATCGTTAAATTAATTATAGTCAGCTGCCTTTTGTGGCAACTTAGATACACCACAGGCTACATCGATGGTCCTGTTTTATTTATCCGTTTTGTCTGTTGTGTATTTAGTTTTCTTTCTGTTGTTGTGCATATTATGTTACTTATCTGCTTATTTTGTTTCTGTGATGTATCTTGTTGGTATAATAAATGTCTTTTTACTATTACCGTCCAAATTTTCCAGTGACAAGCAGATGTCACTGAAAAAATTGGACCGCACCTACGCATTAACTAAACGATAAACAATACGTTGAATGAAGTGATCATTTCTAACCATATGTGGATTAACGCGTCGCGAATTTTCTCTCGTCGTTTTTCTTCGCAAATAAATGTCCGAAGGCGACAGTAATGTCGGTTCCTTCGCCAGGTGACGGACGAGGAAGGCAACCCGCTGCACTTTACGATGCAAGACGGCACACGGCTCGCTATCACTTCTGCCGACGGGAAGTCGTTGCAGGTAAGCCTGACAGCTGCTCGTCCCTGTGACATATCTGGCATTCCTCTCGATGAGAGGATGTGCGAGTCCTAAAATATTTAATTATTGTAAATGTACGAGTGTACTTTTGCCAGAGACGGTAAGTACTAGGAATTATAATCAGGGACATTCAGATATGTTTTTAGGCTTTACTTAGAAAAAAATTGTCAACTAAAATTATGAACTTCTTACGACGTATAACACGAATGGTTTGTACAAAGACTACTTTTGCACATTAACATAATAAAATTTACCTATAACTAGATATACCCTAAAACAAACCTTGAGCGTAAAAAGGTTTTGACCGAATGGATTAAGAGTTTAAGCTACGTGAGGTAGAACATTTATTAAAATATCTTATATAGCGTGCAAATACAAATCTCTCAATCACACACACACACACACACACACACACACACACACACACACACACACACACACACACACACACACACACACACACACACACACACACACACACACACACGCACGCACGCACGCACCCACGCACGCACGCACGCACGCACCCACGCACGCACGCACGCACTCACTCACTCACTCACTCACTCACTCACTCACTCACTCACTCACTCACGCACGCACACACGCTGGCACGCACGCACACATTGCATGTAATATCTTTAATACTAGGTTACGTTTATTTCTGTACTTACTAGGAGGGTACAGCCCCTGTAATTTATTGTACATTTTTAAGTTAATTAATAAACGATTTTTAATTTTTATGTAAGCGAAAGAGGTATGTCAGGATCGTGGCATGCGCCACACCCTGGTCTCTGCTTACGTCTCTGGGATACAAGTGTGAGTTATTACGTTACATGTGAGACATTACATGTATGTTGCTCTTTCAAAAACAGTATGTAAAGGGTGGCGCAAAAGTAATGTCATATGTAATTTGAAGTAGCCAGCTACTTGTTATAAATGAAAAAAAAAACCTGCCAAGTGCGAGTCGGACTCGCGCACGAATGGTTCCGTACTTATTATCTATACAACATTTGAATATTTAAAGCGTCCAGCTTTTTCGTTTATTCTAGCCTCCCGAACAAGCCGGTTTCCGAAAAGGCTTTAGTACGTTGGACCACATACATACGCTGCGGCAGATTATACAGAAGTCCAAGGAGTATAATCTACCACTATGCTTAGCGTTTGTGGACTACGAAATAGCCTTCAATTCAATCGAGACATGGGCGGTATTTGAATCTCTCCAAATCGACTATTGCTACATCGAAGTGCTGAAGTGTTTGTACAAAAACGCCACAATGTCAGTCCGACTGCAGGATCAGAATACGAATCCTATTCATTTGCAGCGCGGAGTGGGACAGGGAGATGTAATATCTCCGAATCTGTTTACAGCTGCACTTGAAGACGTATTCAAACTTCTGGACTGGGAAGAATATGGCAGCAACATAAATGGCGAGTACATCACTCACCTTCGATTCACCGATGACATAGTCATTATAGCTGAGACCCTGGAAGATTTGAGTTCGATGCTCAATGACCTGAACAGAGCTTCTAACAGAGTGGGTCTTAAAATGAACATGGACAAGCAAGACTAGGATAATGTCGAACTCCCATGTAGCACCCACTCCTGTCCACGTTGGCGGCTCTGACCTCGAAGTTGTCGAACACTATGTATACCTGGGAGAAACAGTCCAGTTAGGTAAGTCCAACTTAAGAAAGAGGTCACTCGTCGAATCCAACTCGGAGGGGCAGCGTTCAGGAAAGTAAAACACATTTTCGCGTCCAAAATACCTCAGTGTCTCAAGACAATGGTGTATAACCAATGAGTGTTGCCAGTGATGACTTATGGATGTGAGACCTGGTCGCTGACTATGGGCCTCATAAGAAGGGTCAAGGTCGCCCAACGAGCAATAGAGAGAGCTATGTGGCAATGGGCGGGGCACATAGCTCGAAGAACTGATGGCCGTTGGCGCCAAAAAGCTCTGACCTGGCGACCGCGGATCGGACGACGCAGTGTGGGAAGGCCCTCCACGAGATGGTGTGACAACCTGGTTACGGTGGTGGGATGCGGGCGGCACAAGACCGGGAAGCTTGGAAAACCATGAGGGAGGCCTAAGTCCTAAACCATGAGGGAGGCCTAAGTCCTCCAGTGGGCGTCAAATGGCTGATGATGATGATGATTATGATGACTTGGAAATAATTATATCGCTCAAATGGCCAACTTTCAAATGAACTTTTGATGAAAGCAGAGCTCTTTTTTTTCGTCTATGACAACATGTCAGCTAATTCAAATTATGCATTACTTTTGCGCCACCTTGTATAAGAAACTTAAATCATGTCTAAAATTTCAGTAATGTTATTATGTGGGCAGGCATTACGCAGGCACTGCGTCAGACCATATTTGTCAACTAATTCCCTGGATACTCATTCTTTTACAAAAATTAACGGGGCTTAAAGCTGAAAGTATTTTGTCTGTAATTCCAGGTGGTAACGCAAGATGGCCGCACCATTCCGGTTGAGATAAATGGCTACAACGACGAAGAGGT
The DNA here is from genome assembly GCA_947308005.1 of Yponomeuta malinellus. NCBI lineage: Eukaryota > Metazoa > Arthropoda > Insecta > Lepidoptera > Yponomeutidae > Yponomeuta > Yponomeuta malinellus. Next base: position 3,720,312 of record OX370998.1, read on the forward strand.
TGCCATGGTGAGTTGGTCAATAGGTTTAGTTTTTTTAAATAGTTTCACTCAAGCTTATATTTCGTTTGATTCACCATCTATAATAAAATATTCATTTAAGTACTACCAATGTCTAGAAATAGAGAATGCCATCAAAAACGTAACTTGTAAAAAAACCAAGTCTCGCAACTCAGTTCTTCTTGTGTTAGTTGTGTCGTGAGTTCCATGTAACACCAAGTCGGTTAATTTATTCAGTTCCTCTTGTCGTAATTTATTACATAATTGGCTAACCTAAAAACATCTTATAGTGACCATATCAATATTAAAAATCTTCAGGTTTTAAATATGTACACACATCAAAAAAAAAGTTTGCGATCACTTTGAAAAACTGAAATCTTTTTTGTTACTGTAGATTATATTATGATTTTTTCTTCTTTTTAGATTCTTTATTTAAAAGTAAAGAATTAGAACACAAAACAATGACACCGTTCAGTTGTTTTTTCATATTAAAAGGCTTTCAGTCCTAGCTTACGCTCATTCAGAAATCTGATTTAGTCAATTATAACCGATTCAAGATATTTTTTGCGGAAAGTTGTGATTGAAAAAATGCCAAGAGGATTATCAGAGGTTTTACGAGCAAGAATAGTAACTTTGAGGGAAGAAGGATACACCACGATAGTACTAGCACGCAGACTTGCTATATCTCAATCCTGTGTCGTGGCTACGTTGCAGAGGTACTACGGAATGGGGAATTTAGCTGACCGACCCCGCAGCGGTCGCCCAACTGTTGACAGCTACCCAAAAGCGCTATATTAGATTGCTGGCAGCCCGTGATCCAACAATCAACGCCACTAAAATAAAAGCAGAAGTCAGGGCCGCCTCTGGGCTTGAAGTTAGCACGCAGACCGTTCGCAATTGCTTGCACCACGCTGGATTACGAGCACGGAGGTCTTGGCGAGCTCCGCTCAATTCCCGGCAACGTCAACAACGAAGATTGCAGTGGGCTAGACTTCGGCAAAATGAAGAAGGTGAGGAAGAAAACATTTGGCAAAACTGTCTCTTCGTTGACGAATCCCGAATCAGCACTCATCTAGATAACCGACGTGTCCGTGTCTGGAGAAGACCAGGCGACCGTGAAAGACAAAGAACTGCCACTGGAACAGTTCAGCAAGGCGGAAAATCGGTGTCCTTTTGGGGTGGCATTATGATTGGAGCTGAACGCCTTTGATCCCGTATCGGGGCTACATGACAGCAGACATGTATAAAGCAATTGTTATTGATGATATCGTCAGACCATTCCGAGTAAACCATGGGCACCAATTTGTACTAGTTGATGATAATGCGCCCGCACATCGAGCTCAACGAGTCAATGCTGCTCTTCAAGAATACGATATCACACGTTTAGACTGGCCTGCCGGCTCGCCCGACTTAAACCCAATAGAGCACGCGTGGGATGCTCGTAAACGAGCTGTATGGAACTGTGAGCCACGTCCCCAGACAGTTCCAGAGCTCAGGGAAGCCGCTATTGAAGAATGGGATAGGTTACCCCAGGAAATGGTGGATAACTTGATCCTCAGCATGCCCAGGAGGATCTCCGCATGTGTTCGAGCCTTTTAATAATAAATTGTTGTTTAAGTTTAATTAAACAGTATTTTTCTTTCTATGAAATTTCTATCACAATTACATTATGATTAATGGCTCAATTTTTTTTAAATAAATAATGAAAAATAGTTTTATATTTTAATTTCAAACAGGGTATTCGTATTTAAAGAAAGCATACAACATAGATTTTTTCTTGATAAAGTTAAATTTAAAGAATTATAGGAGCTTATGCTATTGATCACAAACTTTTTTTGATGTGTGTAAATAGATTGACTTGGCAATCGCACTCAACAATCTAATTTAATATAATATGTATTACTTGTGAGGTAAATTGTGTTTTCATGCGATGGCCAAGTCAATCTATTTTTAACATAAAATATTTTTAATATTGATTTATTTTTATTTTAGTTATATGTTATTTTACGGCTAATGAATGTAGAGGAAGCGAAAGTGATCTGTCAGGATCGTAGCAAGTGGCAGTCCCTGGTCTCTGCCTATCCCTCTGGGATACAGGCGTGAGTTTATGTATGTATGTTATTTTATTTATATGTTTGTGTTATGTTTACAGGAAGTAGAGAGCGAGGATACAGTGGAGCAGCAACTGGCGCTGCATAAGACCGAGGAGGCGAGTCCTGAAGCTTCCCCCGTCGCGCATTACTTCACCATCGTCTAGTCGATGGATACCTGAAGTCGGTTTCGCGGAAACCAAGGGTTACGTGGAAAAGTCACTGGGGTTCCGCCAAGCACACTTTTTTATGCGGCCTATATACGTCCCAGAACTGAAAACATGTAAATAAAAACCGACTGCAAAACACTATAGCATTAAAACAGAGAAATTATTTAAACGGATATGCCCCATTCGATGTAGGTATTGTAGAAATATATTTTGGAGTCGGTGCCCAAGATGTACGTGCTGGTCTTGTAACTTGGCAGTCGCCGACATGTCAGTGTCGAATATCCGTATCGGCGCGTCGACGGCTGCAGTTGGCACTGTCGTTCGCAACGTGCCGCCCGTGTGTGAGCGCCCTAAGTTGTCAGGAAGAATTATTTCAAAAAAATTTAGGCCTAGTAGGAGGAGAAATAGGTTAGAAAAATACTAAGATATAAGGAACGAAGAACAGGCTGAGTATTTGCTGCAAGTTTATTCGGTAGAATTTGCTAATATGCTCGTTGATTTGTCGTGCCTCTAGTCACACTCGGCAGATGACCACTCAGACGCCGTAGTTCATTATGATTGTATGGAAATGCTAATCCACACATTGATAGCAACGGATCTGTAAAGCTTGACTAAAACCGGAGAGTATGCAATATATATATTTTTAAAACTGGAAACATGTCAATGCCTAGCTTCTTTGAGCTTGACTAAGGTGAAAGTGTACCAAGATTGATAGCACGAAGCCCACTATAGCACATTGTCACTTTTATTATTTTTCAATGCAATCCGAAGCGCAATGCCAACTATTACAAATCTTCGTAAGTGAGATAAGCAGTAGGTATGCCTAAATTTGCACAAAGTCTATTGGCATAAAAGATTTATTTAGTCGCACGATGCTCACTTTGACAGTCAGCAATACTTTACATGCGTGCATTGCCACCGATTTGTAGTACAGTCAAGAACAAAAAACGAAAACTTTTTATAACTATTAAAGTGGGCATGGTGCGATCTGTTTTGCAGAAGTTGTCATTGTGCTACCGATTGTATTGAAATTAAATAAAAGTGCAAAGTGCGATAGTGAACCTCGTGCTTTCAACCGGATTGGAGATGGATGAAAATCTATGTATGTAGCAAACGTTGCAAGTGATAACCTCGCATTTGATTATTTGGTCCTTTACTTTAGTTTAGCAAAAAAATATGTATTAACATGCATTTAAATGTATGATACACAAATCCAAAACGAACTGGCTCAAATGCTTTTATTGTCCTCAAATTAATCGATTATCATTTATATTATAATGTTACTGTAAGTATATAATTAGTATTTTAAAGTCATACGTGATTGATAAGTCCTGCTTAGTTTTATAATGTTTATTCCGATTAATTCATCATAATGTGTTGTACATAAGAATAATTTTAGTTATTAATATTAAAATGAACGATGATTATAAAAACTCTCGATCTTTTTTTAACGGATAGCGCAACGAATGGGCGTACAGAAAAATAAAACGACGTAAGTAATATGAAATTCAATATTATTCGTTATGGTTTTTTTTATTAATACAATATATTTGCATACCATATACTATCGGTAGTATATTATATTGATGACCAATCATTAAACAATGAAAAAATGATATTCATCAATTTCGTGTAACATTTTCTTTTAATAAATAGCTGTATACAAAACAATTATTTACAGGATAAGGCAGTACAGTTACCACGTAAGTGTGCCTTGTCTTATTTTAGCTATACAAGCAGTAAAAAAAACATGGAAATACAATTAATAATAACGTTAGAAGAGGGTCATTGAACGAAACAACATATTGTTTTAATCACCTTAATTTTACTCCAGTCAAATTGAAATAATAGCTAACAAGTTAATCGTAACATTAAGCGACATTAGTTTTGTGAATTTGTTAAGTGACATGGAACATTATAGTTTGGTTTTATAAAACGTCCTAAATAAGACCACCGCTGCGATATTTTGGCTGTTTTGTGACATACTCTCTCAACCGTCTCACTAATATTATGGCAAACAAACTGCAGTCAAACACCGAGCGACATCCTTACGTAAAACGAAGCGCACATCAAGCTCTACATTCGACGGCCAAACCAACTTGCAAACTTATAAAAAACGAGTACCAATAGATGACAGCTACTTTTAAAACGATTTTCTTTGAAAACAATTCGAGCTTACGACCTGCCCTCAATACACGACACTTATGACACAGGCACCGACTTTATAAAGTGGTCTATCCAATCGCTTTCTGGAGAGAAAACTAAAATCATTCAATGTCTTTTAAAAATTGGAACTAGCGTTTGAAAGTTCACTGAATAGACCACTACCATCACAAAAAACCTAAACTCCGCTTTAACACATAATAGATTTACACAAAACAAAACTCTTTCTAACCAGATGGTGGTAAAATCGCACTAACCAACATTTTCTCTTCGACTCTATATAAATACAAATGGACACTGGCCTAGGCCCTACGGTAGCGTTTTAAAACTGAAAGGATTACAGAGGCTTGACTCGATTGCCGCCGGCGACTAGATAACGTGGTTTCTTTATTTTAAAACTTTACCTTAACGCGACCATTTTGTGATCTTCAGACTGGGCCACAGTCCACGGTTTTTATTACAAGGATTCAACACTGTACCTTATTTTGTTGTAGGCCTTGGTAGACAAATATGACGGCCCACACACCGCATGATTCTAAAACTCTAGAAGGCTGATCGATTTGACTAATATTTATTATTTAATTCGAAGCTCGATTTATTAAAAATCAGTTCAGATTTGCTTTCTTGATTGAGTCTGACTGAGACTTCAAATATTTGACCAGCTTTCTAGAAACATCTTACAATGAGCACGATTAATATGCGCTGTCTGTTTGCAGAGTTTTGATTCAGTTGCCAACAGACGCGAAATGCTATCACAACTTGGCCACATGATTTATCGATCTCTGAACAGCACGAGAGTGCTCCGAAGAAAGACCCCAACAGCACTATAATTAATTTCATTTTCTTTTATCCATAACGGATCTAATCGCGGTTGAGACCGTTGCATATAAAACGTGTTCCTTAGTTTCGATTACTTGACTTTGCAGTCTCTATCGACAGTGCAAAGACATACAATATCACATCGGCCTAGCCTGTCGAGTTCGATGAATTGTGCTCTGTTCCACTCTTTTTAACTGCACAGAGGGGGACAGAGCCCATTGTAAGAACTTTCTCAATAAAATAACTATCCACAGAACTGTCTAATGAGAATCTTTTCGTAATGATCCACACAAGTTTGTACGTCATCGCTTCCAATCGACCAAATTCGATCATGTGGAAGTATCACACACTCGATCAACACCAGAGACATTGCCAAAGCTGGTGCGTTTCAAATACCATTAGGAGCGATACAGCTGTATAAACTGCCTCACTGTCCCTTCTAGCTGAGCGGAAAATCGTGCAGAACAGTGGATAGTTGGTCTACTAAAAACGGTCGTAATCCAGTCCTGAACTGCTCACCCGCTGTTCCGAGCAAGGGCGGTTATATCACCAACGCCATATCCTTCTTACTGGGAAGTTGTACTTTCTTGCCTTGCCAGAGCGAGTTGTGTATCGTGAAGGCGTCGATGGTCACCGTCAGATGCTTCGTGTGGATCTGGGAGAAGCACTTGCTGCCGGAGTTGTATCTGGAACGAGTGCAGAGGAGAGAAGTTGTAGGTAAACCTCCAAAATTGGTACCTAGATTGTAAGTTGGGGCCTGAATACGAAAATATGTTTTTATCTGTGAATTATGATATAACGGACACTGTATTTTGCCTATTTTATTAGTTCACAATAGGGTCTTTGCAATTTGAACTTATATTAGCAAATATCGGTTTACTATACATAAAGATTTAAAAAAAAAAAACAAATCATAGACCAAAAAATTCATTTGATCAAAATTTTACTTGTCACAGGCCGCCGTCGTCAGGGTCGAATCAAAATTTTCAGGCAGTTGAAAATCGGGTTTCCTCAAAATACATACCTTCACAACTAAACACACACCCATATCTCCGAAGATTAGTCCCAATGGGACTACCTACCAAATTCAAATTACAAAGTTACTCACTTGAAAAACTTATCGAACATCCGATCATTGACGTTCTTCGGACCCGTCCCGTACAGCTTGGTCACTTGCTCCGTGTCGGGACAGTACGAGTAGAGAGCTCTAAACTGGCAGCCGGCGTCTCTGAACAGGACTAGGAAGTGCTTAGCCTCTGAACGCGCTATCTCTTCTAACACTCTGCGTTTGGCCTCCGCGTTCACTGCGCCGGGGAAGACGCAGTATTCAACGGCGTTGAGCATGATACCGCGGTTGGATTTGGTCGTCGGCTGCTTGTAGAGTCGGGGACCTGTGGCGTAGAAAATTGAGTCAGTCAGTGGCTTTAACGCTGCCGAAATGTCGGAAAAAAGATTACTAAGTTTACCCAATAATTGGAATGACGATTTGGTCAGTCAATACACTAGGGGGAGTGGTGGACATAGGCTTCTGAACGAGTTAGCCTTTGAATGACGTACATAAGTTACTGGAAGTGTATCCGTTCGCTCCCTTCAAATGTCGTTCTAGGTTCTAGTCTAGTCTAAAATGAAAATCGCAAGGTCGTGAAAATGTAGGATTTTTTTCAAGCAGTGGGCAGTAGCGGGCATTGTCCACATAACAACTAAATTATTATCGCTTTTTGATTGTACTTTGGGGCAAAGTTATTCGAGATACGACATCAGTCAAGGGCGTAGGAAAATCAATTGACCGTGACCTGAATTCGTTGAAACACAGTTTATTTCGGTAGCTTGGTAACTAAGGAATAAAATATTGTAAATTATTTCGAGTAAATAAAGAGAATGAATGTGCGATTAATGAAGTGTTAATTCAGTCAAAACTTGTGAGTGAAGCGATGTCAAAAGCGAATAATTTCAACTGTTAAAACATTGCTCAATTCAAATCAAAACCATGCCTTATTATAACATTGGTATTATTTCAAGTTACTAATTCCTAACTACCCCACTATCGTCTGTAGAAAATTGTATACGCTGCGAATAGTGTAGACTGTGAATCGCAGTTTAAATAGTATGTAAACTGCGATTAAGTTTTATAGTACATAATAATCTCAATCGTTATTGGAATCATAAAGTGAATGTTGGCATGACACGGTTTGACATTTTTTTCTAGCACTTCATATATATTTTTTAGGATTATTTATTCATTCCATTGTTTAGAGTTTTTTTTTTATTCTAATAAAAATCCATGAAAAATCCAACTTTATCATTCTTTTTATCACATATATAATTCCTTTAGATATATAAGGATCAAACAAGGGTTTGAGTTTGCTTCTAACACCTCAATCAAGCAACTCATAGGGAAAAAACCAAAAAATTCTACCATCAACACTTCCATAAAAACACTTTTTACATCGCACAATATCTATAATCCATTTTGACTATAAACTAAATCCCGATCGAAAAATAATAATAACAACTTTCAACAACACAATCACTTGTCCTGATTCCAAACTAATATATCGTGTTGTGGTAACAGGTAATACAAAAAAAAATAGTTATATCGTAAAAAAATCACCATCAACACTTTCATAAAAACACTTTTAACATCCGGTCCAACAGAACCAAATCCCAACGGAAAATCATCTAAACGCAAACTCACCCGAGTAATCCATGATGGAGGAGTGCTGGCTGGAGGCATCGCTGTTGTCGTCACTGTGTTGGCGCCGCTTGCCGATGCCGCCGGGCAGCGAGCCGGGCCCCGAGGCGGGCGAGGCCAGCGCGCGCACGCCCGGCGACGGGGCGCGGCGCGGCGGCGTGGCGCGCCCCAGCCCCGAGTCTGGACACACGAGGAGCGGTGACGGACTGGCCCTAGCTCAGCTTTCATTACTTTTAGGATGGTCCTTTAAAGCCCCGACACACGCTTGCCACGCACGCGCTGCGCCATTCCGAGGCTTCAGTCTGGACACACGAGGAGCGTTGACGGGACTGGCCCTAACTCAGCTTTGTGTACAGATCACCCTCATTCATCATCAGCCATTTGACGCCCACTGCAGGACATAGGCCTCCCTCATGGTCTTCCAAGATTCCCGGTCTTGTGCCGCCCGCATCCAGCGACTCCCCGCCACCGTAACCAGGTCGTCAGACCCCACCCTGATTATGATCCTCATTTATGTTTTTCCTTTGATAAATTATGTCTAAATCTGTTCGTGTGTTAAAAAATGGGTCTTAGTAAGGACGAATGACGATACCCTGTTTGTTGTTACGTCTCCGAATCAGTCAGAACGCGCGCGGTGGGTAATTAGTTCCGGATAAAAGTTTAGTTCTAACTTACACTTCCGCCAAAAGATCAAAGGCACACCCAAGTCTGAACCTGAACACGTGGTGCGGCGACGAACCAGCCATAGCTGACCTCTTAGAAAAGTCCCTAAGTCTAACTTGGCCTGAGACAGGACAAACGAGGAGCGGGAACGGACTGACTCTAGCTAGGCTTTCTGGACTAACGTCTTAGCAAATGTCTATGCCCTGCAGTGAGACGTGTAAAGTCCGCTTGTGCTATGTTCTTTTCTCGTAAAGATTTGTATGAAATTCTTAAAAGAAAATCTAGGTCTGAGTGGCGTCCGTTATGTTATTTGTGTAAGGGAGACACAGAATTCAACAGACAGATTACTCGAACAAGTATAAAACAAACATTAGGCAAGTGGGACAAACCTTCACACAGCGATAATACATTACACACATTTAGGTCCACACTTTCCGTGTGGCGGCGGATTAAGAATAGCGTCACTCCATTTCTTTCTGTGGATGTCGTAGAAGGCGACTAAGGAAATAAATTACCAGGAGACGGGCAGCAGCGTCTTCCTGAGATTCCAACCGTATACTGCGATCGCCAACCCGCCTGCCAAGCGTGGCGATTATGGCAAAACCCTTCATGGTTGGAAGCCATGATGGACGCCTGTGTCCTGTCACTACAGGAATGGCTGATGATGATTTAGGTTCCCTATGGGATTCGAACCCATTGCTACGCTTTCACTAGATTATTTATAGAACCAAAAGACGGTTATTTTACGCCACCAATAATTTTAGTTACTACATTAGAAACCCATTTTCACTAGCATAAAGAATATTATTAGTTTAGGAAATTATTGTAATTTACAAATAGGAATCATCTACATCGTTTAACAAGAATATAATTCTTTATTAACCTAATCCGAAGGCCACTGAAGTTTTTCACTGCAGTTAAGGCACACGAGAGTAAATCACACTTTTTTACTGATGACGTTTAGAATTTGAATAACGGACTGTATTTACAGTGAGGACGTTCCAGCATGGGGAGTACGACGACGATAGACGCGCGTTTTAAATGTCAAAAGTTTCGACTTTTCAGTACCTACATTCAATTGTAAAATTCGGGCATTTTAGCTTGTGGCGAGCACATGTCAACTCTGCGCGCGCACTATAAACTCCAACATTCCTGCATCGCGCAAGCAAAATGTTTCACATGACATACCATAAATATAACGTCCGACGAACATCAGTCGGACCGGCCGTCCCCAGGCATACGACCTGCCTGGCGGGAAATTTCCCTTCATAGTGGAAGAGCACGATCACCCGCTCTTCCCTATAGTGGTGACCCCGACGTGATCAAAACGCGTGACTCGTGAATCGTTCTACCCACGCAGGTTACAATTGTAAAGCTTGATTTGCCGGCATGTGTACCAAAGATCATTTGCACAAATACATAGATAATCTTTACGGAATACAGTAAAATTACTTGTCTCTAAGGCGAATTTTATTTAAGCAGCAAATGTAATCTACTGTATAAATGCTCGAATTTATAGCGACTTTCTGTATTTTAAATACTTATGTATGATATCTATCACTTACTACTAAAATATTTTTACATAAACATTGGGGATTTAATACCCAAGGAAAATAACGTAATAGAGATATAACTAAACTAATAAAAATATGGTAGCACCGCAACCTCTATGTTTTGTAATACTTTATGGCCGTTCTATGCATAAATAGACACTGAAATTCAGGCCTCTATTACAGAAAAGTATATATTTTATTATATTAATCTTCTACTTTATATTCTAGATAGATTGTACGGTGAAGGAGAAGGGCCACATAAATTATTACAGCATCTGTATATTTTAAAACACGCACAAAAGTTGATACATAACATAAAAATGTCATACAATGTCATACCAACACCAATATTCAAGAAACATGCTCTAACATTGACTTCAATACCCATAAACAGATATATAACCAAACGCTGCCAATAAAAATAAAACCTAAGCACCAAATATTAAGATTCATATTCCGTCACCACCACCAAAAGAAGAACCAAAGGAAAGTGCACCAGACAATAAAATTGTTTGCAAGGGAAAGTGAATTTATTGAGCAATCACGAGTGTTTTACTGTTGTAATTTAATGTTAAAAATATCCCGAAACAAACCTGAACTTTCTGTAAGTGTTAAAAAACATCCATTGTAGGAATACATGTTTGGTTTTAAGTTGGTTAAACCAAAGGATTGTTACCAATTTATAAGAAGATTACTGTAATTAGTAGTGGGTGCCATTATTTGGAGTTACTATTTATTTGCTCAAGTGTATAGTTACAAAGTGTTATAGAAAGTTCTGCCGTTCTTTGGAGGGCTTATTTACTCCACAATACAAACTTTTACAATTGAACATAGCCTTAAGTCGTCAAAGAAATATTCTCTGTTTCTGAACTGAACTGAACTTCAGTACGGAAGAGCTGATATTTATTCACATTTTCAACATTGCTCGCGTGATTAAATAAGTTTGCATTGATAAGTAGGTATACCCTTTGTAGTATGACAGTAAAGTGAAATAAACAATCTCTATCACAATCCCAATAAAAAACCAACTTGCCCGAACAACCAACATAGCAACAGAAATACCCAATAAACAACCAAAGAAGCTGGGTTAACAGAGACTAGAGCACCATACGAATATAGAGACGTAAAGTGAAGCTTTTGTACAACCGTGTCGTTCGTAAAACGTGGTCCTGCTTACCGCATAGGTTCATAAGAGAGCTAGATTTCCTTCCGGCCTTAAAGTTACTCTGGTATGTGGTGTACTTAGACCGGCCGCGTGTAGCCTGAGGTTCCACCTCATTAACACGCTCTGAAACGGTTTTATGGAACTCTCACACACACAGGTCTCTGATCATGCAAAGTATCGCGAAAACACAAGGTTAGGATTGTTATAAATCATGACATGAAAAAATTTTTGTCCGATTTTCGTCGTCAAAAGCATGCATCGTACTTCACACAAGCAGGCTCCGAGATTATATGTCTTTTTAAATATAAAGTATATTGAGTTACATGTAAGTATGTCGCAAAAAAAAATTGAATACTAATCTGGCTATATATGAAAAGAATTTTATGATTTGTGTCATTAATTTTGAATATATTAGTGTATAGAGTAAAAAATTTAAAAGCTTAATCTTGGTAAACATTGGGGTTGATTTGTATGTAAGCGTTTCAGAACCCATTTCTTTAGTTCGTTTCTACAAAAAAAATGGCGAAAATAATATAAAAGCATGGAGCAAAATATATGTGTAGCAACTACTGGATGTATGCTAAAAAATATGAAAATAAAAATATGTACTTTGCAAGCTTTCTACAAATCAAAATTATATGAAGCATAAAACTACAATAAAATCTGAACTATATTACCAAATGTACACACAAAACATTATTTTAAATCCTGTTGTAAAATATTAAATAATAATAGCGTAGTGCAAGTTTTTGACATCATGATAATCATTCTAAAAATGGGAAATAAGTATTGTACAACAAAATTGAAATTGGGGTGAAGATCTTATCTTAGACAATGTAAGATGAAATTAAAGACTCGCCGCGAACTGATTAGAGTTTATGAAAACAGTAAAATGCATCGTGATACAAATATATTTAGCTACGTACCAAGTTGTCAAGCCGTAACATCGGTAGGTACAACACATTGCTCGTTTACCTCTAGTAAGCAGGCGAAAACAGAAACTATACCCTAGTTACCATGGACCTCTTGAGAAAAAAATAAAGAGATTTGTTTTAAAAACCTATTTAGAGGCTAAAAGTTCCATGCCGGGACTTGAACCCGCGACCTCTGGCTAACCGTGCCAGCGCTCTCCCAACTGAGCTAATGGGCAAGTGCAGGCATCGGCGAATTTTCGAACCTCTTTACAAACTTCTCTGTATTACGTACAGAAGTTTTTTTTTTGCTCTAAGTAGATCGCAACGAGTCTATAAGGGGATGATGAAAGCCATTTCCTTAGCGGGTGACGATTGTTCTCTTACTTAATTAAACTATTTCTCTTTTCTGATTTTTAGGACTTACTACAATACTCTATATTGAGATAGGTAAGTTCTCTGTAAAATCTAACCCTCGCTCGCTCTATAAAGAAACTATTACTAAATTGGAAAATTCACTGACGTTATTAACGTCGTTCTAAAGGAAACATGGAAACGAGGAAAGAGTTTTCGTACTAAAACTTCCGTTATCACGTATGCACGATTCACGTACATATACCAATGTCGAATGAGTCCGTCCAAGTTGGTCTGGTCAGTCAGAGGCGACTTGTCGACATGGCCTCGGACTCTAATCTGCGGGTGAGAGCAAAAACTGGTCGGATCCATCCGACATCGCTACCAGTGCTCTTCAGGCCTGGATATAAGCTTATGGACGCTTAATTTCCTAAGGTAATTCTGAGTAATTATGTTTTTACAATGACTGACGCCTTGATGATGTATATTTTAAAGCATTATTTTCTGTGCGCGAAAGGAAACATCTATTTCACTTTGTCATACAATTATGTCGCTCAGTGTCACGCCTCAAATGTCCACCTCAAACGCGATATGCACTAACTACACGGTAGAGCGAGTTAACAATCCACTTTCGACTAACGCGTAAAAGTTTCATAAGCAGCCTATATACGTCCCACTGTAGGGCACAGGCCTTTTCTCAGAGAGAGAGAGAGAGAGAGAGAGAATGGGCTTAATCACCACGCGTGCCCACCGCAGATTGATAATTTCAAGAATAAGAATAAGAAGAATAAGAATAAACTTTATTTGGCAACATTACAAAGAATCAAGCGCTGAGGTATGCGAATAGCTCAGACACTCAGGTTTCCTCACGATGTTTTATTTCGCCGTTAGCGAGTGGTATTGCTACTATAGCTTCACAAATGTACATAACTTAAAAAACAACGTCATAGGTACATGCCCGCACTGGGAATCGCACCTGGGTCTCACTTTACCGAGTTCAATGTTCTACCCACTAGGCTACCACCGATCCGTAAGCGTTTAAAATACAAAATGAAGGCGCCGGTGAAAGAACAATCGCCACCGGCCAGTCGTTAGTATCAGCTAGTTGAGCGCTACAGAAGCAACATCGACTGCGAGATGGGCACTCACCGCGCGAGGTCTTGCAGGAGCCGCGGCGGCCGAGCGGGCCCGAGCTGGCGGAGCCCGGCGACATGGCGCCCCGGTCGTCCACTGGCGAGTCTGCGGGTCAGCACTATGTTTAACCGGGGAACGGGATCTAGTCGCTTGGGAATTTCGTGGAAAAAATTCGCTCGTAGCCCCGGCTGCCTGAGTGATCTAAGGCGATTATCACATTGCCACGCACCACGCTGCATGTTGCGTTTCGACGCACCTACATGAACGCACGTGGATGCATTTTCTGTGTGTTGGACTGCGCGTGTTTCTATACAAATGGAGGTACTTACAATCAACGTTAGAATACGCATTCACGCGCCACGCTGCGTGTTGCGTGGCAATGTGATAATCGCCTTAAACGATCACGAAGGTTAAGCAACACAGGGCGCGTTCAGTGCATGGATGGGTCGCCGTCTATGCCTAACGCTAGTGGCATTTTTCCGAGCGGTTCCGTGCTTCGCAAGGCACGTTAAGCTGTTGGTGCCGGCTGCCGTCGATAGATGGCAGTCGTTAAGCCAAGTCAGAGGCCTTAGGGCGGCTTGACAACTTCTGACAGTAGACGAGCCACTAGTCTACAAGCATCCACCAATCCGGACTTGGCCCCCGTGGTGGAGTATGGCCTATACCTTCCTCAGGGAAGAGACCCGTGCCCCTCGGTGGGGACATAATGGGTTGATGATGATGATTGTAAATAATTGCTAGATCGTGAACTTTTTTTTTTATTAAATAAATGAAATATTTCTAAGTTAAATTATCTGTAATTGGAATGAAACTGTTTTTTTTTTGTATCTTTCAATGAAATTTTAGTGCCCGATGTTTTATAAAAACAGAACTTTTCGACACCAATTATTCTTACATGAAATGTTATAAAAATGTTTTCCAATGCAGATAAGAGTATCAATATTACTTCAAAGAAGGTCTTTTGTAATTTTGACGAAAAAAATATGTAATTAGGTGGTCGGAAGAACTCGCACAAATGCTCTTAATGAACGTTATAGATAAACACACACACAATCATTAATAAATCCATCTTTTCATCGGCTGATTTAGATCATTGACAAGAAATGGACAGAGAAAATTCACGCTCAACCCGGTCCCGCATACGTTCAGAGCGTACATTCCTCTAGCTTGTATGTGTTAGAATGTTCTACCATTATTATTTATTGCAAAATAATGAGTTTTGGCAAATGGTCGAAGTGGTCTAACTAGCCCTAGAAAATAGAATTACAGGCATTGTTAGTTTTCGGTGAGATATATGGGCCAAGAATTCGTAATTTTTCTTTTCAATTTTCTTTATCAAAAATTGGCAAAAAAACCGGCATTGAATAACGAAAGTGTCTAAATTGTCCGTAATTTAATGCTGTAGTCTTGATTAGAGTAGATTTTTCGAAGCTATTGGCATTCTCTTGCTATTCATTTACAAACATAATAAGTATCAGAACATCAAATACTAGAATTAACTCGTGTGAGCGAGGGAGAAGAGATACAAACGTTCGGAACGCCTTCACTCCTGAACTGCCCTCGCGGAATGGAACGTATAGGTGGCCCATACTAAGTTGGACACAGATCTGTGTCGCGGCAGACGAGTGGGGGAACCGGGGGTGAGTATGCACAAGTTAAAATGTCAAGAATGTACGATGAAGAGAAAACCACAAGGACAGTACGGTCTTAACAGCTGCACAGTTCACGCTTTGGCATAAAAACAACTGACAAAACGACAGAAAAACCGGAGTCACTCTCGAATGATCGAATCCCCGCCGATCCGGGGTGCGAACTGCTCCTACATTACGCGCACCAAATCCTGTGCGATCCCAATCGTCCAACTGTCAAATTCCATACTAATTGCGATGGCAAACGTCAGGATTCCGACACATGATTTGGTGGCGCATAATTAGGCCTCAAGACCTACCGCCAAGCGCGCATGCTCCAAGCATCTTACCTCTGTAGAGGCCGGCGCGCTCCGCCAGACTGTCCTGCGAGCCCCGGTAGTAGTCCCGGCGCATCGTGGACCCGCCTACACGCAACACGTAACACTCAGGTGGATAAGGGTAAGTCGTGGGATAGCTAGTCCGTGCCTCGGGACGACGTGTGAGTGCTTAATTTGTCGCAGTTACGGCAGGGTTGACAATTAGTATTTTTAACACAGCTTTTATTAGCTTCGCTTCTGAGAAAAATAACTTGCAAACTAACGGCCTTAGTCATAAAAACACGATTCCTCTAAAACCAATCTAAAACTCAGTTTATTTAATCTGCGGCTACATCTTTTCCTTGTAAAATCTCCACCACAGACTATTTTAATCGGCGCTTTTAAGTATTTTATGGAATCGAGTTTTTATAAATAAGACCGTAAGTCTAACGTCGTTATCTAGGCTATAAATCTAGGAATTCTGTTTTTTGTTTACTATCTCTCAGTAATCGATAAATTTTCACCAGGAACAAAAATGTAAGGAGTGTATCGTCCAAACTAATCCATCAGATTCAGACCCTTATTGAAGGGAAAATAATAATACATAATGTATTTTGTCGTTCAATAAGCAGTGTATTGTGTCTTATTAAATAAAAACAATTTATAATTTACCATGAACTTTGATCACTCACAAGTAGTCTAGAGGCAATGGACAGATACTACGCAAGTAGTTCTAGCCAGCTAGAAGAATGGATGTAGGCAGTGTCTGGCTGATAAAAATACAATGAATCTAAATTAAACAGTATTATTAATTCTTTATTCTCAGTCAATTTCTGCTCAACACATCCATTCTAATAAAACATCGAATAGCATTTCATGCCCAAAAAGGAAAAGTAAACATTTGGGGAAAGCTATAGTGTTAAGTGCTGAACAATAACAAATAACAGACAAAGGAGTGAGTAGGGGACATAAACTATAGCTTTGTAGCACTTAAAAGTGACATTCATTCAAAAGGTCGAAAAAGGAACATTTAAAACTAGATACTTCTGTGATTTGGAGGTTGAGGTTGAAAAAGACATTTCTTGCAAATTTTGTCTGTACTGTAAAGTAGGTAACCAGCATAAAGAATTCAACATTTTCTGTGATGTGTCTCAACAGCATGGTAAATTGTGCACTGTCCTGCTTTTCGCAGTTTAGCAAAAAGCGGATAGCACATAAGCCATCATACAATAGAGTTCAATATATCAAATGCTGCTTCACTCTTCCTAAGGTAGTTGATATTGACAAAGTAAGAAATGACGTCATAATTACCTCAACCACCCTTGAAAGAGCGAAATACCTTTATGCTAAAATGCCCGAATAACTACCACTAATATCTAATACATGCTTAAACATTTGCATTCGAAACGAGAAAACTTTTATTAGATGTGGATAAAACAAAAAAGTTTTATCCAATTTCCTCAACATCCAAATCACTTATGTAATAAATGTAAATATGAAAAGCAAGCCGCAAAACTTACCAGTGAGGTTTGTGCTGGAGGGCTGTTTGCTGCCCAACAATCCTTCCGCGGCTTGTAACGCCCCGCTGTCCACGTGGATCGTCTTCGGACGCACTTTGCCTGTTAATCAAAAGCGGGCCTTATTGTCTTCTAACATAACACACGAACTTAGATGTACTCGTATTTTGAGCTCTGTGCCCGAAGGGTGCTACGCTCGCGTGATAGACGGATTAGTCTACCCTAAAGGTGAAAGGTATTTTTTTAAATCGGATAAGTACTTTTGGGGGTTACCCCCTACATACAAACTTTTCCTCTTTATAATATCAAGTTAAAACGTGTTTGGAAAATATAACTGCGGAGTTTCTTTATTGGCTCTTCTCCACAATAATCTATTAATTGTTAAACTAACAGCTTTAATGTTCATTAAGTAAACATATCCTCTTTATAGTAAATATTTTTTTCGAGATTGAGTGTAGATTAGGGTAGGTAAAACATAAAAGGAAAGTATTTATTAATTAGATTCAATTGTTCAGTTACATATTAAGTTAAATAAACACAATACAATCAAAGAAATAATAATAATCAATACAAAATCCACCCGCAGCTTTCGTCAGTCAAAATAGTTACAAAAATATATTACAATGTCAAAACACCATTGAAAACAAATAAAAATTAATAATATAACCTAACCAAATAAATCGCTCCGAGCCACAAAAGTCCCCATGACACTGGCCGCATTGCCGCGCTGCACAGCGAGGGAAATCCTTAAAATATTATAATGTCTGTAAAAGGCGCATCGCTTACGTGTCTCACCTCCGGCGGCGCGGTTGCGCAGGCGCGCGCCGCTAGAGGGCGCCGTGTGCGCGGGCGGCGCGCCGCCGGCCGCCTTTATCGACTCGTAGTACTCCGTCTTGTCGAGCGTCTTGCCCTGTCGCGGAACAGATTTGTTGGTTTGACAAACATCGCGTACGGCACTATGCTGCCGCGGAACAGATCAGTTCGTTTGACAAACGTTGTGCACGGCACTGTGTATAGTCCACACAGATAAACTGAGTCTTCTTCTTGCACCGCCGTCCAACATACAACTTCTGCTATGCGACAGATCGAGGGCTGCATACGCTATCCTCTGCTCGTACACATCATCATCATCAGCCATTTGACGCCCACTGCAGGTCATAGGCCTCCCTCATGGTTTTCAAAGCTTCCCGGTGTAGTGCCGCTCGGCACCAGCGACTCCCCGCCACCGTAACCAGGTCGTCAGACCATCTGGTGGGGGGCCTTACCACGCTGCGTCGTCCGGTCCGCGGTCGCCAGGTCAGAACCTTTTCGACCCAACGGCCATCAGTTGTCCGAGCTCGGTGAACCCCCCCCGAAAGGTTTTTTTTTACGTTTCATGTAAATTATAAACAAATAATTGTATCTGATCCAGTGGGCTAACTAGCGCCACCGAGGAAAAACAAATCATGTCTTCTTTTACAGATCGTATTTGCAAAGTGTATGTACAATCGCTCAATCATGTTGACAGTGATTTTTAGGACACACGATAAAGAACCTAGGATCAGGAACCTGGGACTAGATAGCATTTATACCAAAGACGGCCGTTTTTGGCGTTAACGCTATCTAGTCCTAGGTTTTTTGCCTTAGGTTCACGGCCGTGGGTCCTAAAAATCACTATTAACATGATTGAGTCTGTACAGACACTTTTTGCAAATTCGATCTGTAAAAAAGATACGATTTCCCCATAAGGGACTCCATGCAGTAACATTAGCTACACCAATTTAAAAAAAATCATATCCCAAGCGATGAACCGGGGCGGTCTACACCAAAACCACACGGGATATTTTTGTCTTAAGCACCCGACTACCCCACACCCAACCCAGTTGGTTTTTGGGACACGCCTTCCCCGTTTCTCATGAGATCCTGGTCCTTCTTACCTCTCTTTCTGCCTCTTCCACGGCCTTTTTGAGCTTGTACTGCTGCAGGATGATCTCCCGCCGTCTCGCCTGCTCCTCCTTTGAAGAGATATTTGGAAATTTTAATTTAGTTTACGGGACTACCAGAACGGTGGCAGCGTGGTGGGTAGAGGATTGGACTCGGAAGCGAGAGATCCAGGTTCGATTCCCAGTGCGGGCTTATGCCTATGACATTGTTTTGTAAGTTATTTACATTTGTGAAGTTACATTAGCAATACCATTCGCTAAATGTAAAGGAAAACATCGTGAGGAAACCTGAGTGTCTGAGCTAATCACATACCTCAGCGCTTGAAATCGCCAATCCGCGGTGGGCACGCGTGGTGATTAAGCCCATATTCTCTCCCTGAGAGAAGGCCTGTCGCTTACAGTGGGACGTTAAATAGGCAGGGATAAGTGAAGTAAACTGGCACAATTTAGGTACCATTTTTATCCTTGAGTACCTAACGTGCTAGTTGAGTGCCTCAGTTAAAAGGTCTATTCCACATATACCGTGACGTGCGAGGCTCGAGGTGAGAGTATAATAATTAAGCTACTAGGATTGCAGACGTGGATTAATCTTTCTAAACTCCATTTCACGAAACGAGCTCCCAATGAAAAACGTCCATGTGCGCCCATGTTTTAATGCGCATGACCTTCAATAGCCACTGCATTAAGTAAACCTACCCTATGAAGCGGACCGTCATCGCTTATCTCTAGCCGTACGCATTGACCAATGAGATGAGAGTATTTTGTTCCCTAGGAGTTCGACTCGTGGAACGGAGTATAGTTTTCTTATCCTTACAGCCTCCTACTTGGCCTTCCGCGCGGCGGCCGTGGACTCATGTGACCCTCCTAGCCAAATACTTTTTCACACCTGCTATTCAGAAAAGATCCCTTGATTCCCTCAAATGAGGGATCAAAGTTGTACTTTTCTTCCCTGATATTCTAGTTATTTTTAATGCCCTCAGCATGATCCGTGTGCAGATTTTCACAAAATGTAATTCCAATTCGATTTTTATTTTGTTGCAATCGATCATAATTGTCTTCCACGGCACATAAATAATTTTTCCTTATAGCAGGTGTGAAAAGCAGTATGTGTCACTCGGTAGCAAAATTATTTCCGTCTTGGGCGTAAACACTTGAATCCCTCGCTAC
This sequence comes from Yponomeuta malinellus, assembly GCA_947308005.1. Classification (NCBI taxonomy): domain Eukaryota; kingdom Metazoa; phylum Arthropoda; class Insecta; order Lepidoptera; family Yponomeutidae; genus Yponomeuta; species Yponomeuta malinellus. The sequence goes on from OX370998.1 coordinate 3,740,574, forward strand.
GCTCAAGATTCTACTTTAGAATCCCTCGCTACGCTCGGGATCCTATTGTAGAATCTTTCGCTTCACTCAGGATTCAATATACCGCCCTCGCCGTAAATATATCATTTTGCTCCCTTGAGACACAATCTACTATTGCATGGCTACTTCCTTAGCTTTATACCCTTTAGGTTTAAGCGCGTCTGAATAGTATATTACATTTCTAGCCAGCTTCTCCTCCGCCTCCTCTCTGGACTTCCGCGCGGCGGCCGCGGCTTTAGCGCGCACACGCGCGCCTTCCACGCGCTCTCATCAGACCCATTTCACCTACAATCTTAAGTTAGCTCCCTCGCTAGATTCTCTTCATAGCTACTTCCTTAGCTTTACACCTATTATAACGAAGCGTGAATAGTATTACCTTTCTAGCCAGCTTCTGTTCCTGAACGGCCTCCTCTCTGGCCTTCCGCGCGGCAGCCGCGGCTTCAGCGCGCACTCGCGCCTCTTCCGCGCGCTGCCGCCTTTGTAGCGACAGCATCATGATCCGCTCCTTCTTGCGCTCCATTTCTTCGGCCGAGTTCTGTTGGGGTTGCGAAGGCGTGAGCGTTTGTTTTTTTCTTCAAATGGTGTCCTGACAGATACAATAGTTAAACAATGGCTGCCTGCCCGCTGCGGGCGAAATGCCACTCAAAAGGCTTCTTATCTATTCTAGACAAAATCTATTTACTTTATAACGAATTCTAACATATCAATTTATAGAAGGTACTAAAGGTAACACAAAGCGGCAGGAAATAAAACGTAATATTAATAAGGAATCAGCAAACAAGAAGTTTCAAATAAAACCACATGCAGTTAATGAGTTTTAAAAACCATTTTCGAAGGGTAGATGGAATTACCTGTGACGTCTGTGCTGGCTGTGTGAGTGTCCATGGTTTGTGAAATAAAAACATAACATATGATAAATATTTACAACAAATGAAGCTACATTGGGATAGAAATATTGGAATGGATGAAAAGGTTGAAATACATAGACCAACACCCAATGGTTTTATAAGTCAGAGAGTACTATACAGTAGGTATAGAACGATTAACTAGTGGCATGGAAGATTAATGTGTTTGTTCTACTGGTGAACATTGTGGGAAAGTTGGCCAAAGCATAGACAAATAAGACGCCCTCTATACGATAAATTGTCAGAAAATAAAACAATTTTGCTTTATCGACGCTACAGAACATCAACGAGATAATACACAGAGTAAGGTTAATTACAACGAAACAGTTACCAGACCGGAAGCCAGCATGCATAGACTTGACTCTAGACGGTAACATTTTTTTCGTATACACTTTATTTTTGAAATAACGCATAACCAGGATAAACAGGATCGTGGCCAGTGGCAAACTCAGGTCTCTGCCTACCCCTCTGGGTAATATTTTCCCGTTTTGCGGAGAAAGTAGCTGAGTCCACGCCTGCTATGTAAAGCATACAGAAATCTTTGGCAGCCGACCCGGTTTCTGTTAGATCATCAACTTGAAAAGAACAATTAAAAACCATCGTTATGGTAGTCCGATCGGGCCACTCAGAATTCTACAGATCAATCGGGTTCGTCAAAGTGCAATAATTTCATATTCATAGCACATTTCCAGCATTCCAGATGCTGGTTAGTTTCTCGTGTGCCAATAATTTAACAATAATTACCTTTTAAGTTGTAGATAGATATTAAGAATATTCTTTCTGCCACTACCAACTATTATTTCTAATAGCAATACCACGCTCTTATAACAATCAAGGAAAACATCATGAGGAGACCAGAATGTCTGAGATGTCACATACCTCAGCGTTTGCTAAGTACAATGGCCCAACTCTGAGGCTGAGTGCAGGCCTAAGTTATGAATAACAAAATATCCCTAATGTCATGTAATGACTGATGTCAGACTTATGGTTGTAGTGGTCAACCAGTGATGGCTGCGTTCTTACCGGGTCTGGGTTCATTTCCCCGATGACGAGAGCCGCCGGTTCAGGGGCAGGCCGTGGTCGAGGTGTGTCCATTTGTCTACAAATACAAAAAATGGGACCGGTCAGACACATGACATTAACTGAATTAAGTAATGAAAGTCGATATTCATTTTTCTACTCTGTATCGGTGTTGACTGATACTGCAAATATACTCTAAGAGGCTCCATGTATTAACAATACATAGCGCCACCACTGGAACAAAATCACATCTTTTTTACAGGTCTTTTTCGCAAAAAGTGTCAGACCAATCTCTCAATCATGTTAATACTGCTTTTAGAACCCATGGCCTCATAGGTCTCCTTCATGGTTTTCATAACCATGAGGAGTTTTGCTATAATCGTCACGCTTGGCAGGCGGGTTGGCGATCGCAGTACGCGGTTGGAATCTCAGGAAGAAGCTGCTGCCCGTCTCCTGGTAATTGATTTCCTACGCCTTCTACGACATCCACGAAAGGAAATGGAATGACGCTATTCTAAATCCGGTGCCACACGGAACACCTAAATAAGTGATGATTTTTTTTTACTGTTTTCACTCACATATTCTGTCTGCCGGCGTCGCCCCGGTCGCTGGCCCGGTCGCGCGGTGTTTGCTCTACATTGCCGGCACGGTGCACCGTGAAGGGGGCCTCCTCCTGCGGCAGGCGCTCGTTCCACTGCGGCTCGGGGCTCCGCCGCTCGGGGCTGGAATGCGGACGTAGCTTACAACAAACTCGGGGAACCATGACCTCGCGGTTGGAGTTAAGTTAGATAGATAAGATAAAGAACTTTTATTTACCCTGCTTAACTAGTTTACTCTTTGTGCTAACACAGTAACGCGAAGGTAACATAGAAAAAAGTCGAGATACTAACCACTACCCTCGAGACCAATAAGGGTGACAGAAACATTTATTGCCAGCAAAAAAGGATGCTAGTTAGCTAGCTTTAGTAAAATATAACAAAGACAATTTATTATTACATTTTTTTTTATTTATTTATTTATTTATTAGGTTTTTTAACAGACGCACACTATACAAATATAAAAACAATTCACAGTCAAACCACAGTGTGAATCCAATTACTGAAATACACAGCATTTACAATACATATCATGTAAGACTTAAATACTACAAGCTGGCATAACCATCAATTAGGAACTAAAGTGACAATAAAATATATTAGAATTAAGTTTTGGATGACATTGAAACTAACTGAATCAAGTTTGATCTGAATTTATTGAGCGTACAAGCAAACAAATCGAATTTAGGGATCTTTTACAAAAAGTTGATTGTGCTGCCTACATAATCTGTTAATTATTGAGTATTTACCAATATTGGTTCTTGCTGAGCGAAGATAAAATGGACTGTAATTAACGACACTGGAACCGCGACGTGGAACCATGTGGACGTTTATGTCACGTAAGTAAATTAATTCCGGAATCACTCCACAAATACTCGAATTTTTGTTGGAAGAGTAAGTGATTCCGGAATTAAGTTAATAATGTGTTGTGCTTACGAAAGTTTTAGTTCCCATCCATGCTGTTGATTATACCTTTTATACTATTAAGTTAGCATTCATCATTGAGCAACGCCCTCGAGTATATTTCTACGTATATATTGTTTTTTGCTGACTGGTCAACGGTATAGGAAAACGCGAAGATTAGTTGTTTCGGTGATTACCTCACCATTAGTATAGGTCAAAACAACATCAGCTCTGAAACATTACACTCCTTGGGTTGCGCAGTTATGTAATACAAAAAGCAACAAAGCATAACAACTCACCTGTGATAGTCCGCGGGCGCCCGCTCCTTCCTCGGCGACATCCGCTTCGCCCGCAGCGGGGGCTTCGGCCGCTTCGGCGCTTCGTTGTCGAACGAGATGTAGAACCCCTTCCCGTTCTGCTCATCCTGCTCCTCCGACTCCAACTGCTGGAAGGAGTTCCGGCTGAGGGACGGCCGCGTCGGCGACGGGATCCTATACGTCCGGGTTCCAGATGAGATGTTGAGACGGTTGATGCCTTGTCTCAAGGCGTCGTCTTCCGCGGAGCCAATGAAGGAGATGTTCTGAGGTTCCATATCGTCGACGGACGGCTTCGTGGGCGTCTGCGTAGGCGTTTGCAGCTGCTGGAGACTGACGCTGTCCGGTCTTCTGGGGGCTTCTACGGAGGGCTGCCGCTGAGGGGTTTTGGCGCGCCGCTGGGGGCTGGCGAGGGGCGACGGCTGCGAGTATTGCTGGGGGTTTATCACAGTGTAACTGAGGTGGTTCTGTTCGCGGTCCTCGTGGCCGTTCTCGTAGCGGTCCTTGTTGTAGTGAACTTGGAAGGGTTGGTTGGTGCGGTCGTGCAGGACGAAGCCTTGCGGGTTCCAGCCGCGCTCCTGCGGCTGCGGGGAGGGGGGCTTCCAGGTGCGCGGCTCGGGCTGGTACTGGGGGACCGGTTGGGCCGGCTGTTGCTGTTGTTGTTGCTGTTGCTGGTGTTGTTGCTGTTGCTGGTGTTGTTGCTGTTGCTGGTGTTGCTGGTGGAGCTGTAAGGGTGTGTGTCGGTGTTAGTTTGTAGCTAGGTGTTTATAGTGATGAACAAGATAGGTAGATGGATAGAATATTCATTATAGTACACAGAAATTATATTAACAGAAATTTAATAAATCTAAGCCCAATTGGCGGTGTGTAAGAAGGTGTTTAACAATATGGATAATAGTGATTCTGAACTAAATCAGTTTACGCAGGTTGTAACAAAATTCCCTTATCTTATTTAATTCCCTTATTCCCTTCTCTGCTGGCGAGGAGTCACTGGATGCGGCCGGCACATGACCGGGAAGCTTGGAAAACTATGAGGGAGGCCTATGTCCTGCAGTGGGCGTCAAATGGCGATGATAATGATGGCGAAAAGCGGTATTTCTACTCTTTAGTCTAAACAACTTTCATTATGGATATATCTTTGTAATCACGAGAATAAGACAAGCTGTTGCTTGGGCAAATAAGCCGAGAATTACCAATAAACATTTTAATCTTTAAACAAAATCTCCCTTTTAAACTGTTTACCCACAAAATCATTGAAAGGAAATGTTTTTATATTAGTGTTCCACACCAAAAAAAGTATGGAAAAGCAGTTAATTTTTTTGTGATTAACAAGATTTCCTCAATGATAAAAGTTGTTCTCATGGATGGATAGAACCTCTTTGGGAATTTTCTTACACATTGATCAGTTTAGCCTAGGATAATGGTAAAAATAAATTATTACAACAGATGTAAAGCTCGTTTAAGGGAGTCAGAACGAGCCAGACACAACCGCAAAAAGCCGCGCGCGAAAGCCGGTGCCACCCACCTACCAGCCCCGCAGCTCCGTCTTCCCGTGCTGCATTATCCCTTGCTGCGCCCAAGTACAGTACTACCACTATTATAAGTTACACCGATGTACCTGCGCAGAAATCAAATTTTTGCTTGGCGCGAATATACCTCTGCCAATCATAGCGCGGCATGTAAACCCGCGTACGCGCCATGTCTGGAGTACGCTACAGCGCCGCGCCGCCGCGGCGGCTCGGCACTCGGTACTTGCCTGAGCGAAATAGCACGAGTCCAGTTGTTTTTGGATTTAAAATCTTATGCAGTAGTAATAAGTTCGTTGCGGCGGGTTCTGCTATTTTGCGCTATCGGACAATGTTGAGGCTACTTACAAAAGTGGTAGTACTGTACTTTTAGGGCCCTCGCCCACGGCGACTTTTTGTAGCGATGCAGCAGCGATGCTGTCACGCGTTCGCATCGATACGGTCGCGACGCGGGCGCTAGTTGTGTGCCCTCGCCCACCGTAAACACGATTCAGTTGCGATGCAAACGCGATACCGTCGCGCTTCTGTCGCGATGCAAATGCGATTCAGTAACGGAACCAAAATGCCTGCGATCGCTACAGTTGCAAGATGGACTCCGTTGGAACGATGGACAACAGCACTCTCGAACTCTGTGTTGCACTACTCATGCGCCACCCTTCCTCCGTTCTCCTCCCGATGTCTTCCGATACGCTCGCGTGTTTGCATCGATACAGTCGCGATGCTGTAGCGCGTTAGTAGCGCGTTGGCATCGCTTCTGCAGCGCGTTGCAAATGCGACTAAAGTGCGTTCGTAGTGATGCTGTTTGTCGCGCGTCGCGACAGTATCACTACAAAAAGTCGCCGTGGGCGAGGGGCCTTAGGCTCCCAACATAGCGGTAAATCAATAGGTAGAACTTTCAGTACCTAGCACAATGTATCACATGAACCAAGGCATCACCCTCGAGCGAGCCAGGCCGACGCAAGCGCAAAAAGCCGGTGCCACCCACCTGCCAGCCCCGCAGCTCCGTGTTCTCCTGCTGCATCTGCGCGTGCTGCGCCCAAGTCCTTCTCTGCGGCTGCGGCGGCTGGCCCTCGTGCAGGTAGAACTGCCGCGGACTCCCGTACTCCGTCCCGTAGTTCACGTCCCTATAGTGGGGCTGTTCGGGCTCGAACTGCGGGTACTGCGGCTGGAATGGCTGCGGGAGGTGCGGCGTGGAGCCGAAGTGCTGCCCCGGCCGGCTCACGTTGTGCTGCGAGCTGAATTGGCTGTGCTGCGGGCGAAACGGTGCTTTAGGCGTAGCGTGGAACGCGGTGGGCAGTGAGGCGGGGTAGTCTGGGTACGGACGGAGGTCTTTGTGGTAGCATTCGGACTTCAACGGTCTACTGGTTAAGATTGCATGCTTACAATAAGATACAGTTTATTCGTCCAAAAAACACGTAAAAAAAGTATAACCACCAGTTTCTCGTACACGAACACGTTGTTAATCTACTGTTAACAGCTGTCAATTGACCAAAGTGCATACAAAAAAAACCACTGATAGCTGTTAACAGTAGATTAAGAGCTTGTTAGTGTACGAGAAACCGGGGGTAAGTACCTTACATAATATAGTAGTAAATTGACTTATTGGAACGCTTAGTAATAGTTGCTTGGTATTCATAGTAGGCTACATGAATTACCAGAAACGAGTTAGTTTTCTATAAAAAAAAAAATTACCCTTCAAATTACGGACTTCTTACGTCTTGTAAAACATGTCTTAATGTGCTCTGAGGCAGGCCTAAAAATAAAATCACGGACATTTTAGGCCCGCCTCACCACACATTCTACATTAGTATTTTTTATATCTCTATTAGACACATTGAACGATTTTTAATGTTTTTTTTATTCAAATCAATAATATCGAGAATTTCGGTGCATGTAGACAAAGCACACAATCAGCGTCGACAACAAAACGTCTTCATGAGGACCACGACCACTTTGTCAAGAGAGCGTACCGACCAAGAAGAAACGACAAAGCACACCGAAACCAATACGGTATCAATCCTAACTCACCAGCTGCGGAATGTTAGGCTGAACGAGCTGCTGGAAGGGCGGCTGCGGCGCCCACTGCTTCTGCAGCTGCTGCTGCTGCAACTGCGCGAGCTGCTGCTGCAGCTGCGTCTGCTGCTGCGCCTGCAGCTGCGTCTGCAGCTGCTGCTGCTGCTGCGACTGCAGTTGCGACTGCTGGGTGGAGAGGCGCGCGATGTCGCTCTGTATGTCTTGCAGGTTCGAGTTCATTCTGGAAGCCGAGCGGCCGTTGAAAGTGCGGGGGTTAGGCGGAAGCGGCTGAGGCGGTTTTGTAAGTACCGTGATGAGGCTGCACTTCCGACGCACTAGATCTTCTATTAGATGTGTATTTGTAATTTTAATGTTCATTAAAATTAAGGTTAACTAATGACGGACGTTTAACGGTCTCATGTATAGAAACCGCGGTGGTAGCCCAGTGGGTAGAACAATGGTCTCGGAAGCGACCACTGTTTGGAGGAATTATGTTTTTACAAATAAAGCCGTAAGTATTTTATCTCATTTATAAAAAAAATGTCGTTCAAATATATAGATATATAGAATATTTATTGTAAGTACACCACGAATCACAACAATAATATTGAATTAATAGTTAAGACTACCACGGTAAATAGTGGTAAAACCTTTCCCTGGATTTAAAGAGTGTTTTAGGCAGAAATCATGTTTTCATATATAACACCGTTAAATGATTTCCAAATACTCTCGATGACCAGCAAATAAGTGCAACCTCATTACAATACTTTTGTCACTAAGCCCCAGTTACATCGTTAAAAATTAACGCGCTGTTGAAGGATTCATTTGCCATTTTTTACTAATAAAACTAGCTTCGGTTACATAAGATTATTAGAACAACAATATTTCGAGTATTTAGGCGTGTAACTAGCCCGCAGAGCAATAAACCCGGTTTTCATAATCGTCGTATATTGTTCGCATCGCTACATAATAAGCTACAATTTAGAACACCGTTTAATGTCAAAGCGAGTTTAGTCCTAGTCATGAAATTGGGGCTGAGTGAACCAATTATGTTAATTTGCATTTTTTTTATATTTACAGCTAGTTCTAATCATGGTTCTACTCTGATGACTCCGCAGCTACGCAATTTGTCCAGGAGGCCAAAACTAAAGGCAAAAATGCAGTAATGTTTGTTTACAAAGCAAACTCACTTGGTTTTCAATCTGTTGACAAAATAAAATATAACGTTTACAATTGAACTCAGAAAGGGTGACAAAGTATTTCTACTATAAGCAACGGATTCACTTGTTAAGATGTAATTATTTCGAATTTCTGACTTGGCACCAGATGCCCTATGAGGGTACACCCTGTGACAAATGAAGTCCTGCGAATCAGAGCGTGACCCCGATGCTTTATAAGCCGTTTGCACACCCATGGATATGTAACAAAATTCCTATACACATTCAAACACTTTTACTATGAGGAAAACTTCAGGAATAGAGAACACTTTGAAATAGCGACAAAAATATCAGGTATTGCGGAAAAAATATTATACATTTGAGTGCCGTAGGTAACTTTAGTACAGAACAGCTGATATTTTCGTGCTATTTTAAAGTGGTCACCATAGTGAAAATTGCACGTTTTTATGAATTTCAGCCCCTTTTCGGACTGCACCCTGTGTAAGCTATCTGTTAAAATGTGATAGTTCTTCCATATGACTTACGTCAAATATTTATAACCAATTTATAGAAACCGGCCGTAAGTGAATCCGTTTGTCGCAGTAAACAAAAGCAACGAGATAAGTTTATTTCAGGAAAAGACTCACTTGGCTATAGACTGTTGGTACTGCTCCAACGCCACCGTATCCACGGTCTGGTCAGCGTGGTCCATTTGTGTTTCCTGTTGAAGCATACTTTATTAGATAGTTACTTCAAATCTAAGGCGTGTATCAAGCCTAGATTTGGCCGCAATTTTTCTTTTTATGTTTTTAATACCACCAAAGCCATGTCATTCAACACTGTGTTTCGCAAATAAAACAAATTTCAAAAATGTTAGTCAGAAATTTAAATTGAATTGAATTGAAAAATTCTTTATTGCACTGAAAAAAAATACAATTTTGTACAAAGGCGAGCTTAATACTAGGTAGTATTTTTTCCAGCTAACCTACGTTGATGTGGAGACTCGATGGGGTAGTGCCAGAGAAAATTATGGGAGTAATACAAAAATAAATACATAGACTGGTTAAACTGATATAAGATGGTCTATTATTTATTATTTACTTTCGTTAAATTTATTAAATAAAGAAAATAACCACTCTGAGTAAAAAAATATTTACGTTAGACAGCAGCCATATAACGAGTGAAAAACTGAAAATCAGTGTGAAAATACTTTCATTTGGGTAATTTAGATGCAAACAATGGCAATGAAAATATGCCAGTAAGAAAACTGATGGGTCTGATGGTAGCCAGTCAAAGCTCAAAGCGAACAGGGCACTGTTTGGCTAACTGGCAAATCGAATTGGTCAATCAGTCCTGAGTTAGCCAATCAGAGCCGTCAATTTACAAATTACGCTTGAGTCAACAGCAGATCGAACTATTACAGGTAAGCACATAAACATGGAATAAAATTACAAGATTTTATGGTTATCCATGATTTTTGTTATTTACGTTTTCCTTACTCGTAGGTTAACATCGAGTTCAATCGTATTAGATGCTATTGTTTGGGTTAAGTTAGGCTGTCGTATGCAGAACCAACGGCGTACACCTACCATTTTGATTGCTGTCTGTCAAACTCGTACACGAGAACAAAATGGGAGTTGAGTCGTTCAATCCCATCATCCTATTAACACCACAACATGCATTTAGTCCAACACACAACATGCTACAAATATTAAGCCTTCTCCACGAACGTAATTTTTTTTACATAACTTAAGAACGGAATCTTCTTCACTTTTTCAGCTTTCTAGAATCAACTTAAGAGATTTTCTAACAAACACCTGAACATTAGAGAATCAACACAGACCGGCAGTCGAAAACAGCTAATAAAGCAATATTTTTTCATGGTGATTGGACTTTATACGGAAGGTTGTATCGAAAATTTGTATCTAAAGTTATAATAAACAACTAACAGACATACACTTTGATTAATGCCGAACGATTCCCCACATAATTTCCCTGTATCTTCACTAGATGAGTATAAATAATTTCTATACATATTTATTGAAATACTGACCAAAACAGCGACAAATTATAATGATCAGTTAGGATATTTTTTCGCTTCTAATTAAATGTGACGACATTTTAAAAGAAGAAAAGAAAAAGAAAAAATGGTGTTTATTGCCAGACATAAAACAACATAAGAAAATTAAAACTAATGTGTGTATCTAGGTAGGTGTACGTGAATTGAGTAACATAAACTTCTCGAAGCAACACAACTTAAAATTAAAGGTTCTGGCAAAAGGTACCTCGCTCAGCGTGATGCCTCTTGAATTATGCATTCAAAAGGCGCGGATTTTCAGCGAGGCCCTTGTAATTTGAAAAACTAAACTAGAAATTTAAATAAATAAATAAACTGAAATACATATATTAAAATGTAAACAGATAAATATAATGCATGCATTTTACCGAGGCCCGAGTAGATTTACTACTGACAAGTCAAAAATACGTTAAAGACGAGTAAATTAATCTTTGCACAGTCCGTTTTTCTGGCATAACCGTCTCTTTCGGAAGTACACAAAACCAGTGTTTACGCCTGCCATATCAGCGACCTGCTAGGGAGGTGATCGGTGTCGATAATCGTATAACACCTTTGAGTCACATAACAATAGTATTGTGAAAGCGAGAGGCAAATAGTCGTTCAGTTATTTTCTGTAACTAACCGTGCTATATTTATAGAGTCCAAAATCCATGAAAATTCACGATAGTTCTGCCCTTTAAAGGGCGAACGCCTCACCTGCGTCTGGGCTTGCGTCGCCCCCCGCTCCTCAGCCGCCTCCTCCGCGCCCTTCCCCTTGCCCTGCAACACGCGTGCAATACCACCACCGTAACGACACGCGCATGCAACGCTGCGGCAACGTTGGGACAAGGTCGCGGCAACGTTGAGGGTACGTCGCGGCAACGTTGGGACAGTCGTTGCGACAACGTTGAAACAACACCGCGGCTAATTTGGGGCAACGTTAAGCCAACATCGCGGCAACCTCGAGACAACCGTCGCCGCCGCGTTGAAAGAATGGTAGCGGTAACGTTGAGGCAATACCGCGGTAACGTTAAGATAACACCGCGGTGACGTTGAGACAATGAAATTGTCGCGGCGACGTTGAAGCAATGTCGCGGCAACGTTGCGTGGGTCGTGTGAGGGAGCATGCGTCGAGGTTGTTGCTTGCGACATGAGATGCTAATGGTTCTTCTAACGTATTCTAATGGTTAAAAAATTTAAGAAATTACACGAGTGAAAATTAACTGTTAATGCGCTGGAGGCTTTTGTCTAGTACCCGTATTAACGACTTTTTCAGGTTCTGTACATCACTGGGAATAAAAGCGAATACATATAAGATCACTTTGTTGCCCGTTCGTCTGTCAGAACCGTTTTTCTCAGGAACGGGTAAAAGGTATCAAAATGAAATTAATATCAATTACTAAAGTTAACAGTGCCTAAGCGATGTGGAAGCACGGACCACGGAGTCAATTCAATTAATAAATTAGGATTATGAACATTATGCTGTTTATATTAAATATTCGGAAACTAGCAAACTCTATCGCAAGCAACAATAACATACCATCAGTGACACAGTGAAGTTACAATTAATATAACGTACATTGTGAGGGTTGGTTTCATTCCATTGAGTTAGGTGAGGACGATCGCGTAATATTTACTGTGCCATTTGTTAGGTTTACGAGGCTCGCAAGGATTCTACTGATGGTTTTCAAACTTTTATACTATGACTTTAATAAATAATGGTAAATAACAAATTGGATGTGTATGAAAATTGGAAATCATGGACCAGATATTTAAGTAAGCAGCAAATTGTAAACTACCTACGTCTTTGTATGTATGTACATACTTACAAGTTGAAGCTTCATTGTAATTTGCTACAAAAGTAATAATTAGATTGTAAATGTTGGCACTTAACAAAAATAATGCTTCTCAGCGTAATACTTTGCAAAGTAACGAACGAATGCTGCATCAAAATGTACCTAAATACAAATGTATTAAACTTGGAAAAAGCTACCTGTAAGCTCGTAAAAAAGAAACAAAACTATAGAACAACTGTAAGTTAAATTTGTACAAATCTTGGTTCTAGAAATACGTGAAAGTATAACATAAAAGGGCTAAGAATAAAACTGTAAAAGTATCTAGTAAAAAAACTAAAAAAGGGTTAAGACTTCGAACCTTCATTTGGTCACTCACCACCAAAGAGGTCTGCTGGTATTGCAATAAGGTTTCCTAATGAAATAGAAAAGTAAGTTGTATAGTTGGTAAAAAATAATTCAACAAATAGTAAACCATAAAGAGGTTTAGTAACATAGTGCTACCGATCCGTGTGTAGGTATATTGTGTTAAAATATTTAAAATAGACTTTTTTAAAAATACGCTTTTCTTTACACCGATTTCCCTCACAAAAACAATTTCAACTAAATACATCACTACCAATTCACGTACAACAACTTAACATCCAAACTGGCCGGATACATTTCGTACTGGCCATCAATTTAGAAAAGAGAAACAAAAGACTCCCCATTTAAAAAACCACTGTCAAAGTACAAACATAACACTACCACGTCCGCCCGCATTCCAACCAAATTCGAATTCCAAATTCAAAAACATTAAAATCTCACCCTCGTGACGGCCTGCAGGAAAGCCTGCTGACCCAGTTGCTGTCTCTGTCTGCTGACGGCGACCTCCATGCGCCGTTTCTCCTGCTCTATCCTGCGCCGTTTCTCCTCCAGCTTCAAGCGTATATTGTTTAGTTGCGCCGCCATCGCTCCTCCCGAGGCACCATCGTCCGAGTTTAGGTTGTCGTCGCCATCTTGAAAAATACTTGGCGGTGAAGAAAAATGTTTCGTACGAATAGGGTAAGAAAGGCGTCGAGTAAAGATCATGAATCTAGTGTTAGACCACTATAGCTTGCTTGACCGAAGACCTCAAGCCATTGTAAGATCGATTGGAAACTCTAAATACGATAAGATCGCAACTTACTTGGCTGACTCTCCTGCTGCATGAACTGCTGTTGCCACGTGGTTGTGTTGGGTGGGGGAGTGTTAAACGTGGTGGTTTTCCGCCGGTCGATCTGTGGTTCGACATCTGATTGGCTAAAAGGCGATTGGAGACCTATGAACAAACAGTTGAAGGAAGTTTGACTTTCATCAAAACACGTACCAATCGCTCAGAGGGCGCTGACATCTGTATTATCGATTCTCATCTACCATACCACAGTTGTTACTGTCAAACAGGCATGGTAAATGTACTAAAATTGTATTAACTTTGTACTTCATATTAGAAATACATACATACACATACATAAACTCACGCCTGTATCCCAGAGGGGTAAATTCGAAATACTTAAGTAAGGCATACTATCAATAAATTATATAATATCAATCCTCTGTATATACCGGTGGAATGCAATAAAATATTGAGTATTGAAAATTCAGTCATTCATTTATTCATTCGTTCTTTCATCCCATTCCATTCATTCATACACTTGTTCCGATACCGAACCAGTTTACTCCTTTTTCGGGTAAATTTGGGGATTTTCCTGATAAATTGATGAAAAGATTCTTACCTTGCTGATCCCCATTCCTAAACTTGTTCATCTCCGCGAAGCTCATCTTACTGCCATCGCCGTCCGTCGCGTCTCTCGTCAGGAAAAACCCGTCGCCGCCGCCTTTGTTACTAAAGTGATTCTTACTCAAAGTTATCGTATCACTGCTCAGTTGCCTCTTAATTGGATAGTAATTGTCTTGTGCTTGTGGTTGGGAGTTTTGTCTCTCTAGTCTAGGGCTGTCTTGGGCGCCATTTTGAAAGTCGCCGTGGAAGAACTGGATGGAGCTGTTAATGTCTTGGCGGGACGACCGGAGCGGCGGGTTGTACGTGTCTAGGGGGCCTGGAAGGAGGAGAAAATTCGGTCTTAATGTGTGTTAGTTGGTTGTGGGTTGATTTAAAAAGCCTGTGCAAGGAGTTAGCGGTGTTAATTTGGGGCAGGTTAGAATTTTCAGCCCCAACTTCACTGCCAGTAAGGTTACCTACCACCAATCAATAGTAACTAAAATATTCCGGGAACAGTAAAAAAAGCATTTCGGAAGTAAACAAACCATCGATACCATTTTAAAAGGTTAGGATTCGTCAATTTCTATGCGATATTTCATCACTCACCTCTACCACAGCCCAGTAACATTAAGGTTAGTCCAGAGCGACCGCTGTTAGACCTGTCATCGGTTCAAACAATGCTACTCACCGGAGGTGGCCAGTTCTTTATCCGGGTTCCTGCCAGCGAACTGGAGTCGGTTCTCGAGCCCGCCGAAGTTCTCGAAGGTGAGCTGGCTCTCGTCGGTGATAGAGGAGCGGCGCGAGCGCCGGCCGGCGAAGCTCGGCCCGTGAGGGGGCGTGCCCGGTTCTAGGTGCCAGCGGACCGGATTAACCTCTGTCTCGTCTCAGTGTTTTGTTAACCCAACTTATTGTTTTTTTTATGCGATTATTATGCAAGAAATAAATCATTATAAATAAGAAAAAGAAACTTAAATTTCAGACTTTTGGGATTTTGGACTTTAATGATTTTGTCAGAAAAGATCGAAGGAATGGACTTCAGAAAAATTTTGTAACTATTACGACTTATGATTCTTAAGCATCGCGATTGGACCCGTTAAGTATATAAATGTTTAGAACAAAATTCCTTCGACTGTAAAGCACCTATATTTCAGCATTTATAAAAACCACCGTAAAATTATGATGACTATCAATGACTCGATATTGAAGATAAATAATCTTGAAGATTAAATATAAGGTAAATAAAAGTAAAATAGTTTCTTTTCCACAATATGGGTACAGACAAGTATAAAATGCAAAGAAATAAAGTTTAAATTATTATACTTCATGGTACGCGGAATGAGCGAGGTAGAATTAATAAAGCAAGTTGGGCGAAACGAGGTAAATAATTTATATTTGCAGATAGATTCCCGAGACTGATGTTAATTTGGTCGACTTACAACTAGGTTATAAAGCTAGAAATTGCGGCAACAGTTCTGCAGTACGTTAGGGAGATGTTCTATACATTTCCGGTCCTATCGATGCAAACCACTTTTATTTTGTAATTTGCATTAGAAGCGGATTGGAGAAGTCTTAGTTTGATTCTGAACATTACCAATAACTTTTCGAAAGAAAAGATCGTAAAGAACATGATGACAAAATGATGATGAAATGTCTGAGTTCCTAGTCCCGTGTTTCTCGTACACTAACAATAAAAAATCGAAGGCCCCTAAAATCGCCAATCGGTGGTGGCACCGGTGAGAACCCACGATTTCTCGTCCACTAACAATAAGATAAGATAATATTGTTAGTAAACGGTAAACAGGGGGTGAGCCTCATAACCTGTCTCCAAAGAGGGCCATTAAAGGCTGATCACACAAAGTTGGTCCCACAGAAAAAGTTGTCTACATTGACAAGATGAACCACCCCCCACACTTCCGCAGAACCAGCCGTAATAACCCAGCGTTGCCCAAAGCCTTCACTCACCGGACGCCGCGGCTGGCCTAGCCGGTACCGTGGCCATTTCCTTGCCCGGGTTCTTCCCGGCAAAGTGCAGGCGGTCCCGGTACCCGCCGAAGTTCTCCAGCGTGAGCTGACTGTCGTTGGAGAGGGAGGAGCGGCGCGAGCGGATTGCGGCGCTGCCGTTGTCTGTGGGTGGCTCGCTCGGGTGCGGGGGCTGCGCGGGGACTACGCGGGGGGAGGGGGAGAAATTGCTCATACACTGAGATAATGTTTAACTGTACTATGATTGGAGTGTCATTAATTGACCGCTCAATTAAAACCTAGGAGGGAGGAGCGGCCCGAGCGGGACGCGGAGGTGCAGATACTCGATCGGGCGCGGGGACTGGAGGGAGGAAGGGGGGAACTGTTGTATGAATACAGTTAGTGTCCACTCAATTAAAAGTTGTGAGAGAGTTAAAGAGTGTGAGAATGAGTGAGTATGAGAGAGAGGTAGAGTGAGTGAGAGTGAAAGAGTGTGTGTGTGTGAGACAGTGTTACAGAGTCTCTCACACAGTCAGAGATGGAGTGAGAAAAAGAGAGAGGGAGAGTATATAGAGAGTGAGTAATAGTATGAGAAACAGTGTGAAAAAAGAAATTGAGAGAGAGAGAGATACGGTAACCTATGAGTCAGCGACTGTCGTTAGGGAAAGAGGACCGGCGCGAGCGGATTGTAGGTAGAGGTGGCGTTGGTGTCTGTTGGTGGCTCGCTCGGGTGCGAAACGATTCCGTTTGACCCGCGGAGTGAAATGATAGAAACACTCGACGATTGAGCGTATTTTACGTTCTTACGAGTGTATGTAAATGTATTGAAAGCTAATGTTTATATATAGGCGCAGCCTAGAAAGATGACGAGGCTTGCACAGAACGTATACCAGGAGGATACACAAAAGCAATGTGAACCGGTTAATAAATCAAGTACTGCGAACCAGTATTTTCCCAGCGAATTCCCCATCTGAATATGTATGATACATTATGGACGAACGAGATACTCACCAGAAAGTGCAGAAATCCACCACGCCGCCGCCAGCGTCGCCAGCTCCTTCTCCGGGTTCCTCCCGGCAAAGTGAAGCCTGTCCTGCGACCCGCCGAAGTTCTCCACGGTCAACTGGCTATCGTCCCTAATGGAGGTGCTACTGAAAAGGCAAACCACCAAAAAGACTCACCAGAAGGAGCAGAAATCCGCCGCGCCGCCGCCAACGTCGCCAGCTCCTTCTCCGGGTTCCTCCCGGCAAAGTGAAGCCTGTCCTGCGACCCGCCGAAGTTCTCCACGGTCAACTGGCTGTCGTCCGTAATGGAGGAGCGGCGCGAGCGGCGGCCCGCGTAGCTGGTGTTGCCGTCGCCGTAGTGCGAGGGTCGGCCCGCCGCCGTCATGTTGACGTCCGCTGGCGCTGGAAGAGACGGGGGTTCGGGGTAAAAATACTTCTTTTTACCAGACTGCGGCGGAGCCCAAAAGGAGGGTAATGTGTTTAGCTCGTATGAATGTATGTATGTATGTAAGTATATCCGATTCTGATTTCTGATTTCATCCCTCAGCGAGTGTCATAGGCTATATTAAATTAGTCACTAGATGGCGCTGTTATATTTAATTTATTGTAACTAGGATCTTAATGTTATTTAACTGCGCATGTGTAATGTACGTAAAACATCAGTAGGCACGCGCACAAGCGAATACAAGCTCTGCATCGCCTCAGAAATTACCTCTTCACCAGTCGTGCAAATCTACTCGCATTTATTTCTTCTGATGCTGCATCAATTTTTTGGGGCAATTCTAATAGATTTTGTATTGGTTTGAGTACACTTTTCTTTTATGCATCCCCAGTAAATAAAATCTACTGGATTGCAGAGCTTGTATTCGTGCCGGAGGAAAACAATTTGAGCATCTACTTTAGTTTTAGAAGGATATTAAAGTGTTACGATAATTGATTGTTTTATTTTGATTAAGTTTTCCATGAGCTCCATTCGCAAAAAATACGAAATAGCACTTTTATTGGCAAGAAAAGCAGCAAGTGTTGTATCATTTTGAAATTTAGACTAACTGAGCCATCTTTTGAGATAACTTGTCAAGGGTAGTGTGGTACATTTTTTTTCCAACATGGAGTGTCAAAGTTAACTGACAATAATTTTGTAAACCATAACTCGTCAAAACTTAATTTATTTTACTTAGTTAACACTGTTTATTACTTTAATTTGTGGTTGCGATTAGTAGCACAGTCATTTGAGATTACATTATTAAAAAAATCGCTGTAATATTGTGAAAACTGTGATCACAGTACTTAAAAATGTGACCAAGGGTGTAACATTTTCAACTTTTTCGAAATATGTCTATTATCGCTTGACTAAGTGACATGGAATTTTTTTCTTATTTGTTCCATAACTGGTATACCATGGCCTCTCGCCCGGTGCCAGGTTATCGTTGAGTTTCGGGACACCCTGTATATAAATCAGCATTGAAAAATCACTAAAAAGACAAAAATAAAAAACTGAAATAAAAAATAACCAACAACCCGACTGCTGCGCATTAACTACTAAGCAGACGGGACACAAATTCAGCAATGTAACTCCTTAGGTTGGCCCCGCCTGCTTAGTAGTTGATGCTCAGCAGTTGGGTTGTTGGTTATTTTTTATTTCAGTTTTTTTATTAGTCGTGGCGTTTTAAGACGTGACTATGGGGCAGCTTACGCCACCAACGCTCTCTATTAGGTCGGACTATGCGCCAAGTATATGACTGTATTGAGATCACACGTTAACTTATTCATGAAACTAACATGCAACCTATTGTTTTTTTGTGGCTGTCACTTCTAAAGGCGTTCACTGTTGCTCCTTCTTCTCTTATTGTTCTGGTCTAAAACTAGGATAATCTGTGCTGTAGTAACCAGGTAAGAGAATCACAACTCTATTCTATACTCGTTCTATAGACCCAACCGTACGAGTAGACCACAAAAGCTCTCAAACTATACTCTCGACCTCATGGCTAAACGTCGCGCGTTGCAACTGCAGTCCTCCGAGGATGCTAAGTCATATAGGCAGCTCAATAGACATATCTCAAAGTCTATGCGGCACGATATTCGGTCCTTTAATACCGAACGTATTAAAGAGACTATAGAGCGGAACAAGGGCTCCAAAGTGTTCGCAAAAGACTTGTCTATTGGGCAAAGCCAGCTGACGAAGCTGAAGAGAGAGGACGGCAGTATAGCGTCGACCAGGTCAGAGGTGCTGAGGGAGATTGAGAGTTTCTACGGACAGCTATACACCTCAGTCGCAAAACCTGTTAGCAGTTTGAACAAAGATCCGAGAGCCAAACTGACCCGACATTATACCGAAGACATCCCGGACATCAGCCTGTACGAGATTAGGATGGCCCTGAAACAGCTCAAGAATAACAAGGCACCAGGAGAGGACGGAATCACATCAGAGCTCCTGAAAGCGGGTGGAACACCAGTACTTAAAGTCCTTCAGAAGCTCTTCAATTCCGTCGTGGTCGAAGGAAAAACGCCAGAAGCATGGAACAGAAGCATGGTGACGCTGTTCTTCAAGAAAGGGGATAACTCTCTATTGAAGAACTACCGACCCATCTCGCTTCTGAGCCATGTTTATAAGCTGTTTTCGAGGGTCCTCACGAATCGTCTCGAACGCAGGTTTGATGACTTCCAGCCTCCCGAACAAGCCGGTTTCCGAAAGGGCTTTAGTACCATAGACCACATCCATACGCTGCGGCAAATTATACAGAAGACTGAGGAGTATAATTTGCCATTCTGCTTAGCGTTTGTGGACTATGAGAAAGCCTTCGATTCGATCGAGACATGGGCAGTGCTCGAGTCTCTCCAGCGTTGCCGGATTGACTATCGGTATATCGAGGTGCTGAAGTGCTTGTACAACAGCGCCACCATGTCGGTCCGAGTACAGGAGCAGAATTCGGAGGCAATTCCATTGAGAAGAGGCGTGAGACAGGGAGACGTTATCTCTCCGAAACTGTTCACGAACGCACTGGAAGATGCCTTCAAGCTTCTGGAATGGCAGGGACGCGGCATCAATATCAATGGCGAGTACATCACGCACCTTCGATTTGCCGACGATATAGTAGTCATGGCAGAAACGATGGAAGACCTCGGCATAATGCTCGAAGACCTCAGTCGAGTTTCCCAACGTGTGGGCCTTAAAATGAACATGGACAAAACGAAGGTCATGTCGAACGCCCGTGTTGTGCCCACCCCAATAACATTGGGGAACACGACTCTCGAAGTTGTAGACGAATACGTCTACTTAGGACAAACAGTTCAACTAGGCCGGTCCAACTTCATGAAAGAGGTCAATCGTCGAATCCAACTCGGCTGGGCAGCATTCGGGAAACTTAGAAAAGTCTTTTCGTCTAACATACCTCAATCGCTCAAGACAAAATTATACAACCAGTGTGTGTTACCAGTGATGACTTATGGCACTGAAACGTGGTCTCTAACTATGGGCCTCATAAGAAAGCTCAAGGTCACGCAACGAGCTATGGAAAGAGCTATGCTCGGAATTTCTCTACGAGATCGAATCAGAAATGATGAGATTCGTAGACGAACGAAAGTCGTCGACATAGCCCAGCGGATTAGTAAGTTGAAGTGGCAGTGGGCGGGGCACATAGCACGCAGAACTGATGGCCGATGGGGCCGAAGGGTTCTCGAATGGAGACCGCATATCGGCAAGCGCAGCGTAGGACGACCAGCCACAAGATGGACAGATGACCTCATCCAAGTGGCAGGAAGACGCTGGATGCAGGCCGCTTCTAACCGGTCTTTTTGGAAATCCATGGAGGAAGCCTATGTCCAGCAGTGGACTTCTTGTGGCTGAATGATGAAGAGAATCACAAAAATGGAACAACATAGATGCACGCATTTGTACAAATCAAGTAAAGCGGCCTCAGGCGGGAATGGAACCTACGACCTCCGTTTTAAATCACTCGCTAACCGTGAAGGAAAACATCGAGAGAAAACCTGAGTTTCTGAGGTGACCCCATACCAGCGCCAATCCGCGGTGGGCTCGGATGATGATAAATCCCACTCTCTCTCTCTCTCTCTCTCTCTCACTGAGAGAAGGCCTGTGCCCTACCAGTCGGGACGTATTATAGGCTGCATTATTATTGCTTACCATTATCGTCGTCTCTGCTGGCCATATAGGACAAGGTGGTGACTCCTCGTCCCCTATGCACCACGAACTGATTGTTCTCTCTCCGGACTGCAACTTCTCCTTTCGGGCGTAGAGAACCACACGTGCTTACCATTAACGTCATCTCTCCTGGCCATAGAGGACAGAGTGGTGACTCCCCGTCCCCTATGCACCACGAACTGGTTCTGTTCTTACTAAAACTTCTGTCGGGCGTAGATCACACAACGTAACGCCATCTATTGGCAGTATTTTCCAACACTATTTGCATACCATCACTTATCATATTATAAACTGTATAATTAATTGCTTACCATTATCGTCGTCTCTTCTGGCAATAGAGGACGAAGTGGTGACTCCCCGTCCCCTATTCACCACGAACTAGTTCTGTTCTTACTACAACTTCTGTCGGGCGTAGATCACACAACGTAACGCCATCTTTTGGCAGTATTTTCTAACACTACTTGCTTACCATCACTTATCATATTATAAACTGTATAATTAATTGCTTACCATTATCGTCGTCTCTTCTGGCAATAGAGGACGAAGTGGTGACTCCCCGTCCCCTATTCACCACGAACTAGTTCTGTTCTTACTACAACTTCTGTCGGGCGTAGATCACACAACGTAACGCCATCTTTTGGCAGTATTTTCTAACACTACTTGCTTACCATCACTTATCATATTATAAACTGTATAATTAATTGCTTACCATTATCGTCATCTCTTCTGGCAATAGAGGACGAAGTGGTGACTCCCCGTCCCCTATTCACCACGAACTAGTTCTGTTCTTACTACAACTTCTGTCGGGCGTAGATCACACAACGTAACGCCATCTATTGGCAGTATTTTCTAACACTACTTGCTTACCATCACTTATCATATTATAAACTGTATAATTAATTGCTCACCATTATCGTCATCTCTCCTGGCCATAGAGGACAGAGTGGTGACTCCCCGTCCCCTATGCACCACGAACTGATTCTGTTCTCTCTGCGGACTGCAACTTCTCCTTTCAGGCGTTGAGCAGGCGGAGCGGCCGGCGGGCGCGCGCGGTCGGACCGCGCAGGCGGACGGCGAGCGCGGCACTGCAATTTGAGGCCTCGGGTGAGCGCCGGAAGGCGTGTTTTGGATTGGCCAGTCGTGGACTGGTGATGGGAGCTGGGAGGTAACATGCGAGGACGCTGGAGTTTGTGGCAACTTCACAATCATTTGCGTTCTTTCTTTTTAAAATAGGGAAGATAAATTACTTCTTTTGTAGCGTGACTTAGCATCAGGTGTCTCGTGTAAAAATTGCGTAGCGTCGAACCAAGACATCTATTTACCGTTGGCTCTACGTGATATTTTTTATTCTGGTTCCTCGTAACTCGTATAAGGGTGAATAACTTGCCCTTACACTCGTAAACGCTGAAATTACTTGCGTTACTTCCCAAGTCAACTTTAAAATGCTGCACAGATGTCGCTAAGTGATTTCTATCTTCTACATATGAAGTGGCTTTTCATTCGGTGCTCTATGATACAATGTTAAAAACAATCTACCACCCGTGTTGTGCTTTTAAAGAGTACTGTCACATACAAAGCTGCAGTCATATAAATTTTTTCGCAACAAATTTAAAACTAAATAAAAGAAAAACTTCGTTACATGCACATTCTAGGGGAGTTTAATTCGTGAGCAAAATATGTTCAAAGATTTATATTATAGTTAATTATTTTTCAGCTTTTGTATGAAACAGTACCCTAAGCTACGAACATTTTCAAGGGAGTCATGAGGACATAATGTCAACGACTCCTACAGTTAACTGTTTACTTGTTTGTTAGTGTGTTGAAATAAACGTAAAAGAAGCGAATTAAAAAGAATCCATGCAAAAGCAAGTTACAAAAGCGTGGTGTCAAAATATTTTATAAACGTATGATTAGTATTGTGGTGTTAAGAGATAAGGACTGTAGTATAAAGTAGTCTTAGCTTAACGTACGTAGTATGAGTTAATCTGAAAATGCACAAATATACAAGAACCAAACACTATGAAAACGAAACACAAGTTACACAAAACAAAACATAAGTGAACGAAAAACACACACAAACACAAAAAATAAAAAACGCAACAGAAACTTCAAAATTAGTAAAAAATAATTCAACACTAGTTTATAACAATCCTTAGCTTTGACAATGAATAGAGAATGTCACCGTTATAACATGCTGTTTTCATTCAGTCCATGTAGGGATAGGAATGACTTGGAAGAGGGTAAAGGATAAAAACACAAGCTATACACCTTTTATAGTGAGGAAAAGTAAGTATATTGGAAATTCTCATCGAACTGTAGTTATTCATTTTACACCTCGAAATATAGGGTGAACTCCAAGGAGGAGTAAGAAAATGAAGGGCCGGCACATGAAGAATGGAGGGGTAAGGAAGACAGGAGGATCACTACAAGGGAGAATATTCTCCTTCCCGTTACCTTATGAAAGGGACTTTTTCCGAGTGAGAAGATGAAACAGATAGATGAGCTAGGACGGGAGAGTAAGGAAAAGTAGAGGTGTAACCACTCTCTCCCCGTTAACCTCTGAATGATGGCTGTTCCACGGCCGAGGAGGAAATATTACGGAGAATGGGAGAGTAAGGAGGACAACTAGGGGCGTGAACACTCTCGCGCAGTTAATCTGTGAAAGGCCCACATTTCGAGGCCGCCTGACAAGGAAAGAAAGACCTGTGAGAATAGGAGAGTAAGGAGGACGACTAGAGACGTGAACACTCGCCCCCTTTAACCTGAGATGGATCTCCGTTCCGAGGCCGAGTGACAAAGAAAAGGCCCCTCTGAAAGAAGCCTAATTTGAGGGTTAGACTTGGGAGAATAGAAGAGTAAGGAGGACCACCAGAGGCGTGAACACTTCCGTTAAACTGTGAAAGATGCCTGTTCTGAGGCCGAACGACAAGGAAAGACCGGGGAGAACAGGAGAGTAAGGAGGACGACCAGAGGCGTGAACACTCCCATCAAACTGTGAAAGATGCCCATTCTGAGGCCGAATGACAAGGAAAGACCGGGGAGAACAGGAGAGTAAGGAGGGCCACCAGAGGCGTGAACACTTCCGTTAAACTGTGAAAGATGCCTGTTCTGAGGCCGAACGACAAAAAAAATACCGGGGAGAACAGGAGCAGGACGACCACAAGCGTGAACACTCCCGTTAAACTGTGAAAGATGCCTGTTCTGAGGCCGAACGACAAGGAAAGACCGGGGAGAACAGGAGAGTAAGGAGGACGACCAGAGGCGTGAACACTCCCATCAAACTGTGAGAGATGCCCATTCTGAGGCCGAATGACAAGGAAAGACCGGGGAGAACAGGAGAGTAAGGAGGACGACTAGAGGCGTGAATCCCCCGTTAACCTGTGAAGGGCGCGTGCAGCGGGCTGTCCACATCGGGCCTGAGATCCGGTATGGGGTGCGGCGGCGGCGGCGGCAGGCAGCGCGCGCGCCCGTGCCGCACGCCGTGCTCGTTGCTCTCGCCGCGCTCTAGAACACGCGCTCTCTGTCTACCTCACCGTTGTCTGACTCTCACTCTCTCACTTGCACGCACTGTTTCTCCTTCTGCACCGTGAGTCTTGAGTAGTTTGAACTAAACTTTGACCTTCACTCTTAATAGCCAATCCGCGGTGGGCACGCCTGCTTATACAGTATGCTAAAAAAAACTTTGGCTTTTCCATCTACGTAATGAGATAATTTATACAGCGAAGGTGCCATCACTCACCCTAGATGAGGGAAGGGACCGCTCGGACGCTGCAGTGCCTGGGATATTGTTTTTAGATGGAGTAGGCTTGCCCAGCACCTATACCATCCTGACAGCTTAATCGGCCTAGCGCACAGGGAAGACAAGTCTATACCAATGCTATAAGTATATAATTAGACTCTCCTTCTGTGGACGACTTGTGGCTCGCAGCGAAACGTACATAGGCTGCTTTTTTATTTATTGAGAACACCAGGTGACAACCAGGAGTAAGAAATTACAGTACATTGTATATTACTGGAAGGTAGGCAAACCCTGGTCTCTGCCTACAGGCGAGATAACAGGCGTGAGTACTTCAAACTGAGGCTTTTGCTTTTATAAGCATCATGGGTCTAATTTCATAGCCTCACGATGTTTTCTTTAGATGATTGGGCCGTGGCAATCCACGGTAACCCAATGGTTAACTCAACAACCCAACTAGCGCAAAGTATAAGGCTCGAAGAGTTAGCAATATAGCGCGCTATGCAGCCCGTCTGGACTCTGGAGCCGCTAAGGTGCTAAGCAGATGCCTTGTGGACTCACTGGGTCTAAGGGGCGCTTTGTGGCCGGTGTGCTAGTTGGGAGCTCTTATTTTATACTTGATAGATGAAGTGACACACTGTATACCTACATGAATTAGTAAGAAAACTTCGTAGGGAAAAACCCAGTGTTTGAATCATTAGGTCCGGTTTTAGAGACGCAACGGAGTCTTGCAGGTGAAATATTACCATAATGAGTGCATACATTCCACGGCTATCACTTTAACCACGAGTACGATGAAAACATTAAACGCCGCACATTTGAACAAATGAAACATCAATTTATTATAATATCCCACACAAAGAATATTTTTATTCCAGTACTATCCTGGTATTTTCATATGATAATATGAGTATATTAATAGTAATTTTATAAGCGAAAGCAAGACAGGAAACAAAATTTGATTGAGGATAAAAAAAGGGGTACATATGTACTGCAAAGCATTTTGTTCAGATTATATATATTCTTATGGAGTGTGTAAATATTTTGTTTATCTTACATTTACATTTTATAATTAAAAATTTATTAGATTCTTAACACAAGTGTTTTGTACACTTAAACCTATATTTGCAACTAAAAATACTGTAATCCTTCCTTTTAGAAAACCATTTGTATGCCACAACTAAATAAAAATGTATTATGTTTAAGTATCGCGGCGCAGAGATTTAAGCTATATACCGCCTCCAAGAAAGTTGATTTTACTTTGGCTTTTTAAAATTAGTACGCTTTAAGATTATCTCTTGATATTATGACCACATACTCCCGTTTAGAGGCTATGCATGCAAGTCAAGGAGTATTAACACAGTAGGTAGAGAATAATTGCAAAGGATGCCTTATTTGCACAGCAGAAGAGTTGCAATCACTTAAGCATTGCATTAAAAAGCCTGAAGGTTCCAAAGATATAAAGACAACAGCATTTTTGTCAATTTAAAGCTGATATCTTTCACAAACGAAGCGCAAACTTTGGGTGTTATTAGGCACTCATAACCATTTTCAATCCGTTCTCATATACTCCAAAATGTATAAAAACACGTATTTAAGAAGGATTGAAAGAGTATTACGGCATGCGGAATAGACCCATTTATAGTGTAGTTAGTCACCGCGGAAATCTGCAATGCATTCTCTACATACCGTCTGGTTTGCCGGCATTATCAAAACGCTTCAGAACCTTGTCATATTATTTCACCTACGGTTTTCATAAGACACATTTGTTAATTTAAGCATTTTTTGTGTACAATATTACAATGTTCACAAATTAACTGCACCCGGAATAGACCACCCTCTGCTTGAATAGACCTTCCCACGAAAGCCACTTAACCTGTTAGATCATAAACTTGAAGAAAACAATTAATAACCATTGTTATGGTGGCCCGATCGGGTCCTTTAGAATTCTACAGATTAAGACTATGATAAGGTTCCAAAAATACGCATCAATAATACCATCAAAAACCAGGGTGTACAAGAGCGTGCTACTCGGAAGAGTCAACAGAACGGTACACCCTGTAGGTCGGAGGTACGGTAAAGGTTAGCTGGAAGAGTCAAGAAAGGCGGACTTACCGCTGCCCGGGTACTTGACAGACTGGACCGGATGCACTTCTAGCAAGTTGAAGAGATCCGCCAGCATCGTTATTAGGTTCTGTCGCATTGACCTGGAAGCAGACGAAGATTTAGTTAGGGCAGGGTTTTGTGTATTGAGAGATCTGACTGATTTTCCGGCTACTTTCATCCTACACAGGCTACTTCATCAGACTAATTTCTGCTTGACGGCACCGTTTGTTTACTTAGCACCAGAACAAGATGAGCGGTGAAAATTATATGACCACTTTTGAGTATCCTTCGCCAAGACTCAAGCCACCCTTACTTACTAACGTATAACCTGTGGCCCCTCAGCAGGGACTTTGGGCCTTTATAAAAGATCTACACTTAATGCGGCCTTGAACGGCGACTTCGAGGTCTTCCATCCGAGCCAGAGCCGTATTATCGATAAGGCTGAGTAGGCAATTGCCTAGGGGCTCCGCAATGGCGCGGGGCCCCGTTCCA
This sequence comes from Yponomeuta malinellus, assembly GCA_947308005.1. NCBI lineage: Eukaryota > Metazoa > Arthropoda > Insecta > Lepidoptera > Yponomeutidae > Yponomeuta > Yponomeuta malinellus. The sequence goes on from OX370998.1 coordinate 3,768,069, forward strand.
GAGAATGTTTCTAAATGCTTCTTGAATTTAAAATTAAATTTGATTTTTTTTTTATAACAAAGCCTCAACGACAAATATTACAGTATTTTTTTATATGTCATATTTCCGTGCATTTCAAACTGGCTTTCAAATTCTCAAATATATTATACGAAAAGTCACGACTCAAGTCACTTTTATATGAAGAAATGAAGTATAATATAATAAATATATTAGATTATCCTACTAATATTATAAATGTGAAAGTTTGTGAAGATGTTTGGATGTTTGTTACTCAATCACGCAATAACGGCTGAACGGATTTAGATGATTCTTGGCGTACAGATAGACAAAGACCTGAATTGAGACATAGCATACTTGATATCCTGGTAATACGTTCCCATGGGATAATATTTATTTTAAGTTTAAAATAGAGTTGTGCGAGCGAACGGTGTTTTTTAAAAATAGATGGCGTTGTGCAAGAATCGTATAAACGGATTCTGTGGCGGTACGAAGTTCGCCGGGACAGCTAGTTTTTAATAATTAGCTGAGCGTTGATGAGTAAGTACACAAGGTATCAAAAGACAGCGTAATTATGATTACAAACAGTGTTATGGTAGAAAAAATAAGTAATTAGAAAAGGGTAAAAGGGGCCCGAGACACGCATTGCCTAGGGGCCTCGACATGGTTAATTAATACCGCCACTAGTGTGTTCGCCTCTAACCTCTCTGATCGTCTATCCTATGTCAAGTAAACTCTACTTCCGTTCTTTCGTTTTACCTAGACCTTGTCGTAACCTCGGACGTGATGTAAGAAGCGACTAACGTGAATCCAGGAGGTGAGCAGCTGCACCTCTCGTGTACTAGAGTACACCTCTACTGCGATCACCAGCCCGGCCGTCCAGCGTGGTAATTACGGGTAAAACGCCCTCATGACCAGTAGGCCCTGGGAGAGGCCTGTGTTCAGCAGTGGACGAACATCGGCTGATGACTAAATGATTAACCAAAGTACAATACTACACTTTCGCTAATGAAATAGCTATGTAAAACACCCATTTGCAAAACTTTGTTCCTGTATGATTGTTGGCGCAGCAGCGAAACGGTCCACTAGTGGCACCCCTTTTTACCTCCCCTGTGGACACCAGAGACAGGGGTTTACTTTCTTACTTGAAACATCAAGAGAGCACCCAATTTTGCCTTCATTTATTCCGCGCCGGAAGCGTCACGGCATTTCCTTCCGGGGATGTCGTAGAAGACGACCAAGGAAATACATTACGAGGAGACGAGCAGCAGCGTCTTCCTGAGATTCCAACCGCATACTGCGATCGCCAACCCGCCTGCCAAGCGTAGCGATTATGGCAAAACCGTTTATGGTTAGGAAAACCATGAGCTCCCTCATCCGCCCATGACATCCACTGCCTATGTAGTGCAGTGGGCGTCAAATGGCTGATGATGATCTTTCATTTACATCGAGCCAATGTTTGACCTAAAACAGTAATTCCACAGTTATCCACTGTAAAACTTACCCTCTCATATACGTGACATCTTCAGGCAGCATATGGAAGACGTTATGCGGCAGACACGTCTGGCAGAAGTGCTGCACCAACATCAGATTGTGCAGGCAGTCTTGTATGGACGCCATGCGGCCCACCCTGATCCGCGAGCGAGGCAAGGAGTCCGGGCAGTAGAAGGAGATGAGCGCAGCGAGCGCGGTGCCATCGCAGAGCTCTTGAAGGGCTTTCACCGTGGGCACGTGCTGTGTTGAGTCCTCCTACAATGAATCAATCAATCAATCAATCAATCAATCAATCAATCAGTCAGTCAGTCCATCAATCAATCAATCAACCGATCAATCAATTAGTCAGTCAGTCAATCAATCGATGTTGACTAAATGCACAAAAGGTGGTAACTTCCCGGGTATTCCCAAATTAGTAAAATTTGTATCTGCCCTCATGCATTATGCCAGGTACTATACTTTTTATTAGGAATTTAAGAATTTATCTAGTATAAAGGAGCACTTTTCGATTAAATATGATTCTAACATCTTTTATAACTGTTGTAAATGGACGGGAGATTTGTATAGCTCGTTTCATTTTTGTCATTTATGTCCGCAGGTAACTGGAAAACATGGGTTTGCGCGAGAAGTTATGTGAACCAAAAGCTACCGAAAATCACAACTATGAAATTAACTCATTCAATACCAATAGTAAGCGCCTGCCGCTTTTACACTACCTGCTTGAACTATAAGTGAGAAATGTTCCATAGGGCAGATAAGTCCATACCCAATATTGTAAAACATAAAATATTTATTATCTGTGCCTGTATTTTCTCCAAATAAAATAAAATAATTAAAATGCCACTAACAATAAAAAAACTCAAGTTAAAAAATGTTTTAATTTGAAAATGAAACAAAGAATTGAAAAAAGGACGTTGGACGCTAGAATGTTTAATTAAAACGCTAGCGCTCAAAGCTACAACTTACTTTCACAACAATCGTACTGAAATAATACAGATGACCCCAGCGGCCATTTTTATATTAGTTCAGGAAATTATGTAGAAGTTAAAGGGTATTTAAACATGGAAACCTTTTTACCTCCGAGACTCGATTAATTAACAAAAAATTATTGGGCCCGCTTACACACCATTCTCACCCAGGCCTCGTTATCAAGAATGCTTACTATTATTGAGAATGGGGGGATACTTACCGCTTTTTTAATGTGACTAGAATTACTTTGGGCCATGATCGGGAAACCCTGATGGTGCTGGAGAGCATTGCAAAGCACGCCAAATCCCGCCGGCAGCGTTTAACTCGAACCTTGCTTTAACGCCATGTATCCTAACTATATAACATCTGCCTGGTAGAGCGCCGCGCCAGCCACGTTAGCCCAGCGCAGCAAGCCATCTTCGTGGAGCACGATAAAACCCCTCGTTAGCAGCTGACTCGAACTCTGCAAGTCTAACCCCATGCAGCACAAACAAGAATATATACCTCTGCTTCGTAAAGCGCCGTACACGCCGCGGTTAACCAAGCACAGCAAGCCGTACCCGTGGAGCACGCCAGATCTCGCCGGCAGCGGCTGACTCAAACATTGCAAGTTTTACTCCCATGTGACCTAAAAATAAGAAAATATACCTCTGCCTGGTTGAGCGCCGCGCAAGCCGCGTTAACCCAGCACAGCAAGCCGTCTTCGTGGGGCACGCCAGACCCCGACAGCTGAGGCTGACTGGTGCCAAACCGCTGCGCCGCTGCCGACACCCGGTCAAGGGTCACCACTTCGCGCGCGTAAAGCACCATCAGCGCTTCGATCACGGCCATGTGCGCGCTCTGCAATTGGAGATAATCAATCAGAAATATAAAAATGATTTGCTGTTCGGTAGTCTCTGGACCGATCTGGCAATTTTTTTTGTGGAATTCCAGGAGGAAAAGTTAGATGGTGAAACAAAAAAAATTAGATAAGTGACACGAAGTTCACGGGGTCATCTTGTCAGAACTAAAAAAATCTACGTAAAGAGGTTACATTCTGAATTTGCCTTCGGGTCGAGTTTGAAGTAGAGAAAAAGGGCATTTGGTATAATGCCCTACAAATATTACAAATAACTCTGATTTCCCATGGACGTATTTGCGCTTTCATTGACAGGGGGACGCGCTATGTGACTTAGAATTCTTCAGACTATAGTCAAATTAACAACCTTTTTGCTCTTACGTGTCCATCACAAAACTCATTCCAATTGCGCGAATTTTTATTCAAGTTATCTGTCGGGCATTATTCCTACCTAATAAGGTCCCGTGAGTGCAACAACTTGCAATGCTAAAAAAATAGTCTACCAAAAGTTCTTACGAAAGTAGGAAAAAACTAATGCTGCGGCCATACATACGGACGGGCAGCAATGGATAAAGGCGTGATTTTTGTTAATGGGACCAGGTTTATCCGATGTCTGCCTTCTGCAAGTTTAACTAGGGCATGCACACGGTTTGGTTTTTTTTTTATGGAGGAATATTTATAATTGCTCTAAAGTTTTCTAAGAACGTATTCCAGTAGCCTTGCTGACTATCTCAAATTACCACCCTGTCCACAACAATACCCGCCACACAGACAGCTGATCTGGCAGATCTTATCTCTGACAGTTAGCACAGCAGTTCTCGCCGACAACAGATGATGCGGAGGTTTTAAAGAGTGTCGTTAGGTGGTTAGTTGTACTCTATTATTATCTCAAACCACATAATAACGTCTGCAAGCTCAATCACTTAATTGAAAGTAATCCTTGACTAATCTGTGACACGCTACCCTCCTGAGATTATTTTACTGGTCGCCTCAGAGCGCTTTAGCTTCATTTTTTAAATGTTTCAAAACTCCTCTCCTGATTCCTCTGCGAGGAGTTTAGAGCTGGCAACACCAGGCGCAAAAGACCCGTGCAAGACTGAAGCGCACATAAAACCGATACCCTTTCAAGGCTAA